>JARHVA010002010.1:1990000-2667500 GCA_037957365.1 Torreya grandis | reverse complement strand
TTAAGCCATGGTTTTGCTCATCATCTTCCATCAAAGAGACAAGAAAATATTTAACTCTTAAAATTTAGTAGAGGACAAAATCATAGCATCTAGTTAAAATTGACTAATAAATAACATAATTGGTTGTCGATCTTCCTCTAGGTCATAATCAATATTTTGTCAAATTTATCTATTTTATCAAAATGTAATCTACTTCCTAAGGGATATTCTATGCTAGTTTCAAACTTTATTCCAGTATATGAATTAGATATAAAATCCACATAATTGATTCTAATAATGTAACTCTCTTTACCTCTCTCTTTCTATCTTTTAATTTAATTATGAATTGTCTCAATCATTTAGGTATAAATTTTAGTACACTAAGAAAATTATATTTTTATTGTATTGTATTTATTTAAGTATTAATTGTGTATCTTAGTTTTAAATTATATAATGGAAATTTCCCCATTGTGTGACCAATAATTAAAATAATCTTATTCATTATTTGAATATTCTTCATTACCAATTATACAAAAGTGAAACAATGACAAATATACATGTTGGTTCACTAGCATCCCTACATAAAATTATATTTAAATCATTAAACTTGAATTTTGTAAGGGACACCCAACTTATTTTTAAACCAATTCTAGAGCACAACAAGAGGTCTAGTATCTTAAGAAAATAGAATTAGAATTTACTTCAAAAATTCAATAAACTAAGAACCCTATCATCTTGGCTGAAAATTAAGAATAAGATAGTAGAAAGAAACTCAACCTAAAGTTAACAAACTTAAACTATAATTTGTATACAAATCAACACCAAACCATAAAACTTAAAACCATGAAATTCTATCCTATTTCTCACCTTTTTGATAAATATTACACCTACCCCTAATGGAAATAAGTGTTTCCATCATCCATTATGTGCCTCCATTAATGAAATTAATTGCATCTCATTTCAATCTTTACACTTCCATTTTCCTACCTTTTCCCCCTTTCTTATCATAGTTAGGAGGTTTTTAAGTACTCAAGTGCTGAGAAATTAATAGAATCACCTTGGTAGCCAAATCTTCATGTTCTTCCTACCAACCTTCCTCTTCCTCTTTAGAAAAATCATTCTACTGATAACTTTTTGCTAAAGGAAAAGCTTTACCTTTCAACTCAGATTTGGATTTCTATAAGTTTTCATCCTCTTTCTAATTGGGTATGGAAGGTTGCTCTGCCTCTACATCAGGAAGAGATTTGGCTTCCTATTGTGCCTTACTTTTTTGAAAAAATTGACCTACCTGAATTGAAGAAGATGAATGCTTACCCCCTACCTCCACATCAAGGAGAGATTTATCTTTGTATTACTCCTTACTTTTCTAAAAATTCTAACCAACTTGAGTTAAAGAAAAATAATTCCCATTCAACCTTGTTTTAATAGTGACCTATAAATTTTGAACCAGATCTCTATTATGATATCCAATATTTCTAACCTATTTCTTCATAATAGTTGCATAGGATCCTTTCCAACCTCTTAGGATAAGAGTCAATCTTGTGATCCACTT
Source organism: Torreya grandis (assembly GCA_037957365.1). NCBI lineage: Eukaryota > Viridiplantae > Streptophyta > Pinopsida > Cupressales > Taxaceae > Torreya > Torreya grandis. Next base: position 2,665,969 of record JARHVA010002010.1, on the reverse strand, counting down.
GATTGCATTTAAAACATCTAATTAGAAGACCTTTAAAATTAACATATTAAGACCAAATGCCAAAAGAGGATGATATCTGGATAGAATGGTGTAAATATTTGGAAATATCAATCATTACACACACCCTGACAAAATTCATATTAGCCTCAATGAATTCATCAATTTTAACAAAATCTCCCAGTTTACTAACCAGTTGCTAAAATAGACCAAGATCTTGCAAGACTAAAGGAATATTATAAAATCTTACCCAAACTAGAGCTCTAAAAATAACCACTAAAGATACATCAAAAAAGGGCCTAGGGACACAAAAACCCTCCTTGATTTCCAATAAACTAGGGCCTATTTGACCACACAAAATCTTTGTCTTCCATAGATTGAAACACAATCAGGAAGAAACCATTATTAGAATTGAAAGAGTAGGGGATTTTAAAGAGGGCCAAGTACCTTCTGACTATTTTAATAACACTTCCCAAGAGGTACATCTTCCAATGCATCTAAAAATTAAAGAGATTTTCCATTTTTCCAATTCAATCCCCATAATCTCAAGATCTGAAATTTCCATAATTTGAGGCTTTTCAAAAAAAATTAAGGCAATATCCCCAAGATAGGTCATTTCCTGGGTACTTTTTTATGGCAAGATAACTTCTTTATTCCTCTCTGATCCATCTACCACTTTTTTTTAACCTCTATCACTTATGGGGAAATCTAATTTCTTAGAGCTAGAGAAGGATTTGTATCAGGATAACCATTGAGAATATTTTATTTACAAAGTATTCCACATTAGTTAAAATATTTATAAATATTCTTTCATTTGGAATACACCAAATCTTTACTGGAAACCCCAGCCATCCTTTTTGAATATTCTAGCATCTATGGGCTTGGAAAGGCATTTCCACTATTTTTACCTATTACTTTGTCCAAAAAAGATAAAGTAAAGTAAAAAAAAAAATGTCAATCTTGATCCACTTTCAATCTACTCTAACCCTTGCCTAGACCATTCCTTGCCTTAGAGTGTATCACTCCCACTTTTGCACCCAAATCCCCTCCTACCTAAACTAAACCTTTTCTGATCACCACCCTTTTCCAACTCTGGCTCCCTTTCTGCATCCTCTTCCACTTTGGCTAAAATCTTGCCATTCATAATTTGTGTTGGGTAAAATACCCCCTCTGTTGTTGTCACATTACCTCTCTCTCTCATTGTAGTGACTATGATTTCCTTCCTTCCATCATTTTTTTATTTGCATGCATCACCATTATTTTTGTAGTACATTATAACAATTTTATATTGGACACCCTGCTTAACTAGAAGGAAATAACTTTATTACTTAGTGTTTCTTATTTTATTGATAATTATAACTAGGAGTAATGGGTCCCATTTCTTATCCAGGGAAGGGAAAATGATCAAAGTTGATGTTTAAGATAATATTTTTGGAAGAATAGTGAAAAATTTAAATCTTAATAATATGTACAAGTTACATTACGAGGTGCAAAGATGATTGGAACATACCAATTTATAATATAAATACAACATAGATAAGTAAGGAGTTTGAGGTAGGACACTTTATGTTGGTGTATTTATGTAAGGAATGGTTTTTGAAGGGGACATATAATAAATTGAAGATGAAGAAGATAGGACCGTTAAATGTTTTACATATATTTTTATAAAATTCATACAAGATTGAGTTTCCAGATAAATTGGACATATTTTCAATCTATGAATATTTAGATCATTTAATTGATTTTATTGAAATAAAAGCATATGTTTTTATTTCCTCGTTATTTAAAATAGTTGAGTAGGTAACAATAGTTGAATGTTTAGATCATTTAATTGGAATATTCATTTGCTTCTAAAATAGATATAAAGGACATGTAATTCAAATTGTAAAACAATTGAATGAATTTTAAAATGAAGAGAGTATTTTATATTATCATATATTTAAACCATTTTATAACATGTATAAATGAGAGAGATATATTCACATATCTTTGCAAATATTTCTACTTTACATATCTTCTCACATCTCTATATAGAGATAGTGTTGAGAACAACATGCCCTATTTATTATTAATAAATGGAGAACATATTTAAAATTAAAAGTCATGAATTTAATTCCTAAATTTTTCAAGGTGTATGCAAAACTTTATTTAGTCTTAAAATTTTGTTTTAATATTTACCCCTATGTTTTGACGTATCCTCATAAGTTTTAATTCTAATACTAGGTGATTAATTAGAAATTTAAATAATCAAAGCTTCAAAACTTCCACCACATCATGGAGTTACTTTCCTTTGATTCCTTTAAAATTAAGTGGTCCTTTAAAATTCATATCCCTTATTTTATTTGACCATGTGATCATAAGTTTATGAGTTTTTCAGGATGGATTGGATTTCTATATTAATATATTTATATTTTTAAATCCATGTATTCTTGAACTTCATCAAGATTTATTGACAGTAATATGAGTTTTTTTATCTTTTTATTTCATGACTCCATACTTGTTCAATGAAAACCATGTGTCTTCTTCTTATTATCACTTGACATGTCTTCTTAATTGTCACTTTTGATTTTACAATTTGACTAAATTATCAATTATATTATTTTATTTTTTATTTGTGCCTAGGAAAATGAGTGAAATCCATTTAATATTATTGTAAATAATATTTCTAATCTTAGGAATAATTTGAGGAGAGCTTTTGTCTCTTAGTGGTAGAGATATAGTCCCTACATGAAGTTAAAGAGTATTCTTGGAATATAAAATGAATAGTCACATATTTAGATATAAATATTGTAATATCATATTCATTAATTAATGTAATAACTTTAGTTTTCACAAAATTATCATTATTTACTTGTCTTCTATTTCTAACATAAAATTGGTATCAGAGCACAGGCTTTATTTATTATTTTCTTCCTCCATTTTTATTCCTTGCTGCAATTTTTTTTCTCATCCAAATAAATACATTCAAAATTAGTTATTTTACAATTACTAACTATGTTTTGGCTATTCAAAATAATTCAAAGAATAAAAAATTAGTGTTTTGGCTGCTTAAGGAGGTGTTTTGGCATCTTATATTATTGTAGCTAGGTGTTTGGACTATGTCTTTGATTTATTTAGCTTCATTATTTGATGTTTCTAAATTGTTTAATATTTAATTTGACCTTAAAGGTCTACACACCTATTTTAATCATCTGAATTAACTGCTATATGGTGCTTCAAGTCTACACTTTGCCTCATTTGACTTAGTTTTCTTGACATAGGCTACTTTTTTCTTCATTCTAGCAAAATCTATTTATCTTAGTCTACGCATTAATTTTTATTTGGCTATATTTTCCTAATAAAACTACATCACATGTATTTGATTGATCAAAATGGATACTACATGGTGTTTTTAATGCATTTAGAATCATTTTTTACTATTTTTGACATCGTGGACAATATTTTAAGATCTTTTTTCTCAAATGTTATGCCACATTCTTCCATTAGTAGTGTTTAACATTAAAAATACCTTTTTGTTTCATTAAGACATTACACATGAAGCCATATCCATGTGGGAAGCAAAGGAGGTAACTTATATATGTTAATTTTATTTATTTTATGGTTTTTTAAATAAAAAATAACATTTAAATGGAAAATATTCCAACAAGGGAATAGTAAGTACATTTTTTCCTTTTATATTTATTTTTAAAAAAACCATTTGCAAACTATAAATCATTTTACATTTTCAAAATGAAGTAAATTATGAAAAACAAATCAATATGTGCAAACAAAAAAATTACAACATTTGGTATCAATAATGATTATGGTTCGCATTTATGAGTCATGTCATCATAATAAAAATAATGCACTTATAACCTAATATAGATCCAACAACTGCTATAAAGAAATAATAAAAAATGAATTTTCCATTTCATTCATTACCCATTTGGGACTATCAATGTATAATCCAAAAGAGAGCAAGAATACTCTAGGTATATAGGGTTATCATGCCCACATACAAGGATGTGCCACTAAGAAAGTTTCTTTGATAAAATATTTTCAAATACTACCTAGGTACCACATACCATTATTCTCTCACATAATTTAACTTCTCTTTCATGTACCATTGGGTATATGGAAAGGATGAGATTATTCCACATATAGATGAGTATATAGGATAGGTGAGCATATAGAGAGGTAAATGGTATATTGTTCATGTCATGTATATATAAAATGGAACCTTTTTAGAGTGGGAAGGAACTATCACATCTCCTTATATATAAAAAATGCATTCAATAAAAATGAGTTTTGACACAACACTAGATAGGAAAAATACATAGTTATAATGGTCAAGACAAGTAGAGAACACACTTATCTTCAATTAATTATGGTTCAACACATGTGATGGGCATAAAAAATTTATAAAAACTAAATATTAAAAGGAGATACCATTTTATAAGTGTAAATATTCAAAATAATTTGGTATTGATGAGGGGCTTAGTTGATGCGAAGGTTTTTTTATCACATATAAGGGTACAATGGTCCTTGGGAAGCATTTCACAAATTAAATGGCTTGTATGATTCTCATTCAAAATTAGAATTCATACAATTACAGTTGAAACTATTTAGCCTTGGGTTGAATAATGGTGAGGCCAAGAGTTTGGATTTTTATATTCATACAATCAAACATGATGTTGAAGCAAATGGTATAAATATTGATTTTTTATAAGATAAACTTCAGAAAGGATCTTCTTCCTACATACTCAACCTAATTTGACTCTTTGTAAGAAAATAATATGTTGAAGACTCATATTTTATTAACTATTTAAGAAGATGGATAAAAGAGAAAAAAAACTTTGGGAGAAAAATTGATTCCATAAGAGTGTTATAACCCAGATAGTAGATACATTCCTTTGCTATTAAAAACATTGTTGTAACATGTTATATGAGATTCAGGTTGACATTTTGACTATTATTACTGATGTTTATTATGGTTGTAGATATTATGTTTTGTCACCTTGTTAATAGTTATGATTTGGATCATTACTAAGGTAAGCTATTATGTTGGTTTAGAAATAACATGCTTTTATTCTATTCATTTATAAATTTATCATTATTTTTATCATGACTCATGTAGATATTGTTGATGTCTTATTGTTAGTGAATGCAAGAACCTAGATAATGAGATAGGCTCAACGGTCACTTCGACAACAAATTACATGGGCAACGAGGTCCATATGTAGTTTGATGTGACTCTAATAGATAAGATGTATTAAAATAGAGACTTTAAGCCACTAGTTTATCATGCATGTTATTCATATTTGATTATGTCATCTTTCTTAATGGTGTGGGGAGTTTGGATTTTTGATCTTATGTATGTGACAATTTTGTTATTTGCATTTATCTAGTGGTTGAGTTGTGGTTTGTTCATGTCTTGGTTGGTCGTATGAGTTATCAACTTACTCATTGATTATGTATGTTTTTTGTTGTACTTTTTAGTCCTTGGTTCTTTTTTTAATTGTTTGTTTAGATCCACGATGATGTAGACACTCTTAGTGATGATTTTCTTAGTTTAGTTTATGAATGTGAGTGGTCAGTATGAGTTATGACACAATCTTATCTTGATTTTCACCATACATTTGTATGTTTATTTATATAGGTGTATATAAATAAATATATATACATACATACATACATATATAATTATATATAAATATATTTATATATATTCAAGTGGTGAATAGTTTTTTATATGATTAGAATTCTTAAGAGGTTTTTGCAAAATTCTCAGAGTTAATTCTTTTTAAGTAGAGCTAAGACACTAGTGGGTGAGTGATTGGGTAATGGAGGGTGGTCATGGTCTTATAAATGTTATTTTCCACCTCACTTTATCCCACACCTAACTCACACTACCATTGCTTTCTTTTTTATTTATTTTGAGGTGATATGGCTTGCCACTACCATAATTTTAATGTTGGGATGCATAATGGGGGGTTATCATTTTAATATGTTTTTAGCCATGATGGCATGCAACCGAAAATTCCTCCACTCAAGTTGATGATTAAAAATCATCGTAAAGGAGTTGGATTTAGACAACTAGCTCAAACTCATTGGAAGGGGTGGTCGCTTGATAGAAGTGCTCAAGGAATAACCCACACGAACCTGGGAGGAAGGACCACAATGATAGCAAGAGGGATCTAATATGGCATAGAGGAGAGGAAAAGGGGAAAGTGTAATAAGGGGGATGAGAATGGTGAAGGGGGTAGGTTAGGTGAGAAGGAGTTTTGTAGTAAAAAATAGATTCATTGATGGAAGAGAGAAAGACTAACGATGTAAGGTATGGGTTATGGGCCACATAGTGTGAAGAAGAAAAGAGGGAACCACCTAAAAACAACCATCCTCCCTACATCTACCTAGAAAAACCCTCCTGATTAGTAATTCTTAATTTGTTTATGCTTGGCATAATAGGGGGGTTTATTTAATTGATTTTTAGAGAATAATGTAGACATCCCTAGTTCATTATGAAGTCAAGGGTGACTTCATAATGAACCTTTGATGACACAAATAGGTTAAAAAAATCTATAAACACTAGTTGTGTTTTAATGATGTGTTATATACTTAATAAAAAAGGATTATTTATAAAAATAAATATGATTTATGTGAGGTTATTATTTTACCTATATTCTGATTTGAATTGCTCTAGTTTCAAACCCTAAGAAGGGTGATTCAATCTATCTATCCATTAAATAATAAATTACAAATAAAACTTATAGAACCATGGGCTCTAATTTTCTGCTCTTAGCCTTGCATAATCAATTGAAAAGGGCATTGTGGGTTCATGATGAAGTTGTGGGACTTCATGATGAACCCGTAATGGCTAAATTGATTTTACTCTTCCCCAAATTTTCATATCTTCATTTAATTTGATTAAATTGTATTACAAATTTGATTTGGATTTTCAGCAAAGTTTTCCTTGGCTTGGCTATGTCGAGTATTTTAAAACTTGATAATGAAATCTATTGAATTGATTTCTTGGAGGGATTGTTTGATTTTTATATTTCATTAAAATTTACAACGACTATTGTAAGCCTCATCTTGCCTATAAATTACCTTATATGTATGCTTGTTTGAGTATGATTACTTGTAGAGTGTTCTTAAATGGAGAACTTATTTTGATTCAATACAAGTATAAATGTTTAGTGTTTAGATTGTGTGCATAAATTGAACTCAGTTAGGTTTGGAATGTCATTATGTTTATTTCCTTAGTCTTATGTGAAACTCATTTGGCTGATATCTAAACTCCTTGAGGGTTTTATATTAATTATTCAAAAGTAGATGTGACCATCCTTCCATTGATTGAATGTGGCTTAGCTTGAAATTATCTTGATACATATTGAGTTGTGTATTCCATTATTAGAACTCCTTTTAGCTAAAAGTGGTCCTTTTTGAAATTGTTATATCTTTATTGACTAAAAAATACTTCCCTCATCCTATTTTGTTGAGACTAATAATATTTTTATGATGGATTCAATTGTATAATTTTAATGGAGATGGTCATTTTGGTATTCATTATAATGACTTTCCACAAATTTAATTTCTTTTGTTACATCCTTTTTGGTACCACCCTAATGGCTGTTAGAGTTGTTTACTTTTAGTTTATGTTGAAACCTTTTAAATATTAGTAGTTTCATATTGATAATTACAATTCATTATGAATCACACTCTACTAGAAATAAATCTTTGGTTGGGATATACCACTCGTACTAGTTACAAGTGTGCCATTTTAAGACTATAGACTGAATTAGTTTTAGATTGGGTCTTATAAAAACCTCATAAATGACAAGAGGTTATTTTGAGTGGTGAATGATCTCTAATTTTCTTATCACTCTTGTGATGACCTATGGGTGATGTGATGTCTTTTGGAATTCTCATTACCTGGTTATATCTTGTGTGGTCAGTGGTTTAGAGTCCATATTTATACCTTTAACCTCTTTGCTACTCTACTACCAAATCCACCATCCAATTGATAGATGGGGTAGTGAGGGCCACCAAATAAATGGGCTCATTAGACTTCATAGTGGGTTTTGGGTTCTTTTATTGACAATTTTTTCTCTCTCTCCTATAAGTTTTTCATGGTGTCACTCTCATAGAGGGTTTTGGTGATGCATCACTTCTTTGGGATGTTTAGGATTAGATACATGTAGTCTTACATATTGTAATTAATTTTCCTTAGATTCTCCTGAGTCATGTAATTTATTTATCTTATGTAAATGGCATTGGTTGCTAATATTCATGCTTGCCAAACATATTGTTGAGTATGTACCTTGAGATATCTAGTTTTACTTAGATGATTATTAGTGGGTGGCATTATATTTTGGGTGATGTTATGAAAACATGGATTTCTATATTTTGGTATGAAATCTCACATTGAATTTTAATACTCTTATAAATGTTGATGTTATTTTGAAACCATGTTAGGATGCATGATAATGGTGCTTGAATAGCAATTGTACTTGTATCCAAAATATGTTAAATGACTCATATATGTTTATGTTATGATAAATCATTATTTGGCATCATTGTAATGATTCTTGAATTATTAAAAAGGGTTTGTTAAATTTGACTGGTGACCTTATTGTCTTGTTGTATGCAACTCGAATGTTTAACATGTATAGGCTATAAATATAACTACCTATAGCCATGTCATGTTTAACTTTTGTATTTATTATGTAAAAGAAACAAATATATACAACCATAAAGATGTTTATCTAACTTGTTAGAGTTTTTGTATAATCATTCTTTGGTTTTCTATACTAGGAGTGATCATATAATTTTTAAATAAGTCCTTTTAATAGCTGGGAATTAATGTTTGTGTTCTCTTATATCCTAGCTGAGTTAGAATGTTACGCAATAGTGTACATGTTTTTATTCTTATGGTTGAAGTTGTCTCAAAGAAAATGCAAGTCCAATGTCTTGGAATGACCAAATGATTGATTCAATGAATAATAATCATACGAGTTGCATATGTATCAACTCTATTTTTGATAATTGGCATCTTTATTTAGGATGTAGGCATTGTTTAAATTTCATGATATGAATACCATCCAATGTCATTATGTTTTAAATGAGTATAAATAAAATATGCTCAAGTTATTTTTATTCTTAATAATTTGGGTTGAAATTTATACTTTCATAATTGTAAGCATGTTTGTATGAGAACTATTTATAAGGCTTTCATTGTATGTTGAAAATGGATTGCCTATGTAAACCATATAAGCTTAATTATCCCAGTAATTTTTATGTTATCCATATGAATAAGGCAATAAGGAACTTATTGGTTATAGAAATCCTTACATAATAACTTGAAAAAAATGAAAAGTATAGATGTGATCAATGCATGGATTTTATTGTGCTAAACAAGCCAATTAAGAATTAAGGAATGAACCTAATTATTAGGACAAGATGGTAGACTTCTATGCATTATTCCTCTCACACTAATTATTATTTGGTTGACTTAGTTACTTAAATATGTGATATTTCTTGGGGACAAAACATAATACAAGGACACACATTCAGAGGTTATTGGTATAAGCCCCAATGGGTAGCATTGTAAGGTGAAGTGCATTATAAAAGCACACTAATGTTCTTGGTGTTGTGAGTGAGATTTTACTTAATTATGTGAATGTGTTTGAGACTAATGAGTCTCAATGTTGACTTTTAAAAGTATCCTCTTACATGGATTAATGATATTTTGATGAAAGACTTATTTAAGAGAAAGTTAATATGTTATTTTTATTAATTAGAATCTTGAATTTGGAATTATTAATGATTATGATTATGTCCTCATATCCTATTATGACTTATAATTAACACCTATCTCTTGATGATAGGGTAAAGTGGTGTGAGGACCAAGACAAATATTTAGTTAGAAGCAATCTTAGCTGGTAGTACTAATTCCATTACCCTTCATTCATCTCTGAAGCCACTTAGATGTGAATGTCTTATATTATTACACAAATGTCCCATTTGAATTATAAGTATAATTTTGATTATTTAGTAATCATATTTCATTTTGTACAAGGACTACAACCCTAAAGGTTATATTGTGTTGCACTTATATTAGATTTCTTTACATTGTGACCATGGATAGTTTTACAGTATGTACAAATATTATTTAATTTTAACATGGAGGTAATGTGTGTGAGGATCCAATTATGAGATTAAGAATGAGATCTTGGGTAGTAGAATTGTTTGAACACCTATAGTATTAATTTTATTCAATTATGATGAATATACTAATTTGCATAATTAATAGTTAATTTTTCCTTTTTACTCAATCTATATGTTTATACTAACCTTTATGGGTGATTTTATTATACGGTGCCCAATATAAATGATGAGGGTTGGTTAAAATAAAATGCACCTCACTTCTATATGGTATGGAATAAGATGTTGCTAGTTTTAGCAAGTTGTACAATAGGCCCTACATACATTCCTATTCGTACTCCGATAGAAATTCCAAAACCAAAATTGGGGTTGTTTCATATGGTATAAAAGCCTATTATTTAAGGTTATGAATGAGTTTAAGGGAACATTGAACCAATTTTAATATATACTTGAAAAGGCTAATTGAACTCTCGGCTGATTATGCATACTTTATGAAGGTTTATATTTGCATAGTATACATTCAGATGGATGAAAATACACATGATATGGATTTGCGTACTCTTGTGAAAGATTATTTTATATTAGTATGGATATGTATGCTTTGTGATGGTTTAATAACACTTGTATGGGTAGCCATTATTTTTATAAGATTAAATTAGAACATTGTATGATTGAGTGCATACAAACCTTGGGTGAAAATATATACCTTATGTGTCTAGATATATGTCTTATATGATTTAAAAGGGATATGTTATTATTTTATAAAGGCACTTAACCTCTCGAGTTTTATAAAATAGTGTTTTTTTATGCAATATTGAGGTGATATAAATTATTTCATTTATTGAATTTATGTATGTGCAGACATTAGTAAATTTTTATAATAACATTATGATACCTACTATAGCCTTGGTTGGGTTATCCCTTCCCTAATCGAGTTATGTCAGGGAAGGAATCACCTTTTGATCATTCACTCTTATGGTATGGGAGACTAGTGATAATAGCTTCACCCTTAGAATTGAGGAAATGAGGTTTTATATCTATTATTGACTTGTATGGGCAAGTCATCCTTAAATGAGTAGAATATCATTAATTTAGGAAGACTAAGGGTTAGGATTAAACTTGGAGGGTTGAATAGGGTGAGAATATTAGATTTACTTGGGTAAATCTGTAAGGATTGGGATCTCCACTTATGAAGGAGCATCTTGAGTTAAAATAGAGCTTGATCTTGTTTATACATTTGGCCTCTTTTGAGTTAAATGGAGCAGCATGTGGTTTCATAACTCCAAAAGGATGAAATTTAATAAGTGTGTGGAAATGTTTATTTTGATCATGGATATGTTTTGCATCTATGATGTTTATTCTTCATGGATATGTTTGATTCCATGACGATGTTATGATAATCATGGATATGTTTTACAATCATGGGGATGTTTAATTTGATCCTAGCTGAGTTATACATCCATGAAGATGCCTTTTTAGAATTTTTATATATTTTGGCATCCATGAGAATGGTTATTTTGATAATGGATATGACTTACATCCATAAGTATGTATAATGTAAATTTTAACTGGACTTAATGATTATGAAAAATTGTAATTTCCATGATAGTGATATAACATTCACCTTGTGACTTGGCTAAGTTCACCCTTTCCCAAGTGATGTTGCATCAAAGCAAACATCACTATTCAACATTTGACTTAATTAATTAATTCAATTAGAATAATAGTAATATAAACTTGTTTTTGGAATCAAGAGACAATGCTTTGGTGGTCATTGATAGCTCGCATGGGTGAGCTAACTGATGATGCTGAGGTATAATATCTTGGGAGGTCCAAGGATGTGGCTCAATCCTATATGGCCTACTACAGTGAATGTGACTTAATTTCTTGGTAAATTTAGAAATTTTTGGGGATCTCTTATTGATATCAAGTAGCATGATCCATCTATCCATGATGCATGAATATTATTGGGAACTTTTTAAAACTCGTGGAAATAAACTTTATAGGCCTTTTTGGAACACAACCTTACTTGAAATAAGGTGATTGTAAACTTGAGATCCATAGGATTGATCATGTTTTACTATATGATTTATATATTATGTCATTTTGATGGCATTTGGACATTAGGTAGAAAAATGTAAATCTTGGACCCTTTTGCTTCATCGTCATGTGTGCTTAATTGTCATGATGTGAAAGTACCTTGGCATAAACTATCAAAACACCTGAGTCAAGTAGGAGTGACCTATTTCATGTGGTTCCTTATTTTCATGTAAAAATATTATATGTCATCTAAAATTATTACATTTTTTTGGTTATGTTAAGTCTTGTAAATTATTATATTCACTATACTAAGTGTATGTAGTTAATTTTTTGGACTTTCATAGTTTCTTCTTGATAACAACATTATTATATGAGAATTTTTATATGAATGATTGTATTTTTTTAAATAAGGAACATGTTAATGATTGTAAATCACTTTTGTATGGAATATACCACTTTTAGAATCAACCATGTGAAGCTTATTTTGTTTTATGTTTTCAAAATTGCTGTATGAGTATTTTGTGTACATGCCATGGAATAAATGTGACTTTATGTTGTTAAAATTTTAGTATTTGGTAATGAGACCATATGATACTCATGTGATGTATATTTCCCCTCTTGAAACCAACTTTTATCGATCAAAATCTACCAATGAATAGTGTTGTATTATGTGGTGTAATTCTGCATCACTACTCTAGTAATGAACATTAGTACAAGTATAAGGTTGATGGTAGAGAATAAATATATCTATCATGATTTAGATAAGATATGGGATAAGAATTGGAGTCTCTCATAGTATAAAACCCACTTTTCCCCTTTGCACAAATTAGCCACCTGATTCATTCAGAGTGTACACCATGAGTTCCATGAGTTGGCCATGAGATATTAGTGCATAATGACCCCTTTATGGATTAAGCGTCCCTTTAACCACCTATTAGAGGTGGTTTTAGAAACAAACCTTATGATTTTTTTTTATATCCTTGGAGAACACTAACTAGTCCTATGATATGGACATTTATGCCAAAATCATCAAGGTGGTACTTGTTGAAACACAAGCATGTGTTGGTCTATAAGTGTAAACATGTTATGGATAAGGTATTGTTTTTTTTATACCCAATAGATAAATTATGGGATGATTATTTTTTTATTTTTTAAAAAAATTATGACTAGAATGTATGTTGATTTTATGCTCGAAAAGAGTAACATAAAGCCCTGATCAGGCGGTGTTAAAAATCCCAAGTACCCACTTAACTCTTTGAGAGTGATAAAAGTTTGGTAAATTCCCTTAGATAAATGATATATAATATGGTGGTATTTGGATCCATTCACCATTTTGTGAGTTTTTGAGTAATGGAGAACATGTTATAAGCCTTGGGGTTCTAAGTCATGCCTAGAAATGGCTTCTTAATGTTCAATGTGGTTACTGCAGGATGTTGCACTAACCCATGAATAGTTGATGATATATGTAAAATTAACAATAATCATATGAATTACTACCTTTTTGAATGGCATTCGATGATGACCATCTTTAAGGTTATGTGTGCAACATAATTATTACAATAAAATATTCCACCTTTTAACCTAAGAACTGGGTTACAATTTGGTTGGGTTGGATTATTGCAACTATTAACCTTAATTTGTAGTTTTGTATATGTTAACACAAAATAAAATAGTGACACTAAAATAATTTCATATTCTAATTGCTAACCTAAATCAAGTAATAAATACATAAATATATTGAGATAATGAGTGTAAACCCTTCTCTAAGTTTGAGATAACCATCTTAATGGTAAGAAAATTATGGTAAGTCTAAACTACCACCCCTTTATAGTGGCTAAAAGTGGTTATTTTAGGAATTTTATGCATAATTTTACCAATATATTATACTAAAGTAAGGATAGATATGATATGAAAAACCATTGCAAAGGAGTTAAATTATTTTTCTTTTATAATATATGGGATCATGAGGTAGATTTTGGAACACCTATGCAATAATGTTCATAAATAGGCTACATAACACACCTTTTTTACCCATCTTGGTGTGACAAATGACACATGAATAAAGGGAGGAATTGTTCTTGATCTAATTTAAGGAAAGACATGACTATCTTAATGTTTGTGACCAAAATGCTAGTAAGATAAATATTATAGCATATACTTGCACCCTGTGAGATGGTTATTTAGGCTCTTTCACTCTTAGCTATAAAATAGAATCAACCTTAGGCTATGGGTATTGTGTGATTGGGTTGAACCTCTAAGGAAGATTGGTTTCTCTTGGTAGATCACCTAAAATACTAGTTTTGACTTAGCAAAGGGTAAAAGGGATGCAAGAGATAACTAAAATCATACAAAAGGTGATATTTCAAATTCAAATACACTCTAAATTGCTTGAAACTAAAACTAAGGAAGCTCAAAGATAACCCTAACTCACAATCTCTCAAACTGGTCATTTTTCATTAATATTTCTAAACTAGGCTCCCTACACAAGAGGCGAAGCATGGGGGAGTATCAAAACTCACATTATACCTTCATTAGTGATAAAAAGAACACAAATTTATAACTAAAATCACCATGAAATACCTACAAAAGGTAAGAAAGAAATACAATCACCAAGGAAGAATACTACTTCACAAGGCAATCATGCACAAGCTAACTAGAACACTAGATGTAGGCAAAGAGATGGGTAAAATAAGTTATCTTATTGCTTCAGTAGGATATTCTCAAAAAAAATTATAAGGTTTTTCCTTATCAAATGAGATTATCTCTTTACAATAGAGAGAAAAAGGGATATATAAGAGAAAAGTGAAGGGAGAGAAGAAGAAAGCTTTCAAAAATCAATAAATGCAATTCAACCACACTCTATGGAGCTCCCACAAAGAATAGGAAAGGGTAGATGAGTTTTAAAAAGCTCCAAACCACTTAAGCACTGATCTCACTTAGTAAATTAACTCTCCAAAGTCAAAAAGGTCTTTAAGCTCTCCCATTAGCCTAAAAAAGCACTAGAGGACAAAATTTGATTTGAGCAAGATGACATCATGATCCACTAACTTTAGAAAGATATCTAAACATATATAAGCCTCATTAAATTCTCTAATTTTCTCCTCAACTCCCCAAAACTCCTCCACTTGACTTTTATGCCCCATCTCCACTTGGCTTGTAGAAGCAACTTGGCAACATGGTTAGTCATCCTGACATTTGATGCTTTCACTAACCTTGATGGATAAATTTGAGTGTTTTATTTTTTTCCAAACTTATATTTTCTCCTCCAACTTGTAAAAGTCACCATGAAACCTATAAATCCCTTGGACTCCATTGATGAAGGTCTTCATGCTCAAGCCATCTTCAACTAGTTATCCTAGATCTTGATTTCAAGGCTATTTATAACCATGAGAAATACTTTTAGACCTATATAAAGATTCCAATCATCCATATCATTCCTATTAGTAATAAAATTAAGTTTTATGCTTCCTTCAAGACTTGTAATAATGGTTGAAATCTCAATTAAACCTGCAACCATTCACAAATCATTAGAAAATTTGGGTTTTTGGCCTTTTAACTTAGAAAATCACAATATAAACCCATAATAAATAATAATAGTGATAAATAATTAATATTTTAGTCTCATTAGGCTTATTCCATGCATTTATACAATTTCATCCTTTCAAGACGTACAAAATTGGGCATTATTAGGCCATTTTGAGCTTCCTAAACACCCATACGTGCCAATTTATTCTTAAAAATAGGTTAAAATGATATTTATTAGATATCATATATTTTATATGTGTTTTAAAAGTTATTTTAGTTCATTTAATAGGCTTATGATCTCATAAACTCAAAACTAGTCAAAATTGGCCCTTTTGGCAGCTCAAATAGGCTTACCTTCTTAACAATTGTTCATAAAATGAAAACCTCCATACCATAGATTATTAAAATTTATATTTATTAAATATACCAATTAAAATTTATTTAGAATATTTATTTCCCATTCAAAATGTGTGCAAAGATATGAATGCAAAGAAGTTTGCTTGTAGGGTTATGCATACATTTTGGACCTTCTTACAGTCTTAGTGATAAATTCATAAACCTTGTATCCTTAATCAACATTAATAATTCATGTATTTAAATTTAATATATATCCTCAAATAATTATAATATTTTTTTTCCAATTCCTTATGTGGTGAAATATTCAAGCTGCTTAAAACCCCTTATGTCTTCATCATAGGGTTTCTTGGCAATTAAGCCTACATAACCCTAATGGCTAGGTTTGGTGATTTTTATTTATTAACCTAATATATTATTAAAAAATATGTTACCCTTAAATTTTAACCTCTATTGTATCTCTCAATATTTATCTAATGTCTTGAAGCACCTTTCAACTCATATGGATGCCATCACTACTATCATAATACATAAGCATGTTTACATATGCTAACCCTCAAGGGAATATAAATTGAAAATATGAATATTAAATACATAAAATATAAAAATTAATACCTTAAGAATCACAAATATGCCTTATTGTCTCAATTATGATTGTCAACAAACTGCATGAGCATTGTGATAAAATAGTGAGTATTTATAGTGAAAATATGAAATTTATTATGGAATATGAATATTAAATATTAATTAATATAATTTTTACAAAAAATGAGGACCTAAATCCACTTTTAGATTCTCCAAAATCATAAATTTCTCTAAAACTATCAATGGAGTTGACGTTGTTTGTTGACTATGCACCAGTTCTAGCCATAAAGGGAATATTTACATGAGATAATTATTAAAAATAACTCTAAATTTTTTTATTATGGCTTATAAAAATTTTAAATTATTAACAAACCCACACATGAGGTTGAAACCATCTATCATACTTGTAGAGCTCCAAATAGTCCTCTTTCTCCATTAATGATTGTCAACAGACAAAAACATGACTATGATAAAATAGTGTATGTTTACACTATTTATGTCACCTTAATAATATTAATTAAATATAAAAAACTCATTAAAATCACTTTTACCAATTTTTTAATTTTGATCTTGCTTCTAGAGGCATGTAGATGCATTTTTCTCAAAATGAGCAATGGGTTGTTTGTGTCTCCAATAAGTATGTGACTAAGTTCTTGTATCACCTTTTGTGTGGGTATGAGAGTGAAAATGAATATTTTATAAGGAATTTTCAATCCTATAAGCATAATTCCTATCCTCAAAATTCACTTCACCACCTTTACAAGCTATCAAAGTGTTATACTTTCCCATCTCTTCTTTCTAACTCACACCTTGCAAGTATTGGTTGTAGGTGAAGACTTACATAATGAGGGACTTATTATATTATATAATTTTTGTATATATATAATTATGAATTATAAAATTTCATTTATTATATATTTATAAACTCTAAACACAAAATAAGTCCTCTTTTCATGGATTTAACATTTACCTACCCATGCCTGCAATCTTAGGCTATTTGGGAGGGCCCTCTGTCTAAGACAAAATAGGGGTATCCCCCATATATATATGGAAAATTTGAATACATAGAGTCATATTTTAGGTTATTTTTATGCTCTTTACCAAATTTTTATGTTATATCACCTCTTTAACATCTTCAAATCTTCAAATATTTTCCAAATTAGCCCTCAAGCTTATGACTATGCGTACGGTCTAAAACCATTTGCTCAACCTTGGCCATGATTTAATTCCATATTAGTGTTTTGTGTATTTTTATTATATCACTCTTTATATTTATTTAAACATAGTAATATATTTATACAACACTATAACCTTCATATGGATATCTCCATATGATGATTGTGAGAGCACACTAGGTCAATAAAATTCTTAACACTATTCTATGTATATAACCCCTGAGAGTTGATCATAGTATCTTAAAAACATCATAGAAACATTTATAACCTTGAAATAAACCTTTTTATTTTATTTTTATTTCCAAAAAATATTCCACTTATCTCATTGTATCATGGTTTCTTCATTGCATAAGCTATTAACCAAGACTTCTCAAGTGTACGCACTGGAACTTCCAATCATGGAGTCTATGAGAAAAATAATTGGAATCCTTTCATTTTTTAGTGAATAATACTTTCTTATAACCCTTTATGTCTTTGAAACTGATCCTATCTAATTCACTTTTCCATTTTAGGACAATTTGCACCCTTAACTCTCTTGTCAAGCATTAGCACACAACTGTAGGTGGTGATGTTACCCTGTGTATGGACTAAACACTTGTGGTGATCCGGTCTTGAAAGTACCTTAGACATTGAATGTCTATTTTAGTCTATACAAGATCCATGAACTAATATTTGACCTCATGATTGATTTAAGACCTCATTTTATATAAACCTATGACCCAAAACTTTCTTCACTTACCTCACATTATCATAATAGCTATAGGTGATGATTTTTTCAATGATAAGACTATAATCTTATGGGGAAATACCTTTTCCAAAGGTATTTGATCATTTAATGACCTTAATATATATCAATTACCTCATAAGGTCCTCATATATCTCTACTATTTTCCAACTCTTGCTTCATTTTGAGTTTTATATTTAATCCCATTACACTATTCAAGCCAAATAATGGTTTCTGTAGATGACTAATTATGTCTTAGATTCCATATCTAAGTTTACTTCAAAGCTTCCCAAGGTCATTACCTATATATATTTCTTCCAACATGTTCATTCACAAGCTCTCTTCAACCTATATCTCTTTAAACACTTCACCTTGATACACCCCTTCTTCAAAATTTCCCAACTCAGTTGTAGGTCATGATATCAATATTGAGGACTATCATCTCATAGTGTATGATCTCTTAAATACCTATTCATGAATTTTTAACACATTTGTAATATTTAAAAACCCTCAAATTATTCTTATTGTATTCCATATTACCTTCACTATCACTATCATGGAAACTAAGTTCACCCATCACTTCACTTGCTAGTTCAAGCCAAGATGCAGTTGTTGTTGGTGGTTTTAGGTGTTCTTTAGATGACTAGGATTGCTACCTTTTAGTGAGGAACCTTATAGATATTTATTTAATAATTTTGTGTCCTTCATCAATCTTTAATTGGTCTTATTCAGCCCTTATAACTTACACATTCCATTCTATAACTCTTCCAAGTACACAATTTCTCTCTAAATGATGTGAAACATACTTTGAGATAATTTTTAGCGATGTAAAACCAATTCCATATTATTTTTCCATATAGTGTAATAATTTTTTTTATAATTTATTATCACCTAAATTCAAACACTTCCACAAATTCATTAATATATGTCTAGGGTTTTCAAATGAGCTACTATTAGTGACCCTGACCAAATATGTGGGCCTATAGGTCTATTCTACTGAGATGTCAATAATTCTTTGATCTTCAAGGGATTTAAACTCAACTTCAATGATCATCTTGTTGTATTCACACTTTTTTGGTGTTAAAAATAGTATCCCAATACCTATATATACTTTTCATTCTTATTGATGCACCTTTAACTCACTCCTTTCATTGGATGGCTATAGGTGAATAGTAAGCTATTTGTATGGACTATGCATAGTGTTAGGCCTTGAAACACAAAAACATACCTCATATTAACTCACTATAAATCTCTCACCTTCTCTTGATATTTCATTGGTTTAAATATCTCCTCATATTATTAATGTGATCCAATCTTGCATCTTTGATCTCACCTTTCTTAGCATGATTGTAAATGATTGTGTAGGTTTCATTTATAGGGATTGAGAGATATTTGAGGGGATTCACTTAGATGAGCCAGTCTATGTTGAACCCTTCCAAGATGAATCAGTTTTTATTGAACCCATTATGCCATCACAGGCCATTACTTGTCAAACATTTAGCATTTAACCAAACATTATAGAAACAACCATATTCGATGAAGAATCAATATTAGAGTTAGTTTTATTTTTGAATTGACATCAAATTTAGCATCAAAAATAGAATCAACATCAATTATGACATCAGATTCAGAGTCCCTTGCATTAAAATCAAATTTAGAAATAGATTGTGGTTGTGGTTGTTACAACATTGGTTACACTTGTCTTGAAGATCAATTTGAATATATTTGTGATATTTATATAGTTTTTGAGGATGATTACTTCATCATAGATGCAATTTCTCCTAGTATATTCTATGAGTATTTTTTTACCTTTCATCATCCCACCATTCTTACCACCCAACATAACATTATATGACATTCTACCTCCCACAAACATTGACTAGGACTGACATAGTCACATTTTATTGAACTACATCCATGGTGACATACCATTTGAAAAATCTTAGGGGGGGGGGGGGGGGAAACCACATTCATTTAGAAGAAGAACAATCTTCTAGTGAAACCTTTTCAAAGGTGCTAGGGGATGAGCAAAGATCAAACTCAACATATTTTAGTGAAACCTTTTTATAGGTGTTAGAACACAATTGAAGTCAAATGTTAATATCTCTTCATGAAACCTTCTTGGAGGCAATGTGGGATGATTAGAACAAGTTCATTGGTGAAAACCTCATTGAGGTGCCAACAACTAAGCATAAAATTTATTCACTATCTACTAAAGATATTATTCAAGATCAATTAAAAATAGCTTTTAATCTACAACATAATTAGATGGAAGCTACTCTCAAGATCAAATAATAAAACAATCTAGTGGTCCTATCGAGATCATCTTTATAGGTCTTCATCCTTGCCACAACCAAAATTATGTCAAATCTAGAATTAGAAACATTACGTGTGATTGAAAGTATTGATCTTCCTTTATTTCCCATTCATTATACATTCCATTATCACCCACCTATTTATTACCCATTTATATCACTTATCATTGCTAGCACTTTCCTTTATAGAGGCTATAAAGATATCTTGTCTCAATTTTTGAAGGAAATAGAATCAATGACTAATGAAGATCACAAACACATTATTGAGATCCAGATTGGTAGTAAGCTTTTGATAGAGCAACTTTTTTTAAAGGGAATTGGGTAGAATCTTTATAACTGATCAATTTTTTGTCTTAAATATTGACTAATACATGCATCTCCATGTCAAGAAGAGCAATAGAACCATTTTTCATTTACCATTTACCCATTGAACATTGTCCTTTCCTAGTCTCTTGGGAGCAACCTCATAGACCATTTTATTATAGGCATTATTATACCATTATGATCCATGAAATGTGTTGTTTGAACTACATTGACTTGAGGTCCTTAAGGACTATGTAGGCAGTGCTCAATTTTTATTGAGGTCAGGTTAGTCATCCCTTTTCTATGCTCTCACCATTTTATGAGCAACCTAAGCCTCACTCTCACTGATTTATAAGCATGGGCCATTACAACTAACTTAGCTATTTTATTAGAACCTCTACTCTTGAACATGCATCTCCTTGATTAGATGGTCCCATCTTGTGCATATTTTATCCCAAAAACACCAAAAACATTAAAAATACTTAGAAAATACCAAAAATATTAGAACATGATCCACAAAAGAATAAAAACATTATCCCATGCTTATATACATTTTTGTATTCCCATCCCATCATGCTATGCTCTTTCCATTTTAAAATCAAAGAAACACCAATTCATCTTATCCCACACACTTGCCATTTTTCAAGATCATTCTTTCTCATCCCATTAGCGTGTTGTTTGCAATACCATTCTCATTTATTTTTCATATCTTCCATTTCTTCTATAACATTAATCATGTTAGTCTGGTCATCATTTATTCTATCTTGTTTCTTGGTAGAACTATATTTGGCCTCAATTTCATGTTAGAACATGCATCCATGGAACTATATAGGCAGCATCCACTTGTCTTGTACATCTAGAGTTATCTCATCCAAATCCTTCCTTTTCTTCTCTTCCCCCATTCCTTCTATCATTATTCCTCTTTAATAAAGGAATAAGTGTTGTGTCATTATTCTTTGTTACATTGTGGTGAAAATTAACACCTCTATCGCATGTGCATGAACATTTGTCTTTAAATTGCACTAAATTGGATGTTATTTATGTGTGTTTATTTGATTTTTCTTGGTGTTTGGTTGTGTTTTTGCACCTTTACTTTTATTTCTTCTCTTTTTCTCTTTTCATTACTTCTATCTCATCTTGGTGTTGTGTTTCCCTATATGTTTTGACTTATCTCTTTTGTGTTTCAGAACATCTTGATGACTCACGCAGATCTTGATTATTTATATCTTGATCCTATGTTATTAAGTTATTCTTGGAAAATTTTGTTTAGTTTATTTTTTTTGGTGTCTTATTTTTCTTTTATTTTTTGTGTTTAAGAATGTCTTGATGGTCTACATGGATCTTGATTATTTATATCTTGGTCTCATGTCATTAATATGTTCTTGCTTTTTGTTTTTAAACATTTTTGTTCCTACTTAAGTCTTGATTAATGATATCTTTATTTTAGTTTAGGTTCATTTATGTTTATCTTTTTCTTTTTCTTTGATTTTTTTATTTAAATGTAAATAGTTGTAACTCTAGTTTTGTTCATTATTTTACCATTATCCTTAGTTATAGCATTTGAACTGGCTAAGTGAAATTGGAATATTATATCATTCTAATTTATTCATACTTATGATGCCTAATTTATTTTGCTATATGAATCACTTTGTGCTCAGGTTTCAAAGTCTTAACATTAACATAAGCTCTGATGAGTGATTGTCAAGAACACTTTCCATAATATAGGCTCTTAATATGAAAATATGCATCTAGGTATTATGCATTTTAGTACTCAACTCTATGCTTAGACATGAATCTGTTCACATATATTGTGAGTATAATTAATTCTTGGTCAATTTTCATCATTCCTCATTCCATTCTCTCCCAAACTTGGGTGAACTACATTGGTCAGAAGTTCAAGTTGGAACATGATTCCATGGAACTATATAGGTAGTGTCTACTTATCTGGCACATTTGGAATCAGCTAGGATATCTTTCATTCTTCTTCTCATCTCTTTCATCATTTTGTGCATTATCATATTCTAGGTTTCATGTGTATTTTTAAGCCATTACACCATCACATGTACATTTATGCCCACTTTCCTTAACCTATTTATTGGATTATATCCTTGAGCTATTTTGCTTTCTAATTGCCCATGTTGGGTCACAAAATTTGAACAACATTAGAATCAAATCATCTCTACAAGGAAAAACCATTATTTATTATTTATCAAGATCAAAATTTTCCCTATTGGGGAAAACTATCTCATCACAATCACATTTGCTCTACTAGGGCACCTTTTATTATCTTCTCTTTGGAGACCCCATTCTAGTGGTGCTTCCCTTGTTAAAGTATAACTTTCTCTCTCTTCCTCCAATTCCAATCTCTCCACACTAATACCCATGATGGAAATATTTTATCATACAACTTATCTCACGATTGATCAATGCCATAAGTGTGTAGCTTATACTCTCAAATTGGGTATGTTTAAAGTGTGTCCCTTATATTTATGGATTGTATCTTTCCCATCCCCCCCATCTACTAGGGCCTATTATACCTCTAATTATATTTTGATCATTGATGATAATCATTCATGTAAATATTAGCTTATTTGTATGTGATCTATTATATGGGTTAATCCATCACTTTCTCTCTCTTTTTGAGAGTCCATTCTTCTCTTTCATCCTAGTATGTCCTCTTGAGGGGGCATCATGGGTCTATTTCAATTTCTTCTTAACAAATATTTTATTTGAAAATATGTTGCTTCACTTGATTTTCTTGATAGACCTTTTCAAATAGGTGTAAAATGTAGACATCCAATTCCTAACACCATTTCTATTGAAATTGTTAATCTTACTCGAATCACACTCAAATGCACATTTTAGGTCAAAATTCATAAAATATTCTAAATTTTTTGAGATTATCATTTATAAGTGTAGATTTATGCTAATGTATCCCTAAATAGTGTAATTCATTTTATGGTATACATATCTTTGATCAATTCATTTTGAGTCAAAATGATGATTTTGCCTTTTTGTGCTCTGGATCACTCTTTTCTTCTAATTCATTGATACACATCATGTACATTTATTATTTTGTGTTGGTAGCATCCTAGATAGGAATGTGGTTACAATGCATATAACATTTCCTTCTAATTATTTTCCAATCAAATTATGACCTAGTAATATGACTTTCTAACCATTTTGATTAATTGAGGGCCAATTTCCAAATAATTACACAAATGTTGATTAACCTTGTTTAAGGATAACTGATCCAAATCAAGAGCTTAAGTAGATTTTCCATGAGAGTTGTTAAATATTTATATTTGGAAATTGATTTCTATTAACTGCATCACCTAATGATATCATCATATGGGGTGGCATTCATAAGCCATAAATGCATAAAATATCAAGATTATGGGTCTCCCAAGCCTCATTAAGACCCTCCATGCATTTTAAATTCCCCTCTATCCCAAATAATTATGAGGGATATTTATGGATTTAATTATATAATTAGATTAATTCATATCCATGCATCTCAATCTTGATATGGATGGTTATGATTGATCCTGATCAATCTCAAAAATATATAAATAGAGAGGCCGTGAACATCATTTTTAAGATTGATTTCTAAAAAGTTATAATGCTAAATTGTCTTCAAAATCCTTTGCATTTGACCATTGATTTTATTTTTAAGCTTCATTGATAGGCTATTTTAGTGATTCCAAATCATGATCCTAGATTTTACAAAGAGTTCTTGAGACATTGGAGGAGTTGGCCACCATTTTTGTTGAAGACAAGAGATCTTGATCAAGGGAGAACATGATTTTGAGACACATTTGTATGGTGAATCCATTTGGGAAGGTAATATGGTATTGATTTATTTCAAGTGTTTCTTTATATCCTTTCTAATTCCCACATGAATAAATAGGCATAAATCAATTTACTCTTATGCATTCTTCCTTTGATTTATTGGACTAATGTTTGACTAATAATTTTATATAATCCTCTTTAAAGTACCAAATCAAGATTGGTAAGTACGAGGATAAGTAATGGTAAATCAAGGATGTGGATAATATGATGGAAAAGATGGTAATTTGTGAGGGATGTTAGGTCCTATCCACGGTCTTATAAATCAATTCAAAAATGATATCCCATGGGGAGTGATCAATAAGAAAAAAATATTTCCCAAGAGGAAATATGAAGGAAAAGGAATGAAAAAGGGAGTGTAATAAGCAAGACTTAGGTGCCTTATGAGAAGATCTTAGAAGGTAAGAGGCATACTAAGGACATAAAAAGACACTAAGTAAATAGTGGTCATATATGTACAAAGGAAGCCCACTTGCTAGAGACACAAAGATTTATAAGAAAATAGGTGTGCTAATAAGATCAAATAATGATGGTATATTGGTGTAAGGAAAAGTAAAATAGACCTACATTATCATGATGTATTCCTCGTTCTTCAAGACCCCTTACAGATCCATTGATCTACTACAAAGATTGGGTACTTACATGAGAAAGTAGGTAGCACTAATAGATTTTTTATTCTCATCTTATAATATACTAGCCTACCACACCCCAAAGTACCTCATCTCTAATGTGAATCCAACTGTAGAGTTTGAGATTCTACTAGAAGGAGATTTTTTTTTTAATCATGTCTTTTAGTGTGTTTAACCTTTAAATAATATTCAATATTTTTCCCATTAATATCATTGCCTTGTTTTTATTAATGATTTGGATTTCAACTTTCTTTTGAAGGTTTTTTATGATTCCTCCTTCATACAAATTTGGAATAACCAATCATGAGAGAGATATTGATACACATGAACAAGCTACAGGCTAAGGATAAAGGAAGATAAGTAACCTAAGACAAAATATTGACTAGAACACTTAGGCTTGACAATGAACTAAACATGTGATCTCAAGTCTCAACCATGTACATGCTTAGTTTATAGAAAAAGGGAGAAGGGAGAAAGGAGATCCAAAGGAGGACCAGTGAAAAATAAATAGTAATGAGAAATATTTCTTACTAATTAATAACATGGTAATAGGAGATAGTAACCAAAGGAAAGTGGGTAAATATAAGCAAGTCACCATGACAACTATCTATGAAAACTAAAGATAAGAAATCAAACAATCATGAAGATACAAGGGAAGAGTTTTGAGAAAAAATCTAAAGGAAAAGAAAGAAATGATAAGGAAAAGACAATCAAATGTGAAATGTAAAATGATAACATAAGCTAACTATAGTACAACAAGAAGGAGAAACATGATATAAGATAAGAAAGAATTTGACATAGTGTCAAATGACATGTCCACTCCAAATATAAATGTGAAAGTACCATGCATGTGCTCCTAAATATTGGTAACTCTATCCACACACATTATCCAATACATTAGATAAATCTTTATGAAGCTGAATGTGTACTATAGCTAAGGTCTCATAAATATTAAATGAATACTGGGAAAATACTTCTTTTTTTATCTCCTCAACTTAAAAAGTAGGAATTATCAAAGGATCATGTTGAAGAGGAAATTTAGGCAAAGGTTGGTCAAGAGAATACATGGGAACAAGATCTACAAGATAAGAAGGAATCACAAGTGAAGAAGGATCCATGGGTGAAGGACTCATGGGTGGAGAAGGATTCACAGGTTAAGAAGGATCCATAGGTGAAGGACTCATGGGTGGAGAAGGATAAGCCTTATCATGAGAATGACCTATGGGAGGAATGGTAGAAGGTCTAAGGATAACTACAAGATGACATTTAAGATGTTATTAGATAATGTGGACATGATCAGTCTGATGCATGCCACACAAGGGCCATAAAAATTATACAACACCATACTTTTTTAAAAATTCAAGAAGTACCTTTGAGGGAGGTATGGTTTTATTTGATGATGGGGAAGAAGGATGCAAGGTATCAAGATATTATCAAAACTTATGATAGTGGGTAGAAGAATGGTTATCTATCCCATATAAATAATATATATGCTTGTGAGTGGATTTAAGATCACTCATGGAAGGAGGTGAAATAGGTAAAGAGGACTCATCATCCTATTTGGTGGAAAAAGGTGTCATCTTAGGTAGCAAAATCAAACCATCATTAAAGGAGGGTGATTATAAGGAAGGAGTGGAACTAGGCTCTATAAGAGAAGCACTAAGATGAGAAATAACAAGAGGCTCAATAATAGTAGGAGAGGAAATTGGTTCAACTAGAGTAGAAAAAAGGAACAAGCTTAACTATATTTGACCCTACTATCAGGTAATCCAAGAACAATAAACATGCTCTGTTACCACTTAGTCAGGATCTTGCTCCCTCAATAAGAGCACAAATATGATTACTTCTTGTATTAGCAACTAAACATGGAACTTAACCAGAATCAATAAGTAACTAGAAATATGAAACAACACAGGAATTGAGAGACAATACACAATTGTATTAATAATCACTCAGAAGAATATACAATAAGGAAGATGCCACTTCTTCCTCCACCTCAAAGGTTTGCCACACCTCAAGACCTTCTTCCCTCTCTCTCTCGGTCCCAACAATCAACTCCAATACAGAATTGATGTTCACCTCTCCAACCAGTCAGTAACACGCTACCAATCCATCAAGTACACAACTTTACTCCAAGTAGATCCCCTGCTCTCTACTGCTACCTGCAAATCACTACACCTTACTCACCATTGTAGATCTCCAAAAGAAGCCATGCTCACCTGCTGACTAAGATCATACAAACACAAAGAACCCTTCTAATTTTCCAAACCAGTACCCACCTTGGTACTGTGGCACTAGCAGGAATGCACCATTGCTCTCTTCTCTTTGAAGGAGCTTATTGCTCTCTTACTCACTAACTACAAGTTTACAATACAGCCCATGAGTCCATATATAGATCTCATGCTTACAATAATTAGACTACCTTAATTACAATAATTAGACATGCAACTCAAGACTAAGACTAGCCTTTGACATGCAAACAAACAGTCCAAAAATAGACTCTCTGGGATCAACATGCAAACTGCCTGTTCTCGCACAGGCTGCTGACATCGGCTCCTCCATGACCGATGTTGGCCGACTGGTAACCGATGCCGATTGCTTCCTCACTACCATCTGACCAACGTCAGTTGATCAAACCGACACCAATTTCCCTGCAACTGACTCTGCAACTTTGCATCCTCCGTAACTTCTCTTGTTTGCATCCTGGTGAAACTTTTAGCTCCACAACCTAACAATCTCCCACTTGGAGATAAATAGCTGCACCTATACCTGTACCTATACACCATCTAAATTATTCCCTGGCTTGTATCCCTCTTCAAGATCAATCTTGAAGACTAACCACCACACATCCTGTGATGTTATACCTGTCATTCAAGTAACCTAACATATCTGAACCTACATATCCATGTAGTGAAGACCTTGACCTTGCATAACAAGAATACCTGCTGCTGATCCCACTGAACTGCCCTCCAGTACTCCTTCCCCAAATTGGATCCATACTTTCTAACAACCCCCACTGCTTGGGAAAACTTAGGTCTACACTAGACCTCATGTGATTTTGAACCCTATTTCAAGCTAAGCTTGAACTGTCCAGCCCTTTGGTGTGCTTTCTGATTCTGCATCCTGCATCATGAACCCTGCCAACACCATCTTCACATCAGCTCCCACTGGAGATAAAATCTCCATGTCTCTTATGCCAAAGAATTTTGCTACTCTAAATTCTTCATGACACACCTCTGAACTAACCTTACCCTTAGCTCAGCAAAACCCTGTATGTACAAACCTGCTAGCAAATCACCCACATACAGTAACAAGATAATGTTGCGACCATCATCTACCTGGTAAGATAAACACAATAGTTACACTGACATTGACTAAATCCATTCTTAGTCATCCACCTGTCAAACCTGTACCACTGTCCTGCAGCTTCCTCAAGACCATATGCCTTTGCCTTCCGTCTCACGTATCCATCCACTCTCTTCTTTAACTTGGGAATCCATTCCATCTCTCAGTGCTTACTTCCAGCTGACAACTCTACCAACAAATACCTATTTGGTTATTCTCCAAGGACTCACACTCCTCATCCATGCCAAGCTCCCACTGTATCTGGATTCTACCTGCATTGCCTCTTCCATCTTCCTGGTTCTTGACCATCAATAAGCAATATAAAGAAGGTGAACAACGAATATGAGGTTCACTTACCCTTTCTGACCTCCATATGAGCATTTGAGACCTGTTGATAGCTTGTTGTCCACCCAATATCCGTTCCAGTGACCGATCTTAGCCATCTCCCAGTCTGCTCCTGATCGATGTCGGTTCCCTGCACTGACCCTGACTGCCGATGTCATTTCCCTGGCCAACACCAGTGTCCCCCCTACCGACATCGGTTCCTTTATGACTGACGTCGGTCTTCCTTCTGTCGATGTTGGTTACTGTCTGACTGACGCTGGTACCTGTGTTCACTTGTGAGTGATAACTTTTTACCCACGAGCTCTCCATGGATCAAAATCCTGATCAAATCAACCCTGCTCTACCCAGAATAATTCAGTCTCCTCACCTGATCTTTGTCCGTCATCTCCTCCATGAACACCAAGGCTTTCCAGTTCTTTAGCTTGTCAAAAACATCTATCTTCCACTTCTAAACATGCATTCCCCTCCTACATGTGTGACCAAGCCTACGAAGCCACATCTCTATAACAAAAGGTGAATCAGTAATATAAGTAGATAGATAAAAGATACCTACTTTCTTACCACCATCTAATTCAAATGTATCCGTTGTGAGAGTTACAGTGCATCTCCCATCACCCAACTTTCTTGAAGAAATTAGACTCATCTCCAAGACTGGTACCTGCATGACTTCCTTCACCACCTGTGCATTCTCTGTTTGCAATTTCAGCTTCACTTCTCATTCGTCAATCATCTGAAAAGGCTCTCTAACCCCTAAATAAATCTCTCCAAAGTCTCCAAAGACATACCCATGAAAAGATGCTCTATTTCGGGCTACATGGAAAGAGGCAAAAGAATCTGTAAACAAAGATTCTACTTTATCCAGAACATCCTATGCAACATCACCTGCAACATATGCTTCTATGTGCTGATCTTCTACCGACCAACAATATCCTTTTACCTACTCCTTTCCATCAATCAAACCATTTGTGCTATTCAGTTTCTCCATTCGTAGCTTACTTTCTTCTGCCATTGCTATACTCCCACTCAATCTGAAACCCCTGTGAGTGACCTATAATCAAAAGCACTACCAGATCTAAAACCACCTGTTAGTCAACCCAACCAAAAGCTCTGATACCACTTGATGGTATCAGCTCTTGAACCTACAACTTAGGCTCTAATACCAATTGTCAGGTAATCCAAGAACAATAAACATGCTCTGTTACCACTTAGTCAGGATCTTGCTCCCTCAATAAGAGCACAAATATGATTAATTCTTGTATTAGCAACTAAACACAGAACTTAACTAGAATCAATAAGTAACTAGAAATATGAAACAACACAGGAATTGAGAGACAATACACAATTGTATTAATAATCACTCAGAAGAATATACAATAAGGAAGATGCCACTTCTTCCTCCACCTCAAAGGTTTGCCACACCTCAAGACCTTCTTCCCTCTCTCTCTTGGTCCCAACAATCGACTCCAATACAGAATTGATGTTCACCTCTCCAACCAGTCAGTAACACGCTACCAGTCCATCAAGTACACAACCGTACTCCAAGTAGATCCCCTACTCTCTACTGCTACCTGCAAATCACTAGACCTTACTCACCATTGTAGATCTCCAAAAGAAGCCATGCTCACCTGCTGACTAAGATCATACAAACACGAAGAACCCTTCTAATTCTCCAAACCAGTACCCACCTTGGTACTGTGGCACTAGCAGGAACACACCATTGCTCTCTTCTCTCTGAAGGAGATTATTGCTCTCTTACTCACTAGCTACAAGTTTACAATACAGCCCATGAGTCCATATATAGATCTCATGCTTACAATAATTAGATTACCTTAATTACAATAATTAGACACGCAACTCAAGACTAAGACTAGCCTTTGACATGCAAACAAACAGTCCAAAAATAGACTCTCTAAGATCAACATGCAAACTACATGTTCTCGTACAGGCTGCCGACGTTGGCTCCTCCATGACCGATGTCGACCGACTGGTAACCGATGTCGGTTGCTTCCTCACTGCCATCTGACCGATGTCGGTTGATCAGACCGATGCCAGTTTCCCTACAACTGACATTGCAACTCTGCATCCTCTGTAACTTCTCCTGTTTGCATCTTGGTGAAGCTTTTAGCTCCACAACCTAACACCTACTGAAGGAGGGGTGGGATTTGTATAAGGTCTAAGGAGCACTACCCTAAGTGTGTAAAAGTGATAAGGTCTCGTCATAGTATGATCCAAGATCATGGCCCTAATGGTTCCTCATAAACTATAGGTATTCGCACCATCTCTACCCTATGATAAAGAGGGAAAATGCAAGAATTAGGAACTATAAATGAAAGAGAATGATGAGATGCACAAAAAGACTCAAGTAAATAAGAGTGGTAATGAACAATCTCATCATCATGGGCTTGGACAAGGCTAACTAAAAAAGTATCATCTAAAGAATATCCATCATCAAAATTTATAGTATGAAGATCGATGACACAAATTAGGATGACCTTATCATTGGAGGAAGCTTAGTGAATAGAGTGCCTAGTCTTGGTTAAGACTATGAGAATGTCATCACAAGGAAGATTATGAGAATGAAGCTACAAAGAAGCAAGAAGCTATGAGATGAGATGAGGTGAGAGATTAGATGTTTTGATCTTTAAGCTAATCTTGTCAAGCTCATCATCATTAGGGTCTAAAAGTTTGGGAGGAATGTTACTAATGATCTTAGGATGCCCATTGTAACCTCTAGTTTAGTTGATCAAATAGTTTAGATGATGTGACTCATGGAATGGAATACTAGGAAAAGGCTTAAGAGTAGGAATCTTGAAGACACCATGATCCTGGAATTATTCTAAATTTCAATGTTTAGTGTCTCCTTAAATCCTATAAATGGCTCCATTATGAGGAAATTTAACTCATTGATAAGAAAAATATGTTACAGCTCACATACGATGAGCCATGACCTACCAAGAAAGTTGTTATATGAAAGGGGAAAGTTAAATATCATCACCTTCACATGAATGGTGATATGGGGGATGGTAATGGGAATCCACAAACACCCTAAGGGAGGCATTTTCCTTTTGTCGTATCATTGGCATGTGTTACGTATAGACTTGAGATGACATTCAAAATACCCAAGTCTTAATGAAATAAATTAAATCAACATAGGTGTTAGAACCCTCATCCATCAAGGCTCACTTAAATTGGATATCACTGATTTGGATGCTAATAAATAATGGAAGATCATCTACATGAATCATAATCTCATTTGTAATCATAGATGCAATAGGAAATCATAAATAAAGAGAGATGTATATGGTTTCATCAACATTAATGGGCATTTCTTCACATTGCTATAAGATTCTATCCTTATATTTAGATAAAGTATCCTCACATCCTTCTAGAGGAGGGTGAGGGATATTCATCTCAAATAAGAGTTGCATGAGGAAATTTATATGATGTGGATATGTCCTCATGAGTTCAAGGAAAGGTAGTTGATATGGATGATTAGTAAGTTCCACAATGGGATCCCACTCATCATAACCCATAAGGATATTGTTAGATATAGGTGTGTAAGGATTAAGAAGATCTTCAGAAGGTAGATCCAAAGAGCATTGAAACTTATGTTGATAAGAGTGAGAAGGTTGAGAAGAAGGTTATAAATCATTTGGTGAGAAAGAATAAGTTGGTTTAGATTGATCTTGAAGTTTGGAATAAGAAGTGGTAGTAGAAATTGAATTGTTATTAGTATTAAAAGATGATGGGAGAGAACCAAAAATAGTATGAAATGTGTCATCCAAGGGAAAATCATAAATTGAATAATCAAAAGAGATAAGATCTTCTTGCCACAACTCATTTAAATTATTTGGAGAATAATCATGGATAACATGATATGTCTTATGAGAAGGAGTGTAGATAGGTTTTGAATCAATAAAAGCCACCATTCTTTGCATATTGGTCATGATAACCACATTCTCTTCAGAATTTGGTTCAACAAGACTTTCTACATTATTTATGGAAGAAGTGGGATTATCTTGACCTTCTTAGATTGGTTGATGATTAGGCAAAGGGTATTTATAGATAGCTAAATGAGCATTTGATTGATTTAAGGCTTGATTTTTATCACATGATTTATGGTCTTTGAAAGAAATCTCATAAGCTTGTTGATGCTTACAAATAATGGAATCATGATTTAAATTAGGGCCAAAAAGAAAGTCTATGGCTAAATTATGGATTTGTCTACAAGTCTTGTGAGAGTGACCCTGACTAGCATGAAACCAATTAAACTTATTAGGATCATACCATGATTTCATAGGTTGAGTAGGGTTACAATATCATGGAAGAGGCTAGGGTAGACGTTTAAGCAATTCAACCAAGGATAAAGGCTTATGAACATTAGTATTGTTTGTTGAAAAATGGGTATTATTAAATTGTTGAGAAGGAGCTAGTTCTAAAGAAGGGGTAGGAATGATAGCTTGGACATTGTGAATGGTGTCATATGAATTGGTAACACCATCATTGGTAATATTGTAGTTTTTGTTCTTTACTAATAGGCTAGGGATAATGGAAGGTTGGGGCAGATTGAATTGATGCATGAGGAAATATTATATTTTGTCTTGATCAATATCTTCCTCCAAGGTATGTGGAGAAAGGGTATGGACTAAATATTATAATTTAAAAAATAAAGCATTTGTAAAGAGATGAAAGAGATTGTCATCCACCATGTTATGTTGACATTTATTTGACAAAGTCTTCCATCACTTAACAAAGGCTTGGGTAGTTTCATTTTTGTTTTTTTTATAATTGATGCAATGGGCCAAAGTGTTCTCAGGAAGATCACTAATTTGAAATTCTTGTAGTAAAGCATTTACTAAGTCCTCCAAACTAGTGATAGAGTGTGTTCTAAGTTTATTATACAAATCTAAGGCATCACTCATGAGGGTTTTAGATAATATTTTGGTAGAGAAAAAGGCATTTAACTTGACCCAATCCTTGTAAATATTTCCAAATGTCTTGAGGTGAAGATTAAGATCGGTTGATCCATTAATTGTAAGAAATTGTAGGTGTTATACCTTCAATGTTAATGTTAGCAATTTGGATAGTAAGAGGTTCATTTTGTAAATTATTGATAAATTTATTGACTAATGGAGGTTGAGGAATGAGATTACCTTGAGAATATCAAAGAGGAGGAGTAGCAACACTTTGGTTATGTGTGCCCCAAGTCATTTGTTGAGGATTGGATTGAAGATTAAGAAGTTGGTTTTGCATTCTCATCATTTGATTCATATTATGAGCTTAGAATGTGTTCATTTGATTGATAGTTTGTAACAACATTTTATGAGTTTGATTAGTGTTATTATAGAATTAGTATTGGTGTTTGTGTTGGTGTTAGTGGCTTGGGTACCACTAGTAGTGTTGATATGAGCTTGCTAAGTACTAAGAAAATTTAAGGCACTAGTGGTAAAATTTTCTTGTGAAGCAAAAGATAGACTAGTGAATGGTTGAGATGAAGAAGCACTAAAATCATGAGTACCTTGGGTAGAAAATGATGAACTAGTGAAATTATTAAGAATAGTGGATCTTATGAGAGGTATACTAGATATAGAACCTACCATGTTAACTGAGATACTAGGTATGGAAGTAGAAGAAGTTATATAAGAAGATGTCATGGAATAAGAAAGAGTAAATATTTAAGGAAGAGGTTGAGAATAAAATAAATTGGTACCCCCAAATCTAGTTGAGAAAGTGGGAGTAGGAGAATGAGATTCTTCAACTCGATGGCAAATCATGAGGTTATATATGGTGGAAGGATCCTTCCCTCTATGTTGAGGGAATTTGATGATAAAGAAGATCATTTTAGGAGTATAATCTAACTTAATTTGATACTTTAAGAGAAGATGAGGGTTTTTTTTCAAAGGGGTATGAGGAGGGATCCCATAGTTCATCATGCGGGTTACAATATGAACATTACTAGCAATTACAAAAGGAGTCCTACATTGTCTATGGGAAACCCTATTAGGATTGGTGAATTCCACCATGTATATTGCATGAACTTTAGTTTTATTTCCAAAATGAAAGTCCATGATGAAATAAATACAAGTAATATGAGAAATCAAAGAATTAAAAAGTGATTGAAATATTACTAGGTCAACCTAGTCAACCTAGTAAAAAATAGGGACTATAAAACTATACACAGTCCATAAGATCAACCTGGTTCAAGGAAAAATGACTAGAAAAAGAGTTAAATATGATGTAGATAGTATTAGGTTGACCAAAGTGACCTAACACAGTGTACAGGGGCTAAAAAAGATATAGGGTTGATAAGGTTGACCAAGTACAATAGATAGGGAAGAAATGAAAGCTGATAACAAGATATGAATTGAAGAAAGATAATTAGAAGTAATTTAATAAAGTATTAAGTGTTAAAAGGGAAAAAAATATTCAATTGAATTGATGCTGGCTAATCCAATTAATGCACACACAAAAAAAATCTTTCACTAACACTAGATAATTCAAGCTTTTACACACACAATTGATTTAAAGAGCAATCAAACACCTTAAAAGTAAAGATAGCTACTTGGATAACCTATAAATTTGATTATATTATTAAGAATTATTTTTAAGTGTGAAATGAAATTGATTATAAACAAGGTACTAGATAACAATCTATGGATAGTTTTACGTAAGTTTAGGATAAAAGGAACTGTAGTGAAAATGATACAATCTTGGTATTGCGGTCTATCCCCTCACTTAACACAACATAGAAATAAAAGTAATATGTGCTTAGCCAAAATATACCATTAACCATGATTTATACATGACCAAAGCATCAAGTCACTTCCCCCTTGGTGATTAATTCCAAGTCGGTAGACCTAGGTAGTCAAATGTTTAAATGCTTATTGATGTTTATGTGGCTTGGCCATGTGTGAAAAATAATATAAATAGTGCAACTAAATGATTAATTAAAAATCCCCTAATTAGACTATGTGAACTATTCTAAGCATGCAAGCAACTTATAAGAAAGATGTAATTAACATATATGGTTAATTCTAACTTTGAAATAAGGTATAATTGAGAAACTATATGGATAATCATATAGAATAGGGTCCAGAGGGTTGAGAGGATCAAACCTATACTATGGAAGTAAAGTCTAAAAGTGAACTAGGTCAATCAGGTCAACCTAGTTATTTCAAAAAAATAGAACACCTAACTAGGTCTGTAGGATAGACCTAGTTGACTGTGTGGAGGTAATTTTGAAGACTGTAAATTGTGAAATGAAAGTATATAAAAAGAAAGATACAAAGGAATTAAAATTAATTTGAATGGTTTAGAGATGAAAAGGAGAAGATTGTTGATCAAGAACCTTAGAGAATATTGTCAAAAACTTGCAAATTGGTTCAAACTAGTCGATTAATCTATACAAGAACCTATTGAAAAAGTGCTAAAAATGCACTAGGTCAACCTAGTCAACCTAGTAGGTTAAATAGGAAGTATAGAAACTTGAAAAAATTATACTGGGTCGAGCTAGTTGATCCAGTTGTTTAAACATAATTCTACAAGTTTTAGAAACCTATGTTGGGTCAAGTTGGCTGAGCTAGTTCCATGTTCCTGTAAACCTACACACAAAGATAAATAACTAGGTGAATAGGGTCGATCCAACACAATAAAAATATGATAAAAATAATGATGAATAGAAATGAAATAATTGAATAAATCCTACAAGGTTTTGATTCATGTTGGGTTCACTAGAATGTATGTAATAAAGAATGCATCATGTCCATAAATTAATCCTAGATCAGATGGGATAAAGCACACCTACACTTCCAATTGGGGGCATAAACTTGTTAAGTGGGAGCATTGCCAATGTGAGGATCCAATAGACCCTACTAGGGGATCACTTGTCATAACACACCATGTAAGATAGGGTTTCAAAGCCTATAGTCTAACACAATCACATAACAACCCTTAAAGAGTCCTATGATTTAATATTTCACTAATCTAATAATAATAAAATTAAATCTAATCTAGTGTGTACCAAATATTGTAGCACAAAGTGGGGATTAGAAACAAAAAAAAAACAACTAAACTAAATATGTATAGAACACATATACTCATGTCAATGTATATGGAATCCTAATACATGGAAGAGAAGAATACATATGCATTATTTATCTACTCTTACAAAGGAGGATTAAATTTAAGAATACTTACCTTTGAAAATAAACCCACCAAGCCTCAATCTCCCCCTTGACCATGGTGATTTGCAATATATTATTGTGGTATGTAAGGATAACTAAGATAAATCAACTCTAAGGCACAGAACCTCTCCAAGCATCCAAAAGACTTATCCACAAGATGAGATCAGAGCTCCAAAGAAAGTATTAAACCGTAGAGCTTTATTCCCCAATTAGAATGGCCAATAGGTAGATGTTCATTCACACTTATTTTCTTAATTATTCACTCTTATCAAATGGTGGTAAATTACCTTTTATATATACATACATACATATATATATATATATAGTATTATCTTACCCTAAAAACATTTAGGAACGTCGGCTGTGCTAGGCCAACCCGGTTGACCTAGCATGTTTTTGGGTCTAACTCACTAAGTTTGTGCTAATTTGGCTGGGAGGCCAACAACCAAAAGAGAGAAAAAGTCCCTAAACTGTGCTAGGTCAACCTGGTCAGCCTAGCACAACTGACAAGTCAAATGGCTATTAAGGCAATAAATGAAGGATAAAACATAGCAAGTGATAGGAATAGGTAGTACTAAGAAGGATAAGCTTGGGGTTCAATGGTTTCAAAAGGCTAGTGTGTGGATGGCAAGTGGAAAAAGGAACAACAATATTATGAATAATTGATGTTTTGCCCACCCCTTTCTTGGTGCACCCCTTAAGGCATGCACTTAGAGAGATTGAGACTTGACAGGTTCTTACAAGATATAAAGTGTCATTAATCAATAAAAGTTAAAAATATTATGTGTATACACTTGATACTCTACTATTCAATCTACCATCTAGTTAATGGATGGTTGGTGAGGGCCACCAAATAGATGGGATCATTGGACTACACAGTGGGGTTTGGATTATTCTATTGATGGTATTTTCTCTCTCTCCTATATGCTTTTAATGGTGTCACTCTCACAAATGGTTATGGTGATGCATCACTTCTTATAGATGTATGAGATTAGATACATGTAGTCTTGCATATTTTAATTAATTTTTCTTATATGCTCTTGAGTCATGTAATTTATTTGTCTTATGTATAGGGCATTGATTTCTATCATTCCTACTTACCAAACATAATGTTAAGTATGTACATTGAGGTATCTATTTTTATTAATATGATTACTAATGGGTGGAATTGTATCTTGGGTGATGTTATGAAAACATATATTTCTCTATTTTAGCATGAAAGCTTACATTCAATTGTATTACTATTATAAAGGTTTATGTTATTATGAAACCATGTTAAGATTCATTTTGATGGTGCATGAACAACAATTGTACTTGTATCCAAAATATGCTAAATGGCTCATGTATGTTTATGTTCTGATATATCATTCTTTAGAATCAATGTAATGATTATTGAATTAGTAAAAGGGGGTTGTTTAATTTGATTGGTGACCTTATTATGTTGCTATATGAAACTCAAATGTTTAGCATGTATAGGCTATAAATCATAACTACTTACATCAATGTCATGTTTTCTTTTTGTATTCTATTATGTGAAAGACGTAGAATTCTACAACCATAAAGAGGTTACTCTAACATGTTGGAATTTTCATACAATAATTATTTGGTTTGATATACTGGGAGTGATCATATTATTTTTAAATAAGTCTTTATAATAGTTGGGAATTAATGTTTGGGTTCTCTTATAACTTGGCTAAGTTAAAATGTTACACAATAGTTTTACATGTTGTTATTCTTATGGTTGAAGTTATCTCAAAGAAAATGTAAGGCCAATATATTAGAAGGACCAAATGATTGACTAAATGAGAAATAATCATACAATATTCATATGTATGAACTCCATTTTTGATAATTTGCATCATTATTTAGGATGTAGGCATTATTTAAATTTCATGATATGAATACCATCCAATGCCATTATGTTTCAAATGAGTAGAAATGAAATAGGCTCAGGTTATCTTGATTATTAAGAAGTTGGGTTGAAATTGAGACTTTCATAATTGTAAGCATGCTTACATTGGAACTATTTATAAGTCTTTCATTATATGTTGAAAATGAACTTTCTATGTAAACCATATGGGCTGAATTATCCCAGTCATTTTTATGTTATCTATATGAATAAAGAAATAAGAAACTTATTGGTTATAAAATATCCTTACATAATAACTTGAAATAGATTACAAGTATATATGTGATCGATGTGTCAAATTTTTTAATGCTAAACAAGTGAATTAAGGATTAAGGAATGATCCTACTTATTAGGACAATCTAGTAGACTTATATGCATTGTTCCTCTCACACTACTTATTTGGTTGACTTGGTTACATAAACATGTGATATTTCTTAGGGACACAAAATAAAGTGAGGACCCACATTTAGAGGTTATTGGTATAATCCCCAATGGGTATCATTGTGATGTGAAGTGAATTATAAAAGCACACTAATGTTCTTGGTGTTTTGAGTGATACTTTTCTTAATTATGTGAATGTGTTTGGGACTAATGACTCTCAATTTTGACTTATAGTGGTATCCTCTTACATGGATTAATGATATTGTTGTGAAATACTAATTTAGGATAAATTTAATATGTTGTTTTGATTAAGTAGAATTTTGAATTTGGAATTATTAATTATTACTATTGTGTCCTCATATCCTATTATGGATCATGTTTAACACTTATCTCTTGATGATAGGGTAAGTGGTGTGAGTACCAAGACAAAGATTTAGTTGGAAGAAATCCTAGATGTTATCACCAATTCCATTATGCTCAATTCATCTCTAAAGCCACTTTAAATGTTAATGTCTTTGATTATTACATCGATGTCCCATTTGAATTATAGGTAGAATTTTGATTATTTAGTAATCATATTGCATTTTGTAAAAGGACTACAACCCTAAAGGTTATTTTTCATTACACTTATATTGGATTTATTTGCATTATGACAATGGATAGTTTTATAGTATGTACAAATATTCTTTAATTTTAACATGGATGCAATTTGTGTAAGGATCCAAGCCTAAGATTGAGAATGAGATCTTGGTTGGTATCACTATTTGAATGCCTATAGTACTCCTTTTATTCAATAATGATCAATATACTAATTTTCATAATTAATAGTTGATTTTTCCTTTGTACTCAATCTTTATGATTATGCTATCTTTTATAGGTGATTTTATTATATGGTGCCCAATATAATTGATGATGGATGGATAAAATAAAAATAGCCACCCTTATATATGGCATGGAATAAGATGTTACTAGTTTTAGCAAGCTATAAAATGGACCCTACATGCATTCTTATTTGTACTCTATTAACAATTCCAAAATTGTTTTTGGGTTTATTTCAAAGAGAAATAATTTTTTATGATAGTTAAATGAAAAAAATTCTAAGAATTCAAAAAATGATAGAAGAAAAGGGAAAAACAAAAGGTCAAGTGGAAAATATCATTAAAAAAAAAGTCAACATCAAAGAAATCAAAATGAAAGACAAGACTTATATTAAAAACATTGTGAAAGGAAAGTGAGATATGAGATACAAGAATAGAAAACATCATGGGACAAACTTTAATCTTGAAAAAACAAAAAAAATAAAATGATAAGACAAACTCAAAACCA
This sequence comes from Torreya grandis, assembly GCA_037957365.1. Taxonomy (NCBI): domain Eukaryota; kingdom Viridiplantae; phylum Streptophyta; class Pinopsida; order Cupressales; family Taxaceae; genus Torreya; species Torreya grandis. The sequence goes on along the minus strand of JARHVA010002010.1, from coordinate 2,624,838 downwards.
AACTTAGCTTAATTTTATTTTGAATGTGTGATTTAAATCTATAATAAATAAAATAATGCCTCATAGAGTTCAACCAAGGATAATTCTTAGATTATAAACATTGGTGCCATGTAACATATGAATTTATAAAGGGAATTATTTGAAGAGTTTCATGATAAAATTTTGGTCCATTATTTTTGGAAAATAACACAGGGAAATGACCTCAAGACAAAGGTTCAATTTGACTCAAGTAACTAGGAATTCCAAACTATACCTTCCTTAGTTGAAAATAAACTTGTTTTTTCTTGTTATAATTAAATGATAAGGCCACTCCATTATAGTGGATTATCATGAGATGAAGGTCATGAATAAATTTTATAACACAATTTCCCAAACTAGATATGATGAAGGAAAATAACTAAAACTCAAGGGTAAGCACTTAGTGCCAAGAAAATTTTCTCATCTTGCTAAAAAAGGAATGCTAATGTGTATTTTATAGCATGTTGTATTTGGGAATACAAATTCTGACAACATTTTTAATATGAATAAAAATGGTGTTATAGGATTTTTGACACTTCTATGTAAATACTAAATCCAAATTATATAACACCTCAGTCTTATACACTTGAAAAATACCTATCATGTTCATGTGCTTCATCTATAATACCTTCCCACTACTTAAAGACTCACCTTCATTCTCTTTTTATGCCTAAATTACTTATCTCATAGTCCATCCATATGTTATTATGATGACTAGGCCTTCTATGTTATGCAAAATTATCTAAACCCTTCTCTACCAATTTTGGACATGTACCTATTTCCTATCTTTCCAAGCACTTGTGTCCCAGCTAAATTCCTATATCGATATAGGTGTCCAATTTATAACTAAGTGTCCAGTGCCCAAATTTTATCCAAATTTAAAATATAATGTGTCCTTATGGCCAGCCTAAGTGCTTTGGTGTGAGATATTTTCCCAAAAGATTGGTATATATAATAGATAAATCCTAATTAATAACTCACCTTGAAAATGCATACCTCTCATATACAAATAAAAAAAATAGATATCAATCAAGTATTCAAGTGAGCAAGGCTATCCTATTCATTCTTATTTTCATATCAGTCATATGAGCAATTTATCTATAAGTCTAAATTACTAAAGGATCAACCCATGAGCCATATTTTCTAAGTTATAAGATAGGTCATTATATGTACTTGCTTATCACATATTGCATCCTTATGTATATGCAATCTAACATGTAGAGTATAAATACACAATTATAATTCCATCCCTATTCAGAGTATTAGACATATAGGTAGTGCCCATTGATAGAGGTTTCCTTGGGTAAGTTTGACATCGTGATCCCACTAACCCATTTTACCACAGTCACTCTAAGGGGGAGGAAGCTAAGGTTTGATCATTTCAAAAAGAGTGATAGATTGTGTTTTTTATATACTTACATCATAATAATGGAGACAAAAAAATTAAAAGGTTTCAGTTGATCACATCTAGATCTAGTTAGTATTTTGTACATGACACATGCATCCAGATTATACACGTATGTTGATGTAATTATCTATATTTGATGTAAGAATATAAGTCCACAAAATGAAAAATAATAGGATCTAAAAATTATTCTATGATCTTGATATGGTCTATTTTCATATTGTTTTAGTCTAGATCTGCATGTACATAGTAAAACAAATAGGTATTCTTGTTTATGATTTATCATAATATCAATCAATAATTGTACTTTCTATTTTCAAAATATCTCAATATTTAAATTTATAATATTATTTATTTGACTTTATAAATTAATTGTCTTACTATAAATCTATTCATCACCTTTTTTCTTAATCATTTCTATATTCCTAACCCTATCTACCCTTGTATCATCAAATCTAAGGTTAAGCATCTGGTGAACCCATTTCTTTATGCAAACCCTACCCTATAATAAGGTATTCATATTTCTAAATTTATTCATTATTTTATTTGTCTATATTTACTCTATTAATTGTATGCAACCTAGGTGTACCCCTAGATTAGTTTTTTTAATTAAACACTTATAATTTTTTGATTGTCCACCTAAAATGGATCAAACCAATGAAGTAACAAATCTTGTGCCTAATGAAAATTTTAACAATGAAATTGAGAATAATATTTATTAATTTATCATAGAAGATTATTTTGATCATGATTATAATGAATATAATGAAAACAATTACCATGAATGAATAGATAAAGAGCAATACAAACTCTTATTATATTTTGAGAATGTATCTAGGAAAACATAGAAGATCTTGATGAGATCCTCAGAACCATATTAGAAACCAAAATATATATATTAAAAACTATATGCATTTATTTATCATTATATTATATCTATGGTACATCCCCATATACCAATAAACATCACTTTGATAACATTATCACTTCATAATTCTAAGGGGGCATGGGTTATGTGTTTACACCATTGTTCCTTAAAACAAATCCTATTATTTTTACATCCTCCATGGGAAAAAATTGACCTCTAACATAATTATCACTTTAAATTCCTATATCAATAAAAAATATGGTACACCTCCTTTGGTTACTTTTCAAACTTCAAACCTTAGTGATCAAAATATGCAATATCTTGTCTAACCTATACAAAATTTGTAATATAAGGTTACAAATATCAGGAAAGAAATTATGAATTCATCTTATGTTATTGATTCATAATAGGTTATACATAACCATATTTCACCTAAAATATATTTGTAGCCCTTTATAATTGGTTCTATTTCACCTAAGTTCACATTTATGATGGTAAAGGTGATCTTGAACAACTTCAATCTTTCTATGTGGCATGCCTTGATTATGCCTCCAACAATAAACTTTGGACAAAATTATTTCCAAGGTGCCTTAAGGACTATGTTATAAGGTGGTTCTATTATTTACCAATCCAATTAGTAAAATCGTTTAAAACTCTTTCGAATAATGTTTTTGGTACACTTCTCTATCAAAATAATCGAAAAGGTTTTCTATGCCAAAATTACAAAGATCAAACAAGGAACCAATGAACCTATTAATGAATATGTCTTGAGGTACAATATAAAGTTGGATTAAATGATCAATCCAAAAATAAATGAAGAACTCTAAGACATTTTTAGGCAAAGATTGCTTTCCCAATTACATGATTCCATTGTTTTCAAAAAGTTCAAATTTTTTTATGACTTATTCCATATTTTTCATGATCATGAAATGAAACCTATTTAATTGAAAAACCATAAGTACATGTAGAAAACACATCGACTACATTGTAGATACTAGAAAACTACACATTTATAGTTTTTGATGACTAAATGCCTCAAGATCGCCTAAAACTTCTTAAACCTTCCCAAGACCCCCATTAACCCAAATAAATCACTATTCTCCTAGTCACAAATATCATTCAAAATTACTATTTGAAAGTATTATTCAAAATTACTATTCACCATCACTATTCACTATGGGACCCACTATCACTACTCATGATGACATGGCATGATGACATGTAAAGTGACATGGCATGTGATTTGGAGCTTATATGGCAAGTGACGTGGCTTAGAAGTGATGTGGCTTGATGTGGGACATCATACCCCACTTGGGACCCTTCCCAAAGTGCTTGATTACCTCATTCAAGCACCACAAGGCCCCCCATTGAAATGTGGAAAATTTCCCCTTAAGGTGTCATTATTCAACATTTATTTTGTCTTCTCACATGAAATTAGACTTCAAAAAGAGATACCTACCTCTTCAAGACTTTGGAAAAAATAAAGGGCACCCTTTTTTGACCTTTTAGCCCAAATAGACGCTCACCAAGCCAAATGGGAGACTTTCCAACCCACATGGGAATATCCACCAACCTCATTTGGAATTTTAATCCCCCACATGGAAACTAGTGCCACATTTGGTGTGCCACCCCTATAAGTGCTTGTGTGAAATCAAGAAAAGATGGGGAGAAGTCTTTAAGCCTCATTCAAACCCATGTGCATGATTTCCATTCAAACATGGAGACTCACCAACCCACATGGGAATCATCACCCACCTCACCTTGACTAAATCATGGACGCACTTGGATAAATTTGAATTTATTCACTATTCCTCTATTTTGGCATATTTCTTCACACAAAAATGCTATAAATACCCCCCTCTCCTTCACCCAAGTTAAGGGAAAAGTTAGTCTTTTGTTCTTAGCATATTGTTGTAGGTTTATTTGGAGGAGGTCATTATCGTAGAGGTCATCATCATCTTGGATAAAAAAATATTAAATCAATGAATCTCTACCGAAATTTCCTCAAGCTTCATCAATATTCAACCATCATTAACATCTTCAAGCCACTTTAATAGCATTGAGGTAATTTTCTTTGTTTTGTAATTTCAATTCCTTATTTATTTCCCTTTGGACTTATATTTTCTTAACCTCCATAATATTGAGACCTTAAACTCTTCCTCTTCATCCCATTCATCCCATTTAATCCCTTTGTCTATTTCCATTTCATTTTTCCCCTTTATCCCATTCACCTCTTTACCTCATTTACCTCTTTTCCCTCTTTGTCATATTTACCTTTCTTTATCCTTTTCCAGATTTACATATTTTCCTCATTTATCTATTCATCCCTTTGTATATTTTCATCCTTGACCATCTACCCAAACCAGAAAAACAATCCTTTTGACCCTCACCATTTTAACAAACCAAAACCATAACCTTTACCAATTTTTAGCATTAGTATTAATTAAACTATTGCATTAATTTAGTTATCTTTTTGAAATAATTTAACTTTATTGTATCAAAATTAGTTATTTGATATTTTTGTATCATTTATTTTCTATTCTTATAAAAAATATACTTATTTTATCATTCCAACTTAAGTGTTTTGAAGAAGGTGGATTGACAACCTCCTAGAAAGCTTTTGCTTCTAGGATCTAGCTCACACTAGGCAATGCACCCAACTACTTGTCTAACAAACAATTTTTTAGGGTAGTGTTTTATTATTTGTAGGTATTCTTCCCTATCCAAAGAATATTTATCCATAATAATCTAGATTCAATGTGTGTACTTTAACATGCATTCTTCTTCACACCCTATTCCTAGTTTCTTTCTTTTCAAAAAGTAAGAAAAACAAAAAATTGAGAGAAACATATAACCAATACCAAGTTTACTATGAAACTAACTTACAAGGTGAAACCTATAGATATTAAAAAATAAACAACTACTATGGTTAAGTAGTGTCATAGTAACATAATTAGCTTGTCTTATCCAATGAACTAAGGAGACAATTTTGATGCTTACCTTAGTCTATGGATTCATTACTTCTAAAGCTTATGGAGTGTCACCTTATATCTCTACCTAATACTATATAGGTTGATATGAGTCACCTTCTCCTAAAAGGATATGATGAAAATTATTATTGTGACTATCACAAAGGTTTTGGACATTCTATGAATATATTTTTTACCTTGAAGAATAAAATTGAGAACCTCATTGATGACCGATAAATTAAATTTGATGATCCTCAAAAGGAATCAAGTTCACAACCTAGTGATCACTAGAATCAAAATATATTTATCAATACTTTGCAAGACCATTATAAGAAGGATCCAAAATTGCAAATGGAATATAATGCACATACTCTTACATCACATTATGGGAACCCATTAAATTGGATTATTTGTAATTATACATGGTATCACCTTCTATGGTTCAAAGACCTTATATTACTTTCAATTATAGTAATATTGTGGATGATGAATCAAATTTTCATTCAATAATACCTTGATCACCAACCTATACATACTGTTATTATTGATAATGGTGGTAGAGATAACATTTTCACCATGACATTACTTATGCATTTAAGTTATACACATGATGATTTAAACCCTTTGAAAAAATAAATTAGAACATTCGATGGGACATCATAACATGTTCTTAGTGAGATTAACTTACCTTTATATGTGGGTTTTGCACATGTGGTTACTAACTTTTTAATTATATTTTACATGGGAGTTTTTGATATGTTTTTAGATAACATTGGATACACACACTCTATGTGGTCCCTTCTATAATGCATGGGTTTTTTGACAAATTTGACCCCCTGGTCAAATAAATCAAAACCCATACAAGTTAAAACTTGTTATGAAGTCTCTTAGGTCATAAATTCTCACCATGGTCATAAAATATACCTTGATATTAGTCATATTTATCTAAGTTATCCTTATGTCATACTAGGCCACCTTTTGGGTCATTCTCATGAGTTTTATGGTTTTCATAATAATAAAAATGTTTCAATAAATGGTATAACATCTCATGTGTTAGTTCAATGTCAATATATTCTTCTATAAATTAATTTTTTAGGTTCAACATAGAAAGAAATGAGATAATTACAAAAAGAGGGAGTATATAAACTTATACAGAATATAGGACAAGTTTGGCAAATGTGGAGGGTTTATTAGTATCCCTTAAACTCCCCATAACTCATATACACATTTATATTACCTTGAAAAGTTAAAAATTATCAAAAACTAGTTCACCTATCCTATCACTCTCTTATGTAAGGTTAAACAGGTCATCAGGTTTGTAGCTATTATGGATAGGTCAAGTAGAGTTGAGAAGAATTCATTTGAGGGATTAAATTAGTTTTTGTGATCTTTAATTCCATGTAAATAGATTGTATATTTATGGATTTTACTTCATGAACCATCCCTAATAATGGCAGTGACTCATAGTTGATTGTGTATTCCTATCACTTGTAATTTTTCTCATTTGATTGTATGATCTAGCATTTCTATGTGTTGATTGTGTTGTAATAGAGCACATTATTCATCTTCATTTTGTTTCCAACTAGTTTTCATTGGAACATGTTTTTATAGGTAGGACTATCCTCATTATGTTATAAAATATCACCATTGTAGTCTACAAGACATGGTTTCATCAGTTACAAGGTTTTTTCTCTATCAATGGTTTCAAGTCAAGGTAATGTACTTGTGTTTCTATTATTAAAACATGGAAGGTCATTTCTCCATAAAGAGTTTGAATTTGAGGAACTTCAAGGTTGATTGAGGAGGTTTTTTAAAGATATAAACAAATATTATCAAAATTCCAACATACATAATCATCTATAGTACCTATGGGCATATACAGAGTAGATAAGATCATCCAAACCCTAGGGGATATGGTTGCATTAAATTTCATAACTTAAATTATTTCTCTCAAGTTATATAGAGTCATAAGGTTGATATTAAACCATTTCAAGCAACTTACATAGGTCAAAGTTGTAAAATTTTCTTAAAGGGAGCATTTATCTTAATTTCTCTGAGTAAGGGATTCTTCCTTATAATTTAAACTATGTTGGTGAATTTTCTTGAGGATAGAGTTGATCTATTTGATTCACACTAACAACCTAGACTTAGGATCAATGTATTAACACAAGAAGGATATGGATAGGTTAGGGAGAAGAAATATTGAATTTAATTTCACTCAATCATATTTTAAATTGAAATAATTAGTAAATGTAGTGTTAAAAGCCAATAAACCTATAGCTCATAGTGATCTATAGCCTATTAATGGTAATAATGTGGAAACATGATGTTAAGAATGAGATAGGTTCACTCACATGATTAATTTCCTAATATTAATCTATGTGAACTAAGGATGTAAAGGTAGTCATAAATGTGATCACCTATAGGAATCTCATGATAGTGCATTGAGCCTAAAACTTGAAATATAATTAGGGCACTATAGTATGGATAATGGTGCATAGTTTGTAGACATGAGATATGTCTATTAAAGTGAAAATATGTCCCATTTACCTTAGATAAATCAATAATAGTTCAACATAGTTTTCCTACCTATATTCACACCTATAGTAGACTCTAGAACTTCTTTACTAATGGCCACCTACAGGTAACACCATAAAAATAGTTTGTAGACTATGTCTAGCTCATGTGAGATGCATGTTTAGAAGGTTGGAAAAAGTATAAGTTAGATAAACATATTTAACACACCCTTATTGGTAATGACACATTTATATGTAAACCTCATAGGTAAGGAATAGATTAAAGGACTAGATTTTGAAACTCCACACACAGTTAACTAAACCTTGATCCTAACCATTAGACCTAATGAGCTAGTATTAAAGAATTTAAAGGTTTAAAGGGTCTATAGGTGTGATATAGTTTTAAAATTTGGTTTATAACATAATAATGATTTTATAAATCTCTCTATGTCCTCAACTTGGTCATAATAATAATATAGATACTCTTTGTTCAATCATAGATAGATTACTCTAGCAATAACACCATCTTGTTTAGGACTGACTATAGTGGATACCTTTAATAGGTAGGGGTGTTAAAACAATAATTGAAGGTAGTGAACACCTATTATAAGTGTGAAAATTAATCTTTGGAGGTATATTTGATATACCATATGACAAAAATAACTTCAACAAGTCTCCTAACAACCCTACAAAACATTCCTTGAGCAACTATAGGTCAATTGAATGATAAATGTGAGGACAAGCCTATAAGGTCTTATTGTCACTTGAACTTGCACCAAATGAGGAGATGTTACAAGATTATCCTCATTCAATTGAAATAATGGAACCACCTCAGGGATGTGGGTATCCCTATTAGGAGGTGGATCTCTAGATTAGGGGCTAGCTCCCCTTGATGCATCACTAAAGCTCATATCCAACTACTAACACTTTGGGGATGAAAAGGGATAGGGATAACATGAAATTAAACCTAGTATATAGAAGGTGATACACCAAAAAAAATTCTCTACTCATACCCTTATCATGCACTTTGAACTAAGGACAAGTTGTACATATACTTCATCCAATGTCAATCTTCCCTCTCACATCAATGATTCAACACGGGGTCTTGAAGATAGAATAGGCTAGGAAGAAGTATAAAATATACATCTTAAGACATTATATTAAGTATACTACTCACTACACCTACAATCAATTTTGACACTTGCTGACCTATAAGAGAGAGATTACAAACACACAAGGCACTAAGGAGAGTAACACGTGAAGGTAAATGAAACTTACACTTGCACATCATGTAAACTTAGTGAAATATTTTAATGACATAAAAAACTTATATTTATTTATTCAAGGCAAAAAAATTTTAGGGATTCACCATACCCAGGTAAAGAGATTCATACAATAGCCAAGAAGGCTCAATTTATAGAATATGTGAGAAGAGAGAGAGAGAGAGAGAGAGAGAGAGAGAGAGAGAGAGAGAGAGAGAGAGAGAGAGAGAGAGAGAGAGAGAGAGAGAGAGAGAGAGAGAGAGAGAGAGAGAGAGAGGAGTCCAAGAGTCATATAAACACTTGTCATTACTAAAAATATAAGTTAATTGTGCATGTAAAATATATATGGGGTGAGCCATGTAGCCACATGAGTTACAAATTTCATCTCCAATCATCTAAGACCTAGAAAATGGTTAAGAAACTCCTTTCCTTGCATAAAAAATTACCCCTTATGATTAGCCTTCCAAAAATACCTTATCCCTAAAATTGAATAATTTTTATGATGGATTTGAGTGAGAGGGGTTACTAATAATACATCACATGCATATGATAGGTTCTTGATCATCCCTATCATTTTGGCCATGAAAAAACATCCAAGATAGTCCTAAAATGAGCTCTCTCTATGCACCTCTCCCATTTGGCATCCAAAACCTCCTAAATGATATAATATGATCCATGAAAAATGGGGAATGACATGTTTCCAATTTTTCCATAGCATAATTTTCATCAAATTAGCCTTAAAAGTCTTTCCAAACTAAAATTCACCATTTTCTCCTAAGTGTTTACTATCTACCCACTAGACTGGCTGAAATGAAGGAGATGGAAGATAAGATTAAGATATTATACACCTATAAAAATTAACATGATGATTTATAATAATTCCTAAAATCTCTCCCAAAAGTGATTTGGTCTCTTGAAAATTCCCCATGCCTAAAAAACACACAAAAAGGTGAAAATAGCTATGTTATAGCCTATTATTTACATATATATACAAATCCATGCATTTTTTATACCTTTATTTAGTCTTATATATCTTTTATGTAGTTTTTTTGCACTTTAATTTCATCTAGATTCTCTAATTTCAAGCGTTCTCCAATCGGGTCTCTATGGAGGGTTTACAAGGGTTTTGAGTGACTAGCCCTCTTAACATTTGTTCATGAAGGATACATATTATAAATATTTAAAAATTACACTTTTTTATTCTTAATGACCCTCTACATCATCCCCAAATATATCCACATACCATTCATAATCTCATGAAAGTTTTGAGCTTTTCAACTTGACCACTCAAGCCATTTTCTTTCATTTTATGAGGGTTTAAGAGCTTGTAAGTCAAAAGATGGATGTATGATGATTATCTTGTCTAATAGAGGTTAAAAACCCTTTATATTAATCCCATTAACATGTTCCCATCATTTAATATCTATTAAAGAGCTAAATATGAAACCTAACCCCTGTTTGGCATTAGGCTTAGACCTTGCCAATAAGTCTACCTGCCACTTTATAATCCACCTAACTCTTCAATGGTTTATTCTAACACCTGATTACCTAAACACCTCCAATATTCCTATATGAATATTATCCAATTAATTTTAAATTTTTTCCAAACTTTAGAATTAATGTGACTTCTTTTTTTGTTTCTTGACCTTAACTCTTCCCATTGGGTTTGACTATAACCCTAATTGCCCAAGGCACCCTAATTCATTTCCAATAATATAAAAAGGTTATTCATTTTCTTTTATATGTATTTCAACTAATCTAACCCTCTTTATAATATATCAAGCCCTTTGGTTTATGTTTTGGCTTTCTTTTTCAAGTTTGAAATGTCTGTGCAAGGGGAAAAGTGACCCTATCTGAGACCAAAATAGGGGGAACTTCCCCTATTTGACTCATAAAAAATAGTTATTATTGAGGCTTATGAAACTTCCAAGGTTAAGTTTTACCAATTTTTTTCATATAATTCCAAATTCATGGTCCTTGACTTTCCCAATATCAAGACTAAAATTTTCAGGATGGATTGTGTGCAAAGGTGTTGAATGTTGACTAAGTTTTCATTAATTTGTCACTTATTGTAGGTTTTTTATCTTTCAGTGGGGATTAAAAACATCACTTACATGATTTTTTAGGTGATCATCCACCATTTTTAAAAGGTTTAACCTCAATTTTTTCACTAAAGCATCTCTCATCCTCAAAGTCAATCTTCAATTTGACTTGAGAAAAATTTTCCCTTTTTTAGGCCTATAGTAGGTTGCTTTGGCTTGTCTTGAACTTGTTCATGATGTTGAAATATTATTTTTAGCATATAAAAATTTTACCTAAGGAATATTCCACTTTATCATACTTATATGTTTCATTAAGGACCTAAAATAATGCCTTTACCTTTTGACTGGGACATATTTTTCTTAGAGAGCCTGATGTATGTTGCTTTGGATCATAACCATGTGCTAAATCATGGTGTATTGATGTCCTTTAACCTCCTCTTGATCACAATGATAATGTTCAAAAATATTTTTCACTACCTTTACCCCTATCAACCCTTCCCATATACTTGAATCTCAAAACTGAGACAACTGTAGGTTAATTTCCACATAGTGACCTATTTTCTCATTTGAGTCATGTTTGTGATGTGTTTTGGGACATATCTTATATTATTTAAAGTCAAAAATTAAAATATAGAACTATAAATTAAATTTTATATTCCTAAAACATCAACTAAACATCAAAACAGGGGGTCACTATTTGTTTGCTATTGTAAGTACTTATTTTCCTTGCCTGAGTATGAAACCCTATAGGTGCTCAGAGATTGAAAGCATCACTGCTAGATCATGAAGAGACTTGGGGACTTGATAATTAAATAATATTCCATTTAAAACTATGAACACAATACAAAATACATCTATACAAGAAGAGATCTTTTCCAGGATTGAAACTCTACTTTGGTTGTAGGTTGTAATCTAGGACAGTGTACAGATAGGGGATGCTTTGTATGGACTGGAAACCATATTCAAATTGTTTAAGGTGATCATTTAGTCATTGAATTTGTATTGGTTCAATGAGATTCACTCAAGCATGAGAGATGATTATGTTGTGACTTGAGGATAAAACCACCTTTTGGAGCTTCTAACTTATAGGTATCACTATTTCAAATCAGTGTGTTTATGGGCATATTGGGAGCTTTTAAAAACCTACTTCATCTTACCTTTTCACTTCCATATTTGGCATGTGTGTTTTTTTATGATAGTTTATCCTAATACAAATTAAAAAAATATTGGAAGATATTTTAGTCATGGTATATGCAATTCCCAAGAAGCCTAAGGACCTCTATTTTCTCAACTCAGGGAGAAAGTCTCAAACTCAATCCTTTGTCCTTCAATGTGGAATTCCAACTTAAACCTTGACAATTTTAACCTGTCAAGGGGATTTAATTCCACTCCATCATATTAATTCAAAATTAAAAATCCTTAAGTGTCTCAATTTCACCAAATCCCCCTCACATTCTTTGCTCATGCCACCTAAAAGTAAGCATTGATTGTGTATAGATAGGGAGTATGGAAATGAGCAAGAAAACTTGTTAAAAGACTCTTGACACCTAAATTTTATTTTTAAACCCTTAAATTAATAAAAAAACATCAATAATATTTTCAAATCAACATAAAAACACTCATCTCAACATTGAAGACACATACCAAGCACCTGTAGATGTAAAGAGTAGATAATGACAAACACAAGCAAGTCTAGAAGAGGCTTATAAATTCATGAGACCTATATAACTAAGATAATAATGGATAACCTATATAAATTCCTTGAGATACACATGGAGACACTTCACCTATCAATATAAATCCAAAGTTTCTAAAACTAGCTCAAAGGAGACCCCTTCGTGGTTGAACATGTATAAAAAGCTTCCTGGAGTGTAAGCGATGGTTCATGAAGGAGTATCCATAAATATTAAATTTATTATTATGTAAATTAATTTCAATTAGATTAAAATCCACCCCTAGAATAAATCCTCCCAAATCAACTTATATCATTCGTACCAAGTGTTTAAAGTTGACCTTTATTTGCTTGCTAAGGGAAAATGGAGGACAAGGAGTTGCAAATGACCTTTTTTACATTATCATTTTAAAAAAAACATGTAAATTGGTTTTATGAGGTGAATAAACACTCTAATCACATTTTTATCTGAAGATCAGATCATGGAGGTTGTACAAGTGCCCAAAAGGGCCTCAAAACAAGGAGAAACTCCCATTTTATAACTATAACTGACCCTTGGCTGCCATATGAGTGCTCTCTAACATTATCCTGGCCTCTTCCATGTTTAAACTCACCTTGGTGACAAATTTTCCCTCTTTAAATTTTGTACAAGTTAATTAATAGGCTAGAAAGTGGCTAAAAGACCTTTTTTTCTTACATGAGACATAACAAATGACCAATTAATGACTTGTAAACACATTGAAACATGATAAATACCATACTAAGACAAATTGACACAAAATTACCTTTTTAACAAGTTTTACCAAGGCTTGACCAAGTTTGACTTTGGTTTACTAGGCCATATCAAGGAGGGTGAGCTTAGACAAGGACTAGGACAAGGTCAAGTAAGATAATAGACCAACATGACACCCCATAGGACCTATTAAACCTTATTAAAAAATTTAAAATTATATGGGTTGACCTCATTTGAATATAATTCAAATTTGGTCAATAATTTGGAAACTCCTAAGGGTAACATGTTTGCTTATGTTAAGGACTAGTAGTCTTATCCTATCTATTGGGAAAGGGAGTTAGAAAGCACCTGGAAATAGTAGGATTAGACCTTACATTGACCAACTAGATAGCTAAATGTACCTCAAACACATGAAGGGAAATAATGACACAGACAAAGACCAAAGCAAACACACTTGTGCTATTAAACACTTAGGGAAAACAAGACACAACCAAAAGTAAATAAATATGTACATTCATCTTGATCATACCTCCCTTCAATAATAATTCAAATTTGGTCAATAATTTGGCAACTCCTAAGGGTAAAATGTTTGCCTATGTTAAGGACTATTAGTCTTATCCTATCTATTGGGAAATGGAGTTAGAAAGCACCTAGAAATAGTAGGATTAGACCTTACATTGACCAACTAGATAGTTGAATGTACCTCAAACACATGAAGGGAAATAATGACACAGACAAAGACCAAAGCAAACACACTTGTGCTATAAAAAACTTAGGAAAACAAGACACAACAAAAAGTAAATAAATATGTACATTCATCTTGATCATACCTCCCTTCTTGGATCAAAAGGGAAGTACCTTAGGTCTCCTTCCTCACTATATGAGTGAGGATGCCAAGAATGCTTCTTTTTGGATGGGGTGTTAGATGACTCTTGCCTTATATTTTCTCTTTTATTTAACATGTCATTAAATCCAGTCATCTCAAATATGTCTCCAAAGTATGTGAAGTCCTTTTAGACTTCAAAGCACGCTTCATACTACTGTCCCCTTGTCTTCTCATGATAGATTTACACATCTATGCATGGGATAGATTGTTTCAAGTTTACATCTCTTTTAAGTATCTCATCATCCTTTTCCATTGTCATAATCTCTTCAAATTCTTCAAGGAACATTGTATCAGGACCATTTGAAAGTGTTTCTTGTTGACATTCTTCATGGAAATTGGTGGAGGTAGTTGCATAGGTGGATGTAGATACAAGCTCCAAGTCACTTTCAAAAGGCATAGGATCATCATATAATTCTCCATTATGATCTAGTATCTCTTCATGATGTTTATTTTCAAAATTTATTTTCTCTCCCACATCTTGAAATTTTTTGTCTAGGAGCTTAGTCTTCTCACCTTCTTCATACTCTTAGAACATTTGCATGTAAATTTGCCACATGTCCTCCTTTTGAGACACATCTTATTGCTTGTCATGGCTAGTTAGATCCAAGGGATTTTTAGATTCTTTTAGAGATTCAAATTCATTACATATTCTATAAAATCTTTTCCATCTATCATCATCCTTTGGTTGGTCTACATCATGAAAAGGAGAGACAAAAAAGGCCATTTCCTCATCTTCTTTGGAGTCCAAGAGAACTTCTTTCAAGGCATCTTCTCCAACACAAGGAGAATATTCTTTCATATCCTCACAACCTAAACTCTCCTCACCATCATTCATCCCTTATCCATCTTCAATCCAATTAATATTTCAATTCATCCTCCCTCCTATTGGCATCAACATTAGGCACTTCAAAAATAGGAAGCTTGGCCAAAGGGGATTCCCAACTAGTAATGCAATTCTCAACATTAGGAGGGAAAACTTGATTAGTTATAAGTGGTATAAATATGGGTTCAATATATTATTTAGGAAGTGTGGGAGGGATTTTAATGGTTCCAAATTTCTCTTCCCTAATATCTTCTCCACTTAAGCATGATTTGTTCCTTTCTTCATGACCTGCCATCACCTCTTTCCATCTTGGGAAGGTAGGTTTAACGATGTTATGGGGTTGGGATTATAATAAAGGGTAAAGGATATTTTTAGGAAACTTAAATTTTCCTTGGGATTGGTAACTTTATTACAAGTTTGAGGAGTAAGTTTAGATAGTTTAACTTCAACTACCATAATAGATTTGCTCAACATCTGATTTGCTAACTCAATTTCCATTTCAAGGTGAGATTCAAAACTCAATCCTTTTAATTCAAAATATCCTCAAAGTGTACCAACATAATCCACCATGATATACTTATTCCCTTGGATACTCTCTTGAATGTGTTTACAAGAGGATAATTTTTTAGGGATGGACAAAGAATTTGGGAAACTTTGAGGCTGCCAAGATGGAGTTTGTTCATAAGTTCTCAACCTTTATTCTAGATGGAAGATCAAACCAAAAATATCAAGCATATAACTAGAAATACATTTCCAACTAGATTTATCTATAGGTATCCATTCCATTTTGACTTGATCCAAAGCATCCATCCAATTCTTGACATAAACACTAGGGATAATTTGACCACAACCATACCTAGTGTCAAGGTCTAACATATAGTCTTGGTAGCCAAGAAGAATTTTTTTGAAACAAGTAATAATATGATTTGGGGATGGAAAAAGTGGAATATTTGGAGTAAAATATTGGTAGGACTGATTATAATAAACATAAGGCTCATGAAAAGGTTGAACAAGGACTTGTTCACAATTAGGAGGAATAGGCATCATAATGTAAGTTTCACCCACTTGTGTTAGGATAAATTCCACATCAAAGTAATCCATGACTTGTGAGAAGTATGTAGAGAAATAAAACACTTAATTAATAATACCTAATATTCTTTAAAATTATATTCATACATGGAGCCACCATTGGTGTTTAACAACTTGCCTCCAAAAGCTAGTATCTTGAGAAGAACACCAAAACTTCTTAAAGAATAGAACTGTTGTCCCACCAAGCCTACCAAAAATTATTATCACTTGAAATTTCACCTAATGATGAGATGTAATAATATTATCCTTTTTTAAGTGAAATAATGGAACCACCTCAAGGCTTTGGGTATCCCTATTAGGAGGTGGATCCCTAGATTAAGGGCTAGATCCCCTTAATGCATCACTAAAGCTCATATCCTTCTACTAACACTTTGGGCATGAAATGGGATAGGGATAACATGAAATTAAACCTATCATATAGTATTTGATACACCAAAATATTTTCTCTACTCATACCCTTATCATGTACTTGGAACTAAGGACAAGTTTCACATACACATCATCCAAATGTCATTCTTCCCTCTCACATCAATGTTTCAACATGGGATCTTGGAGATATCATAGGCTAGGAGGAACTAGAAAATAGGAATTATAATAAACTATATTGATTATCCTACTCACTAAACCTTCAATCCACTTTGATACTTCTTACTAACCTGCAAGATAGAGATCACAAACACATAATGTACAAAGGAGAGTAACATGTGAAGGTAAATGAAACTTACACTTGCAAAAGACCAACAAACATCATGTACACTTATTTAATTATTTTAATGACATAAAACACTTTTATTTATTGATTCAAGGAAAAAATTTGGTATGGATTTACCATACCCAGGCAAAGATATTCATATAATAGCCAAGAAGGCTCAATTTATAGAATATGTGAGAAGAGAGAGAGAGGGGAGTCCAAAAGTCATATAAACACTTGTCACAACTAAAAATATCAGTTAATAGTGAATTTAAAATATATATGAGATGAGACATGTAGACACATGAGTTACAAATGTCATCTCCAATCATCCAAGACCTACAAAGTGGTCAAGAAACTTCTTTCCTTGCACATAAAATTGCCCCTTATGATTAGCCTTCCAAAACTACCTTATCCCTACAATTGATAAATTATGATGATGGATTTGAGTGAGAGGGTTACAAATAATCCCTCACATGAATTGGAGAGGTTATTTATCATCCCTATCATTTTGGCCATGAAAAATCATCCAAGATAGTCCCCAAATGAACTCCATGCACCTCTCCCACTTGCCATCCAAAAAATCCTCACTTATACAATATGATCCATGAAAAATGGGGAATGACATGTTTCCAAGGTGTCCATAGCATAATTTTCATGAAATTAGCCTTAAAAGTCTTTCCAAACTAAAATTCACCATTTTCTCTTAAGTGTTCACTATCTACCCACTAGATTGGTTGAAATGAAGGAGATGGTAGATAGGCTTAGGCTATTATAAACCTAATAAAATTACCATGAGGTCTTATAATAAGTCCTAAAATCTCCCCCAAAAGTTATTTGGCCTCTTGAAAATTCTCCATGCTTGTAAAACACACAAAAAGGTCAAAAATATCTCTATTATGGCCTATTATATACATTTCCATACACCTCCTTGCATGTGTGATACCCTAAGTGATCCCTCTACAGATTTCAAGTGGTTTCATGGAAATTTCATTTCATCTAGATGCTCCAATTAGAATATTTATCCAATTAGGTCTTTATGGAGGGTTTGCAAGGGTTTTGAGTGACTAGCCCTCTTAACATTTGTTCATGAAGGATACACATTAAAAATATTTCAAAATTATACTTGTGTCTTATTAAGGACCCTCTTCATCATAACCAAATAGATCCAAGTCACATGCATAATCATGAAAGTTCTGAGCTTTTCAACTTGACCACTTGAGCCATTTTCTTTCATTTTGTGAGGGTTTAGGAGCTTATAAGTCAAAATATGATTTTTTTATGAATCTCTTGTCCACTGGAGGTT
The DNA here is from genome assembly GCA_037957365.1 of Torreya grandis. Taxonomy (NCBI): domain Eukaryota; kingdom Viridiplantae; phylum Streptophyta; class Pinopsida; order Cupressales; family Taxaceae; genus Torreya; species Torreya grandis. Next base: position 2,606,558 of record JARHVA010002010.1, on the reverse strand, counting down.
AAAAAACTTGTAAATTCATCTCATGAACATTTTACCATAATTTTAATATCTCCTCAATAGTTAAATATGAAACCTAACCCCTATTTGGCATTAGGCTTAGACCTTGCTAATAGGTCTACCTACCACTTTAGACTCCACTTAACTCTCCAATGGTTTATTTTGTCTCATGATGGATTAAAAACCTAAAATATTACTCTATGAATATAATCTAAGGAATTTTAAATTTTTTCCAAACTTGAGAATGAATGTGACTCCTTTTTTTATTTTTTGACCTTGACTCTTCCCATTAGGTTTGACTATAACCCCTATTTCCCAAGGCACCCTTCTTGGTTTCCAATCCTATATAAAGTTTATTAATGTTTATTTATATATATTACAACTCATATAACCATATTGAAAATATATCAATCCCTTTGGTTCATGTTTTGGCTTTCTTTTTCAAGTTTGCAAGGTTTATGCAAGGGGAAAAGAGCCCTTTGTATGAGATAAAATAGGGGGAACTTCCCCTATTTTAATCATAAAAATAGTTATTTTAGAGGATTATAAAACTTAAAAAGGTAATCTATACCAATTTTTTGATTCTAAATCCAATCACAAAGTCCTTGACTTGCCCAATCTCAAGACTAAACTTTTTAGGATGGATTGTGTGTAAGGGTGTTAAATGTTCACTGAGTTTTCATTAATTTATCACCTGCTGTAGGTTTTTTATCTTTTAGTGGAGATTTAAAAAATCACTTATAGGATTATTTATGTGATAATACACCATTTGGATAAGTTTTAACCTCATTTTTTGCACTAAATAATCTTTCATCCTCAAAGTCAGGCTTCAGTTTGACTTGAGACAAATTTGCCCTTTTTTAGGCCTCTTGTGCATTGCTTTGGCTTATTTGAAATTTTTCATGATGTTAAAAGATTAATTTTAGAATATTATAAATTTAACTAAGGCATATGAAACTTTATCATACCTATATGTTTCATTTAGGACCTAAAATATTGCCTTTAACTTTTAACTGAGACATATTTTTCTTAGAGAGCCTATTGTATGTTGCTTTGGATCATAACCCTGTGTTAGATCATGGTGTCCATATGTCCTTAAATATCATCTTTATCATAAGGAGAGTGCTCACAAAAAAATTTCACTAATTTTACTCCTATTAACGCTTCCCATATACTTGAATCTAAAATATTGAGACAAATCATCTACCCCCACTTGTAGGTTAATCTCCACATAGTAACCAATTTTCTTGTTTGAGTCATGCTTGTGATGTGTTTTTGGACCTATATTAGATTATTTTAAGTAATAAATAAAAATATATAACTATAAATTACCTTTTATAGTCTTAAAACATCAACTAAACATCGAAACTAGGGGTCACTATTTGCTTGCTACTATAAGTGCTTATTTTCCCTGATTGAGTATTGAACCATGTAGGTGATCATAGATTGCAAGCATCACTACTAGATCATGAAGAGACTTGGTTCAATTATCAGTCACTAATCCTCCATTTTAAAATATGACCATAATAGAAAATACATATATAAAATAAGAGATCTTTTCTAGTCTTGAAACTCTACCTTGGTTGTACGTTGCAATCTAGGACAGTGTACGGATAGGTGATGCTTGGTATGGAGTGGAAACCATATTCAAACATTTTGAGGTGATAATTTAGTAATTAAATGTGTATTTTTTCAATTATAGTCATTCAATAATGAGAGATGATTATGTTTTTACTTGAGGATAAAACCACCTTTTGGAGCTTCTAACCTGTAGCTATCGTTGTTGCAAATCAGTGTGTTTATGAGTATATTGGGAGATTTAAAAAACCTATTTCCTCTTACCTTTTGACCTCCATATTTGACATGGGTGTTTATTTATAATAGGTTATTCTAATATAAACTAAAAAAGTATTAAAATATATTTTAGTCATGGTATATTCAATTCCCAAGAAGCCTAAGGGCCTTTATTTTCTCAACTTAGGGAGAAAGTCTCAAACTCAGTCCTTTGTCCTTCAATGTCAAATTCCAACTTATACCTTGAAAATTTTATCCCCTAAAGTGGATTTAATTACACTCCATCATATCAATTCAAAATTAAAAACCCTTAAGTGTCTCAATTTCACTAAATCCCCCTCATATTTTTTGTTCAAGCCACATGAAATTTAGCATTGACTGTGTATAGACAGGGAGTATAGAAATTAGCAAGAAAACTTGTTAAAAGACTCTTAAAACCTAAATTACATTTTTAAACCCTTCAATGAATGACCATCATTAGGAATATTTTGAAATCACCATAAAAACACTCTTTTCAATGTTGAAGACACCTACCAAGCACCTATAGATGTAAAGAGTAGTTAATGGAAAACACAAGCAAGTCTAGAAGAGGCTTGTGAATTCATGAGACCTATAAAACCAAATATAAAAATGGATAACCTATATAAATTTCCTAATAGACACATGGAAACACTTCACCTATCAAGACAAATCCAAAGTTTTTAAAACTAGGTCAAAGGAGACCCCCTCATGGTTGAACATGCATAAAAAGCTACCTGGAGTGTAAGAAATGGTTCATAAAGGATGAGTCACCAATATAAAATTTATTTTTATTTAAATTAATTTCACTTAGATTAAAATCTACCCCCAAAATTAATCCTCTCAACTCCACCTGTACCATTCGTTCCAAGTGCTTAAAGTTGACCTTTATTTGTTTGCCAAGGGAAAATGGAGGAAAAGGAGTTTCAGATGAAAATTTTTAAATTATCCTTGAAAACCAAACATGTAAATGTTTTTGAGGAGTTCAAGAGACACTCCACTCATTTTTAGCTAAATATCAGATCATAGAGGCCATACAAGTGCCCAAAAAGGCCTAAAAACAAGGAGAAACTCCCATTTTATAACTATAACTGACCCTTGGCTGCCATAAGACTGCTCTCTAACATATTCCACATTTAAAATCATCTTTGTGACAAATTTACCCTCTTTTAAGTCTTAAAATTCAATTAATAGGCTAGAAAGTGGCCAAAAGACCTTTTTTTGCACATGAGACATAACAAATGACAAATTAATGACTTGTAAACACATTGAAACATGATAAATACCATCTTAAGACAATTTTACAGAAAATTATATTTTTAACAAGTTTTACCAAGGCTTGACCAATTTTGAATTTGATAGACTAGGCCATTTCAAAGAGGGTGAGCTTAGACAAGGATTAAGACAACATCAAGTAAGATAATAGACCAACATGACACCCCATATCACCTATGAAACATTATTAAAAAGTTTAAAATGATATGGGTTGACATCATTTGACTAGAATTCAAATTTGGTCAATAGGGCTAATGAGTGGTTATTAGAAAATGGATGGCAAGTGTTGTAGGAAAAGCTATCAGTAGAGGGGTGTATTAGAGTTGTTACATCTTGTTTCCAAATTTATAAGATAGAGAACATGTGTCAAATACTCCTATATCAATTTCAATCAATCAAGTTAACTCATCACCAAAGGATAGTTTTAAAAAAGGAGATGAAGAGTCTTTATGCCACCTTGAGGGAGAATGACATGTTTGTGATGGACATTTGTCCAAGATGAGCTTCATGGTCTATTTTACACCTCATTAACTAAATTTGTATCTAGTTTCTAGAGCTTGACACATGGAATTTTGACCCTTTCATTTTTATTATTCTCTCTCTTCTCTTTACTCTATAAATATAAGCCATTTTGGTAATTATATCAAGTACACACCTAGTATGGAGAAGCCCTAATGGTTTGCCACCTTATTTTATCCTTTTAATAAAGGAATGAAGTTGATTGGTTCTCTGCACATCTTTATTAATTATCTCAAGTGGTGTATTTGAATGACAAGTGATGAATATTTTTCCTCCTTATTTTACCTCTACCCTTGTATATATTATTTGAGTGGCATCTCTTCGAACAGGTCTCATGAAGTATGTCATTTGGTAAGGTCTATTTGAAGTGTGAGAGGGACTAGTAGTGTCTAGTATTAGACCTTCTTTTCACCCACTTCTAGTGATGTATAGTAATATGCCTCTATGAGAAACACTTATGTTATAAGGTCATAAGGTTGAGGTCAATTTTAGTATCTTTCTCTCTTAGTGTATATTCAAGTGCGTTTATCGACTAATATTTTAGTGTATCACCTCATTTGTATAGGTTTACATTCTATTGCCTTCTTCCCTTTTCACCCCCAAGTGACTAGTCTAGTGTAGTGTGTGAGCTCAAAAGATAGATCAAGGGAGCTAGCCCTTTAACCTAAAGGTTTACCTCTATTATAAGAAACCCATAGGCTAAGAGGTAATCCCATGTTGTCAAAATATGGAAGAGTCTTTAACACCCTCTCCTAGGGTGAAATATTTTACTATAATAGTTTTGTCACACTTGATAGGACTAAGGTCCAAAATAATATAAGAATTTTTGATGTATTCTTCCTACTATCAAATTTTTTAAGCATGAAATAAAAAACCAATTATGACTCTAAATACATCATCTAGTTTTAATCATCCTAGGTACTTGTTAAAAATAAATTGATAAAGTTTTTTAGTTCATTTAACTGATGAATCTGATATGCATGGATATGTTAAGAACTCTTGCTATACACATCCCTATAAAAGTTGTAATCCACCATATAGTCTACCTTTTCCTCATCCATATGGTCAAAAGTTTGTTGAAGAGTCTATAAATTATATAATTTTATGGCCCTTGAAGAAGAGATTCAATCTCTTAAGATGCAAGTTCTCAAAGAGTAATCATAGCTCTTAAGAGGTAGATTCTTGAAAACTTTCTTCCCCAACATCCATGTCCATCCTATCAAACTCTTATATAATATTCTCAAGTCTAATACAAAATATCCTATCCTCCTCTAATCCAATTCCACCTCAATTTAAGTCTTTGTTGTAACTTATGCTTGAATTACTAAATTTAGAAAGGTTGATGAAGAAATGGGATCAAGAGCTTGTTTTGATGCCTAGTCATTCCATAGAGAAAAAGAAAAAGGTAGTTCATTTCCTTTTGATTAAATGTAGATTGGTTGAGGAATAAGATAACTACATAATAAATTAAGACTTGCATGACATTATATGTTATAAAAAATGGTGTATTGATAGGCTTTCAAGGTGGGAAAACCAAGGAGTTTAGAGGCAACTTGCAGTTATTGAAAGACCTCACAAAGGCTATGGAGAAAGTGAAAATCTATTTGAAGAATAATTTTCTCTCCCATCCTCAAGTGTTGTCCTATGTTCCATTTTAGTCCTCTCATGTTCCCATTCAGTCTCCAAAAAAAAATATACAATCATCAAAAAATCTTAGTAGCCTCAAAGTCCCTACTTGGAACCAGAGGTGTATGTCCATAAAGAAAAGCCTAATTTTGGTCAAACCACATTGCCTTCTCTTAAAAACTTATAGCTACACCATCTTGAAATTCCATATAATAATAATTTTAACATGATAAAGAGGCATAGGTTTAGAAATTTTAAGTTAAAATTGCATATGTGGAAGGGTTTCAAGAAAATAATGAAAATCAAGAGGTGTTTGTTGAACAAAGTGACATGTCCATAGCTCAGTAGAACTTTCTCTCTCTCCAAGAGTTCTTCCAAGTGTTTTCTTCCATCCCCATCCCCATTAATGATCCCTCCATCACACCTCTTACTCTTTTTACAATCCATGAACCAATCCACCACCCTCCCACCTCATACCCTCTTAAAGGAGAACCCATCTTATGGGAAGCAAACAAAGAAGAACAAGCTCAATGTGTAGTAAACCAAAATGTTTCAAGTGATTGTGAAGAAGATCTCATCATAGGGACTCTAGTTGGTGAGTAAAAATACAATGCATCCTTTTTTAGTCAATAAAGAGAAGATATAGATGAAGTTTTAGCTATTCATGAAGATTTTTATCAAGGTATGTGGTAGACTTATCAAGAGATGTTCAATGAATATGAAGGTCTTATCCTTGAAGGAGAGCAAGATGAGTTTGTGGATTAAAAAATGTAGATTTCCTATTGAAAAAGCATGTACTAAGGAACATCATGAGGTATTATATGATGACTATGACAATCATGAACATGATCAAGAAAATGACTTTGAAGAAGTGGTGGTTCTCAAATAGAAAGAGAGCAAAGATGATTGGTTACAATAGATTGAGCTTTTTAAATAACTTGAAGAATTATGCAATATTGAAAGTTAAGTGCCTAAAAACATGGAGCTATATGTCCTTTTTTGAAGACAATGATCAAGATTGGATGGAATATAAAAATATCCTTGATGATATTAAGGAGCTTACAACTTTTTAGATATTTGACACATTCAAAAAACTATGGAGATCAAGGAGATATGCCTTATTGAAGCACCATTGGAAGTTGTAGCTAAGGATTATAATAAAATGATTGAGGTTGTTGAAGTGATTGAATAATTTACCTTCATAGGTGATCTTTATAAATCTTCCTTGATTGCATTGAAGTTCATACCAAAGAGGCTGGTAAACATGAAGAAATTAAAGACATCAAGGCCAATGCTCAATTGGAAACTTAATAAATGCATTCCCCTATCTCATGGATAAAGATATGATGCAAATTTTCCATTTTATCTAAGAGGATAAACTTGCTCCAAGTTAGTTTGTACATAACTTAGTTTGCTTAAGTGTTGGTTTGTGTTTTTCCCTAAGTGTTCATGAGATCACAAGTGTGTGTCTTTGTTTTGATTTGTGTGTTTGTTCTTTTTTTATTTGGTTTATTTTTTGATGTCTGATCAAAGGCTTTTTAGTGTCAAAATTTGTGTATAAGTGACTCCATTTCCCAAAGATAGGAGAAGACAACTAGTCTTTATCATAGCAAGATTGATAGCACTAAGAAATTACCAAAATGTTGACTAATTTGACCCCTTGGTAAAATAATTTAAACCCCATACAAGTTAAAACTTGTCATGAGGTCTCCTATGTCATAAATATTTACCATTGTCATAAAATATACCTTGATATTAGTCACATTTGTCTAAGTTATCCTTATGTCATACTAGGCCACCTTTTGGATCATTCTCATGAGTTATACGGTTTTAATAAGACTAAAAGTGTTTCAAGGAGTGGTATAAAGTCCCATGTGTTATTTAAATGTCAATATAATATTATATAACTAAATTTAGTAGGTTAAACACAGAAAAAATGAGATAACTAAAAAAAGGAGTATTTAAACTTGTACAGATTGTAGGATAAGTTTCACACATTTAAAGGCTTTAATAGTGTCCCTTCAACTCCCCACAACTCATTTCCAATTTGAGTGTTCATATTACCTTGACAAGTTCAAATTTATAAAAAATTGGTTTGCCTATCCCATCACTCTCTTGTGCAAGCTCAAATAGGTCATCAAATTTGTAATTGATATAGATAGGTTAGGTAGAATTTAGAAGAATGCATTTGAAGGATTAAATTATTCTTTGTTATCATCAATTAAATGGTAATATAATGTATATTTATGGATTTTAATTCATGAATGATCCCTAATAATCGTAGTGACTCTTAGCTAATTGTGCATTCCTATCACCTACAGGTTTCCTTATTTACTTGTATGATCTAACATTTCCAAGTGTTGTGTGTGTTGTAATAGAGTATATTATTCATATTCATGTTGTTTAAAACTATTTTTAATGTGTGAAACATTTTTTTATAGGAATTAATATCCTCATCATTCTATAAAATATCACCATTGTAGTCTATAGGACATGGTTTCATCAGTTGTAAGGTTTATTCTCTTTCAATGGTTTCAAGTCAATGTAATGTACTTATGTTTATCTTATTAAAACATGGAAGGTAATTTATCCATGAAGAGTTTTAATTAGAGGAACTTCAAGGTTTATTGAGGTGTTTTTCTCAAGATATAAATAAAGACTATCAGAATTCCAACATATATAGTCATCTATAGTACTTGTGGGAATGTATGAAGTAGATAAGATCATCTAAACCCCATGAGATATGGTTAAATTCAATTCCATGACTTGAATGACGTTTCTCAAGTCATACAAGGTCATAAGGTTGGTATTAAACCATTTCAAGTAATTTACATAGGGCAAAGTTGTAAAATTTGCTTAAAGGGAGCATTTACCCTAATTTATTTAAGGGATCCTTCCTTTCAATTTAAGCTATGTTGGTGAACATTGTTGATGACTGAGTTGATCTAGTTGCTTCATACTAATATCCTAGATCTAAGAGAAATGTTTTGAAATAATAAGGTGATGGATAGGTTAGGGAGAAGGATGATTGAATGGGATTTCACTCAGTGATATTTCTACTTGAAATAATTAGTAAATATAGTGCTAAAATCCAATAAACATGTAGCTCATAGTGATCTATAGCCTATTGATGGTAATGATGTGTAAACATGATTTCAAGCATGAGAAGGGTTCGATCACATGCTTAATGGTCTAATATAAATCTATGTGAACCAAGGATGTAAAGGTAGTCATACATGTGATCACCTATAGGAATCTCATGATAGTGCATTAAGCCTAAAATCTAAAATGCAATTAATGCACTATTGTATGGAGAATGGTGCATAGTTTACAGACATAAGATATGTTTATTTAGGTGAAAATATGTCCCATTGACCTAGATAAAACAATAATATTTAAACATAGTGTTTAAACCTATATTCTCACCTACATTAAACTCTCAAACTTCTTTTCTTAATGGCCACCTACAAGTAACACCATCAAAATAGTCTATAGACTATGTTTAGCTCATGTGAGATACATGTTTATAATTTTGGTAGAAGTATAAATTAGATCACCATATTTAATACACCCTAATTTATAATGACACATTTCTAGGTGATCTTCATAGGTAAGGAACAGAGCAAAGGATTGAGTTTTAAAACTCCACACACAATCAACTAAACCCTTACTATAGTCATCAAAATTAATGAGCCGGTATTGAAGAATTTGAATTTTTTAATGGTCTATAGGTATGATCTAGTTTAAAATCTGGTGTAAAAAATCTTCATTATTTTATAAATCCCTCCATGGCCTCAACTTGGTCATACCAATAGTGGAGATACTCTTTGTTTTATCATAGACAAAGAGTATTCTAGCAATAATATAGTCTATAGGTTAGTATGTGAGGAGTGAATGGATGAAGGAATAGGTATTAGAACCATGTTGATATGGTGTGAAGGTTTGATTTACATGTAAAAAATCATGGAAGAGTCCTTGCAGTCATTGTAAACTTATAGAGGGTCAAAAACACAGTCAGACACAAACTAGACATATTGGGCCTAGACTAGGCCTAAAATCCTCATGACCTATATATTATTCTAGATGACTTCATTAACCTTCCAAATAATTAGATAACCTTTAGGTTAAAATCTAAGGCCAAAATGATCCATTACTTTGTAGACGGAATCACAAGAATGATAAATCTTGCCTAAAACCTCTATCGGGCCTACTTGGAATGTACAGAAGGAGCTCAAAGGTCACTTTCATCTGCTCACACCTATACAGAGGGATTTAATAGTGATTCAAGGATTTGGGGATATTTAAAGGGGGTATCTATATCAAACTCAGTTTTAATTAGTTTATAATTTAGATGTCATGATTTTATGAGTAATCCTTAACAATATAGACTATCAAAAATCCTCCTAAAACCCTTATTCGTACCTGATGGTGAAGACATGAATTTTTTTTCATATAAAAGTGGTAAAATGATTTGGGAAGTTTTTTGAACTATTGTGTTACTCTTCTAGTCTCCTCACCATGCATTTAGTTTGTACTTTCTTTTGTACAAACTAACCTAATATGGGGTTTTCTACAAGTTTTGACTAGTTTTATAGGTAAGGGAGTTGTTGAATAAGATTCATTGTATAAGATGATTATAGGATTTTTATAACACCTCATATACATTTCTCATCTTGATTAATCATGAGAAGACCTCTGCTATCTCATCCACTATAGGTAGTCCTAAACAAGATAGTGAGAATGAAATGACTACCTAGTGTGAAAAGTGACAAACATGACAATGAATCTTTGGAGGTCCATTTGATAGACAAAAGGACAAAACTAACTTTAATAGGTGTTACCCATATAACACATCCCTTGAGAAAATATATGTTAATTGAATGAAAAATGTGAGGACAAGACTAGAAGGGCTAGTGAGTGGTTGTTAGATAATGGATGACAAGTGTTTCAGGAAAAACTATCAATTGAGGGGAATATGAGAGTTTTTACATATTATTTCCAAATTTATAAGATAGATAACATGTATCAAAGACTCATATATTAGTTTTTATCATTCAAGTTAACTCATCACCAAAGGATAGTTTCAAATAAGGAGATGAAGAGCCTTTATGCCACCTTGAGGGAGAATGACATGTTTGTGATGGACATTTGTCCAAGATGACCTTCATGGTATTTTTTACACCTCATTCCCTAAATTTTTAATTGGTTCCATATCTTGACACATTTACTTGTGACCCTTCCACTTTTTTTCTCTCTCTCTTCTCATTTGCTCTATAAATGCAAGCCATTTTGGCAATTGTATCAAGTACACACCTAATATGGTAAAACCTTGATATTTTGGCACCTTGATTTGAATAAAGTTATGAATTTGATTTATTATTTTCACATCTTTCCTAAGTATCTTAATTGGTGTATTTGAATAACAAGTGATGAAGATTGTTTCTCCTTATTTTTATTCTGCCTTATATGCATTATGTGTGGCATCTCTTCTAATAGGTCTCATCAAGTGTATTACTTTTTAAGGTATATTTAAAGTGTTGGAGGGACTATTAGTATCTAGTATCAAACCTTAATTTCACCCACTTCTGGTCATGCATAGAAATCTTTCTCTATGAGAAACACTTATGCTATAAGTTCATAGAGTTGAGGTCAATTTTAGTAGCTTTCTCTCTTAGTGTATATGAAAGTGTGTTTATGGAATAATATTTTGGTATATCACCTCATTATTATAGTTTCAAATCTATATCCTTTTTTCCTTTCCCCCCCCCAAGTGACTAGTCTAGTGTAGTGTGTGAGCTTAAGAGATGAATCAAGGGAGCTAGCCCTTTAACCTAGAGGTTTACCTATATTATAGGCAACCCACAGGACTAGAGGTAATCCCATGTTGTCTAAATATGGAAGAGGCTTGAACACCATCTCATAGGGTGCAATATTTGGCTATAATAGGTATGTTAAATATATTCATGCCAATAGGGTAATTATAGTTTCTAGAATTCCATCTGAACATACACTTGAACAAGAGAATTTTATACCTAGGTAGTTAATTATAAAACTTATTAAGCCTAATCCTCCATGAAATGGTAATAAACATTCAATCATGTTTCCTAGGAATGTAATACTCAGGAGACCATTGCATCAAATATACATAGTGGATTCTTAAAAATTATCTTATACTACACAACGTAATTAGTTACTTAGAGAAACCAAAAAAATTAATATTTATATTATTCCAAAGAAACCATATAGTTCTCAAATATGGGTTCCATGAATCCCAATTCCTTTTATTAATTCCTCATGACCACATTGTCATATCATACATATGCAAAGCATCACAGATCCTACAGTGCTAGACATTACACCTATACATACTCCTTGGTAGTTTTTTTTTCTAGTTTATATGGGGAGATACCTATGAGAATCCCTTGGATGAGATCATAGGATAGTATTTTATTTTTCAATATTTTTAAAAATACCAAAAAATCAAAAAAAAACAAAAATTAAAAAAATATTCAACATTTCCTTGTTTTACTAGCTCCTTGGCATTTATGTTGTTGGTTTCATGTTGGTATATTTCATATAATTTATTTATTTATGCACACACATTTTGAGTTTTATGTAGGCATACCCAAGAACATGATATGTACACATACAGATGTTGGGCCTTCCCTCTACTCATGTCATCACTATGTTGGGGACATCTATTTCTTTGATCATGATACATCTAGGTTATATCATTATATGATATTTTTACATTATCATGTTTGAGATTATATAATTATTCATGCCTTTATCCATTATTATCTCTTTCTTAGTGTGCTTAATATGCTATGTACTTAACATTTTTTTATAACACATATATCTAGGGACTAATATGATATGCTTATGTTAGTTGCTTCTGATTCCATGCTTTCCTTTTTACACTTCATTTAGTGTCTTAGATTTTTTTCTCTTATCTTGTTTGTTTGAGAATTTTAATATGTCCCATTTATCATGTCCCTCATTCCCTTATTTTCCTATTTTGACATTTGAAAATGTTATAGTTTGTTTTATGTCAACATTTAAATATATCATTCTATACTATGTAGACATTTTATTAAGTCATGTTTCTTTGAGTATGTGGCATTTGAACATGATCATTGTATGAGGTCTTATTGTACCACTCGATTTTTTCCATATTTGATTGATCTAGGGTGTGTGCTTTATTTCTTAATGAGATTGTATTTTTATTCTCTAGACACTGTCATGATCTATATCATGCATATTAAGACTTAATGTGATCATGTTCTACATGCTTTAATCATATATCTACCTTGGCATGTTCCTCTTATATGATACATGATCCATTAATATTTTGTATAATTATATTATCCTTTCAAGGTAAGGTAACTACTAGTTTATATTTCCCTCACCTTAAAATGGGGGGCATATCATGGAGCCATGATCTCCATAGTTTCATATTATAGTGGGGTAATTCTATGGAAACATGCTCTCCACACTTACAATAGTTCTTATATTCTCCATATTTAGTGGTATCATGTCATGGAAACATGTCTTGCACACTTAAAAAAAAATTAAATTGGAAAAAATTCATAGTTATATGATTTAGATACACATTATTGGCAATATTATATACATTGGTACCCTTATTATACCCATGTTTTAACTTGAGATGTATATGAGGTGCATATTCCATGCAAAGGGAACTTTAAATTACAAAATCAAATCATTTTATAGATTTAAAATACTACTATGGACTATTATCATACTCAAGATGGACTTTTATAGATTTTTATTAAGCCAACCTACTACAGTAGTTGATTCACCTTTGTAAGGTTGAGATGATTAAATTACTCAATATTATAAAGTTTATAAGTTAGACTTGATTAAATCATCCACCCTCACCAGATATATAGTGTGATTTTATTGGATCACTCACACTCACTAGCTTATAAGCATGATTATGTTGCATGATTGGGATAAGCTCAATGGTCACATGGAAATTTACCTTTTTACTAAGGTTTTGGGCATGTTATCCTTAATATATATTAACTTTAAAGTTTATAAATTTTCCTAATATTATCTCCAATGCTTCATAATGAAGCATATCTTCAAATCAAATTGCCAAAAGGAAAGATGGTTTTATTGACCCATACGTTTACTCTAAACATTACTCTCTTTACTTTAAAATTTTTAAAATAATTTCAAATTTAGATTGTATGCACTAATTATACACTATAAAATTGATTTTTGTTGTAGGTAGTCACCATAAAATCACTCAATTTAGGCTCACACATTTATGTAGACATTTATTTTCCTATAAACTAGTAATTTCATTACTAGATTAAAGCGGGGAATGTAGATACTAATTTTAAATTATATCAATCTTGTACACTTTTAAAATACCTATCATATTTTTACCCTTAATCTCTATTACCTTCACATTACTGAAAGGCTTGTGTTCATTATCTCTTTGTGCCTAAATTATTTCTCTTAGTCTGATCATATATTATTCTAATGATTAGGCTGTCTATGTTGTGAGAAATTATCTAAACCTTATCATTATATTTATCTATAATTTTTGGATTTGTACCTATTTTATATCTTCCCAAACACTTGTGTCCCATCCAAACACCTATGTCAATACAAGTGTCCCTTTTTTGACTAAGTGTCGAGTGCCTAAAATTCATCCAAATTAAAAAATTAATGTGTCTTTAGGGTATACCTAAGTTCTTTGGTGTAAGATATTTTCCCAAATGATTGGTACATATACAAGATCAATCCTCATTCATAAATCACCTATAAAATTCATACCTCTCACATATAGATCAAAAAATAACTATCAATCAAACATTCAATTTAGAAAGGCTTCCTTGTTCATTCATGTTCCCATATCAGTCATAAGAGTAATATATCTATAGGTTTGAAGTACTGAAGAAGAAGCCCATGAACCATGTTTACAAATTTACTAGATAGGTCATTATATGTACTTGATTATCACATATTTCACTCTTATACATACATAAGCTAGCACAGAGGCGATAAATACATAATTATGTGGCCCTATTCATAGTATTTTATATGTAGGCAATGTATAATAACAAAGGAATCATTAGGGTACATTAACACCATGAGCTGACTAACCCATTTTTTTCATAGTCACTCTAATGGTGAGGAAGCTATGGTTTAACAATTTTACAAAGAGTGACAACCTATGTGTGAAATCTATATACATTAGAAGAATCATAATAGAAAACATAAAAGTCTCTAGTTTCCAGCATCCATATCCATTCAATATTTAGTATAAGAGACTTGATTCTAGATCAAACTCCTACATCAATGTAACTATTTAGATCTGATATAATCATCCAAGGCCATACAATTCAAAATTAAAGGATTTGATAATTGTTCTAAGAGCCTGATCTAATCCATTTCAAGCTTATTTCATCCTAGATCCATAGGTGCATAGTAATCCAACTAAGTATTCTTATTTTTAATTTATCATGATATTAATCACTAATTTTACTTTTTGTTTTTGGCATATCTCAATATTTAAATTTAGAATATTATTTATATAAATTTATGTATTAATTAGCATGATATAGATATGTTTACTAACCTTTTTCTTAATCATTTATATATTCTTAACCTTATTTACCCTTTACAAACTAGAGATAAGCATTCCCAAATATATTGAAAAGTGTGAAGCCTGTATTTTGGAAAAATACAATAGGGTACTATTTTAAAAGATATAATGGAAATCTAAAAGTAATTTATAATTGATTGATTTTTATTTATGTTTTCTACCTATTAGTTCTCATGGTGGTCATAGGCACTTCATTTTTTTCATTGATCACTACAATATAATGACATGGATATATATTATTTGAATAAAAATTTGAAATCATTCAAAACATTTAAGAAGCTTCAAAGTATGGTTGAAAATGAATTCCAATCCCACATTAAATACCTCATGACTAAAAATGGTGGTGAATTCACATCAAATGTGTTTGAAACCTATCTCAAGAAAAATAGAATAAAGAATCATCTCATAATACCTTACATTCCTTAACATAATGGAGTATTGAGTGGATAAAAATAGTTGTTATGAACATGGTTCAAGAAATGTTGTACTTCAAAGGGGTAAATAAAAATTTATAGGTATAAGTATATCATACATCATTATACCTCTACAACATGTCATCATTAGTAGGAATATAAATGAAGACTCCATATGAAGTCTATTTTTTCTCATCTCCTTTTAGTGTGACATATTTGTATTTTATGATCCACATGATACATATTGATTCCTTAGGATAAAAGGAACAAATTAGAGCATGAGTCACAAATGCACACTTTTGGGATATTCAATATTCAAAATTATATAATTTCTTTGATGAGAATAATAAGAAACTTCTCATTGAAAGATATGTTGTATTTTATGAAATTATAAACTACATAGAGCTCAATAACTAAAAATTGAATCCAATTGAGAAATATGAAAAATATTATGGTTTCAAAGAGACTGGTATGGTGGTTACATATAATGAAGGGGTAACCTACAATTGGGAAATAATTGAATCTCTATTGACTCTTGAAAATAACACTTCCCCTATAGGATAAAGTGAAATTTCATTAGAGGATAGTTTGATGTCAAAAAATTAAGGAAATTCAAATAAATAAAATGACACTATAAATTTTGTAATTTGCATAGAAAAAGATACCAAAATAGGTTGAATAAACATAGAAATATGTTAGACCTAATGAGGTTGGAAAAATAGGTATGATAATTTCACACATAACAAAATTTATAAAAAATCATAAAAAGATATAAAATATTATCTTGGAAGACCCTCAAAAAGAAGAAGTCAATGCAATTTTTAACTCTGAACTCACTTCCTTCAAACTAGCTAAAAAATCTTGATAAATGGAGAAAAGCATCAATATAGTGAGTATGATGTGTTGATCAAAAATATAACTTGGAATTTTTTTATCCTCTAATCAATTTTAACATATTTAATATAAGTGGGTCTTTCAAAATATGTAAAAATAAGATGATTCAATTGAAAAGTACAAACCAAGGCTTATCATAAAGAGATTTTATCAAAAATAAAGAACTGCCAATAAAGAAATCTTTGGACCATCAAAAAAATGGACTACCATTTAAACAATGTTTTCTTTGGTAGCTCACAATGGATTGAAATTTCACCAAATTGACATTAAAATTGAATTTATGAATGGTTATCTCATATAGATAATGTTCATGACTCAATCCAAAGGTTTTTCATTAAATGACTAAGATAAAAAAAAAGTATGCAAGATGGAAAAATTAGTATATGATTTGAAACAAGCACCAAGAGTGTGGAAAAATAGACTCACGTATCACCTAATTAATATTAACTTAACAAATTTTGAGTTTGAATATGCGACTCTTTTTGTTAAAATAGTTGTGTTTGTAGAGGTTTATGTGGATGATCTACTCATCATAGGAAATAATGAGATAGACACTAAAAATTTCAAATCAAAGTTTATGAAAGGCTTCGAAATGATATATTTAGGTTACCATAATTAATATATGAGTGTTGGTTTTATTGAAAAATAAAATTATATATTCATCACTCAATATAAATACATTGGTGAAACTCTGATAAAATGCATAATGCCATAAAGTAAGCCTCTCATTATGCCCATAGAAAAATTATGAAATTGATATTAGAAGTTACCAAATATTTAGCATATGGTAATAAATACAAAAAAATAATTGTAATTATAATATATGTGACCATAACAAGACCAAATATTTCTTTTGTTGTTGGTGTTCTTTCTTGATGCATGCAAAAAACCTAGAAAAAGTCACTAGTTAGAAACAAAAAGAGTTCTTTGACATCACAAAGCAACACATAATTTTGGGCTTAAATATTTATGGGCATGATAATTAAAATTAGTCATATATTTATATTTTAACTATACTATTTATTTTGAAGATGTAAAATCTACTTCGGGGTTTCTAATGGAGTTGGGAATAAAAATTATCAGTTGGAAGTCAAAGAGGTAATTTGTGTTAGTGATTTATTCAGTAGAAGCAAAATATATGGTAGCTTTATAGGTAAAAACAATTGTGTGGATCATAAGGTTTATTTAATATTTTCAATAGCAATAGGTTTTGTCAAAAACTCTCATGTTTGACAACACATACAATTCAAATGGAAATAATGTAGTCTTTCACAACCCAACTAAACACATCAAGAAAAAAAATTCATCTGATTTGGCATTATGTCAAATATGGCATTGGAAAATTACTAGATTATCCTATTACATAGTAACCAACAAACATCTTGATTAAAGTGCATGGAAGAGATTTTTGTTCAAACTTTTAGAGGCATATTTGGTCTTGCAATAATCCCTACAAATTAAGGGGAATGAAATATGATTGTAAATAATATTGTTAATCCTAAGAGTAATTATAGTACAGATTTTGTCTCATATTTGGTAGATATATAATTTATGTAGGTATATGAATAGTATTCTTGGAATAGAAAATGAATAGGCACATATTTGACTATAAATATTGTAATCTCTCATTTAGTCATTAATGTAATAACTTTGGTTTACACCAAATTATAATATTTTACTTATCATCCATTCTCGACCTAACACTCCAAAGTATACACATTTAATTACAGTAATTCACAAATCCATAGACCTCATAATATAATAAATGATCTATATAAATTTTTTAAACTTAAATAATCTAAAATAATTATAATAATACACTTATCTCATCTCTATTTGTCATGTGTGACCTTTGTTCATACTAAATCTAACATTGAGCTTTGTGAATATGAGCCAATAAAAAAGTGTCACGTGGAATTTTCTTATTAATCATAATAAAGGAATGGATAATGGAGTACTATTATGATCTAAAAATACATTATCAACTCAAGATATGTGATATTGATAGGTGTGTGTGTTGGATGGTGGAGCCTGATATTATTTTTAATGTTTAGTTCTTGACAAGGGGGGTGTGAGGGGAAACACCCCTCCACTATGGTCACCACCCCCTGGCGGGGTTTCAAGGGCAGTACCCCTAAAGACAAATTTTGTTAAAAATACAGTATAAAATATTGTAATTTCATAGTAGATCTAGACTGTTCACTATTAGGTTGCAGATCTAACGATAGAAATTATGTTTATGCATTTTCCCCTATATGTAACCCTCTTTTTTTATATAAGGGAATTTTAATTATGATGGCATGTTGTATTGAGTGCAGAGGATATTGTAGTGGTTGTATTGCATTTTTTTCCCTTCATTTATTCGGTAGAATAATAAGGACTGGTTATTTCTGTGTGGATGTAACTCATATTGGGTGAACAACATTAAATCCATGTCTCTATTGTGTTTCTTTTTTGTTTTTTTTTGAATTTTATTTTCATCTTTAATTCATTAATATTTTCTATGTTTTGTATTCCTAACAACTGGTATTAGAGTTGAAGGTGTATTTGGTAGATAAACTTGTAGGAAAAGAGGGTTCTTAGTTCGAGTGGGAACAATGATGGAAGAAGGCAAGTTTAAAGTCAAAAAGTTTAGTAGCCAAAACTACTAGCTATAGAAGATGAAAATGGAGGATTATCTATACCAAAAGGATATTTTCCTACCATTGAGAAAAATAGAAAAGACGCTAACAATTATGAAGGATGAGGATTGGGAGGTTCTTGATAGAAAGCATTAGGAATAATATGGTTGTGTCTGGAATCATTAGTGTCCTTTAATATTTCAAAATAAAATACAATAGAGGATGTGATAAAAGCATTAGATAGAGTGTATGAAAAACCCTCAGCCTCCAACAAGGTATTTCTTAAGAAACATTTATTTAATCTATAAATGTTAGAAGGTGGGTCTATTATTGATCATTTAAATTAATTTAACATGGTAAAAATTTAGTTAAGCATTATAGGAGTAAATTTTAATGATGACTTTAGGGCTCTTTTGATTCTATGCTCATTTACAGAAGTTGGAATGGCTTGGTCATGGTTGTTAGTAATTTTGTCTCTGATTCAAACACTTTATAGTTTAATGATGTTTGGGTGTTATTCTTAGAGAGGAAATGCGATGGAAAAACATAAGTGAGTCATCAAGTAATGATTTGACTATATAGAATATGGGAATACAAAAGGATAGAGGAAAGGTCCCAATTTATGTGGTAAGTCTAAGGAGAGTAGATACAAATCTAGAGGAATGTTGGTGTGTTGTATTTGTGAGAAGAAAGGACACTTGAATAAATATTGTTGGTTTCAAAAAGGAAAATAAGGAGATGGACAACAAGACAACAATCATGAAGAAAATGTAGCAGGTGATGTGTTACAAGATGCTTTAATCCTTTCTTTAGATAATATTAATGATTCTTGGGTGTTAGATTCAGGGGCTTCATTTCATGTTATACCCCATAATAAATATTTTCAAGACTATGTTCAAGGTGATTTTGGACAAGTTTATTTGGGTGATGGTGAACCCTATAAAATTGTAGGAAAGGGTAAGATATAGATAAATTATAGAATGGGAACAAATGTTTTTTGAGAGAGGTGGGGCATGTTCTTGAGTTGAGAAGAAATCTAATTTTAATAGGGCAATTGAGAAGTGAGGGTTGCATAGTTACATTTGTAAAAAATTTATGGAAGGTCACTAAAGGATCCTTGGTAATAGCAAAAGGAGAATAAGTAGGTATATTATATTTATTTAATGGTAATATTTAATCTTGTATTGCTTTAGATTATACATAAGTATATATAAAATTATGGCACCATAGACATAGGCACATGAGTGAGAAGTGGATGCAAGTTTTCCACTCAAAAAATTTGTTTTCATATTTGAAGAAGGTGGATTTAGAAATATATGAGCAATGTGTGTATAAAAAATAGAAGAGAGTCAAATTTATCATAGTTAGGAAGATAAATAAGGATGAAAAGTTAGAGCTTGTGCATACAGATGTATGGGGACTAACTCAAGTATCATCCCTTGGTGGATCTTATTATTATGTTACTTTTATTGATGATGCAACTAGAAAAAACTTAGGTTTATTTCATATGAAAAAATTTGATGTTTTTGATACTAATAAGAAATGGAAAGCTTTGGTTGAAAATGAGATAGGAAATAAGTTAAAGTGTGTTAAATCAGATAATGGAGGTGAATAGTATAGAAATAAATTTGATAATCATTATTCATCACATGGGATTCATAGAGAGAAGATAGTTCCAAGAACACCACAACAAAATGGTTTGTCAGAAAGGATGAATAGGGTAATCATGGAGTGTGCAAGGAACATGAGATTACATGTAGGGTTGACCTTAAAGTTTTGGGTAGATGATGTGGATACTACTATTTACCTAATAAATAGAGGGCCTTCAAGTCATTTAGATGATGGCATTATAGAAGAAGCATGGACAAGTAAAAAGATAGATTATTCTTAAAGACTTTAAGTTGTGAAGCATTTGTCCATATTGATAAATAAAATAGAATCAAGCTTGAAGAAAAATCCATGAAATGTACTTTTATTGGATATGGAATTAATGATTTTGGTTACCATTTATAGGATTTTGAAATTCATAAAATCATTAGGAGTAGAGATGTGAATTTAATGAGAAGGTCATGTACAAAGATAAGTTGTAAGAAAATAAAAAAGAAAAGCCAAATATAGAATATGCACTACTTGATGAAATCATAGGAAATGAAATTCCAAAAGTGCTAGAAAATTAGAATGTGTGATAAATACAATAAAAAGTACCTCAAACTCCTGAAAGTGTAGTTAGAAGATCTACTAGAGTAAGTAGACTCCCTGAATGATACTCTCCTTCACTTTATCATTTATTATTGACTGATGATTGTGAGCCATAAAGCTATGAAGAAGCAATGTAGGTAGAAACCAAAAATAAGTGGGAGTAAGGCATGAAATAGGAGATGGACTCCTTGGTACATAACCAAACTTGGGATTTGGTTCAGTTGCCTACAGGTAAAATAACATTGTAGAATAAATGGGTTTATAGGTTGAAGGAAGAAGATGGAGGCAAAAAGAGATACAAGGCTAGACTTTTTATAAATGGGTTTACACAAAAGAAAGGTATTGATTTTGATAAAATATTTTCTCCATTTGTAAAAATGACTTCTATAAGAGTTGTTTTAAGTTTAGTAGTAGTAGAAGATTTACACCTTGAATAGTTAGATGTGAAGACTGCTTTCCTTCATGGTGATTTGGAGGACTAAATAAACATGGAGCAGCCATAGGGATATGAAGTAAAAGGTAAGGAAAAAATGGTGTGCAAATTGAAGAAGAGTTTGTATGGTCTAAATCAAGCTCCAAGGTAGTGGTATTTAAAATTTGACATGTTTATGATAGAACAAGGTTATAGTAGATGTCATTCTGATCACTATGTTTACTTTAAGAGATTAGATAATGGAAGCTATATTACCTTGTTATTTTATGTAGATGACATGCTTATTGTAGGGTCTAACATATAGGATATAAATGATCTCAAAATAAAATTAGAAAATTCATTTTCTATGAAGGATTTGGGTGTTGCAAAGCAAATCCTTGGTATGAGAATAAAAAGAGATGAAAAATATAAAATTGGCATTATCTCAAGAAGAGTACATAAGAAGGTGTTAGTTAGGTTCAATATGCAAGATGTAAACCCTATAAGTACACCTTTGGGAGGGAACTTCAAATTAACTAAGGAATAGTGTCCTAAAATGTAGGAAGAAATCAATTACATGTCTAAAGTTCCATATGCTTTAGTAGTTGGAAATTTAATATGTATGTTATGGTGTACACAAGACCAAATATTTCTCATGTAGTGGGAGTTGTCAGTAGTTTTATGAATAATCTAGGAAAAGAGCACTGGGATGAAGTCAAGTGGATTCTCAAGTACTTGAGAGGAATCGTTGATAAACAATTGTGCTATTAAGTTTTAGCTATTACCTTATAAGGATATGTTGATGTAGACATGGTTGGATATTTAGATAGTAAGAGGAGCACCACAAGTTATGTTTTCATTTTTTGTAATACAGTAGTTATTTGGATTTTAAAATTGCATAAAATAGTTACTTTATCAACTATAGAGGTAGAGTATGTTATATCTATAAAAGCTAGCAAGGAGATGATATGGATGAAATGGTTCATGAAAAAGTTGAGGCATAAGTAGGAACATTACAGGTTATACAGTGACATCCAAAGTATGATTCATTTAGAAAAGAACTCAACATTTCAATCAAGAACCAAATATATACAACTTAGGTATCACTTCATTAATTCAATATAGGAAGCTGTTCAACTAAAGTTGGAAAAGATCTATATAAGTTAGAATCCTATAGATATGCTAATAAAATCAATCATAATGGAGAAGTTGGAGAGTTTTTCAGCTTCAATAGGTCTTCAAGGATAACAAGGAAGATGAGAAACTTGTTAGGGTCATGTTGAATTCAACATACCCCCATTTACAAAAATAAGGACCCTTGTGATTATTTTGAACCTTAGTACTGAAAACTTGATAATCTATACTTTACTAGAATTTGAAGATCATCCATCCCTAATGAAACTATCCCATTTGTTCATGGTTTTGTTTTAACCTTGCCTAATGTTACTAAAAATTGATCCTCATGTCCTAAGTTACAGGTTTCATAAAGTGTTATTATGGATCATGCTTGGGATTTATAGATTAACCATATTTAGACTTTTATTAGTCATGAATTTATGGTAGCTCATAGTTAGATTCATGTGATAAAACCCTCCTTTAACAAACCCTAGCCTAGACATTTGATTCAAATTTTGATGGGAATAGATTTGGTGGGAACATTTTGAATCATTTTTGGACTTAAGCCTAAGTTTTATGCTAAGGGTTGGTCATGTTTTTAACATGACCAAACCTTAGTCTAAAAATCATGCTTAGTCCCCTTTTATTTTCCCCTTTTCATTCCTTATGTTTCTAACATGGTCTAATTTTTATGTTAGAATGGTCTTTTATCTTAGCATGGTCTCCTTTGTTATACACTTATCCTAAAGTCTTAACCTTAAGGCCTCATTCATATTTGTCAATATGAACAAGACCTTAGTATTAAATATTTAGCTTAAGTTCCTATTATTTACCCACATCCTAACTTAAGTTCCTTATTTCTTCGTATATCTAATGGAAATTGCTTCATCATGAGAAATTAATCCAACAAAGCATAGGAAGCTCAATGAATATATGCATTTAATTTATCAGACCAATCATGTAAGATCACAAGGTTCATGATCAATGGTCTACACTTTAGTGAGACCAATAATTAGATAGTGCAAGATCATCCTCAAATTTAAATAGATCCCCTCTCTTACTATGCAGGCTTAAACCAATCAAATGTGAGCACTAGATTTTAATCAATGGCCCATGGCTACTCACATAGGATGATCTGATGGAGTGAACGTGGTGTTGAAAAGTCAAAATCTCAATGAATCCCATAGAGCCACCACATGGAACTCCTACATTTTATCTTGATAACAAAGGGTCCCACATATTAAAACAAACTAATGGCATGCATCTACTTAGATTAAGATCGATAATCTACACTTCATCGTAGATAGTGATCTAACATAGCATATCAAATCCAAGGTCTATGGACTAAAAGGGTTTCATGAGCTTAAAATTGATCTTCTCATGACTATCATTTGATGTCTGTGAGGCTATCATTGATGTCCATGAAGCCATCACTTACATCCACAATATTTTCAACATTAAGCTCATGAAACCTAATGATCTACTAACTTAAATTTTATGTTCTTATCACCATCATTTTACTTCCACGAGGCCATCATTGACGTCCATGAGACCATCAAATTTAAGCTAATCAATTATTTTGATTAGACATAAGGACTTATTTCAAAATGTTGATAAAAGCTTATGGCTTGCATTATAGATTAATGGGACCCCTTGGAAGATGTTCAAACACTTAAGATCTTTTAACTTTAAATAATAAGATGATCTTATGGTCTAAATATATGAAGACATGGACTTAGTCTTGGTTTGTTTCATAGGGTTCTAATTATGTTTGTTTGAATGCAATAAACTTTAAGATATATAGTTATATTAAGCCTTATGTCAAAATGTCCTTGTGACATAAATCTTAGCTTAAAATACTTTTAACCTAAGGTTTTCTCATGTTTATTAATATGGTAAAACCCTAGATTAAAACCTAGCATTTGGTCCTTGTATTATTTGGTCCCTTTGGACATGTTCTAAGAAATTAGTATAAATATTTTAACCTAAATTATATGTTGTGTTTATTAACACAACATAAACCTTAACCTAAAATATTTATCTTAGGTCTGCTTTCTATGCATTCCAAAAACTTAGGCTAAATAGTTTAGCCTAAAGTTTATGACGTGTTTATTAAACATGAAATAAACATTAGCCTAAAGTATTTAACCCTAAGTCCCTTCCTTTATCATGACACTAATTAAAGTTCTCACCTTTTTATAGGATCAGTGGCTCATACTTTCTCATGTAAATTGATCGAGTGGAGTGAAAACTTGATGAATCTAAGGCATTTAATCCATTATACCAATCACGTGCATCTCTTTGGATTACAATTGATTGTCTATGTTTATTTGTATAGATTGATTTGAAACAATCGGACCCTAATGGAGTGGTCTCCAAACATCTAAAGTCTAAAACCATAAATAAACCATATGAACATCAGCCTAGGGTCCATGACCCATTATACATCAAGGCCTCTAGTTTCCTATAGATATTGGCCAAATTGAAAAGGCATAACATCAAGATTGAGCCTAGATTAGCTAGAGGAGATGGTAAACCACTAGGTGAGATATGGAAAATGGAACCCCTATAGTATTAATTATTATTTGGACCCTCTTCTAGGCCCTCTCTAAAGTAACCACTACAACAACCCCAGGGATAAATAATACAAGGACTTGGTAAAGAGAAGTTAGAAGAGAGACCTGGGGAGGGACCATCTTCAACCCCACCTAAAAGATCATAATCTCTAGTAGAGTATATTTATATGATTGTATTGGAACCTAATGAGATAGTATAGGATGTATTTAAGGTGCTAGCTACAACATATGGATCAAAAGATGAAGAGGAACAAAATGAGGAACCACAAGCCCAAGGTGAGGAAGAAGAGAAATATAAGGGGAAGGAAACTACTTTGGACATGGTTCTAATACCACCCTCATAGAAAATAAAATTTGAATTAGCATTGGTCCCATTTGGGAGGAAGAAGCCCAAGTTGACCTTCACCCACCCCATGAGTGAGGTCAATTTATTCAGTGATGAATACCCCATTCATGGACCCATTATCTCTGAATGGTTTGTTTATGGGAATATATAGAAGATTCCCACTTTATCCCATTCCTAGGCCTTGACACAAATAATTCACATTGATGTCCATGGGGAAATCAAACAATGGATATTGGCTTTGATGAAGGAAGAGAAAGAAATAATAATAATTTCCACAACAAGATCAAGTGGCACTCAAATGGACACTCTATGAGCCTCAAGTAGCACACATATGGAGACTCTTAATCCTCCTAAGATCATAGAGTCATTAACTAGTGTATAATTCAATATAGAAACAATAGGATTGGAGAGGATGAAAACTAAGAAGGCCATGGTTGGAGGTGAGGAGTTTACCTTTCAAAGATTTGAGCCCTTTTTTGGTCTAACCCCCACTAGAGGTTTGAAGCTTGGTGAGCATCATATCCATGAGGAGGTAATAGAAGGACTAGTTGAGGCTCATTCAATTCAGATCAAAGTAGGCATCAAGGGTATGAAGTAGAATATACATAACCTAGAGAGAGAAAAGGAGAATCTAGAGACATTGGGTATTTTATTAGTTATTGAGGTAATAATAAATATGTTTGAGGCATCTTTATTTAACATATTTGAATCCTTGAAGTAAATGAAGTTGAGGTAGGATGCATTGACATAATAGAGTGAGATAACCAAAGGATTGGTGGCCTAATCATAGGATGGAGAGGATAAAATAAGGAATCTTATCAACATACTAATTAAGGGAGGATTCATCATTTTAAAGCCATTAGCCTAGCCCACTTGAATGCGATATTGGGGATAATTGTTGATAAGATCCAAAGCTTAAGTTCTTGGTCAAAGAGCTTGGATAGACTTTTGAAATATGATGAGTAACTAATACATAGAATTAAGTAAATCCTTGGTACCATGATGGCCAACCCTAAAAAGTCTAGTGCCTTAGGCATCATTGATGATGAAGAATATAAGCACAGAACCACTTTGGCGATGCAAGAAGTGAGGGACAAAATCCAAGTCCAATCTGGGAGTGATAACAATAAAATCATGGGAATGATCTTCACTATTGAGGAGAAGATTTTAGAAGGAACATCAAGGAGGCCATGACAATAAATGATAAAGACTTTAATGACTTGGCCAATAAAGAAGATATATACCTCTTAAATATAGTTATTGATTTGGATCTTGTCAGCAAGCAATGCCAAAGAGCTAGGAGATTCTCCAAGAGCAACAAGGGATCCCTTCAACCCAAATCCCACTAGTTAATTAATATTCCATTTTGTGTAAAGCATTGTAATATTTTAATGTGGAATACTCTTTTTTAAAGGTGTATGCTAGTTTGTTAGTATATTTACCTATAGGTCAGTATATTTTGGAGAAAAAAGTGTAATCTAGAACTATAAAAAAAGATAGTTTTCCTTATCTTTGTACATGTGTAATCTTATGACTAATCAGTATATTACCTGAGTCTTCTATACAAGGCAATATTACATTTTTTTAAGGGAGGAGAGTTTTGAGCCAAAACTTGTATAGTTCTGAGCAATTAATATAAACAAATAATACTAAAAAGTTTATCCAATCTTATTTGTGTCAATTACTACATGGCTTATTTCCCAATTGCTTATTCCAAGTCTCGAATTTGAATGGTTTTTACTAATTCTAAATGTGCATCTTTGATACAAGGTTACTAATTTGTGTTGAATATAGATTAGTTGAATGTTCATAGACTTTGTTTCATTTTATTTGCTCTACATTAGGATGTGGAAATGTTATTTAGATGTAGTAGTAAAACTTTAAAGTAAATTTTAATTCATACTTATATTCTTTCATGTTTTTCTTAGATATTTGCCTACTATATAATGTGATTTGAGTATTTGCTACTTTACATCATATAGTGGTTAAATGCATGTTTAGTTGAAAGTGAAACCTTTTCATGGTGTTTAAGTCAAAGATCAACAATCAACTACTTTATTTCTACCCTACCCTTTTATTTCTCTTAATTTCTGCTCATTTTTAAATTAAGGAATAAGATAAGAAATCAATAAAAAGGGTGTGGTAAAAGAACTTAGTTTTTTTGCACGCATGATCTAGACAAGTGTAGATAGATCCTTTTTATCTTGAAAGGATGATCTATAGATAAGAAATTAATAACAAAAGGGTTTGTTATAAAGATAGTTAGGTGGACTGCCTAACATGAGCTAGATCTAAGAAGTGTGAGCTTTTTAGGAGGCTATAAATCCACTTTTTGATAACAATTAAATTGAAATAGATAAAATGAAACTACTTGAATCAAATAGTAGAAAATAACTAAAATGAAATAGAAGAAGAAAATTTATGCTTGATAGACAAAATAACTAAATATAGCAATAACATGTCAATACTAGTGCTAAAATAGATCATGTCAGACTCATAAAATTGGGTAGGGGTTTGTGAATAGGTAGGGACATAGAAAGTTAGATTTGGTTTAGGGTATGGGGTTAGAAATAACATGATATTATTTCTTACCATAGTGACTATCGATGGTTAGGGTGACCATTATTAGATAAGCTAATTATCAGTAGTTGGGTAACCATCAACGGTTGGGGGTGACTATTGGTAGTTGTGCTAATCATTAATAGTTGCCTATGGAATTTTGATGGTGTTAAAAAGGTTTGGTTAAGGGTATAGTTATGGATATGGAAGTTATAATATAGGTTTAGTACATTTGATTCAAGCCTAAAATTCAAAAACTAAATAGAACTAAAACACAAACTATACCTCTTTCTTGATGATTGATGGTTGGAGTAATTTTGGCAAAGTAATAGTACTTTGCCTTAAGACTAATTTGGGTATAGGTTTGGGTCTCTATTATATTTTTTGAATTGTGGGAAGGAATATTGAATGGCCAAAATCTTGATCACTTGTGTGCTAGAATGTTCAAAAGTGATTTTGTTTGCTCAAAACCTAGATCTATTTCACCTCCTACTCCCCTCCTTTTATAGGAGAAGAGAGATGGAGGATAGAAGGTAACCTAAGAGGTTGGATTACTAATTTTGATGCTTGGTAGTTTATTAGAAATGGGTAAGGTGGACATATTTAATTATTTCATGTTAGCTGGCATAAATTTGGTATTGTGTAAGAACAAGGAAGACCTGATCATTGATAGTCAACCTAACCATTGATGATTAAGCTGACTATTTATGGTCAAGGGTTTAGAGTAAAATTGGTCAAGGTGAGTTAAAATGGTTGGGTTAAGGTTAGTAAGTTAGTGAGTTTAGTCAGCTTAGTAGCTAACTAGACTTAGGGTCCAATGGTTTTATCAGTGGGTTAAGAGGGGTTAGGTGGTCCCTAAGGTATCCTGAGGCACTTCGACATCTAGAACCATCATATGTGATTTTCTAGTGTCTACATTTTTCCCTTTTTTGTTATGTAGCTTTGAATTTATAATCTAAAAAACAAAAATTTATTATTTAGTCAAAGGTGTGGTTACCCCAATTATGGAATGAGGTGTTCCCACTTAAATTTAGGAGTTGATGAGGTGAAACTAAATTTGAAATGCAATCATGTGAACAAAATGTGACTAAGTATGATATCTAAGATCATGAAAAGACTAAGGTTACCAATGTTTGTAAAAATAATATTAGTTATAGAAGGATTGGTAGGGTAATCAAGCCACAATATTAGACATCGTTGATCAAGTTATTCTACTCGAGTATCCCAGATAGGGTTAGTGTTTTCATAGGTATCTAAGGTAGGAAAATCTCCTTTGAAAAACATAAATGGTATAGTTGTGAATGAGGTGGAATAAATTTAAATATTCAACATGGAAAGGTTAGTCAATGTGGTTAAAAATACCATGCAAGGTTTTTATAGAGTATGCAAAAAATTATGTCAAAATTTGGCTAACATCAAGGTAGGCGTGGTTGGGTGGTTGTTCGATAGAAGAGGGGATTTTTTGAAGCTAGGTTTTGTTTTGGGGGAGATGGTAATCTCCAAAAATTTAGTACTTAGGTGTGGTTACCTAAAAAAATTTAAATGTGGGTTTCCTGACCATCGACAATCACCCTAACCATTGATAGTCACCCTAACCATTGACAATCAAGGGGAAACCATAAAATTGTGAAACATAAAAAATGAAAATGAAAAGTAATTTTCACTTTTTTATATTTAAATTCCATGTTTTCCATGCATTATATTGATTGGGTGATTTGTCATTTTATGTGAGAGTGTTAATTGAGCATTTTATTAACTTGGTGATTGTTGATTGGTTAAGAGGCATGTGTTGATGTGATCTACTAAGATTAAGAATACAGGGTAAATGAGAATGTGGCTAAGTAGTAGGACATGAGATTCATCCTCAATATTGGTTAAGGAATGAGTTAGGTGGTGTTTTGAATTGATATATTAGTGGATTTGGTTATTTTAAAGTTGAATTTGGGTAGGTTATGGTTATTTTGGTATTGTTTTGGGGGGGTTTGACCTAGATGTAGGTTTTGTTTGTGATTTGACAAATTAGCTAATGAAATTTAAAATTGAAAGAGTATTTGGGTAGGGGGTAAGGTATAGGATAGAACTAGGTAATTTATTTGTTGATTTTTTGTTGTTTTTTTATGATTTAGGAAGGTAGGGTTAGGTGTTTGGTCACCAGCAGTCATACACAATGATCATCAGTGGTTTGACCTGACTGTCAATGGTCAGACTAGACCATCAATAATTGACTATCAAAGCAAAAAGGTAACTTTACCATCTATAGTTAGGTAATTGGGAAAGGTGTGTTTTAATAAAAAGATATAGGAAAAATGTTTTAAGGGGTGTGTAGTAGTTATAGTGCCAACTGTAAGTTAGGATAGGATAATTTTCAAGTAGGATTTATGTGTTGAAATGGTTGTGTGTTAGATTTAGATGTTGGTTTGGTTAGATTAGGGAAGGTGTTTGAAATTTTTGTGGGTCAAGGTAGATGTTGTTTTTGATATAAGAGTTAGACGTTTTATTTGATGAGTTAGGGTAGGTATTGAAATGTTTGTGGGTAATGGTCACTTTGAAGTGTTATAGGTAATATGGTAGCATTATAAGGGTAGTTTTGGAATAGGTTGATTTAGGTGGGTTTAGGTTGATAAATAGGTTGGTGTAGGTAGAATGGATGAAAATTAGTAATGGTAATAGAAAATTAAGTGTGTGTTCTAACTTAAATTTTTGTAAGCATGAGATCATATCAAAATGAGGGATCAGGTTCCTAGGATCTTTATGGAGATCTATGGAGGGATGATCGGGGATGATTGGACACACATGGAGGAGGTTAGCCTTAGCTATATGAGATACTATCAACATTTGTCATGAGATACAGTGATGATCATGGCCCTCATCAAGAGATGAGATGTGGCCATGAATACCTTCCTATCAATAGGAGAGATGTCCATCCTATTAGATGATGTTCATAGGATTACACAGCTATCTATTTAGGGGGATCCTATTTACCATATTGAGAGTGAGGAGAGGGATGAGTAAATGGAGCTCTTATACGATGAGGATTGGACCCTTGCTAGGTGGCATGCCAATGGTTTTGGTTACATGACATTGTACTAGAGGGCTCCAAATGAGAGGTGTTGATGACTATGATGATGATAGTAGTGTCATGTTTTGTATTTATTGATTTGAGTAATGGGTGGTTTCCTTATCTACTATTGGGAGTGTTGGTGGAGATGTTGTTAGGTAAGATATTATTTAGCTGGGCACCAATTTTGTTATTCTAAATATACAAGGAGCTCTAGGAATTTTGAGCTCACAAGAGATATGAGATCAATGTGGGGTTTGTGATATATTATTGGGTATATGAGCACATTAGGGTTTTGAGACCATTGGGGATACCATGGGAAGGCTATACCTAGATAGATTTCAAAGTGGGCTTCATGTGGTGGAGTGGTGACTACTATTAGAGAATTTAATTTTAAGTGGGCTTATTGACCCTTAGCTTTGGTAAAGTTATTAAATAATAATATTAATATATTATCCATTAACATGAGGTGAAGACCTCATGAAAATAAATAATAAAATTATAATTATTTAATGAGTTACCAAATTTTAATTAAATGACTTTATCGGGATGGATGGACCCATTATTTTTACAATGGTTACCTCCCTTAGAATTTCACTATAAAATAGGGTTTAACCTATATTATGAATACATATATGAATATGAATTATTTTAATCATATTCAACCTATGAGTTTTGTGAAGTCCATTCTATGGTCAAGTGAGAAGGTGAAAAAATTTGTATTGGGGTTATTGTTTCTCAATTATTGAATATCACTCATGATTTTTAACCTCTTGAAAAAAAAATCACTTTAAAATCTCTATGTCATTTGTCTCATATGCTTTGCCTATTCATTTACACTTCTAGATCTCATCTTGTTTATCGTTATATATATATATATATATATATATATATATATATATATATATGAAATCTTTCATAGTATCAGATCCTGTGGAGTGTAAAAGCTTGATAAGCAAATTATATTGAATTAAATATCAATAATTGATATATTCAAATATTTGGATGCCACTACCCTGGTGTATGGCCCATGCCTTAAAAAATTCAAAAAAAATGATTTTTTAGTCAAAATTCAATTTTTTAAATTCCTTCATTATTAAAAAAATAAAAGATTGGAAGAAATTTCAAGATTTTTGGTTGCCTCTATAGTTTTTTAGGCTCTCCCAAAAACTTACAAGGGCACCATAG
Organism: Torreya grandis; assembly: GCA_037957365.1. Lineage (NCBI taxonomy): Eukaryota > Viridiplantae > Streptophyta > Pinopsida > Cupressales > Taxaceae > Torreya > Torreya grandis. The sequence continues at coordinate 2,574,304 of JARHVA010002010.1, read as the reverse complement.
TTTAGCTTGGATAATTCAAAATATTGATTTCTTCATCAAAAATTCTATTTTGAAGGTATAGTTGTGTTTATCAAACAAAAATAGAAGGGTTGTTGAATTTTCAAACAAATCTGACACTTGTACAAGGAGTCTGAGCTCTTGAAATTATATAGGGAAGCCATGAATCTACAGGTATTTTTTTAAAAATTCATATAGTTTTTGAAAAATTATTTAAAAAATATATTATTTATTAATTTTTTTTTAAACCCTAGGTACCACCTTTGAAAAAAGAAAGAATTACTAAAAAGTTGATTTTTTTAATCTTTTTCACTTATGTTATTTACATGCACATAATATATATATATATATATATATATATATATTTAAATTATATAAAAACATATAAATTTAAATTAGTGCATGTAAAGTTTCAAGTAAACTCTTAGAAGGGTTAGTAGCTTTCATTTTGTTAAAAACTTGTCACAAGGGAGGTCTTGTGGTCAAATCCCCCTAATTTTATTTTTCTTTTTATTTTATTTTTTTGAATTTTTTTTCAAATTAACTTCAAATTTAATTAATTTTAATTTCAAATCTTGGTTTGTGTGCTATGTTTCATGCATTCAAAACCCTAGGTAAACCTATCGACCTTCATGTGACATTTGATCTAGTCAAAACCTAGGAAAGTATAGTCATGTAATCAGTCAATATTAAGGTTTTAGCACATTTAGGATATATTGGAGTGGTCTATTTTTTGTGTTGAATCCTTCTATTATTGTTTTTACACTTTTTTTAATAATAGTGCCTAAGTGGTCATTTTGTGTGTGACTCTTTTGACACTTAGATTTGTGCATTTTGAATTCATATTTTTGTATTATTTAACATCTAAATTGTGTAATTAAATATATTTATACTTTTGATTTAACTTATTTTACAAACTTAAGTTAAATTGACATTAAAAAAAAGTTTTATTTTAAGCATTTTTTTACTGTCTTATTTAAAGGGAAGCTATGGCTTCACCTCATTTTTCCTTAAATAAATCTCAAATGCTTAATGGAAATACTTATAATATATGTAAAATTCATGTTAAATCTAAATTTATGGCCCATAAATTATGGAATATTGGCATTGAGAATAAAAAATTTCCTTCTAAACAACATGTAACCCCTGAGCTTACTAATACATTTCAATATAAATCTCAGGAAGCTATGTCCATTATCTTGAGGAGTGTTAGGATAAATTCTTTATCCACATTGGTAATTATAATTCTCCTATAAATGTTTTTAAATTACTTGATTCCATGCATGAAGGCACTCACCTTTCAAAAATCATTAAATTAATTCTTGAATTGCTAACTACACCTATAAAGGGTGATGAAAAAGTTAATTTTATTGCTAAAATTAAAAACATTAAATATTAGTTAGATGGCTGTAATTTTAATTCAATTTAAGATAAATTACTTTATTTTATCATTCATTTAAATATTCAAAAAAAAATTAGAAATTTTATTTCAATTTTGAATTTTAAGTATCAAACTGAGCAAGATATCCCTGATCTTACCACTTTTTTTGCTCTCCTAATTCAAGAAGAGGAAGTTATAACAAATTTTGATTCTAAATAAAATACCACTCAGACACTTCTCACATTAAATAATATTTTTTATAACTAAAAATCGTAAATCTAACCCTAATTCTACTAAAGGCAAATATGGGAATAAGAAATCTGGTAATAAGAATCATACACCTAAGTTTAATGAAAATTTTAATCTATGTGGTAAATTTGGTCATAAAATGGAAACATATTATTAAAAAAAGTATATAATTAACAATCAATCTTTTAAAAATAACAAAGAAAAGAAAACTAATCAAAACAAGAAGAAGAATAAAAACCTTAATCAGAATAACAATCAGGATTCAAATGTTATTGCTTTATATACTACTTTTTGTCTTTCAAATGAGAATGAATAGATTATAGATAGTGGTGCATCACACCATATGACACATCTAATATTTTATGTGATTTTATAGATAACTTTGAAATAATTTACTTAAGAGATCATTCTTTTTTAGAAGCAACTAAATAGGGAAAATCAAAATTTTCAAATGTTATTAATGATGTTTTCTATGTACCTAAGGTTAAAAATAATTTGTTATTTTGTCCTCAAATTAATAATAATAATTCCATTGTAACATTATTTAAATATATTTGGTCCATTAAAAATCAATCTAGTTCCTTGATTGTTTAAGGTATTCAAAAGAATGGTTTATATATCTTCTCTCCTTCTTTTGCATCTTTAATTTCATCGCATAATAATAATAATAATAATAATAATAATAATAATAATAATAATAATAATAATAATAATAATAATAAATCTCAATTATGGCATGAAACATTAAGACATGTTAATTTTAGAAGTTTACATGATATGTCTGTGAACAATATTTTTATTAGACTTCCTTTTATCCCCTCTCATCATGAAAATTGTGAGAGTTGTTTAGATAAATAGCATATTAACCCCTTTCACAAGAATCATGAGTCAAATTCCTCTCATCCTTTAGATTTAATTCATAGTGATGTTGTGGGACCTCTTGCATTTATATCTATTAATGGTATGTTATATGTTGTTACATTTATTGATGATTACACTAAAATTATTTGGTCTTATTTGATTAAAAATAAATTTGATGTTTTGTCTAAGTTTAAATAATTTAAAGCTTATGTTGAAAATGCATCTTATTTTTTTGTTAAGAGATTAAGAACTGATAATGGTGGAGAATATGTTAGTAAATAATTTGATTTTTTTGCACTATTTGTGATATTCAAAGGGAACTAACAACTCCCTATTCCCCTTACCAAAATGGTATTGCTAAAAGGAAAAACTATACCATCATAGAAATGGCTAGGACTATATTGCAATCTATAAAAGTTCCTAAGTTCTTATGGGCCGAAGCCATGAACATTATTGTTCATATTCTAAATTGAGTCCCTACCAAAGCCTTGCATATTTCTACTCCTTTAGAAATATGGACTAAGAATAAACCCAGTGTGGCTCATCTTAGGATCTTTGACAATCTTGCTTCTATCTTTGTCCCTAAATTTAAGAGGAAGAAGCTTGACCTCACTTCTTATTTCTACATTTTTGTAGGATATGGAGGTAAGATAAAAGGTTTAAGAGTGTATGAACCCTCTAAATCTCAAATAATTGAGAATAAAAATGTTCTTATTTTCAAAAAATATTTGTGAGCCCTCTGTGGATCCTCTTTAATTTTCTTGTATTGATGAACTTGACTCTCATATTTCTCTTTGTGATGAAATGGATGCCCTTGAGCAAGTTGATATAGTAATGGATAACTTAGAGTCTGAAGAACACCTTGAATTTCATGTTTAATCTAAAATACCTAAATGGGTATAATCCCTAATTCAATCTTCTAATGTTGATAAATTTAATCAATTAACTAGAAGTCAACATTTTTATGATGCATTAATGACTATGAATGAAATTGAGTCTCAATATTTTGAGGAAGCTACTCAAGATGATAGATGGAATGTTGTTATGCAAGCTAAATATAATGTCTTAATTAAAAATTAGACTTGGGACCTTGTCCCTCCTTCATCTAAAATACATATTGTCAGTTGTAGGTGGTTGTATAAGATAAAATACAATTCAATTAGTATAATTGACAAGTTTAAAGCTAAATTAGTTTCTCATGGATTTACTTAAAATTTTGAGATTGACTATGTTGAAACCTTTGCTCCTATAACAAAAATGAGTAATGTTAGACTTTTTATTGCTCTTATATCTCAAAATAGTTGGGTTATCCACCAAATGAATGTCAAGAATGAATTTCTAAATAGTGATTTAGAAGAAGAAATCTATGACTCAACCTAAAGGTTTCACTGATCTTAACAGAGAAAATTATGTATGCAAGTTAAAAAAATATTTATATGGCTTGAAACAAGCTCCTCAAGCTTGGTATTCTAAGATTACTTATTTTTTCAAATAATTAGGTTGTTCTAATTGTTATTTAGATAATGATCTCTTTGTTAAAATTGAAAATGGTTATTTGATTCAAATTGTATTATATGTTGATTAGTGGTGATCTAACTAGTTTAATTTATAAATATAAAGATAAACTAAGTCAAATATTTGAAATGACTAATTTAGGTATTCTACATTATTTTTTAAGAATAGTTATATTTCAAGATAAAAATTCAATTGTTGCATCACAATCTCAATATGCACATAACCTTCTTGTTAAGTTTAACATGATTGATTGTAAATCTTCTTCTACTCCTATTGAATTTGGTATTTAACTTGATCCTAAACCTGCATGTGAAAATCTAACACTACTTTATATAGATAGCTTATTGGAAGTTTGATTTATCTAACCATTACTAGGCTAGATATTTCATATGTTGTTAGTATTGCTTCTAGATTTATGGAGGATCCATATTTAGATCATTGGAAATTAGCTAAACAAACTCTTCGTTACATCAAAAGAATAATTAATTTTGGTTTATTTTATTTTTCTATTGATAATACTAATTTATATGGTTATTTTGATGTTGACCATGCTGGTGATACTTTAGATTGTAAATCTACTTCTAGATATGTGTTTAAGTTTAGTGCAGGTGCTATCACTTGGAGCAGTAAGATGCAATCTACTATCTCTCTTTCTTGTATAGAAGCTAAGTACAAAAGTGCTATAGAAGCTAATAAAGAATCCATGTGGCTATGAAATTTGTTAGGATAAATTCATTTGGATGTTTCTCAAAGTATCATCCTTCATTGGGATAATAAAAGTTGTATAGCTCTGGCAAAAAATTTAGTGCAGCACTAAAGAACTAAACATATTGAAGTTCATGTGCATTTTATTTGACAAAAAGTCTTCAATGGTGATATTAATATATATTTTTTTCTATGGATGATCAAGTGGTAGATATCTTCACAAAACTACTTTGTGTTACCAAGTTTTGTCAATTTCATGCAGTGTTAGGCCTCTCAGAGTTGCCATTGAGGGGGAGTGTGCATGACAATGCTACTTCTTGATGGCCATATGTTTTTTCTCCTTCTCTATACTTATTCTCATTGTAAAGCATTAAAAAATTCATGTGGAAGTTATGTGATTTAAGTAAACTTCTTGTAGAAGTTTTACTTGTGTACCCTAATACATTTAAAAGAATAATTTGTAATGGAGGTCCTTATGTTATAAAGGTGTCTAAATATGCTTAGAGATTTTTCATGAGAAATAGTTTGATATAATCTCACAATCATGCTAGCCTAAACTTACTTTTGAGTAGTTTATGTATTATAATTTATTTTATTTCAAAAGGTGACTTTTTGCATGATGATTTTTTTTAAATCTTTCAAATTTTGTACATAGTATAATTCTTTTTTAAGGTGACTATGAGATTTATCTCTACTTAAAATTAAGGGAGAGTGTTATAAAATGTAATCCTAAGTGGGATTATTGACCCTTAGTGTTGGTAAAGTTATTAAATAATAATAATATATTATTTATTAACATGAGGTGAAAACCTTGTGAAAATAAATAATAAAATTATAATTATTTAATGAGTTACCAAAATTTAATTAAATGACTATATAAGGATGGATAGACCCATTATTTTTACAACAGTCACCTCCCTTAGAATTTCACTATAAAATAGAGTTTTACCCCTATTGTGAATACACATCCAAATATGAATTATTTCTATCATATTCAACATATGATTTTTGTGAAGAACATTCTATGAACAAGTGAAAAGGTGAAAGAATTTGTATTGGAGTTATTGTTTCTCAAATATTGAATATCACTCATGGTTTTTTACCTCCTAGAGATTTTCCCAATTTAAAATCTATATTCATTTGTCTCATATGATTTTTCTATTCATTTACACTTCTAGATCTCATCATGTGTGTTCCTATATATATGTATACATGAAATCTTTTAACTACACCTTCACAAGAGCTAGAGGAGGTATGAGAGATATTGACTAGTTTAGGGATGCATTAGAGGGCTTGGTTTTTGGAGATATAGTTTAGAGGCTATATGTGAGATTTTAAAGGTGGGCCCTCTATAACCATCATACATTGTCATTGAAGAGATAGAGATAGGTCTATGGGAAGAGAGCAGGTAAGACTGAGCTCATCCCATTTTATAGAGTTTGGAGGTAGTTCAGCCTAGTGTAGGGGATTCTAGGTCTATTCCCAAGGTACAAGAGGGAGGATGCTAAGTTTTTGTTACCTAAGCCATATCTAGAAGAGGTGGTCCTAGATCATGAGGAGATACCTACTAGAGAAGGGGTTGATGATGTTGGTTTTATTGATGGCTATGTAATATAATACTAGGCCCTTTATGTAGTAGTCAATTTTGGGTGGGATGATGGGGTCTTATATGTCATGGATGTGGATCCAGTTAGTGGAGGTCCATAGGTATAGGTACAATTTGGTGACCCTGATGGACAGATAGGATTAGTACTAGCTACTACATAGACATAGATTATAGTGTTATAGGGACAAGTGCTCATATTACAAGGCCAAATTATGACATTATAAGGTCAAGTTGCCACTATGATAGGTGAGAGGGATTATGCCAAGACCTCACTATGATTAGTGACCCAAGAGAGGGACACCCTGAGATAGAGGGGAGGAGTAGTGAAAATACCAGAAAGACCACTAGGTACCATCCCTATGGCATGGTAATTGGCCATAGTGGAGGAGTTGAGGTATTATGAGGTGATAGTTTTGGCATAGTGTCCTGATCAGCCTTGATGGGGTTAGTATAGGGTTAGTTTAGCATGTGGGACAACTATTATAACTCTAGTTTAGTGGGCCACTTCGGTGGGTGGAGAGGTAGGCATCCTAAGAGGACTAGCACTAGATGGAAATGGTGCCACAGGTGGGGCCAGTGGTAGTGGTGCCCTAGGGGCATGATATGATATGATGTATAGATATATAGATGTACATTATTTTGATAATATCTTACATGTTGATGTAATGAGATGTACATGATTTGAGAGAGAGATTATACATTATTACATGTATTATTTATTTTTATGACATGATGTATATGATGTTTATGATGCTCATGATGATATATAGATGTGATTTATGGTTCAAAGTTTTGGTTTTGATGTTGTATGCTTATGCTTCCCGAGATGTAGACTCGGTAGCTTAGGCATATGATGATTATGGTTGATGTTTTTTTGTTTTCATGGACATCATGTTGATAAATATGGATGGTTTGATTATGGTTATTGATGTGGTTTATGATATGATGTTATGTGATGTGATTTTTTTCATGGATGTTATGTTTTTAAAATATGGTTCCGATGTTATGATGTATGATTTTATGTTTTTTATGGTTAGGATGTTAATGACAGCACACAAATTAAGTTAGATAACAAACTATATGTGGGAAAAGAGATAAGAATCATGAGACATATGTTTACATGAACCAATGATAAAGAAAAAGCATTATGCCTTTTCATTGGTAAGGACAAAACAAAATGAAAGTTATATTAGTTTAAGGAATATAAACCTTTTTAATGCATCACATTAGCATGCTTTGGTTGATAAAAAAAGATGTCTTGATCACATTGTGTCAAGTAAGCTCATAATCCTTTGATTTGTAATTGGTATAAAGGCAAAGTAGGTGGTAGGTGATGGGTAAATGGGTGGTAGGTAAGGTAACCTTATGTGGGTTAGTTTCCCCCTTCTATAGGTGATTTAAGAACAATATTATACAACTCTATGTCTTCATACAAGGTATAGACTAATTGATGTGGGAAGTCTACTAATGCTAGATATGAACGTTGATTATAACTTTCTTGGGATAGCTCATTCTGATTTTGATATAGGGTCTTTTGTTATTGCTATTATTTTGATAATTTTTTGAATCTTATCAATTCAAGAAGCTCCAAATGATTATTTTTGACAAAATTTAGCTTAGTCATCCTTCACGAGAGTGGTATAAGTTTGGGTTTGTTTATTTTGGTAGCTATCATTCAAGGGAGTAGTCTATATTTTAAGAAATTTAGTTTTGGGGTAGCTATCCTTCAAGGTAAAAGTCTATAATGATAGAGACATGTGACCCAAGTGATATTTTTGTATCTCAAAAAATTTTGATGATATGTTTAGACATGGACCAATATATATAGGTTTAGAGGTTTACCTTTATGAGAGCAAAACTTTTAGCACAAAAAAGTTGATAATAGGTGAAAGGGGTGGTATTAAGAGATAATCACCATGGGATTCCATCTTATTAGAGATGAAAATTATCCATGAGAACCATGCTACAAGTATATCCATGGTACCCATATTTAAGATTAAGTTACGACTATGATGATTAATCACATGGTTCTATGTTGTACTTAATTATCCTCAAAGGGATAGTGATAAGTAAGAGAAGGTAAAAATCTCATAAATAAAGGGATGAGATTATGTTAAAAAATAAGGTACATTTTATCCTTGTTTTAACAAAATAAAGCACATATATGTGAAACATTTAGAGGCTCAGGTTCTACTTTGCCTTTGAGAAAGGACAAACAGTAAGCTCTTGATCCATACTTGTGGGTTATGATGTAGGGTCTAAGCCAATTGAAATAAAACTTGCCTCTTTTTATTTTCTCCATATTGGTTACATGTTGGTTTTATTTTAGTATGAGATCTTTGATATTGAATTCTCATTATTGTAGGTGCTTGTTATAGGCATGCTTGATTCACTCTTAGTATACATGAAGATGGTTAAGTGTTATTAAGAGATGTTCATTAAGTATCTCAAGTCATACTAGATGATCTTGATGATAATCACTCATAGAAATTATGTCTTGTAATGATATACAAAGAGAAGGAATTCTAACTTTCAGAGGTAAGACTACCTCTACTCTAAAGACTAGAGAGGAAGGGGTAGCACCCATAGAGGTTCAAATGCTAGTGTGAGAGGCCCATAAAGAAAGTGGGATGTGAAAGTGTTAATCCTAACATAAATCATTAACTAATTTGGATAACATTTTATTGAGGGTTTTGTTAGTGGCTTTCAACTATCCATTTATTTGTGGATGATAAGGCAAGGAAAAGCTTAACATGATGCCAAATGCATTACAAATACCTTGGACTTACTTCTTTTTGACATATTTGCCATTATCGGTGATGTTCTTATGGGAAAAACTAAAGTGATAGATGATATGATGATTGATAAAGTTTAATATCTTGTCAAATTTTATCGAGATGAGAAGAATAAATTCTACCCATTTGGTGAAATACTCAGTGGTGGTGATGATAGGTTGGTGCCACTATGAAGAATGAGGATTGATTTCCTATTGTCACTTGAACTTGCACCTAATGAAGAGATGGGACAAGATTCTCCTCATTCAAGTGAAATAGTGGAACCACATTAGGGTTTTGGGTATCCCTATTAGGAGGTGGATCTCTAGATCATCGGCTAGTTCCCCTTGATGCATCACTTAAGCTCATATCCTACTTCTAAAACTTAGGGATGAAAAGGGGTAGGGATAACATGAAAGTAAACCTAAATAATAGAGGTGATACATTAAATATTTTTATATAATCACGAATTTATCTTTCACTTCGAAGCAAGAACAAGTTGCACATACACTTCATTCAATGTTACTCTTCCCTCTTACATCAATGATTCAACATGGGGTCCTAAAGGTAGCATAGGCTAGCACGACTAAATAATAGGCATTCTAATACACTCTATTATATAGAATACTCACACCTTTATTATCTTCAAACACTTCTTTCTTACCTATAAGAGAGAGATCACAAACACACAAGGTACTAAGGAAAGTAACATGTGAAGGTAAATGAAACTTACACTTGCACAAGACCAACCACCATCATGTACACTTAGTGAAATATTTGAATGAGGTAACATGAAATATTTGAATGAGGTAACACACTTGTATTTATTAATTAAAGGAAAAAAATTATTATGGATTCACCATACCCAGGTAGAGAGATCTAATACAATGCCAAAAGGCCAAAATTTATAGAAGAAATGGGAAGATAGAGAGAAAAGGAGTCCAAGAGTCACTTAGATATGTGTAAACTTGATCAAATTAGTTTAAAAAGAATGATATATATGTATGGGGTGATCCATTATATTTTATGAGTTACAAATATCATCTGATATCATTCATGACCTATAAAATGGTCAAGAAACTCCTTTTCCATGCATAGAAAATTGCCCCTCATGATTATCCTCCAAAACTATACTAAAACTACAATTGACCAGGTATGATGATTGATATGATTATGATGGGTTACTATCAGGTCCAAAAATTCATTATTTATGTCATAAAACACTCATGATCATTTGGCCATGCATAATCATCCTTGGCAGTCTCAAAATAGCCCTTTTCCCATCACCTCTCACACTTGTCACCTTCAAGATATGCAAAACTGAAATATGATCCATAAAAAAAGAGGAATGAAATTTTTGAGTTATAATACCATAATTTACAATAAATTTTCCTTAAAAGGCTCCTAAAATGAAGATTTACCATTTTCTCTAAGTCTTTCCTAGCTAGCTCACTAGACTGGTTGAAATGAGAGAGCTAGTAGGCACACTTAAGAGTTTATATATCTGATATAATGAAAATTATGACTTATAAAAAGTCATAATATTCCATCCAAAAGTGATTTGGTCTCTTGGAAGTTCACCATGCCTACATAACATAAAAAATGGTCAAAATAAGCCCAATTTTCCTCATTTTCATACAGTTCCATACAGCACAATCCCATGAATGTTATCCTCATGGAGTTGTAAAAAAATTATCTTCATAACTCATGGTGAAATTCATCCATTTGGAGGCACTTCTATCTTGATTTACACCATCAGGTTTCAAAATAGGGTTTAAGAGGGTTTTGGAGTCACTAGCCCTCTTAGCATTTGTTCATGAAGGATACACATTAGAAATATGATAAAATGATATTTAGGGATCCTAAAGTACCATATACAACTATAATAAATTTCCCCAGGTCCCATGCATAATATCATTGAAGTTATGAACATTTCAACTTGACCATTCAAGCCATTTTGTGCATTTTGTGAGGGTTTGGGAGCTTAGCCATTTTGTGCATTTTGTGACGGTTTGGGACCTTAAAAGAAAATAATTGGATTCTTGATGATTTATCCTACTTAAAAATTATTCAATCACTTATATATTAATTCCAAAAATATTTTCTTATCAATTTATTAATTCTTCAAGATCTAAAAATGAAAACTTACCCCTGTTTGGCATTTGGTTTAGACCTCACCAATAGGTTTGCCTACCATTTGGGACTCCACCTAAGATTATAATGACTTAATTTTACTCCTAATGGATCCAAAACATCTAATATACCTCTAAAAATATGAATCAACCAATTTTAAGGCATGGGAAAGGTCAAAAAAACACATGACCCTCAATTTAGCTTTTAGGCTTAAGGATTCCCTTCACCCATGACTACAACCTTCCTTGGTTAGAGAATATTTTTTGGTTATAGACCCTATATAATGGTTTTTTAGGTTTTATTATTTCCCCTAAATCTTATCCAATTACCATTTGGTCCTTTTTTGCCTTTTGGTCCATTATTTCAACATTTTTCCCGAAATTATCACCTTCATGCATGCTAAAATAGCCCCTAATTTGAGAAAAAATATAGAGGATTTTCAATGTTATATGATAAAATATGATTATTTTAAAATTTAAAATGGTTATTAAGGGTAATATTTACCAAATTTTATCACTCAAATCCTCCATTTGACTCTTCAATTCTCCAAATTGCCAAGGTAGACTTCATGAGTAAGTAGACTATGAAGGTGGGCTAAGTGTAGGTTGTACTTGGATAAAAATGGATTACCTTGAGTTTTATTATGGAATTTTAGGTATCCTCCATAATTTATATAGCCTATACCAACCATATTTATACTATTTTCCCTTTAAACACCTTCTTTGCTCTTGGAGACATAAGACTAGGTTTATGACTGTAAGGAAGGGAAACCCTATTTTAGACCTAGTTGTAGGTAACAATGATTTTGATTTCGGATTTTTAAACACAATAAATACCTAATATTATGTTTAAAATCTAAATATAATGTTCCTCTACCATATTATAAGGTTAATTTTACCCCTTTTGCACCAATACATTCCTTACTCTTCAAGATTAGGCCACTGCCTGTGTGGATTGAGATAGGCCTGTATGTGTTTATTTGGAGTCTCTAGAATTTGGTTGATGTTTTTAGACCTAGTATTCATGTATCCTATGTATTATACCATATTAATGTTTTATATTCACTTTAAAACTCCTCAAACCATATCAACTCCATGTTTAGGTCCTTGACCTAGAAAACCCTATCTGAATGTGACAACAATGATTTGTCATGTTTGTAGGATACATCTTAGCAAGAATTAGGTCTATTGTATGATATGTTTAGGATTTCCATGGTTACCTTGAGGTTAATCTTAATTTAATTCATCTTATATCCACTTTAATAAATCCAAACAAGGTCCAAACCTCAAGCTTATTCCTCACTGCCAAAATACCCTTCATGATTGTGTTCTATGCATTTTAGACCTGCTTGTAGGTGAGTTTTGTGATGTTTGATCTTGTATAAAGATGATATAACTTTTCATGAGTTTATTTGGGTCACAAAAAAAAATATTTTACTTATAAACCAAAGGATAAAAATCAAAACTTAACCTTTAGCTCACTGTTTGAAACTTTGCCTGTAGATGGCCTCTCCCATGTCTGTGTACGGACAGAGGGGAGTATGTGGGGGTTATCACATCAAGATTAATCTTAATTTTAAGTTATTATATCTTTATTGAAAATTTAAACCTTTTTTAACCAATTCATATATTTATAATGGCCTAATATGCAATTTTTATGGAAAAAAATGCTAATTATTGATCTCAAGCTTGTAGAAATCTCTAAGTGTATCCAATATTTTTCATGGCATTTTTGGAGTCTTCAAACATCATATTCCACTTATACATCCTCCTTAAAAAATTTAAAATCCATTTTATATTGTAAATATAACATTATCATTCCATTTAAACACTTTAGGTATCATATAAACATGTTTCATGATATCTCAGAAAGCCTCATAGGCCTTTGTTTGGCCATTTTAGGGACTGAGAGCCCAAAATCATAGTCACTTTATCTTGACCTATCACAACACCTTTGGCCCTTATATATCAAGCTCAAACCTCCCCAAATTTCACTTCAAGTACCTCTAAAGTCTTGAGACCATTTTAAAGGTTGTTTCCTAGTCATGATGACATTAGTAGGGGCCTTCAATGTAGGTTTGACTATAATATGCAAGCAAGAGTAGGAAAGAGCAAAAGTGTACAAATTTAATATTATCTAAAAAAATAAAATTCATTTAATAGCATTAAATTAAAAAATCCTAATTAAAAAAATGTGAAATCAAGTTAAACAACACCTTCAAGCACTTGTAGGTTATCACTATCTCAATGAGGGCTGGCAATGAAGGACTACACATTTTAGCATGGCTATGTCATTATATGAGTTTAAAACTAGTTCAAACATTTATAAAAGTATACTCAAAGATCCAAACCTCTAATATAGCATCCCATGCTTCCATCCCAAGTGTCAAATCTCTTCAAAAGCACCTGAAGCAACTACAAGTGAAATAAAACTAGTTTGGAGCACCTACAAGCTTAGAAGAGGCTTTTCTTAGACATTGGGTTTTATTAAAAAAATAAGCATAGGTATGTCTTTAAAAACATGTAGGAACACCTGAAACACATAAACCAGTCAATTCAAAGCAATAAAACTTGAAATAGGTTCAAAAGGAGACCCCCTCATGGTTGAACATGCATAAAACAGTGCCTGGAGTGTAACTAATTGTTCATAAAGGAGAATCCACAAATTTTCAATTTATTATTATGGAAATCAAGTGAACTTAGACTAAAATCCACCCCTAGAAGCACTTTCTCTAATTATACCTGTATGGCCCAAACCAAGTGCTTGAAGTTGACCATTATTAGTTTGCCAATGAGAAAAGAAGAAAAATGAGTTTTAGATGAACTTTCATATGAAATTATTGCACACCAATCATGGAAATGGGTGAGGGGAGGTGAAGAGACATCTCACCATGTTTTTAGTTGAATATGAGATCATGGAGGCCATATAAGTGCCTAAAGTCCCCTAAAATTAAGAAAAAACTCCACTTTTCTAACTATTAATAACTTATGGCTTCCATCTAATTGATCCTAACCTCTTCCACATTAAAAATCACCTTGGTGACAAATTTTCCCTCTTGGAAGTCCGTACAAGTCAATAAATGGGCTAGAAAGTGACCAAAAGACCCATTTTTGCACATAAGATATAACGAATGACCAAATTATGACTTGTAAACATATTAAAGACCCTATTAAGACAAATTTACAAAAAATGGACCTTTGACCAACTTTTACTAGGGTTTGACTAGGTTTGATTTTGGTTGGCTAGGCCATTTCAAGGGGGGGCAAGCTTAGACAAAGATTAGGACAAGGCCAAGTGAGATGTATAGAACATTATGAGACCCTTATAGGACATGTAAAACCTTTTTAAAAAGTTTAAAGTGTTAGGGGTCGGACCTGTTTGAATATAATTCAAACTTGGTCAATAATATGGTAACTCCTAGGGGTAACATGCTTGTCTATGTTAAGGACTAGTAGCCTTATCCTATCTATTGGGCAAGGGAGTCAGAATGCACCTAGAAATAGAAGTACCAGACCTTGCATTGACCCAATAGATAGATAATATTACCTCAAACACACAAAGGGAAAGAACAACATATCAAAGGACATAATAAAACACAAAACAAGGACACACATGTGCTACTAAGCACTTAAGGAAAGCAAGACATAGTAGAAATGAAATTAATTTGTACATTTATCTTGATCATACCTCCCTTCCTAGATAAAAAGGGAAGTACCTTAGGTATCCTTCCTCGCTAGATTAGTGAGGATTCTAAGCATGGTTCTTCTAAGATGGGATGTTATATGACCCTTTCTTCCTCTTCATTCTTTGTCTTTGTACATCATCTAATGGAGTCATCTCTCATGAATTCTCAAATTAGGTAAGGTCCTCTTGAACCTTCAAGCATGCTTCAAACTACTATCCCTCCATATCCATATGTTATATTTGATCATCTATGTATGGGACAACTTGTTGCAAGTTTATATCTCCTTGAAGGATCTCATCATCCTTCTCTATTGCCATAACCTCCTCAAAATCTTCAATTAGATTTATATCATGACCATGTGAAACTGTTACTTTCTCATATTCTTCTTAGAAGTTGGTGGAGGTAACCTCATGAGTGGTTATAGAATCAAACCTCAAATCCTCTTCAAAGGGCCCAAGATCATCATAAATTGCCTCATTTTAATTTAGGCTCTCTTTATGATGTTGCTCCTCAACACACATCTAATATCCATCATCTTGGACTTGTTTGTCTAGGAGCTTAGCCTTCTCACCTTCCTCATATTATTTGAACATCTACATGTAAATCTACCATATGTCCTAGTTTTAAGACACATCTTATTGCTTATCATGGCTAGTCAACTTCAAAGTATTTGTAGGTTCTTTGAGAGCTTCAACTTCATTACACATGATCTCAAATCTTTTCCATAGATCTTCATCCTTTGGCTAGTCTACATCATGAAAAGGAGAGATAAAAAAGGTCATTTCCTCTTCTTCTTTGGAGTCCATGAGAACTTCCTTCAAGGAATATTTTCTAACACAAGTAGGATCTTCTTTCATATCTTTACACTCTGACCTCTCCTCACCAACATTCATCCCTTCTCCATCTTCAATTCAATCTAAGATTTTAATCTCATCCTCCCTCCTAGTGATATCAACATTAGGCACTTCAAAAATAAGGAGCTTTGCCAAAGGGGATTCCCAAGTATCAATACAATTCTCAACATTGGGAGGGAAAACTTGGTTAGTTATAAGGGGTGAAAAGATTAGTTTAATAGCTTCTTGAGGAGGGGTGGGAGGGAGTTGAATTGTTCCACATTTTTCTTCCCTAACAACTTCTCCACTTAATAATGATTTGTTCCTTTCTTCATGAGATGCCTTCACCTCTTTCCATCTTGGGAAGGTAGATTTAAGGATTTTTTCATGGGATTGAGAGGTTGATGAAGGGTTGAAGGATATGTTTAGGAGATTTTTAGTTTCTTTTGGATTGGTACCTTGATTTCAAGTTGGATAAGTAGGTTTAGATAATTCACTTTCAGTTGCCATAATAGATTTCCTCCTCATCTAATTTGCCAACTCAATTTCCTTTTCAAGGTGAGCTTCAAAACTCAATCCTTCTTCTTCACAATATCCTCCAAGTGTACTAGCCTACTGCATCATGATCTTCTCCTTCCCTTGGCTAATTTATTTAATGGGTTTCCAAGAAGAGAAATTTTGGGAAATGAACAAAGAATTTGGGACACTTTAAGGCTACCAAGATGGAGTTTGTTCATAAGTTCTCAACCTTTATTATAGATGGAAGATCAAACCACAAATATCAAGCATATGATTATAAATACATTTCCAAATATCTTTATCTATAAGTATCCATTCCCTTTTGAATTTATCCAAAGCATCCCTTACATTCTTGACATAAACACTAGGGATAATTTGACCACAACCATACCTAGTGTCAAGGTCTAACATATAGTCTTGATAACCAAGGAGAGTCCTTTTAAAATTAATAATGGAATGGTTTGGAGAGGAGATAGGTGAGATATATGGAGAAAAACATTGATAAGGATGTCCATTGACAACATATGCTTGATGGGGATCATGGCAAGGTTAGCCAAGAACTTGCTCAAATTAGGAAGAAGAGGCAAAGCTAGACATAACTCCTCAACTTGTGTTAAAACAAGCTCAAATTAACAATTCTCCATGAATTGCTTCATCAAAATAGTATGAAAAAAGAAAACAACTTTCAATAGGTATACCTAGACTACTCAACCAGTATAAATGTACTTGGAGTCACCATCGGTGCTTAGTGAATTGCCTCCAAAGGCTAGTATCTAGTATCTTGAGAAGAACACCAAAACTTCTCAAGGAAAGGAACTCTAGTCCCACCAAGCATGCCAAAAACTATTGTCACTTGAAATTTCACCCAATGAGGACATGGGAAAATTTTATCCTTGTTTAATTTAAACAATGAAACCACCTTAGGGCTGTGGGTATCCCTATTAAGAGGTGGATCTCTAAATCAAGGGCTAGTGTAGACACCAAAATTGTGTCAACTCCCCTTGGTCCCTTACACATCTTATTAATTTAAAATAAACTATTTATTTTAAATTAATGACCTCACCTAGACAACTCACCTAGGACACCTCACCTAGGACACCTCACCTTGGACACCTCACCCCTAAGACCATTTCCTACCCTATGAATCACCCTATGACTAAGTCCTTCATATCATAACTACCTAAGACCCATTCTAACCTCCTAACCAACACTTGTGCATAATAACCCCATCTTTTGACTATTCTCCAATGGAAAATGGACTTGGCAGATGGAGAACAGGCAAAGGGCTAAAAATAACCCTTCTACCCGTTCTCTGGCCGCCAACATCGGTCAACTGTCAGTCGATGCCCGCGGTATCACCGACATCAATTTCTTAAACCGAGTTCTAACCTTGAGCCTAAGAATCTGAATCTAGAAAAATTTGATCCTAAATCTGATCTCTCTCTCTCTCTCCCTCGCTCTCTCCCCCAGACTCTTGGATGTGGACATGCACACTCTGAGACCAAGCATCAGACTTTGACTAACACTCACTTGGCTAAGAAACTCTGCATAAGTGACTCTAGATTGGATTGGAACATTACACGAGGACTTCGACATCAACCATAATAGGAATAAGTGTTCTCACACCCTTGGTTCATCATCAAGTAGAGATAAGTATTCTTCTGTCTCCATTTCAGTGTTTAGAATACATTAGTAATTAGTTCTTATTTACTATTTCTAAATACAATCAACCTGACCCGACTTTCTTCCTGGAAAGGCTAAAAAGCCTTCCTCCTATCCTTATCCATTTACATACCAACCCTTTACCTTTGCCCCCTCTCAAACCCTATTCACTGTCTTACAACCCTGCACATACCCAAACTCCTAGCAAACCCCTCTGTTGACCACAGACATACCCTAAAACCCATCCAAGGTCCATTGCCCCTACCGACATTGGTAACATAACCGATGTTGACATATTGACTAACTGACACTGGCAGGACTACTGATGTCGATGACTGTGACAAACTGATAGCAGAGAACAAGTATGCATTATCTTTATTTATCTTTCTTAGTCTTTCACCATTTCATTTTATACAATACTCTTTTCATAAATAGTGGACTGTCATCCCTCACGGAGCTTTACACTTCTGGGATCGAGCATATCGCTTGACAATTCACCATATCTTTATCTAACATTTTCTGTGTTTGAGTTTCTTTCTTATCTACAGGTGTATTCCTCCACAGCCAAAGAGGAGCTCCTATAATGTCTGGATATGGTGCGCAACTTAATATGGGTATCAATCAAACCCCTGACCCTTAACTTTTAGTTTCTTCTTCTTCTAAATGTAAAAAAGCAAAAAAATGAGTAGAAACATTTTGGCATGCTCAGTGGGACCCTGGAGTTTTCCTTGGGTTCATCATTCTTCTAAAAAGCAAACTTTCATATAGGTGCATTAGGAAAAAATCCTCTTCTTGCATCTTTCTTCTATCTCTTTATTTCAGAAAGAAACCATAATCAAAGTTAAAAAGAACATCTTTCTTTTTCTTCTTGTCACGTTTTCCCTGCATCTTAGAGTAGTGAAAATTCATGCTCTTAACCTTTTCTCCACTTGTTTGCATCTGAACAAAACATTTCAATTTGGGTTAAAAAAACTATTGCATTTCATTCCTGTTTGAATGCAAACTTAGCCCTCTCATTTAGTAATTAAAATGCATTATGAATAAATCGTAGTGCACATATGTTACACAACCAGACCACATTCACAATCAAATCAAGCATTTAAACATACCTTAGACAAGGCCCGACTAGGATTTCATCACCTAGCGGATACCTTACCCTTCCTAGTGATCCTACTTGGATTTCACCACCAAGAGGAGGACCCACTCTGTTCTCTAGCAGAGTATAAACTATAGGCAAAGTATATATTGGCTAAGCGGCCTAGCTCAGCTCTAGGTTTGTGAAGTGAAGGGAGCAAGCCCCCAGCACCAGGCCACGTATGGAACCTAACATAGATTTTTTAGCACCAAAACATAACCCAAAACCAACCTTTGACTTCCTCTTCAAGACCCATTCTAAAAGCCCAATTCCCAAACACATTCTTCTAAGGCATAAGCCACCACGACTCTAAAATTTATTCTTAAGAATTTAACGTTTAGAGGTTGCTTGCCATCATCTATTTTTCTATTCTTATTTGGTTTTTTGAGCTGGTAAGGTTGCATTATTTTGAGGTCACCTCAAAATTTCTCCTCTATTCCAAAAACTTTCAATTTTCTAAGTTTTTGGAAATACACAGACACCGACATCAGTTCTTCCATCGATGTCGGCAACTTATCTTCACCGACATCGGTTTTTCCATCGACGTCGACAACATATCTTCACCGACATCTATTTTTCCACCAACGTCGGTCACTATCAACAAAATTTTCTTTCCAAAATAGCAACCTTAAAACCTAACTTTATTGCTGTTAAACACACATTTTGGGTTTTCTAAAATTGAAATACATAGTTTTTAGAACCTGAACACATTTTGCCTTGGATGGTTTTGACACGTAGTCAAGCCAAAACTCTTGTTGACCACACAAGGCAACAACCACTCCCACCTTCGCCTCCTATACTAAGTCCTCTAATGAAGTATACTTCAGACACTGAGCGTACTCCTATCCAACTAACCCCTAATCAACCTCCAATTGTTTCTGAAGGGGATCAAAATTTTGAGATATTCCTTGACCTCAATGTCAAGGCTCTCTAACACTATCTTATGAGAATCCAAACATGAGATCTTTCAGGTAACCTAATTTATGGGATGCTAACTTCCTTAGTTAAATCGGAAATGATATCGACAACGTCTGCTACCCAACCTATGACCACTCAAGCCACTATCTTGACTATTAACCCAACCATGGCCAATGTTCAAGATTTGGCCTCTCCTTCTATTTCTGGACCTACCTCCATCGGGGTTTCCATACCCCCTCAACTAAAAACAATTCAACCAAGTTCTACACATTTTTAGAACTTGATTGTCTCTACCCCACCCACTCTTGCACCCATAAATACAAGAGTGACTACCTATCCTTTTACTAGTATCACTACCACTCAACCACCTTTGGCGGCATATAGTCAAGTTGTGCCCTCTAGCTTTATGGCACAAGCCCCTTTGACCTCAATATCGGTGCCCATGACGAACTACCAATATGTTGCACCTACACAAACACAACCAAGTACATCATACGCCCCTCCCAACATCTTCCAGGTACCCTATAACCTAGGGGGTGCCCCTCCTCCCAATTCATCAGCTGATCTAATCAAGATGCTGATGGATAAGATGTCTAACCTTGAGACATCCATTTTTGATTCAAGCAATGTTCTTTCATATGAACAAGTCTGAAACAAACCCATCCACCCTTCGGTGCCTATTGGACCATACCCTAGTCAGTGGGAACTCTTGAAATTTACTCACTTTCAAAGTAAAGAGGACTCACAACAACATCTATGAGTGTTTAGACATGCTTGCTACCTTATAGCACACGATGATGCATTATTACTTTGCACATTTTCCATGTCACTTTTAGGTGCCGCCCTTGACTGGTATAGCTCTATTACCAGTCATTCTCTCTTTTCTTTCACTCAACTAGCTCAACTATTTCTCAGCCACTTTTCAATCAACATCACTAAAAAGGTCTCCATCACAGACCTATATTCTATTAGACAATTCGACGATGAATCAATAGCTAATTTCATTGCCCGTTGGAGAGGTTTAATCAACCAACTCTCCTTTTCTTTGCCTCAACCTGAGCTCATTGAGCTCTTTTCAAGAGCATGTGCCAAGCACATCTCATCTACTTTGTGGGTTTAAACATTTTACACATTTGACGAAGCTTTCACCATGGCCCGAAAGCTTGAACTCCTTGCTATCGAAGAAGATAAGGTCAAATTGCGTACTAAAAATACCAACAGAAAATCCAATGACACTTCATCTTCTAAACCCTCTTCCTACTCAAGTCCAAAGGGTCAGCAAATGTTGTGGTCGTTAGATCATCATCTACCACAATGAACCACTCTGAGCCTTCCACATCACAATACATCACAAAATAATTCCAACAACGGTACGTACAACATCAATACACTCCAATAGGAGAATCATACGCTTTTGTGTTGGATAAACTAGTCAAGCAGGGGGTCCTTGATCTCCCTCAAATCCGACCACCTCAATTTGACCCCTCAAAAGCCATCCCTACATGGTATAGTTAAAATGACTTTTGTAATTATCATCGTGTTAAGGGTCATGATATAGACAATTGTAAAACCTTCAAAAATGTTATTCAAGACATGTTAGACAAGGGGGATCTTGTTTTGGATAACCCAAACACACCGGCTAACCAAAACATGGATGTCTTTAGACAACCATTCCCTAATCATCCCCCTAGTCAGAATAACATTCAGACCATGGCCGATGACCTTCAAGAGCATAATATACACACGGTCGACATGGTTTCTCCTTTCATCCCTGACCAACCTCTCCCACAGTCTGAAGAGGTTAGTCAACCTATCTCTCCACCACGGGTAAAAGAACCTTCTTCTCCTATTTATCCTGCACCAATGGAGGATAATCCTCCATCTAGCCCCCTTTCACATGTAGGAGAGGCTACTTTGACCTCTCCCATATTGGAGGATGTTTTGATGGCACCAACACCAGTAGCCTCACCCTCATCCTTTTTATCATCAATAGGGGATTGTACTTTCCCCGCTCCTCGACCATACAAGGAAGCCATGATCATACCTGTGCTCTATCCTCTAGAAGATTCTCCAATTCCTTCTTCACCAAGAGAAGAACTTGTCACTTCACCCACTTCAATTAAAGAAGATTCAGTGATGATTTTCTCTCACCTTTTTCCCAAGATCGCTATGTTTCACATGTTTTCACTCTCACAATCACCCAAACCCTCATAAGCATCCACCATGCCAAAATAGATCAAATCTCTCGGTATGCACCCTATATCAAACCTCACTCACCCACAAGTGAAGGTAGACTTGAACCTCACCCCACACAATAGTGGTCCTTGCACCAAACTAAAGAAGGCTACTAAACCACATCGGAGAATTCCTCCCCCACCTTCACCATTGCCCTTTATTTTGGACCCACACCCATCTACTTTAATAGGAGTGCTCCCAACTCCAACACCTCACAAAGGCAAAATGCCTCCATTATTACTTTTACCTAGAAAAAATATACCTCCTCCAAAACATCCAACACATCTCACCAAGAAAGTGCCATCTACACATGTGGTCACACTACCAAACAAAAAGATGGTATGACAAACTCCTCCTACAACTCCTAAACAAGAGTTGTCAACCCCTATTGCAACAAAATGTGTAGACCCATTAGCGGGTTCCTATGCTTTGGTGTTACAATAATTGTTGCAGTCTTCTCACATCAGTCTCCCACCTCTTAAACCATTCCAACCTCTCAGACCAAAACCATCTTGGTTCAACGACACTCAAATTTGTGTGTATCATCGCACACCTGGACATGACACTGAGGGTTGTTACACTCTTAAGGTTTTCATTCATCAACACTTGAAAAAGGACACCCTTTTCATTAAGTATCCTCTTGACCACCCTTTAACCAAACCATCGACACCATCCCATGCCTCTCAAACCTCCTCACCTTCATTGAGATCCCATCATCAGACTATGGTCTCTTTGTTCTAAATTAACACTATCAATGTGGCCACCATGTCACAAACCATGAAGGATAAAGGAAAAGAGAAGATTTCTATTCCTTGGACATATCCTTTCATCAAGCCTTTTCAACCACCAAAACCCAAGATTTAAATCTTGGGCACATCCCAACCAACGTCTTCGAAGCCAATTCGTGACTCCATGGTGAAACAACTTCACCAAACCCCTATGAAGATGTCTTTGTATGACCTCATTAAAAGCTCTCCACAACATCACCAAGCCTTGATTAAAGCTTTATAAGTAGTGGAGGTCCAACCTGAAGACCCCCAACCACTTGCTGCTTTTGTCAAAGCATTACCCACCATTGCCTCCGTCACCTTTAGTAATTCTGAGATTCCAAACTCCAACCTGGAAGATCAGGATCTTGTCCTCTCAAACTAAGAATATCAGGCAAAAAGCTTTGTAGGATGCATCCTCGCATCACACTCTTTGTCAAAGAGGAGCTTCATCATCTTCTCTCCATCTCATTTATCCAACTCATTGATTATCTGCAATGGGTGTCAAACATTGTCCCTGATACAAAAGCAACTGGGGGAATTTGAATTTATACTGACTATCACGACCTCAACCAAACATCGACCAAACATCAACCAACCAAGCTTCGACCAACATGTGACTAATATGGAAAGAAGCAAACGAAGCAAGTTTTCTCCTAATTGACTCGGACCTTACATAATAACACACTGGATTAGGGACTTATCATTTATCTTCTCTTGAAGGCCGGCTAGAACCTGAGCCCCTTAATGCCTTACATCTATGACCATTATACTGTTAATCAAGTAGTCATCCACTTGACGTTTAACTTAGGCTCATCGCTTGAGAAACCCCTGTCCTCATCATTCCTATTCCTTTCAACCTTTTTTCCCTACAAATATTAGTCAACCCTTTTGTAAAGCATGAATTCTTTGTCCAAATAAAAGGGAAACCCTTAAACCTCTATAGTCTTGTTCATGACTAAATGTTCAGTCCACAAACACAACATAAAAACTGGGATGCCTATTCAAAGGTCATAAACTATAAATGTAGACTGTTCCCTTGAAGGATAGCTAAATCATTACTGTAATTGATACACTGCTCCCTTGAAGGATAGCTATTCAAAGATATTTAACCATACAAAGCAGAATATAGACCACTCCCTTGAAGGATGGCTATGCCTAAATTTTGATACATACACAGCACCCCATGACTAAAAAACAAAACAACATCCCCAAGTAGACTTCTCACATTTATCAGTCTGCCATCAAAAAAAAAGTGACTAATAAACTATTAAGTCATGGACTTGCCTATAGTCATTCTCAGGGTCACCTATAAAAGGGGCAAATTTATCCCTAATAAATAGGGTTACGCTATCCTCACATCTCACATAATCACATCTATTACCCCAACATACTCAAGGGATTTTGATCTCACTCAATGTTAAGTGATTCGATTACTTCTCTAACACAAACCAATGGTCAACGACGTAATGCATAAACGGGGCTTTTGTTTGCAAAAACTCTATCTATGCCATCATTATGGTCCTTATCAATGAAAGAGCAACGTTCCTTTCACTTCTTATACATCTTCGTCACATACAACCAACCCAAACCAAACCAAACCAAACCTCTTTGTAACCACTAACATGACATCATGATAGCCCATTTACACTAGTTTCTATGGAAAACAATACACATGGAAACTATCAACCAAACATAATTTATGTCAAGCATATACCATCACTAATATGGAAAAGTGCTGAAGCATAAATAAACTCATTTCATTTTTAGCATACATCCATCACCAATATGGAAAATTGTTAGGGATGAAAAACCACATACCCAATGTTATAGAATACACCTTCACACAATATAGAAAAGGCTGTAACATTATTATATTCATTTCATTTTTAGCATACACCATCACTAATATGGAAAAATTGCTAGAAATGAAAAACCATATCACCAATGTTACAGAATACACCATCACACAATATGGAAAAGGCTGTAACATCATCATACATTCATCATTTCAAGTATGTACCATCACACATATGGGAAATGCTAACAACCCTAACCTGACCAAACCAACTATCAACTTCTTTGACTCTTCCTCCCTTTTAGGGAGAACTACATTGGCCTGAGGCCCTTAAAATAGGGGCTATGTAGGCAGCACTCAGACGACATGAAGTCTTATGGGGTTAGCTCGGCCATTCACCCGTTCATCTCCCTGATGACATCAGCCATTCATTCATTCATCTACTTGATGGACCAACCATTTAACCTTTAACCATGACTTAACCTAGTCCAAAATCATGACCAAACAACTAACCCTGACACTATAGAAGTCACCTTTGACTTCTCATGGGGCACATTGGAGATCACATATATCTCTCAAACCACAAACAAACACTTGAGATCACTTACATGTCAACCCGACTCGACCAATGACCTTGGAGATCGCGACTATCTCCTCAGACCATGACCACTTGCGAGACAACTTTTCCTTAGTTGTTTTAATTGCATATATGCTACCTCATGAATAGTTAGCAAATTGTACGCATCCTACATTATGACCCTCACACGTATTGTTGGATCACGACCAAGTTGATCCCCAATATGTGTGACATTTTCATGTTTTCTACGAGCACTTCCTAAGCCCAAGATACTTAGAACACGAAGACTATTGCAGCTAAAGCTTTGATCGTTTAACCCAATTAGCTATGACTAAAAAGCTGGGGCCTGATTAATTCAATTTTTACACTCCTCAACCTTGCCTACAATAATTTGACCTGCCTATCACGTGAATTAGTATACGTACAATCTCAACTATTGTAGCATTCACACTCCAACTTCACCATACTCATCTACTGCCTATCAAATTGGCACCCGATATCAGGTTACCTTCCCTCGACTCCCGCTTTGAGGGGGAATACCTTATCCAATACCTGGGGCAACCTACTCTTATTTTTGTCTTGCAGTTCATTAAGAATAACCAACAAGACAAAAAGGGGCAAATGTAGACACCAAAATTGTGTCGACTCCCCTTGGTCCCTTACATATCTTATTAATTTAAAATAAACTATTTATTTTAAATTAATGACCTCACCTAGACAACTCACCTAGGACACCTCACCTTGGATACCTCGCCTTGGATGCCTCACCCCTAAGACCATTTCCTACCCTATGAGTCACCCTATGACTAATTATTTCATATCATAGCTACCTAAGACCCATTCCAACCTCCTAACCAACACTCATGCATAATAACCTCATCTTTTGACCGTTCTCCAATGGCAAATGCACTTGGCAGATAGAGAATGGGCAAAAGGATAAAAATAGCCCTTTTACCCATTCTCTAGCCATCGACATTGGTCAACTATCAACTGATGCTGGTGGTATCACTGACGTCAGTTCTTAAACTGAGTTCTAACCTTGAGCCTAGGAATCTGAATCTAGAAAAATCTGATCCTGAATCTGATCTCTCTCTCTCTCACTCACTCTCTCCCCCAGACTCCTGGACGTGGACGCGCACACTCTAATACCAAGAATCAGACTTCAACTAATGCTCACCTAGCTAAGAAACTCTACAAAAGTGACTCCAGATTGGATTGGAACATTGCACAAGGACTTTGACATCAGCCACAACAGGAATAAGTGTTCTCACACCCTTGGTTCGTCATCAAGCAGAGCTAAGTATTCTTCTGTCTCCATTTTAGTGTTTAGAATACATTAGTAATTAGTTCCTATTTACTATTTCTAAATACAATTAACTTGACCTAACTTTCTTCCTGGAAAGGCTGAAAATACTTCCTCCTATCCTTATCCATTTACATACCAACCCTTTGCCTTTGCCCCCTCTCAGACCCTATTCACTATCTTGCAACCTTGCACAGACCCAAACTCCTAGCAAACCCCTTTGTTGACCATAGACATACCCTGAAACCCATCTAAGGTCCATTTCCACTACCGACATCGGTAACATAACCAACGTCAGCATATTGACTAACCAACGTCGGCAAGACTACCGATGTTGGTGACTGTGACAAACTGACAGTAGAGAGCAGGTACGCATTATCTTTATTTCTCTTTCTTAGTCTTTCACCATTTCATTTTATACAACACTCTTTTCATAAATAGTGGACTGTCATCCCTCACAAAGCTTTATGCTTTCGGGATCGAGCATATCACTTGGTAGTCCACCATATCTTTATCTAACATTTTCTATGTTTGAGTTTCTTTCTTATCTACAGGTGTATTCCTCCACAACCAAAGAGGAGCTATTACAACATCTGGATATAGTGTGCAACTTAATCTGGGTATCAATCAAACCCCTAACCCTTAACCTTTAGTTTCTTCTTCTTCTGAATGTAAAAAAGCAAAAAAAATGAGTAGAAACAGCTAGCTCCCCTTGATGCATCACTTAAGCTCATATCCTACTTCTAAAACTTGGGGATGAAAAGGGGTAGGGATAACATGAAAGTAAACCTAACTAATGGAGGTGATACACCAAATATTTTTCTCTAATCACACCTTTATCATGAACTTTGAATCAAGGGCAAGTTGCACATACACTTCATTCAATGTTAGTCTTCCCTCTTGCATCAATGATTCAACATGGGGTCCTAAAGGTTACATATGGTAGCAGGACTAAAAATAGGCATTATAAGACACTATATTGGATAGACTACTCACTTAAACCTAAATTATCTTCATACACTTATTTTTGAATTTTAAGAGAGAGAGAGAGATCATAAACACACAATGTACTAAGGAGAGTAACATGCCAAGGTAAATAAAACTTACACTTGCCCAAGACCAACCACCGTCATGTACACTTAGTGAAATATTTAAATGAGGTAAAACACTTATATTTATTGATTCAAGATAAAAATTCGGTATGTATTCACCATACCTAGGTAGATAGATCCAATGCAATGCCAAAAGGCTAGAATTTATAGAAGAAATTAGAAGATAGAGAGAAGGGGAGTCCAAGAGTCACTTGGACATGTGTCAACTTGATAAAATTAGTTAAAAATGCATGAGAGAGAGGGATGGTACAATACATTCCATGTTAATAGTTAAAAATATCATTTGAGATCATTCAAGACCTATAAAATGGTAAAGAAACTCCTTTTCCATGCATAGAAAATTACCCCTCATGATTGGCCTTCCAAAACTATCCTACAACTACAACTGACTAGGTCTAATGATTTTTCTAATTATGAGGGGTTACTAGAAATTCCACACATGAATTGGTGAGGTGATAAACCACTCATGATCATTTGGACATGCATAATCATCCTTGGTTGTCTCAAAATAGCCCTTTTCCCCTCACCTATCACACTTGTCACCTTAAATCTCTTCAAAACTACAATCTGATCCATTAAAAAATAGGAATTACATGTGTAAGGTTTTCTCATACCATTAGTTACAATAAATTATATTTAAAAGGCTCCCAAAATGAAGATTTTCCATTTTCTCTAAGTCTTTCTTAGATGGCTCATTAGACTAGCTTAAATGAGGGAGCTAATAGGCACACTTAGGAGTTGAAATATCTGATATAACAATAATGAGGACTTATAACAAGTCCTAATCTTCCTTCCAAAAGTGATTTGGTCTCCTAGAAGTTCACCATGCCTGGAAGTTTTAAATGGTCAAAATAATCCCTTTTTTCCTCATTTACATATAGTTTCATAAAATCCAATCCCATGGTTGTGATCCTCATGTAATTGTAAACAACTTCTCTTCACCACTCATGGTGAAATTCATCCATCTAGAGGAACTTCTAGCTTGATTGTCACCATCAAGTCTCAAAATATGGTTTAAGAGGGTTTTGGAGTCACTATTCCTCTTAGCATTTTTCATGAAGGATACACATTGGAAATCTAATAAATTTCCATTTAAGGATCCTCAAGGACCCTATCCAACTATTATAAATGCCCCTAGGTCCCATGCATAATATCATTAAAGTTATGAACATTTCAACTTGACCATTCGAGTTATTTTGTGCATTTTGTGAGGGTTTGGGAGATTGCAAGCCAATAAATGGATTCTTGATGATTTCTCCTAAAAATAAATTATTTAATAGCCTGTATATGAACCCTAAAAAAAATTTCCAATCATTTTATTAGTTCCTCAAGATCCAAAAATGAAAACTAACCCCTATTTGGCATTAGGCTTAAACCTTGCCAATAGGTCTATGTACCATTTGAGACTCCACATAATATTATAATGACTTAATTTAACTTATTATGGATTAAAAAACATCTTATATACCTCTTAAAAGATGAATAAACCAATTTTAATGCATGGGAAAGGTCAAAAAATCACATGACCCTTAATTTAGCTTTTAGGCTTAAGGATTCCCTTCAACCATGACTGCAACCCTCCATGGTTATAGCATCATGTTTGGTTATAGACACTATATAAAGGATTTTTAGGTTATATTATATCCCATATATCTTACCTAGTTACCATTTGGTCCTTGTTTTCGATTTGGTCCATTATTTCAACATTTTACCCAAAATTGTCACCTTCATACATGTTAAAACAACCCCTACTCTGAGACAAAATAGAGAGGATTTTCCATGATATATGATAAAACATTATTATTTTATAGTGTCATATGGTTATTAATTGTACTCTAACAAATTTTATCACTCAAATCCTCCATTTGATCCTCCAATTCTCCAAATTCCCAAGGCAAACTTCATGAGTAAGCAGACTATGAAGGTGGGCTGAGTGTAGGTTGTACTTGGAGAAAAATGGATTACCTTGAGTTTTATTAGGGAATTTTATGTATCCTAAATTATTAACATAAATATCCAAACCATATCTATCCTAATTTCCTTTAAGCACCTTCTTTACTATTGGAGACATTGGACTAGGCTTATGACTGCAAGGAAGGGAAACCCTATTTTAGACCTAGCTATAGGTAACAATGAGTTTGATTTGGGATTCTGAAACATAATAAATACCTCCTCTTATGTTTAAAATCTCATGTTAATTTTTCTCAACCATATTACAAGGTTAATTTCACTCCAGTTTCACCAATGCATTCCTTACTCTTCAAGAATAAGACACTGCTTGTGTTAACTGAGATAGGCATGTATGTGTTTATTTGGAGTCTCTAGCATTTGGTTGATGTTTGTAGACCTATTATTCATGTATCCTATATATTATACCATATTAATTCTTTATCTTCACTTTAAAACTTCTCAAACCATATCAACTCTATGTTTAGGTCCTTGACCTAGAAAACCCTACCTAACTATGACAATAATGATTTGTCATGCCTGTAAGATGCATCTTAGCAAGAATTAGGTCTAGTGTATGATATGTTTAGGATTTACATGGTTAAATTGAGGTAAATTTTCATTAATTTCATCTTATATCTACTTTAATAACTCCAAAGAAGGTCCCAACCTCAAGCTTCTTCCTCATGGCCAAAATACCCTTCATGACTATGTTCTATGCATTTTTGACCTACTTATAGGTGCCTTTTGTGATGCTTGAACTTGTCTAAATATGATATAAATTATAATGAGGTTATATGGGTAAAAAAAAAATTATATTTTCCTTAGAAACCAAATGATAAAAATCAAAACTTAAACTTTATCTCACTGTTTGAAACTCTGCATGTAGATGGCCTCTCGAAAGCCTATGTACGGACAGAGGGGAGTATGTGGTGGTTGTCACATCAAGATTCATCTTAATTTGCATTTAATGGATATTAATTGACAATTTAAACCTTTTATAACAAATTAATATATGGATAAAGTTCTAATATTCAATTTTTATGGAAAAAAGGCCAATTGTTGATCTCAAGCTTATAGAGGTCTCTCAGTGTATCCAGTGTTTTTCATGGCATTTTTTGAGTCTTCAAACCTCATATTACCCATATCCATCCTCATTAAAAAATTTAAAATATAATTAATATTTTAAATACAACATTATCATTTCATGTATACACTAGCTCATATAAACATGTTTCATGATATCTTAGGAAGCCTCCTAGGCCTCTATTTGGCCATTTTAGGGACTAAGAGCCCAAAATCACAGTCACTTTCTCTTGAAATCTCAAAAAAACTTTGACCATTATATATCAATCTAAAACCTATCCAAATTTCACTCCAATTACCTATAAATTATTGAGACCATTATGAAGGTTGTTTCCCAATCATGATGACATCAACAATGGCCTTCAATGGAGGTTTGACTGTAATATGCAAGCAAAAGTAGGAAAGAACAAAAGTATAAAAAGTTAAGATTCTATAAACACATAAAATGAATTTTATAGCCTTAAATATAAAAAACCTAATTAAACACATGTGAAATAAAGTTAAATAACACCTTTAATGACACTTGTAGGCTGTCATTATCTCGGTGAGGCCTTGCAATGAGGAAGGACTACACATTTGAGCATGGATATTTAATTATATGAGTTGAAAACTTGTTAAAACCTTTCTAAAATTAAACTAAAGGATCCAAACCTTTTATATAGCATCCCATTCTTCCATCCCACATGGAAAATCTCTTTCAAAACACTTGAAGCAACTGTAAGTGAAAGAAAACTAGTTTGGCACACCTAAAAGCCTAGAAGAGGCTTTTCTTAGACTTTGGGTTTTATAAAAAAATAAGAATCATAGGGATGTCTTGAAAAACATTTAGGAACACTTGAAACACATAAACCAATCAATCCAAAGCAAGAAAACTTTAAACAAGTTTAAAAATAAACCCCTCATGCTTAAACATGCATAAAAAGGTACTTGGAGTGTAACTGATTATTCATAAAGGAGGAGCCACCAAATTAAAATTTATTTTTATGTAAATTAAGTTAAATTATATTAAAATCCACCCCCATAATCACTTCCTCCAATTCCACCTATATGGCCTAGACCAAGTGCCTGAAATTGACCATTATTAGCTTGCCAATGGGAAAAGAAGAGAAATGAGTTTTAGATGAACTTTATAATGAAAATCTTACACAAAAAGCATGTAAATGGGTGAGGGGAGGTGAAGAAACATCCCACCACTTTTTTAGCTAAAGATCAGATCATGGAGGCCATACAAGTGCCTAAAAGCCCCTAAAAATAAGGAGAAACTCCCATTTTTTAAATTTAACTGACCTCTAACTTCCATCTAATTTCTCTTAACATGCTCCTAAATTTTTCCACATTAAAACTCACCTTGGTAATAAAATTTCCCTCTTGTAATTATGTAGATGTTAATAAATGGGTTAGAAAGTGACCAAAAGAACCCTTTTTGCACATGAGATATAACTAATGACATATTTATGACTTGTAAACATATTAAAACATATTAAAGACCCTATTTAGACAAATTAACACAAAATGAACCTTTGACCAACTTTGACCAAGGTTTGAATAAGTTTGACTTTGGTTGGCTAGGCCATTTCAAGGGGGGTGAGCTTAGACAAGGATTAGGACAAGGCCAAATGAGATGTATAGAACATTATGAGACCCCTATAAGACATGTAAAACCTTATTTAAAAGTTTAAAATGGTATGGGTTGACCCCATTTGACTAGAAGTCAAATTTGGTCAATAATTGGGTAACTCCTAGGGGTAACATGCTTGCCTATGTTAAGGACTAGTAGCCTTATCCTATCCATTGGGAAAGGGAATCAAAATGCACCTAGAAACAATAGTGCCAGACCTTGCATTGACCAAAAAGATAGATAATCTTACCTCAAACACACAAAGGGAAAGAACAACACATAAAATGACACACCAAAACACAAAATAAGGACACACATGTTCTACTAAGCACTTAGGAAAAACAAGACACAATAGAAAGGAAGCTAATATGTGCATTTATCTTGATCATACCTCCCTTCCTAGATCAAAAGGTAAGTACATTTCCTCACTATATGAGTGAGGCTGCCAAGCATGCTTCTTCTTAGATGGGATGTTAGATGACCCTTTCTTCCTCTTTTCTCTTTGTCTTTATACATCATCCAATGGAGTCATCTCTCATGCATTATCAAAGTAGGTAAGGTCCTCTTGAACCTTTAATCATGATTAAAATTTCTATCCCATCTCTATATGGTATATTTGATCATCTATGTATAGGACATATTATTACAAGTTTATATCTCCTTAAAGGATCTCATCATCCTTCTCCATTGCCATAACCTCTTCAAAATCTTCAAGGAGATTTGTATCATGACCATGTGAAAGTGCTACTTGTTCACATTCTTTTTGGAAGTTGGTGAAGGTAGCTTCATTAGTGGTTCTATAATAAAACCTCAAATCCTCTTTAAAGGGCTCAAGATCATCATAAATTGCCTCATTTTAATCGAGGCTTTCTTTATGATGTTGCTCCTCAACACACATCTACTATCTATCATCTTGGAATTATTTGTCTAGGATCTTTACCTTCTCACCTTCCTCATATTCTTAGATCATTTACATGTAAATCTTCCACATGTACTCCTTTTGAGAGACATCTTATTTCCTGTCATGGCTAGTCAACTCCAAGGGATTTGTAGGTTCTTTGAGAAATTCAACTTCATTACATATGCTCTCAAATCTTTTCCATAGATCATCATTCTTTGGCTGGCCTACATCAAGAAAAGGAGAGACAAAAAAGGCAATTTCCTCTTCTTTTTTAGATTCCATGATAACTTCCTTCAAGGCATCTTTTCTAACACAAAGAGGATCTTCTTTCATATCTTCAAACCCTAACCTCTCCTCACCATCATTCATCCCTTCTCCATCTTAAATCCAATGTAAGATCTCAATCTCATCCTCCCTCCTAGTGACATCAACATGAGGCACTTCAAGATTTATGTTAATCCTTGTGGGCAATCAAGATTTGATTATATCCCAAAAAAACCATCCATGAGAGATAACATATCGTGGCCCATTGTAAGATCAATAAGTTGGTCAATGCTAGGCAAAAAGAAATCATCCTTAGGGAAAGCAAGGTTGATGTCACAAAATTTAATACAAAGATGAAGTCCTCTTATGGGCTTGTTAATGGAAATGATGTTAGAAACCCATTAAGGATAATTGATGGGTTGGATGATGTCGATAGATAAGAGATGTTGAAGCTCTTCTTTGACTAGGAGGGCAATGTGAGGGTGCATCCTATGAATGTTTTGCCAAATAGGCTTAACATTAGGAAAGGTGACAATGTTGTGGAGGGATATGGAAGGGTAAATAATGACCATATCCTGATAGGACCAAGTGAGTGTTATGCTTTTTTTATGAAGGAAAGAAGGGTAATCTTGTTACTATGGAGAATCTAAAGATTTTCCAATTTTTACAATATGAGGGCTATCTTGAGTATCCAAGTTGACATCGATAGTGGATTTATTTAATATGGTTTGGTTCTCAAGAGGAAGGAATTTGTGGATATAATAATCCCCCACACTGAGGTAGGTGAGAGTGGAATCATCATCCTAATGTTGGATGGTGTTGATGGTAGGACAATCATTTTATACCATTTCAAGATGAATAAGAGGAAGGGTTTTAGTTAAGCCACCCTTTTGATAGGTCAGAGAGCCTAAACTAATAATATTGACTAAAAAATGTTAGGAGGAATGATTTATAAATCCTTACACTTCAAATTATATTGGGTTAGTTAGGATGAGATATTTTCCTTAATGGTGGTGATAAGTTTGGGTGAATTAGTGGGTTCTTCTTGTAATATGAACCCAAGGCCAAATAGCTCATGAGGTTTTTGGGTTTTGATGGAATGTAACTCATGGGGTTCATATTTGTAATGGCCTAGGTCAAATCCCTTATAAGTACACCTATGAAGGTATAATTTGGCAAATGTTAGTTTGTCAAGATATGAGATGTCAAAGGTAAATGGTCAGGTAGAAGAGGTAGTGGTAGAAGCAAGAAGTGGATGATCAAGTCCCCCATAAATTAAGTTGGTTTTATGGTTATGAGGCCTAAAAATAATGATAATTCTAATTTTGGGGTCATAACTAGGATCATAGTTGAGGTTCCCATACTCTTGAGGAGTAGTGAAATCATCTAAGGCTAAAAGATGATACTCCCCCAGTGAGAGATGTTGGAATGTATGTTCTAAGGGGTCCTCTATGGGGATTTGAGAAGAATGGATAAGTGATCTAGTTGAATATTCATTGATGATAGTGATGGATTTATTATTAGTTGGTGGTGATGTGGATGAGGAAGGAAGAATAACATCATTGTGTCGATATGTCAAGTTTCAAGATGTTAAGGGACCAGGGTTAGCTTTTATGGTAATGACTTGAGCCTCATGTTTGAATTTGACACACATCAATGTAAGATAAATGGGACACAAATCATGGCATAGATATAAGGGAATCCAAGTAAGATGTTATATTATAACTCACCTTATATAATGTTACATATTTTTGGAATTGTACAAGGTCCCAAGCATATGTGGAGGATGACTATCCCCAAGGTATTGGCCAATATCATTAAAGGAGTGGAAGACCATTACAATTTTTGACATGATATTCTTAGGTAGTTATATTTGGTCATAATCATGAGAGGAGATAAAATTAATACTATCTCCTCCATCAATCATCACTTTTTTTATGCAAGTTTGATTAATGTATACAGTGATGAAGAGGAGAGGATTAAGATCTTTAGAATGAATAGAAAGTGTGTTTGAATCTTGGAATGTTACAAAGGTAGAAATTTGAAGGGCTCAAATAAAGGATGCAAGAGGTTAAGGGTATTATTTTTTAACCTCTATTGATTTTAGGTCCTCTATCAATGCTTGGTGATGATGGGGTGAGGTGTTGAATAGTTTTTAAAGGATTATCTTCGCTGGTGTCTGATGAAGTTGTTTTAACACTAATTGCTAATAGATTCAGAAGGGTTGGAGGGAGATGCACCCAAAATGGATATTTTGGGTTTTGATGAAGGTGAAGGTAAAGGTGAGGGTACTTGTGTTTGGTTGGAAGGTTGATTGGTAGAAGGATATGTCCATGGTATTGACAATTTGGCTTTTCCCTTATCCTTTTATTGGGTGCTAGATCAAGTAACAATATGGATAGTGTGGATGAGGGGAAGTGTTGGGCTAGATGACTATTTTAGTTCCTCTTTAATTTAATATGAGAGTAGAAGAGTAGGTAATTTTTGGATAGGTTGATTTGGTGGTTGGGTTGGTAATGGGCTCAAGGGAGGTTCATCTAATAATAGATCATCCTCATCCCATAAGTTATAGACAAGTGTTTGGAGAGATTTTAAGTTTTTTGTGTCATGTCAAATTGTCCTATGGTATGATTAGATTAAATTTTAATTAAAATAAGATGGTTTAGGATTTGAAGGGTTAAATGGTTTGATTGGTGGTAGGCTTAAGGAATAGGATTGCAACAACCTTTGTATAATATTTGAATAAGATTCAAGCAAAGGTATTGAGGGTGTTGGTTTTTGGCTTTAAGAGTGGGAGCCTTCTTATAAGTAGGCTTTATTTTGAAAGGTGTAAGTGTTGGAATGGTTTTGATAGGTGGATTTTGTTGGGATTATTTGGTTGTGGTTGGTTTTGAGGTGGATGATGAAAGTTTGGAGATAGGTGGGAAGGTAGAGGTGGATAGGTTAGTTAAGAATGATGGGGAGTTTGATGATTTGGTGGGGGTAGGTGTAGGTAGTGAAAAAGGAGAAGGTTTAATATATTAGGAATAGGTAGTTTTGGGAGGGTTCACCTTCTTGGTAAAAGGATTAGCTTATGGGATGGTACAAGAATGGGGTCCTAAGATAGATGGTAAGAGGGAAGGAGGTGGTATGGCTCTGGTTCGAGGTGGGAGTTTGGGTGGTTCCACATTCTTAGTTGGTTTGGTTAGGGTTTTATTTGGTAGAATATATTGTGTTAAGTCTAACTTCAAAGATTGTTGAGAAAGGATAGGTGTAGGAAGTATTCCTAGATTATTGATAGATTTAGTTAGAGAGGCATAAGGTGATTTGACAATTTTATATAGATTTGGGTTTGATGGTTCCCCTACATTTGATGGTGGATGCAAGTGAGGTTGAAGATTTAGGTTTGTTTTGATAGGGGAGCCCAAGATGATGCTAAAAGGTGGCTCTATCCAGAGTGGGTTGAAAAGTGAACTCTAGACTTTGGACCAATCTAGAAAAAGGTTTGTAAATGGGTTTGATCCCTTGGTCATTAGTTTTAAAGATTAAGCCCATGGGTTGAGGTGAGGAAATGGTTTCTTCACCTTTGCCCTCGATGGAAGGTTACAAGATTTGGGAGGATGTTTTATCCATTGAAAGTGTAGACAAGGTAATCTCTTCTTTTAGGATGGTTTTCAAAGAGAGAATAGGTGGTTTGAAGATAGGGGAGGAAGGTGTGATGGCCTCAAGTGAAGGAATAGAGATGGTTGTTTCCTTTGTTTGGGTGTCCAAATTAATGGTGGCTAATTCCACCACTTTAATAAGTGGAATGGGGGAAGAGGTAGTTAAAACAATGGTTTCCTCCTTTGGTATTTATATCAAAGGATATGTGCATAAGTTCATGGTCTCATCTAGTAAAGAAAGAGAGGTGGTTGTTTCCTCTATTTGGATGTCCAAAGGAATAGAGGGTGAGTTCACCAATTCAATGAGTGGAATGGAGAAAGGGGTAGTTGAGGTAATGGTTTCCTCAATGATAGGTTCATTGATAATGGTATAACCATATGGACCTCATGAGCATGAGATGATTCTAATTTTTTATCATCATAGTTGGTAGAAGGGTCATGATTAGGAAAAGGTTTATGAAAGATGTGAAGGGATTGATTCAAGGGTGCATTGGGATTATCAAATATAAGTTATCCCTTATTAATCATGTTTTAGACAATGATTTTGAAGGTGTTTCACCTATTAACATCATGTCTAATTACATGGTGGAAAGCACATATATCATTCTCATTATACCAACCAGGTGTAGGGAGAGAAACATCAAATTAGAAATCAAAGCCATAAATCATTATCATTTTTGTGGCTTTTACCATGGCAAGCAAATTAGAAATTAGAACCATTTATGAGGGGGAATTGAAACTAAAGAACAAAAATGCTAGCTTTAAATCCAATGACCCTTCCTCATCCAAAACCACCAATCAATCTAATAATCCCAACACCAAACCAAACACATCCATAAACTTGGTTGACCTTAAAACTACTCCACCACTAATTGTCAACCAACCCAACCAAACCAACTCCTCAAACTCTTCCAAACAACAAAAATGAAATAAAAACTAAGCTGTCCTAAAAATATACACTTTGATAGGTGAGTCTTATGCTTCAGTTTTGGATAAATTACTCAAAACCAACTTCCTTCCGTAGAACCTCACTAATAATTTGGTGTTTCTTGCACTACACATGGTTGGTACAATGAGTATGATTTATGTGTTTTCCATTGTGTCTTTGGACATGATGTTAATAGGTGAAACACCTTCGAAACCATTGTCCAAAACATGATTTATAAGGGATAACTTGTATTTGATAATCCCAATGTACCCTCAAATTATTCCCTTGACATCTTTTGTAAACCTTTTCCCAATCATGCACCTTTTACCAACTATGATGATAAAAAAATAGAATCATCTCATACCCATGAGGTTCATATGATTAATGTAGTTATCAATGAACCTATCATTGAGGAAACCATTACCTCAACTACCCCTTCCTCTATTCCACTTATTGAAGTGGTTAACTCACCCTCTATTCTTTTGGACATCTAAATAGAGGAAGAAACCACCTCTTTTTATTTACTTGATGATACCATGAACTTATCCACATCTCCTTCAATCAAAATACCAAAGGAGGCAACCATTATTTCAACTACTAAACACCCCCTAAGAAGGAATCAAGTCAAAGAAGGTTTCCAAAGAAAGAATACGTGGTTAAAAAATATGGGAGGAAGGTGTGATGGCCTCAAGTGAAGGAATGGAGATGGTTGATTCCTCTGTTTAAGTGTCCAAAAGAATGGTGGGTAATTTCACTACTTTAATAAGTGGAGTGGGGGAAGAGGTAGTTGAAACAATGGTTGCCTCCTTTGGTATTTTTATCAAAGGAGATGTGGATAAGTTCATGGTCTCATCAAGAAAAGAAAGAGAGGTGGTTGCTTCCTTTATTTGGATGTCCAAAGGAATAGAGGGTGAATTCACCACTTCAATGAGTGGAATGGAGGAAGGGGTAGTTGAGGTAATAGTTTCCTTAATGATAGGTTCAATGATAATGACATTAATCATATGTACCTCATGAACATGAGATGATTCCGGTTTGTTATCATCACATTTGGTAGAAGGGGCATGATTGGGAAAAGATTTATAAAAATGTGAAGGGATTGATATGAGTGTGCATTGGGATTATAAAATACAAGTTCTCCCTTATCAATAATGTTTTGGATAGAGGTTTTGAAGGTTTTGAACCTATTAACATCATGTCTAATGACATGATGGAGAGCAAAAATGTCATTCTAATTGTACTAACTAGGTGTACAGAAAGAAACATCAAATTGTTGGGGAGATTTTATGGGAGGAAATTGTATGATGTTGGATTTGAGTAATTTGTCTAAAACTAAAGCATAAAACTCACCTATTAGAGGGTATTGTTTTGGGGTAGCTTGGGTTTGATTTTAGTTTTGTTGGTTGGAAGAATAAGAGAAGTTTTTTTGGCTGGGTTGGTTGATAGTTAGTGGTGGAGTGGTTAAAAGGACAACTAATTTTATAAATGCTTTTGGTTTAGTGTTAAGATGGTTAGATTGATTGGTGGTTTTGGATGAGGAAGGGTCATTATATTTAAATCTAGCATTTTTGTTCCTCAGTTCTAATTTCCCCTCATTGATAGCTCTAATTTCTAAGTTGTGTCCCATGGTCAAAACCTCATCAAAGGTCATGATAGATTGAACTTGAAAAGTAGGGGAAATATGCTTGGCGTAACCATGAGAGAAAATTTTAATCAGCTTAGGATGGGGTAAAGAGAAAAAAAGTTGATTGATAAGACCTCTCCATCTAGCTATGAAATCGTTAATTGATTCATTATCAAATTACCCAATGGAGTAGATTTTGGTAATAAAAACCTTTTTAGATATATTGACTGAGAAATGATCTAAAAAGATTTGGGCAAGATGGGAAAAGAAAAATATGGAGTGCTTGGTGAGATCACTATACCAATCTAAGGTTGGTCCTGATAAAGACATGGGAAAGGTGTGAAGGAGAAGAGCATCATCATATGCAATCAAATAGCAAGAATGGAAAAATTAACTTAAGTGTTTTTAGGGGTCCTCCTTGATTTTAAACTTGGAAAACTTGGGTAGTTCCCATTCAGGAGGATAAGATCATATAGGAACAAATGGATGAACAGGTTAATTATAGATTTGATCATAAGATAAAAGGTTATGATCCTCATATATATATGATTTCAGGTTAGTCATTTTTTCCATTAATAGCTTGACCAAATCTGTTTGAGGTTGGGAAGATCCATAATTGGGTGGTAAGTTTTGTTGAGGTTGGGTGGCAAAAATATATGGATAAGTGGTAAAAGGTTGACAAGATACCACATATTGGTGGGTAGTAATTAAAGGTTGGGATGATGCCACATAAGGGTTAATGGGAACAAAAGGTTGGGTAGAAGGTACTATGTATCCTTGTGGATTAGGAACATATTGGTATGATGTCATGGGTATTTATTAAGGGATTGATATGGGTTGATTCAGGGGTATGAATGGGTTGGTATTTGGTTAGGGTTGAGTGGTAACTCTTGTGATAATAGGAAAAAAGGTAGGAGATATGGAAATCACCAAATTTTGAAGTGGGGTGGAAATTGGTGTGTTGGTAGTGATAAGGGTAATGGTGGAAATAAGGGTAGAAGATACCCTCATGGTGGATGAGGTATGGGTAACAAGAGGTGAAGTTTTCCTTATGTTTGAGGTGTTTATTGGTATAGGGGCATTTGGCTATTGGTTGGGATGTTGGATTGAGTTTGGGTGGTGGTAGTGGATGAGATATTGGTAGAATAAGATGATTGGGTGATCATAGGTTGGGTAGAGGTAGCACCAACCATAAAATTGGGAGGCATATCATAAGGTGGATCTATAGGAGGAACTAAAGTAATGGAGTTGTAGTGAGATAAGGTGTTGAGGTAATGTTGAAGGGTTACAATGTTGTTATCAAGGAAGATAGTGAAATATGCATCACCCTCAATAACTATCAATGGCATGGTAGTAAGGGGAGAAAAATTAGGATAACTCTCAACATCTGAAGTATACTCTATGGAAGAAGAAGAAGAAGAGGAAGATGGTTCTTGGTTGGTTTGGTTCCTCAAATGTTGTCTAATAAAGACTATATGAGGAATAGAAAAGAAATGATGAAAATTCACAACTCAAACATCAATTAATCAAAATAAAGAGATCTCAAGGCAATTAAAACATTCAATAAAGTGCATTTAAAAACATAGGATTCTTTTTAGATCACTTTTGGATTATGCCTTAGAAATTATGAAGAGGTAATTTGGTTTGTATATCAAGTACTAAAAAATAATTCTAAGGTTGGTTTTGGGTGTTCAAAGTGTTAGGTTGTGGAGCTAAAAGCTTCACTAATGCAAACAGGGAAGGAGGTTGCTGAGGGTTACTGAGTTGTAGAGAAGTTGGGGTCGGTCTGATCAGCTGACGTCGACAGGATAGCAGACTGAAGCAACCAACGTCGGTCATATATCGGCCAACGTCAGTCACCTCCAAGCAGATAGGGACTAATGTCGGTCGCCTGTGTGGTTCGACTGCGAGTTAATTACGGGCAGTTGGTTGATGAACCAAGTGTTTGGATGGTCAGGGCTAATTATAGACTGAGAGCTACGGATCTAATTATTGTAATTAGATGTCTAATTATTGTTTGATGAGATCTATATAATAGACTCATGGTTGTATTGGAAAAGTGTTCTAGTTTGAGTTGAGCAAAGTTTTCTCCTTCTGTGTGTGAGGTGAGCAAGGGTGTTCCTCCGAGTTCCACAGCAGTACCAAGGTGGGTACTGGATTGGAGAGCTAGCTGGGTTCTTCAGGAGTGTAGGATCTTGGTCACAGGTGCATGGCCTATATAGGAGATCTACATGGTAAGTAAGATCGTTGATCTGTAGGTGTGTGTGTATGCGAGGTTCAGACAGAGATCGGCGGTTGGCCAGGGTCCAAGGTGACAGCAACACAATAGGTAGTAGAATCAGGCAGGATCTACTTGGAGTATAGGTGTGTACTCAGATAGAGCAAAGAGGAAGGCAAGGGAGTTCCTTCCATAAGTATGGTCTGTTGAATTGCAGGTTGTTGCAGGTTCATGGGAGATCTACTTGAAGTACTTTGAGTACTTGTGGAGTGCGTGGAGCACTTGTGGTGTGCGTGGAGCACAGGAGGTGAACACCAACTCTGTGTTTGAGTTGGGTGTTGGGACCTGAGAGGGAGAGCTTAGGGGAGAAGATTTACTGTTCACTTGAGGTGTGGGAAACCTCTGTAAGGTGGTGGAGAAGAAGTGGGATCTTCTTTATTGTAATCTTTTCTGTAAAGTGTTAATACAAGTTATGTATTGTCTCTCATATGCTGTGTTATTCTGAATTCTAGTTACTTGGTGAATCTGGTTATTTCCGCATATTATAGTTGCTTGGTATTTGGTAATCAATTGTATGCTTCCGGTGTTGTCGATTCCTGACACAAAGCTCTCAAAAATCTATATTTAAAGTCTATATGTGGCTTGATATTGGGGCCTATCCCCTCACTTCACACACTATAGTGATAAGGGTGTCAAGTACTTAGCCAAGATATACTAAATTTCAAAGTTTAGACTCAACCAAAGAGCTGAGTTTTGCTTTCTCTTCTTCATAATGACCTCCAAGTAAGATAGCAAAAAGGGTAAGGTGTACCTCTAGGTGATGAAATCCTAGCTAGACCTTATGTCAATTGTTTTGATGTTTTTATTGATTATGTGGTTTGGTAAAGTGTGTGACAACAAGAGTGAAACTATGATTGATTCCTTTATCTTTAATTTACTAAATGAACTAAAAACAAGCAAGAAGTCAATGTATGCAAGGTTTATTTTAAGCCCAAAATAAATTTCATATTTCATTATATGAGCATAGAAT
The DNA here is from genome assembly GCA_037957365.1 of Torreya grandis. Lineage (NCBI taxonomy): Eukaryota > Viridiplantae > Streptophyta > Pinopsida > Cupressales > Taxaceae > Torreya > Torreya grandis. The sequence goes on along the minus strand of JARHVA010002010.1, from coordinate 2,531,282 downwards.
AAAGGAAGAAAATGGAACCTAGATGATGTTAGGTCTCATCAGGTGTGCCAAAATGTTTCTTTTAATTTTTGCTCATTTCTTAATTAAGGAAGAAGATAAGAAAGTAGTAATAACAGTGTGGTATAATAACTTGGTTGTTATACATGCATGATCTAGATGAGTGTAGAGAGCTCGATTTATCTTGGAAGGATTACCTATAGATAATAAATTACTAACAAAAGGGTTTATTAGAAATATATTTATGTGGACTACCTAGCATGAGATAGATCCAAGAAGTGTGAGCTTGCTAACAGGCTATAAATCCACTCTTTGATAATAATAATAATTAAGTTTAAAGAGATAAAATGAAACTACTTGCATCAAATAATAGAAATGAACTAAAATGAAATACAAGAAGAAAATGAATGCTTGATAGAAAAAATAGCTAAATATAACAATAGTGGGTCAATACTAGCACTGCAATAGATCAAGTTAGATTCACAAAATTAGGTAGGGGTCTATGAATAGGTAGGGACATAAAAATTTAGATCTAGTTGGGAGTATGGGGTTATAAATAACTTGCTATTATTTCTTACCATAGTGACTATTGGTAGTCAAGGTGATCATTGGCGATTAATTTAATCATCAATGGTTGGGCAACCATTGATGGTTGGGGGTGACCATCAACAGTTGTGTTAACTATCAATGGTTGCCTATTTAATTTTGAAGGTGTTCAAAATGAGTTGTAGAATAGGTTATTGATCAGATACAGGTTTGGTTAAGAGTTTTATTAGGGACAAATAAGTTGGAAGATAGGTGTAATGGATCTGATTCAAGCCTAAAAGTTAAAAACCAAATAGAATTGAAACACAAATTTTACCTATTGCCTGATGGTTGATGGCTAGAGAAATTTTGGTATAGTAATGATACTTTACCTCAAAAGTAATTTAAAAATAGGCTTGAGTCTCTATTATAGTTCCTAAATTGTTGGAAGGAACACTGGTTAGATGGAAGCTTGATCACTTATGTCCTAGAATGTTTAAAAGTGATTTTGATTGCTCAAAACCTAGATCTATTACACCTCCTACTCCCCTCTTTTTATAGGTAAAGATATATGGAAGATATAAAGTTCCCTAAGATGTTGGCTTATTGATTTCAATACTTAGTAGTTTGTTAAAAATGGGCAAGGTAGACATATTTAATTGTGTCAAGCTAGCTTTCACACAATTGTATTGTGTAAAAATGAGGAAGATCTAACCATCGATAGTCAGCCTAACCATTGGTGACAAAGTTGACCATCATCAGTTAAGGTTTTAGAGAGGAAATTGTCAAGTTGAGTTAAAAGGGTTGGGTTAAGGTCAGTTAGTAAGTTAGTGAGTTTAGTCAAATAAGTAGCTAACTAATCTTAGGGTCTAATGGGTTGGTCAGTGGGTCAAGAAGGGTTAGGTTGTCCCTAAGGTATCCTGAGACATTTTGACATCTAGAACCATCATGTGTGTTTTTCTAGTGTCTACACATTCCTTTTGCTCCTTTATTTAATCAAATCAATCTACTTTAAATTTCATTATAAATATTCACTTAGATTAGTTTTTAGTATAAAAATTTGATCATAATTCACTAAGATTAGCATAGGTAATTCAAAATCCACAAGTACCACAGTGGCTCCTAACCAGCAATTAAATTAAATTTTTGGAATAGTTTAATTTTACCTACCTCTATTTCACCATAGGTAACCGAATTGCCAAAACCTACTACTTATGCCATGAATTTTTAGAATTATAAAATGATATTTTTTCTTAAACACTAAGATCACCTATGATACACATAGAGGCATCAATAGGATGAGCTCCACTAGTGATAGGAGGGTCATCAATTTGTTGAATATTTGTTAATTTTGGTGTGTTTTGATATAATATTGGTGTTATCTTTGCACTTTTGTGTAATTATTTGCTCAAAAGTGTAAATATCTTTGATATTTGTGGTCTTGGACCCATATTTATGCTTCTTTTAGACAAAGGTCAAAGGCCTTTGAGGTTTGATGTTAAATTCTAGTAAAGATAGCTTAAGATATGAGAATCTATAGCATTTGAGGTTAGAATATCTTGTTTTGATTAAATATTGGTATATCTTTCACAAATTTGGGTTCATTTGGGCTTGGAATTGTGGATATTAACTCCATGTATGTAATTGGACACATCTTTTAGCTAACTTAGTTAAAATTTGATGTCCTTTGTTATTCTTTACATATATCTTTGTAAGATTAGTTTAATGTACAAATCTGAGTCTTATTCTTTGTAAAGGTTGTTTTGACACATCGTATTACAAATAGAGTCCAAATTTATCAATTTGGAACTACCAAGAATCTAAACAAGATCACACTTAGAGACAATAGAGCCTCTACTTGAGTTGGAAGTCCATAGAAGAGCCAGATGAGACAAAGGTAGACATAGGCATTCAAAGTCTTTGTCAACTTTACCACTCCAAGGTAATCCTATATTCAACCTTCATCAAGGTATGACTTAGTTAGGAAGTTCTCCTATTAATGTACAAGGTGTAATTTGTGACCTTCCTCACAATCTTGAATAGCATTTACCAACTTTTAGTCCTAGTGGTATTGTAACAATAGAAGAGCATGTTAAATAATTTAAGGCTACATTAAGATTGATGAATGTAATTCATGAGGATGTAGCATGTAGGTTGTTCCCTTTTACATTTAAATATGTTTCATATGAGTGGTTCCTAAACCTATCTAATGATTGCATCACCACCTGGGATAAGTTCAATAACATCTTCATTGAACAATTTGGAAAAATAATTAGCCCCTATGTCCTATACCAGTAATTTACAACCCTAAAAAAGGATACCAATGAACCTATACGAGCCTTTATTGATAGGTTCCAAAATATGTATATAAAAACCATTAACCCTTATAAACCTAATCAGGTATTGGCCTTAGAAATCTACAAAGATGATCCTGATCCCATGACCTCAATATTCATAAAGAGAGTTTTAGGTCTAATGAACACGCTAGTTTTAGCTTATGATAAGGCTATGATCATAAATGACCAAATGCAACCTCAAGGATAGATGGCCTACTTTTTTCCTAATGTCAATTTATGTATGCCACCTTAAATATATTTCCTAGCAATAACTAGAATGTGCCTAATCTCAACCAACTCCCAAATCTGAACCAATTGCCTCTACGACATGTTCCTCCTAACTAGAATTTTGGGTTCTTAAATCATCTTGTTAATAATAAATTTAATGCAATTGATCAAATATCCTTAGCCACTGGCACCAATAGTAACCAAGTCCATAATTTAGAAACCCCCAAAAATGAGAATGATTCCATTCTTAAAATGGTCCAAAAATTGAGCACTAACTTCCTCCCACTACAAAAAAAAGTTGGTAATACTGGAGAAACTTCTGGTAGGAACTTCTCTTTCCAAAAGTTCAATGACCCAATAATATGTTTAATATTGATAGTTTCCACAACAACAAGAATAATGAACCATCTTCTAAAAAGAAAACTATGGATATTAATCTTATTGATATTGTTTTCCCTGATTATTATAGAGTACATTGTACTACTAAGAATGGTGAGGTTGATTGCATTGATTTATATAAAGCCTTTGAAGTATTTCAAGAAGATTTGGACACTTTTGAGGTAGTTCCTAACAAAGACAATGATGTAGGTACCTCAGGATCAAAGCTTGCTAACCAAACCTTCATGGTGGAAATGTTTTATTTCCCCTTCCAAGAAGACAACAAGCTTGATGATATGCCTAAATAAGTTCATGCCTTCTATTAGTTTTTAAAGAAGACATACCCTCTAAGTAATAGAGAATAGAGGTATCCTTTGACCACTTCTACTCCTCCAAACAACATTGGTAATCCTTTGGCTACCACTTCAGATAATAATTTGGAGCCTCCAAATGGAAGTACTTATAATCTTAGTGTTGATTATTTTAATTCTTCTAATAGGACTGGTTATAACATTGTAGAGGACATGAAGAAAATCAAAGATAATATTACCTTGTATGAATTGACACAAATCATAGAGAAAATAGATAAATTGCTAGAATATTTATCCAAGAAATCTATAAAGGTGACCAAGTTTAATATTGAAAATGTAGCCATGTATAAATCTAAAATAGAGTCTCCACCCTTCTTACTTATAGTCAAAATGTTTGGTAAAAACTTGCATAACTATTTTTTTGATTCTAGTGCCTCTACAAATATCATGTCTGTATGTATTTTTAAGGAACTTGGCTTAACCCCCATTAAGTATGATAGGGTTGTCATCTAATTAGATAAGTCTAGGGTCAATGTGGTTAGAGAATTGTTATATGTCCATATGCAATTGGATTTTTAACCAAGAGTCAAACCATTTATAGATATCTAAGTTGTAGATATCCCTAATGCATATGGAATGATTTTAAGAAGAGAATGGACCAAGGATCTAAATGGATATATGTCCACTGACTATTCACACCTATAGATACCTTGGAAAGGAGTTCCCAACCAAATTAGAGTTGAGAGAGAACCAAGGATGAAGCATTTGATCACTAAGTATAATGTTGTCAATGAAAGGGTCAACATAATTGATTTAGATTTAGGGTTTTTCACCTTAGAAACTATTAAGGTATGTGATCCTAAATCTTCTCATGTTTTGCATAGGTTATGAAAGTTGCATTTTGATGGGGCTAGGTGTAAAGCTAGATCTGAGGTAGGCATTGTTCTAACTGACCCTATTGGTAAGAAATACCATGCTTCTTATATACTCTAATTTCATTACACCAATAACCTTATAGAATATGAATCCATAATCTTAGGTCTATAATTTACCATCAAAAATAAAGTCAATTAACTATTAGTTTATGGTGATTCAAAACTAGTAGTAAAGCAAGTAAGAAGTAAATACCAGTACAAATTGTCATACCTCAAGAGGTACAAGATTAGATTTTGGGATCTATTAGAATATTTTGATGCCTTCAATCTTATTTCTATCATAAGGGAATAAAATAAATATATTTATGAGTTGGCATTTGCTACAATTAATCTCGTGCCTAACCAAGATTTACCAAACTTTAGTATTGAGCTCATACCTTTCCCTTCAATCCCAGACAATGTGAACCATCTACAAGTTTTTAATGATGACCAACAAGTCCTAAACTTCATGAATATTTAAATATCATTTGGGACTCATATCATTGATAATTCTAATTAAAATACATTTAGAGAAGTCACATTTGATGGCAAAGTCATTCAATTAAATGACAATAAAATTCCCAAAGGGATGATTGCCTTGGAAAAGTTGTTTGATAAAGGAAAGCTAGCTTAATATTTTAAGGTTACAAAAGTAAGTGGAAAAGATTACAATTTAATTTATCTTGGACCTCAAAATCAACCTCAACTAATTAACATTCAAAAATTATGCACTAGTGTTGAAAATAAGAGAGCCAAAGAGCTATTGACAAAATACAAATATGTCATAGCTTGGTCTTCTAATGACTTGAAAATGTTTGATCCAAGAGTAATCACCCATAACATATCTCATAAAGAGATTTTTAAACCCTTTAATCAGAAACAAATACCTATGAACCCTATCTTAAAACCCATGATCTTCAAAAAATTCAAGAGATTATTAGATGCTAAAATTGTATTTTCCATTAGACACTCTACCTGGGTGGCCAATTTGGTACCAATTAGAAATAATAATGGTGAAATTATATTGTGTATTGACTTTATAAATTTTAATAAGGCATCTCAAAAGGATAATTATCATGTTCCCTCTCTTGACTAGGTAATACAAATTATTTTTGGTTCAGCTATGATGTCTTTTCATAATGGTTTTTCAAGATACAATCAGGGGTTGGTAGATAAGGATGATATCATGAATATATATTTCATGAATAAGATGGTAAAATTTTCATACAATATACTACCTTTTATTCTAATAAACATAGGATCCAATTTTCTAAAGTCCATGGACCATGCCTTTAAAGGCCTGATTGGTAAGTGCATCATAATTTACATGGATGACCTAACTATTTTCTTTGAGAATAGGGAATACCATTTCATGCATCTACAATAGGTGTTTAAAAGGTAAAAATGGTATGAGATCTCCCTTAACCCTAAGAAGAGCATTTTTTATGTCACTAAAGGTAAACTATTAGGCCAAGTTATCACTAAGATGAAATCTCCATAGATCCTGAGAGAGTGGAAGCCATATCCAAGATAGAGCCTCTCAATAGTTAAAAATAATTGAAGTCATTTTTTGGTAAGATAAACTTTGTGAGAAAGTTCATTTTTGTCTTTATAGATATTGTCAAACCATTGAATGATATGATAAAGAAGGATGCTAAAGTATCATGGAATGAGGAGTCTAAGAAGGCCTTTGAGGACATTAAAAGTGCAATCAACCAAGATCTAGTCTTGATAAGTCCACACTTTTAAAATTAATTTTACTTATACTCTTTCTCCTCTGATCACACTATTATATCTATTTTAACTAAAAAAATAAAAAGATCTAACCGCCCAATTGCTTTTATGAGTAATAATTTGAAAAATTATAAGTTAATTACCCTTTGATTGATAAACAAACCTTTACATTGGTTAAAGCTTTCAAGAAATTTAGGCACTACATTCTTAGGAATAAAGTGCATGCCATTCTACTAAACCCAACCACTAAGCTAATACTAAGCCAGAGTGAACTTGGAGAGCAAAGAGGTAAGTGGATGTATGTCTTCCAAGAATATGACATAGAAATAAAGAGTGCAAAACTAGTAAGGTATCAAGGTCTATTTCAAATAATTACCAATACCATCCCTAAGCTAAGTATTATGCAATTTGATCAACAAAGCCTCCAATATAATGAATGGTATGACTCCATTTTTCACTTACTAATTAAGGGCACTTGTCTTGTAGGGATGACCAAGGAGCATAGAATAGCTTTAAGGCTTAAGGCAACTCATTATCTCATCAAAAATAGAGTTTTATACCGAAATAAATTTGAAGGTGTATACCTAAGATGCATTTCCAAAGAAGAAGCCACTAAAATAATGTTCACTTTCCAAGAAAATTTGGGAAGTGGTCATCCATCTAAGAGAACCACAAATTAAAAAATCCCCAAGGCTGGCTACTATTGACCCACTATTTTCAAATATGCTCATAAGAATGTAAGAGAATGTCATTCATACCATATCTTTAGCATAAAAGAGCCAAAGGCAGAAATGTCTTTACAACCAATCATGATTGACAAACCCTGTACCTAATGGGGATTGGACGTAATCAATCCCAACTCATTAAAAGGTCACAAGTATGTTTTGATAGTTACTAACTATTGCATAAGGTGGATTGAAACAGTAGCCACCAAATAATGCAAAATAGAAGAAGTGAAAAAAATTTTAGAAGAGAGTGTATGCACCAAATTTGGGACTCTAGTCTCTTTGATATGTGATAATGGGTTAGCATTCACATCTATAGAAATTATATAATGGGCATATGATAACAACATTATTCTCAATTTTTCATCTAACCATTATCCTCAAGGTAATGGAGTATCTGATTTAATAAACAAAAGCTTGAAGAAAACTATTAAGAAGTCCATTGCAGAAAAAACTAAAACATGACATAAACTTCTCAAGTATGCCCTTTGGGTAGATAGAACAAGAGTCAAGTAGGATATTAAAACATCTCCCTTCTTACTAGTATATGTCCAGAAGCCTATATCCCCCATCACACTCAAGCTACCAACCTACAAGTTTATGCAAGAGTATATGGAGGAAGACCAAAAAATTTCAAACTCAAGGCTATTGGACATTATTCAAATGGAAGATGCATGAGAAAAGGCTTTTTATAACTTTAGTAGACACCAAACTATAGTGAAGAGGTAGTTTGACAAGAAATCAAAGTCAAAGTGTTTAGACAAGGAGAATTGGTTCTTCTTTGGGATAAAACATCTGAGCCCAAGAGAAAACATGACAAGTTCACACCTCTATGGATTGGCCCCAATCAGATTATAGATACACTTGGAGATAACACCTTCAGACTCAAAGATATATAAGAGTATATTTCACACTACGTACCAATGGATAGTATCTCAAACATTACTTCTCTGCTACTCCTCATGGGTTTTTCATGGAGTAAATATGTAAGATGACTAGAGTTAATGTAGGTAGGTTAGCTAGTTTCCTTCAGCTCTTTCTTCCTATACCTTCTTTGTACATAAGTATGTATATATTTGTTTGCCTTTCTTTTGTTTCTTACTTTGTTACTTTATGTTGTGTGTTGGTTTCTTATTATTTTATTCCTTACTTCTAATAAGTCCTTTTGGACATCCCTCAACTCAAATTTCCTTAGTTTGCTTGAAACTCCAAGTTTAGAAATGCTAATATAAACCTTATGCATATGTTCACCATGGATTTGAGATAGGATCTTGATGTTATGATTTGAAGAAACTAGTAAGGACCCATGAATAAGTTAACCATTCCATGAAATCTTAAACATTGGCTTGACCTAAACTTGGTTTTAATAATAATTACACATATAGAATAAAATCTCAATCCATTAAGGTACAATCATGCTTGTACTTAATAAATATCTTTACCTAGGATAAAGGTTACATCCATAGGTGATAATTTGAGGGTTAGACACTTGATCAAATCTTTAAACTTGGCTAACCTAGTTCCTAGCCTTTATTGAAAGCCTAAAAGACCCAAAAATACAAAAAATAAGAACTTATTGAAAATCCAAAATCTTTTCAAGCAAAGGTGATTCTAGTGATCTCCATAGGGGCTATGGATGCCTGGCTGATAGTGGAGCAAGTCCATGAGTAGAATGAAAGGCATCTTTGTTGGGGATATGGATGCTTAGCTGGCAGTAGAGCAATGCCTAAGCCTTCCCTAAACTAGAAGCATGGTTATTAATAAATATATAAACATGCTCCAAGTCAGTGTTAATGATTAAAGGTATGAAATTTGGAAGTTGTCCCCTGAATCCAATGTCAAATAGTATGTGGAATCAAATCACACAAAACATGGCTATATATTGATGCTTGATCCTAATGTTGGGGATCAACCAACAAAAAATTACACTTATGAAAGCAATAAATGTAGAATTAAATTAGATAGATAAGTAACTAGAATCAGATAATAGCAAGAACAAGAGATACAAGAAACCACCCTGAAAACTTGTATTAAACTCTTTATAGAAGGAATACAATTGAAGAAACTTCTTTCTTCCACACCTCTCTCAGATGTATAAGATCTCTCTCTAGATCTCTATCCCTCAAGAGCTCTCTCTCTCAAGTACAATCAACTCCAACAACTTGGAATGATTCAACTTTGTACTATTCTTCAACATTCAACAATGTCTACTACATTACATTGCAATAATAAGCTAAGAAGATCTATCCTAATATAGAATTAGGAGACTTGAGCATGCACTTACAACCAACAGTTAAGCCTCTTGAATAAGGGCTCTAAAAATAGTCTTACTAATAATAGAGACGCAAACTTAAGACTACAACTTAAACTCATCATGCAAACACTCAGTTCTATCCATGGAAATAGCATTCTGGATGCACAGGTAACTGACGTCAGTTCCTGCCTGCTTGCCTGTGACCGATGTCGGCCGATACCCTACCGATGCTGGCGTCTCTTCAACTGCTCCTGACTGACGTTGGTCACTCCTGACCGATGTTGGTGACTATGTAAACCCAAAACTGTCAAATTCACTCCTTGGTGAAGCTTCTAGCTCCACACCCTAACAATCTCCCACTCGGAGATAAACAGCTGCACCAGTACCTATACAGCAACATCTTCTAGCTCCTCCATCTTCAACTCAATCATGAAGACCAACAAAAGTTGAATGAAAATTCAACTTCTCCTTTGTAACTGGCTTGGTTAACATATCCACAGGATTCTTATTTGTATGGATCTTCTCCAGCTTCAACTCACCATCCTCCAATACTTGTCGTATGAAATGGTACCTAAGCTGTATGTGCTTGGTTCTTGAGTGAAAGGCTGAATTCTTAGCCAAATGGATTTCACTATGACTATCACTATATAATTTGCAACTCTCATGCTCCCTTCCAAGCTCATCCATGAACCGTGTTATCCATATCATCTCTTTGCTAGCCTCTATGGCTGCAATATACTCTACTTCTGTAGTTGACAAGGCAACAACCTTCTGCAACTTTGATATCCAGCTAACCGCCGTTCCACCTACAGTGAAAACATATCCTGTGGTGCTCCTCCTGCCATCCAAATCACCTGCCATATCTGAATCTACATAACCATGTAGAGAAGTATCTAAACCTCCATAGCACAAATGCTTACTGCTGGTTCCTCTCAGATATCTAAGGATCCACTGAACTACTTTCCAATGTTCCTTTCCTGGATTGGTCATATACTTACTTACAACTCCCACTGCTTGGGCAATATCAGGTCTAGTAAAAACCATTTCATACATCAAACTCCCTACTGCAAAATAATATGGAACTCTACTCATGTACTCTACCTCATCATGTGAATTAGGACATTGTTCTTTACTCAACTTAAAATGTCCAGCCATAGGTGTACTTACCGGTTTTGCATCGTGCATATTAAACCTCTCCAACACCTTGTTCACATAATCCTCTTGAGACAATATCAACCTGTGATTTTTCCTATCTCTCTTAATGCTCATGCCAAGGATTTTCTTTGCTGCTCCCAAATCCTTCATGGCAAACGTTTGAGCTAATTTCACCTTAAGCTTAGAGATATCCTGCATGTGTGATCCTGCAACCAGCATATCATCTACATACAACAATAGAATAATATATCTACCATTATCCAATCTCTTAAAATACACACAATGGTCAGATTGACACCTACTGTAGCCATGCTCAGTCATAAACCTGTCAAATTTTAAATACCATTGCCTAGGAGCTTGCTTGAGGCCATACAAGCTTTTCTTCAATCTGCACACTAACTTCTCCTTACCTTTGACCTCAAATCCTTTCGGCTGTTCTATATAAATTTCCTCATCCAAATCTCCATAAAGAAACATTGTCTTAACATCTAGCTGCTCAAGATGCAAATCCTCAATAGCAACCAAAGACAATACAACCCATATAGAAGTCATTTTAACAACAGGAGAAAAAATCTCACCAAAGTCAATACTTGGCTTTTGTGCAAATCCTTTCACTACCAATCTGGCCTTATATCTCATCTGTCCATTCTCACATTCTTTCAACTTGTAGGTCCATCTGTTCTTTAGTGTCCTCTTACCTGCTGGAAATTCAACCAAATCCCATGTTTGGTTCTCTCTTAAGGACTCCATCTCCTCAACCATGCCACGCTCCCACTGACTCTTGGACTCCACCTGCATTGCTTCTTGAAAACTCTCTGGTTCTCCACCATCAATTAGCAATAAATAGAATAATGAAGGAGAATATCTAATTGGAGGCTTACTTACCCTTTTTGACCTCCTGATGGGCGTCTAAGACTCATCCACAACACGTTGTCCACCCAAATTCTCTGACAGTGACCGACCTCGGTCACTTCCAGGCCTATTACTGGTCGACATCGGTTCTGCCTGGCCGACGTCGGTGCCTGTCCTGCCGACGTCGATCTCTGTATGATCGACATCAATTTCTGTCCTGCCGACATCAGTTCCTACCTTGTCGACGTTGGTCTCTGTGTTTTCCTACAAGTGATTATTTCTTTTTCCCGCGAGCTCATATTGGACCATCACCTCGTCCAATTCTCCATTGCTCTACCCAAATTGATTTAGCTTCCTCAGCTGATCACAATACATCACTCTTTCATTGAAAACAACATCATGGCTCCTAATTACCTTGTTAGTTCCTAGATTCCAAGATCTGAAACCAAAATCATCTGAGCAATAGCCAATAAATGTGCACCTCATAGACTTAGCATCCAGCTTCTTTCTATTTTCCTTATCAATGTGCACAAAGGCTTCACAACCAAAAACTTTGAGATATGATAGATATACCTTTTTACCTATCCATGCCTCTTCTGGAATTCCACCATCCAGAGCTGTAGAGGGTCCTCTATTAATCAGGTACACTGCAGTGTCAATAGCTTGTGCCCAAAACTCTAAGGGCAAATTGGCATGCAATCTCATACAACTTGCATGCTCCATTATTGTTCTGTTCATCCTTTCAACAATTCCATTCTGCTAAGGTGTCCTTGGAACCGTCCTTTGCCTGTGGATTCCATGCATATAACAATAATCTCTGAACTTATAGCTGCAAATTTCAGCACCATTGTCAGATCTCAGGCACTTCAATCTTTTGCCTGTTTCATTCTCAACCATAGCTTTCCAAATCTTAAAAGTCTCAAATACATCAGATTTCTTCTTAATACAATAGATCCATAGTACCGTGATCCTCCAATGAAAGCAACTTGAGGCGGTCCCCACACGTCTGTGTGAATAAGCTGCAACTTATGCTTCTTCTTAGTTGACCCAGTCTTGAGAAAACTCACTCTCTTATATTTCCCAAAAACACAGTGCTCACAAAACTCTAGATCTATGCCTTTTAAATTTGAAAGCATACCTTTGGACTTAAGAATTAACATCCCCTTCTCACTCATGTGGCCAAGCCTTGAGTGCCACAATTTAGCATCCACATCTGAAGTAGATAATACAAAAGGAGAATTGTTAGTAACACAATTACACAAATAGAGAGTACCTACTCTCTTACCTCTGGCCATAACAAGTGCACCCTTGGTCACCTTCCAAGATTTTGCTGTGAGAGTTACTATACAACCCTCATCCCCTAACTTTTCTACAGAAATCAAATTTCTCTTCAAGCTAGGAACATGCATCACATCTCTCAACACCCATGTGTTGCCATTCTGCATCTTCAGCTACACTTTACCTTTGCCAATTATTTTACAAGGCTCATCATCCCCTAGATACACTATTCCAAAATCTCCATGGATATAGTCACTAAAATATTCCCTATTAGGGGTAGCATGAAAAGATGCACCAGAATCTAACACCCAAGATTCTATATTATTATGCAAAGAGAATATTAAAGCATCTTGTGCAATACCTGCAACCTTTGCTTCTTCCTTTCCTTTGTGCTGATTTTCCTCCTTAGGCTTTGACCAACAATCTCTGCTTATGTGCCCAATCTTTCCACAATTCCAGCATTGTGGCTTCCTGCCATTTCTGGATTTGGATCTTCCTCTCACCTTAGACTTAGATCTTGATCTCCTCTTGCTCCTTTCTTTTTGCCTCCCCTTGCTCTCAAAATTTAAAGCATTACCTGATGCTTCCTCTGTGCTTTTCTTGCGAATTTCCTCATTCAAGATAACACTAACAACATCCTCTACTTTCAAAATATTTGATGCAGATGCAGTATTGCTAACTGCCATTACTAAGCCATGCCAACTTTCAGGCAAAGAACATAATATTAAAAGAGCTTTTATTTCATCATCAAACATTATATTGACTGAACTTAATTGATTCACAATTCCATTGAAATCGTTCAGATGAGTAGACATAGATCCACCTTCATTCATATGCAAATTAAATAACTGCTTCATAAGATATACCTTATTAGAAGCTGAGGGTTTCTCATACAAATTTGCTAACGTAGTCATCAACTCTACCGTAGACTTTATCTGTGATAAATTAGATATCACAGTGGATGCTAGACTCAGTCTTATAGACCCCGGAGCCTTTCTATCAATAAATTCCCATTCTTCATCATCTATGTCTTTGGGCTTCTTTGCAATCCCACCTAACGGTAAGTAAAGATCTTTCTGATACAGATAGTCCTCTATCTGCATTCTCTAATGTTGATAATTTTTGCCATTGAACTTCTCCATTCTCAATTTACTTTCCTCTGCCATTACTTCTCCCACTCAAACAAAAATCCCTACAGAAACCCCTGTGAGTAACCTGTAATCAATACACACTACACAGATCTGAACCACCTGTTAGTGAACCTGAGCTCTAATACCACTTGTTGGTATCAGCTATTGAACCTACAACCTGGCTCTGATACGACTTGTTGGGAATCAACCAACAATAGATTACACTTATGAAAGCAATAAACATGGAATTAAATCAGATAGATAAGTAACTAGAATCAGATAATAGTAAGAACAAGAGATACAAGAAAGCCCTCTAAAAACTTGTATTAAACTCTTTACAGAAGGAATACAATTGAAGAAACTTCTTTCTTCCACACCTCTCTCAGATGTATAAGATCTCTCTCTAGATCTCTATCCCTCAAGAGCTCTCTCTCTCAAGTACAATCAACTCCAACAACTTGGAAAGATTTAACTCTGTACTGTTCTTCAACATTCAATAATGTCTACTACATTACATTGCAATAATAAGCTAAGAAGATCTATCCTAATATAGAATTAGGAGACTTGAGCATGCACTTACAACCAACAATTAAGCCTCTTGAACAAGGGCTCTAAAAATAGTCTTACTAATAATAGAGATGTGAACTTAAGACTACAACTTAAACTCATCATGTAAACACTCAGTTCTGTCCACGAAAATAGCATTCTGGATGCACAAGTAACCGACGTCGGTTCCTGCCTACTTGCCTATGGCCGATGTTGGCCGATACCCTGCCAACGCCGGCATCTCTTCAACTGCTCCTGACCGACGTCGGTCACTCCTGACCGACGCTGGTGACTGTGTAAACCTGAAACTGTCAAATGCACTCTTTGGTGAAGCTTTTAGCTCCACACCCTAACACCTAATTCTATATGTGCAAAGTTTGTTTTAAACATGAACTAATCTTGATAATGGCATTGATCAAGTGGAATGAATGACCTAGTTGTTTGTCTAAACCAAAGTCTCTAAGTTTTAACATATTGTTATGTTTCCCCTAGAAGTCACCATTTTTTGAGGTCAACATACCCCCATTTCTAAAAATAGGGACCCTTGTGATTATTTTGAACCTTATCACTAAAAATTTGATAATCTACACTTTATTGGAATTTGAAGATCATTCATGCCTGATGAAACTAGCGCATTCATTCATGGTTTTATTTTAACTTTGCCTAATGTTTCTAATAGTTGATCCTCATGTCCTAAGTTATAGGTTTCATGGAGTTTTCTTATGGATCATGCTTGGTACTTATAGATTAACCATATTCAAGCTTTTATCAGTCATGAATTTATGGAAACTCGTAGTTGGATTCATGTGATAAAACATTCCTTCAGTATATCCTAGCCTTAACCTTTGATTTAAAGTTTAGTGCGAACAAATTTTGAGGTAACATTTTGAATCAGGTTGGACTCAAGCCTAATTTTTATGCTAAAGCTTGGTCATGTTTTTTAACATGACCAAACCTTAGCCTAAAAATCATGCTTAGTCCCCTTTTATTTTGCCCCTTTTGTTCCTTATGTTTCTAATGTGGTCTAATGTTTATGTTAGTAGGGTCCTTTATCTTAGCATGGTCCCCTTTGTTATACACTTAGCCTAAAGTCTTAACTCTAAGGCCCCATTCATATTTTTCAACACTAACAAGACCTTAGTATTAAAACTTTAGCCTAAGTTCCTATTATTTAACCACGTCTTGACTTAAGCACCTTACTTCTTCGTAGATCCAATGGACCTAACTTCATCATGAGATATTAATCTAATAGAACATAGGAAGCTTAATGAATCTAAGCATTAGATTCATCAGACTAATCTTATAAGATCACAAGGATCATGAAAAATGGTCCACACTTTGATAGGCCCAATAATTAGATAGTACAAGATCATCCTCAAGTTTAAATGGATCCCCTCTCTTACTATGCAGGCTTAAGCCAATCAAATGCAAGCATGTAGATCTTAATCAATGGCTTGTGGATACTCATATAGGATGATCTAATGGAACAAATGTAACACTAAATATTCAAAAGCTTAGGGAGCCCTATAGATCTACCATATGGTAGTCCCATATTTGAGCTTGATAACAAAGGGTCCCACACATTAAAATGAACTAATGGCATGCATATGTTTTTATTAAGATCGATGGTATGTGCTTCATCATAGAGATTGATCCAATGGAGCATATCAAATCCAAGGTCTATAGACTAGAAGGGTTTCATGAGCTTAAAATTGATGTTCTTGCAACCATTTTTTGATGTCCACAAGGCTATCATTGACATCTTTGAGATCATCAACTTTAATCCTATAAAACATAATGATCTACTAACTTAAATTTAACATTATTAGGACCATCATTTGACATTTTTGAGGCCATAATTGATTTATATGAGACCATCAAATTTAATCTAATTGATTATTTTTCTTAGACAATAAATGATCTTTGAACTTTAAATAATAAGATGATCTTGTTGTCTAAATATATGAAGACATGGACTTAGTCTTAGTGTATTTTCTAAGGTTCTAATTATTTTTGTTTAAATGAAATAAACCTTAGGCTAGAGACTTATATTAAGCCTTATGTTAAAAGGTCCTTGTGACATAAATCTTAACTTAAAATTATTTTAACCTAATGTTTTCTTATACTTATTAATATGATAAAACCCTAGGTTAAAACCTAGCATTTGGTCCTTATATTATTTGGCCCCTTTGGACATGTTCTAAGAACTTAGCATAAATATTTTAGCCTAAATTAAATGTTGTGTTTATTAACACAACATAAAATTTAGCATAAAATATTTAGCTTAAGTCTCCTTTCTATGCATTACAAAAAATTAGGCTAAAATAGTTTAGCCTATAGTTTATGACATGTTTATTAAACATGAAATAAACATTAGCCTAAAGTATTTAAGCCTAAGTATCTTCCTTTATCATGACACTAATTAAATTTCTTTCTCTTTTACATGATTAATGGCTCACACTTACTCATGGAAATTGATCAAACAAAGTGAAAACCTGATGAATCCAAGGCATTTAATCCATCAGACCAATCACATGCATTTATCAGATTATGATCAATGGTCCACGCTTTCTTATAGAGATTGATCAGATAGAGTGAAACCATTAGAGACTTTCCAATGAGACAAGGGCCCATGAGAATGACATGTGGTAGGTACATGTTCACTACATAGAATGCTAAACCTAGAAGGCACGTGAAGGTGCCAAGTGGCACATCCTCAAGGCACAACTATAAAGTGGCCAATGACTCTCAAACCTTGTGATCACAATCAATGGTCCTTGTTGATCATTGAACAAGGATTCAATGATGCAAAATAAAAGTTGGCTTTTTAAAAGACAATATCTAGTCTCTCAAGAAATTTATTAAAAATGCCATTAAATTTATCAAAGGGATGCCACGTGGGTTTCATATAAGCATAAAATGATAAGATTAGAGATTTTGTGTGCTCAAAAAGATAATGGTATAAATGCCTAGGTATTAATCAAATTTGGGGCATGAATGAGCCTAATTCTAAAATTCCATCACCATTAAAGTTTCAGAAAGCCCTAGCATCCATAAAATCCCTAACTCAAGCTCAGATTAATCACAATCAAATCAAGAAGATTTGAATTGCAATCTGAGCAAAAGAAAATTGACCCAAAGATCATTTACAATCTATTAGTGAACAATTTTCAAGTCTTACAATCATGCCATCTCATAGACAATAACAAAAGGATGAGATAGAGTTATATTTGAACTCAAATAATGAAGGAAGAATTTTTAAGGACACAAACCTAGATACTACAGCATTGAAAAATGGGAATAGGAATTGGTCTAAACTCTTTCGGACTATCGAGGAGATGCAATCTCTTATCAAGGAGGAACAAAAGAATGTAACCATACTATGGAGATACAATGACTTAGTTGATGTCCATATGACTAGCCTCGATTATGCTACCTCCAAGCCTAAAGTATTACACTATATTGACATCCTCACTCCTCTGTTTATTGATTGTAAAATTTAGAATGATTGGATAGTGCATGAGTGGAGTTTTAAGAAAGTGGAATACATTTCCCCTCTAGATTTTAAGAGATAATATAAACTATGTAAGCCCTCAATAGACTTGCCAACCATTAAAAAATGGATTAGAGAGCATAATCTAAACGTAATCTTGACCCCATAGTTGTTTATCAGGAACCAAGTAGTCTATGACCCCATAAGCAAAATACCAATTGTCCAATTTAGGAAGGGAATTAGGATAATTATGACCTTGATTAATAGGTTATGTGGAGCTCCCTCCACTATACATATTGATAAATTATAGGTGCCTTATGTTTACTTCATGGTTGAGAAGGGACTCACTCCCCCATTGGGTGAGATGATCAATATCCATTTGAAGTCATAATGCATAGCTATCAAAAAAAAATAAGTAAACACTTTTACATGATGTCCTACCTACTTGATGCCTTATTATCCACAACTAAGACCCCAAACATTAAGAATTAGTCACCTGATGGGATACCTACTATCTCCCCTCATTATTCCAAGCTTCACATATTCAAATACAGACACAACATTAAGTTCATTCGTGATTGTTTCTATCCAACTCTCATGGAATCTATCATAGGAATCCACATGGGTAAGGTCAACCCCCTAGTTAATAAATATGTGGAGTTAATATGGGATATCTAGTTCTACCTAGATTTCATGGTAATACGGATTAAAGGGACTTTAACACAACCCTATAGGTTACCCATATATGTACCCACCAAGCTAGTAGAATAATAATTTTCCTACCAATTTCTTCATGGTATAGATGGATTATGAAAGGAGAAAAGGAAAGGTACCCCTCATCCCTTTCCTCTAATAATTAGCAGGACTATTTTTCAAAATTGGGAACATGTAAATGTTATTACAAACATAGGAACTCATTCACCCTATAGAAATATGATTTGAGGTAATGGGACCCTAATGGAGTGGTCTCCAACCATCTAAAGTCCAAAACCATAAACAAAGTGTGTTAAAATCATCCTATGGTCCATGACCCATTCTACATCAAGGCCTCTGGTTTCCCAAAGGTATTAACCAAATTGAAAAGGCATAACATCAAGCTTGAGCCTAGATTATCTAGGGGAGATGACAAACCATCAGATGAGATATGTTAAATAAGACCCCTATAGTATCAGTTATTACTTAGACCCTCTTCTAAGCCCCCTCTAGAGCAACCTCTACAACAACCCCAGGCACAAATAATATAAGGACCTGGTAAATAATAGTTAGAAAAGAGACCTAAGGAGGGACCATCTTCATCCCCACCTAAAAGATAAGAATCTCTATTAGATTATATTGATATGATTACATTGGAACCTAATGAGATAGTAGAATATGCACTTAAGGTACTAGCTGAAGCATATGGGTCAAAAGATGAAGAGGAACAAAATGAGGAACTATAAGCCCAAGATAAGGAGGTAGAGAAAGGGAAGAAAGTTGATTTGGACCTAGTTCTAATAGCACCCCCATAAAAAAGAAAAGTTGAATTAGCATTGGTCCTAGTTGGGAGGAAGAATCCCAAGTTGACCTTCACCTACCCCATGAGTGAGGTCAACTTGTTCATTGATGAAAACCCCATTCATGGACCCATTATCCTTGAATGGTTTATTTATTGGGAGATACAAAATATTCCCACTTTATCCCATTCCTAGGACTTGACAAAAATAATTGGCATTAATGCCCATGAGGAAATCAAGCCATGGATATTGGCATTGATGAAGAAAAAGGAAGAAAGAATAATAATTACCACAACAAGATTAAGTGGCACTTAAATGGACACTCCAAGAGCCTCGAGCAGCACACAGGTGGAGACTCTTGAGCCTCCAAAGATTAGAGAGTCATCAACTAGTGTATAATTCAATCCAAAAATAACAAGATTAGAGAGGGTGATAACCAAGAAGGCCATCATTGGATGTGAGGAATTCACCTTTCAAATATTTGATCCCTTTGTTGGTTTAACCCCCATTAGAGGTCAGAATATTGGTGAGCATCCTATCCATGAGGAGGACATAGAAGGACTAGTTAAATCTCATTCAGCTTAGATCAAAGTAGGCATCAAGGGTGTGAAGTAGAAGATACATAACTTAAAGAGAGAAAAGGATAATCTAGAGACATTGGTTATCTTATCAATACCTAAAGCAATCAAAGATGTTTGAGGCATCTTTATTTGACATGTTTGAATCCTTGAAGTCAATTAAGCTGAGGTAGGATGCATTGACCCAATAGAGTAAGATAGCCAAAGGATTGGTGGCCTAGTGGTAAGATGTAGAGGATAAAATAAGGGATATTATCAACATACTAATTAAGGGTAGGATTTTTGGTTTCAAAACCATTATCTTGGCCCACTTGAATGTAATATTGAGGATAATTATTGATAAGATCCAAAGCTTAAGTGCTTGGTCAAAGAGCTTGGATAGACTCCTAAAAGATGATGAAGAATTGATAGTTAGAATAAAGTAAATCCTTGGTACCATGATGGCTAGCCCTAAAAATTATAGAGCCTTATGAATCATTGATGATGAAGAATACAAATATAGATCCACTTTGGTGATGTAGGAAGTGAGGGACAAAAGCCAAGGCTAGTCAAGGAGTGATAAGTTCAAATCATGGGCATGATATTCATTACTGAGGAGAAGATTACATAAGCAAGGAACATCAAGGAGGCCATGGAAAGAAATGATAGAGAATTTGATGACTTGGATAATGAAAAATATTTCTACCTCTTAAATCTAGTTGTTGATTTGGAGCTTGTCAATGAGCAACACCAAAGAGCTATGAAGATTCTCCAAAATCAACAAGGGAGATCTTTAGGCTAGGGCCCACCAGTTAATTAATATTACATTTTGTGTATAAAATTGTAATATTGTAATGTGAAATACTATTTTGTAAAGGCATATGTTATTTTGTTAGCATATTTACCTATAGTTCAAACCGTTTTAGAGAGAAAAGCATAATCTAGAACTTTAAATAAAGATAGTTGTCCTTATCTTTGTACATGTGTAATCTTATGACTGATCAATATACTACTTGAGTCTTCTATGAAAGGCATTATTACCATTTTATAATGGGGGAGAGTTTTGAGCCAAAACTTGTATACTTCTAAGCAATTAATATAAGCAAGGAATACTAAAAAGTTTGTCTTAATTTGTTTATATCAATTATTACATGGCTTCTTTCCCAATTGCTTATTCCAAGTCTTGAATTTGAATGTTCTTTATGAATTCTAAATGTGCATCTCTAATACAAGGTTACTAATTTATGTTGAATCTAGATTACTAAAATTTTCTTAGACTTTGTTTCATTTTATTTCCTCTACATTAGGATATACAATTGCTATTTGGATGTAATAGTAAATATTTAGAGCAAATTTTAATTCATACTTGTATTCTTTCATGTTTTCCTCAAATACTTGCCTGGTATATAATGTAATTTAAGCATATCTTACTTTACATCATATAGTGTTTAAATGCATGTTCAGTTGAAAGTGAAACCATATCATGGTGTTTAAGGCAAATATTAACAATAACCTACTTTCTTTCTACCCTACCCTTCCTTTTTCTCCTTCCTTTAATCAAATCACTCTAGTTTAAATTTCATTGTAAACATTCACTTAGATTAGTTTTTAATATATAACTTTGATCATAATTCACTAAGATCAACGTAGGTAATTCAAAACTCACAAGGACCATGGTGGCTCCCAACCACCAATCAATATAAATTTGTGGAATAGTTTAATTTTCCATACCTCTATTTCACCACAGGTAACCAAATTACCAAAACCTGCTACTCGTGCCATGAATTCTTAGAAATATAAAATGAGAAGTATTCTTAAACATTAAGAGCATGTATGATACACATAGAGGCATCAACATGTCAAATTTCAAATAAAAGTTTAAGGAAGAGTTGTAGTGGTGGAGTTATAGGAGCTAGTCTCCAAGTGGGAGATTGTTTGATGGTGGAGCTTGATGTTATTTTTAATGCCTGGTTCCTGATAGGGGGTTTGGGGGAGCAACACCCCCCCCCCCACTATGGTCACTATGGGGGTATAGGGGGGTGGAAACTTTCTTGGAAGCCCCCCCTTGTGGGGTTTTGGAGGTAGCACCCCTGAAGCAAAATTTTGTTAAAAATACACTATAAAATATTGTAATTTCATAATAAA
Source organism: Torreya grandis (assembly GCA_037957365.1). Classification (NCBI taxonomy): domain Eukaryota; kingdom Viridiplantae; phylum Streptophyta; class Pinopsida; order Cupressales; family Taxaceae; genus Torreya; species Torreya grandis. The sequence continues at coordinate 2,509,231 of JARHVA010002010.1, read as the reverse complement.
TTTGGGGCGTTCACTATTAGGTTGCAGATATAATGGTATAAATTATGTTTGTGTATTTTTTCCCTATATGTAACCCTCCTTTTGATATGAGGGCATTGTAATTATGGTGGCACACTATAAGTGACTAAAAAATATATTGCATTGGTTGTATTGTAGGTTTTTCTCTTCATTTGTTGGACTGAATAATAAGGAATCATTGTTTTTATGTGGATGTAACCCATATTAGGTGAACCACATTAAATTTGTGTCTCTATTATGTTGTTTTTCTGCATTTTATTTCCATCTTTAATTCATTAATATTACTCTATGTTCTGTATTCCTAACAGTGTTGTTCTATGCAACTAGACTTATATCCAGACAAAGTGTAAATTTGCAATTCCCATTTATCCATGAAATGCATAGTAAATGAAAAAAATCCCAAGATACATTGTGAACTCTGTGATTCTGATATGAAGATATGTTGACATGTGGATGGTATATGTATGTCATATTTTAAAAAAGTAATAAATATAATTGAATAACATCATAAAAATCCTAATAAAAAAGATAATAAATAACAGCTACCATTTGCTAATGATTATCATATTTTTTAAGGTGGCAATGTAAAAATGATATCTTTTGAATATTTTAAATGATGTGAAAATCCATATGAAGTTAAGAATGTATAAAATTAACTCCAAGTGACCTCCATTGATACAAAACTTTGATATAGCCAATAATATTCCATGTTTTCATATACTATCATAAAATCATAGAGAACTAAAGATAAAAAGGATGGTTATAATCTTATTATTTTTGTCATCAACTAGAACATAGAGATAATATTTTCCATACTAATTTTTTTAATAGATAATTGAAGGTTTAGGGGTCCCTAACCCATAAAAGAGAGTCACAAAAAAACTAGTCATTTGCCTCAAATAAAAATCCATGAGGGAACAAAGACCAAGAACCTAGCTAGAACCAGCCTCAACTTACCAAGGAAAGAATAACCCATCCAAAAAGAACCCAAGAAAACCCATCAAGTTTTCTTAGTGCCTCTTTTAATATGAGATCAAAGAGTCCTACGAGGTAAAATTGATACCAATCTTCTATCTTCTTTTTTCTTCTTCTTACAAACTACAATCCATTCCTCCAAAACACCCAAAATGCCAAAATCCATACTATAGGAAGTGGGCATAATATCTTCCCCATCCTCAACTTTGTTTTCTTTTTTAGAGACCACCGCACTTCATCCTTCTTATCCACATTAATTCATTATAAAACGCTTGAAGGTGTATTTACCATACTTGTTATAGGAGCCTAATTTTCTTCTCTTTATGGTCTAAAACCACCTAAACTTGAAGGCCTAAGTAGAAGGATCATAGGATTAATAGAGAGGTTTTAGCAACTACTTTCTTCCACCAAGAAAAGTCCACTTTATGCTTATTAGAAGAACAAAAAGAAGCCAAATGACCATGAGAAAAAGTCCTATAGAATCTAAAAGGTAAGCCCTCATAATCCAAGGTTTGAATTTGATGCATAGGTACATAGGAAAAGCTTCAAAATCATCAACTCCTAACTTTTACCTTGAATTGAATCAACTTTCAATTTTCTTACTCTATACTTTAGCTTCAATCTTCATAGAAGTCTTTGGTCTTATTTCTAGCTTGATAACATCCTCTCCTTTGTCCACCCTTTTTATAAACACCCTAGAGACCTTATTTATTCACATTATACCCTTATTAACTATATCATTCATCCACTTATCACATTTCATTCATTGACTCATTTACTTTCACTTGCTCACTCATTATCTTCTCACTAAGCAATCTTCTCAAAGGTTTAAACCACTAAATCTTGTTATAGAGTTCATGAATAAAATTTTCCTTCTTGGATGACATTACCTAATCATAATACACTTATTTCAACCTCCTTTAACCTATAAATCACTATCTAACATGCCTTTTCACACCTCAAACTAATTAGTGACATAATTCCCTTGTAGCCTTTTTTTCAAAAATTCCCTTGCTTAGAACATTAATAATCCTCATAAATATATAATCCCTGATTTGGGCACCCTCTATCTCCTTACAATCTCCCATAAAGTTTCATCTCCTAACTTCTTGTGTAGATATTCCTTCCTTTGTAAGCTCCTTGCCAATTAGGCCTCTTAACCCTCCATATACTTGCTCAGTCACCAAATCCATACTAGACCATACGGTACCAGACTAAAACCACATGAATCCTTCTCCTCATATCAAAATACTACTAATTACAAATTTTAAACATTTTCCCATTTTAAAACTCAATTTATAAGGGTTTTTGGTTTCCAAACCCTTGTTAGTGACTGTAGAGGCTGAGAGGGTTCAAAATTCAATTTATTTAGTTTTAGGTTATTTCAAACTAAACCAAGGCCTTCCCTAGGTTTATATTGACAATGTCCACCTTACTAATTGGTTTATAATCATTTTTCAATTATGTTAAATATTTTAATCAACAAAACACAAAAATTTGTGTCTTTATGAAGGATTGTGTTAATAGGGTTTAAAGATTTCCTGAGTTTGAAGGCCCCTTAAGATCCTTTTAAACCTTTCATACCTTTATTATAACTTGTACATACCATAATAAACCCATAGTAGGCAATAACATAAAAGATATTCTACCTTTCTTTTCACCTATCTTCAAGTTATATGTACTGACCTCAATAGGTCATACCTACACCATACTCTTTTCCCATAATACCCCTATAGTGTCATCTCATTCATTCCTCATAGCATTATTTGTCTATCTCAAATAAAAAATCTTTAATAAACTCAAAACAAAATTGAAACAAGATCTTACCTTTCTCTGATACCAAATAATGTAGAGGGTACATGAGAAAAGACTCAAACACACCCTTGATGACTCTAATTTATTATTTTTGGGAAATTAGATGTTTAATTCCTAATAATAAATGGGTCTGAGTATATAAAATTAGTAAATAATGTATAATAATTAGGATACTAATTTGTGAAATTTGACTATAATTAGGGCTTTTCTAAAAATAGTAGTGAGAGAGAGAAAATCAAACTTATCTTATTTTTTACTATTTTGACTAAGACAGGGTCTAGAAATCTATGTACAGGCTTGGGAGACTATCACAAATAGTAACCTGGAGTTCATTTTTTGATTTGATAAGAGCATTGAAAGGGGTACACCTTGGGTTATAGTGATTTAGTCCTATCTTAGATATTTTGTCTTGTTAATCTAAGCTTTCTAGGTTTTGTGCACCAAGTCTATGTGACCTTGCCTATGAAATATCAAAGCCTAAAAGTATACAAAGCTCACTATGTACCTAATTTAGTCTTCAATACCCTAGGTCCTCTTTTTTATTGAAATTGAATGTAAAATTTAGATAAAGGAGAGGAGGGGTTATTGTGTAAAGGATACATTGGATGCACTTCACACCCCATGTGTGGGCACACTGCCTACATACGAATACTCCAAAGAGGGATCAAGGTATATGCAGTTCTCCCATTAAAGTGTTTGGTGTAATAGTGTGATGAAAATTCAAGTAAATTCAAAAATGGGTGTACTTTTAATGACTAAGTATTGGTGTAAAGGTTTGAATAAGCTTCAAATACTATTGGATGGTTGTACATAGATAATAAGGAAAAGTGCTTGAGTATTCTTACTTATATTCTTGCTTCTCTCTTGTAAATGAGTGTTAACCCTTATAAATGGACTTTGAATGACCTTTAATAAGAGGATTTAATGATTATGGGTTAAATTAATTCATGTTAGGCTGACATGAATTAGGATAAAGATTTAGAAGAATATGACCATTAGAAGCCAAAATGCACTTGGACAACAGTGCTAGAAATAGGACACCCTAGGTTTTAGTGTTGTTTTCCATGGCTAACAAGACTTAGGGGGTATATTAATCATGTAAAGATCAATTTATATTCATAAGGGTTTAGTATGAGAGGTTATGGATGATTGGGAATCAGTGAAAACATGCCTATGAGGGTCATGAGAGCAAGCAAGATATACCTATGTATTAGGTGTCATTAGCCACACTCAAGTTACTAAATTTCACATTTTATATGACTACATTTGTGCCCACTTTATTCTAGTCATGTAGAAAAATTAAATACTAGGATAAAGGAAAAATAGAAAGCATACATAAGCTTACCTATAAAGGTGAATCTCATGAAGTTCTATCATGCTAGATGTACATAAAGAGAACACGTTGTGAATTATGAATCTGTAGTGAAAAAAATAGAGTGGATCAATCCTTACTAATTATGCTATATCTAAAATAAGAATGTACAAAATTTGGGTAAGAAAGAGAGGAAGAGAAAGGAATGAATATACCTCATCGAGTACATGAACCAATATAAAACCTATCGTGATGTTTGATTGTGTTAGGTGTGTGTTGTATCAAAATTAATATCATGAATGGATCTAATTTCTCAATTCCCTAGAAGTGGCTCAAGAATGTAAAGGAAGGCCCTTTGGCTGCATTTTCACCAACTGAATAAAGTTAATGAATCATGCATGTGTAAATCAATGTTTGGATTATGTGTCTAATCCCTCTAAATAGGTGGTTTAAGAATACAAATGGTATCTCTTTGGCTCCATCATTACCAATTGAGTGAAGCTAATAAATCATTCACATGTCAATCGATGTTTGGACTATGTGTCTAATCCCTCTAAATAGGTGGCTCAAGAATACAAAGGCTAGTTAGTCCTTTGGCTCCATCATTGCCTCATGAATTGAAGCTATGAAGTGATACCAGTATGGAATATATGTCATATGAGATGGCTCCTAAAGCCCATGAATGTACAGTAATTTGACAATGTTGGTGTGGATAGCTGAATGTATGCTAAAAACTAGTCAACTTTTGGCCATTTCAAAAGATGGAGATTAGGCTTGTATGAAAGCCACTCTAAAACTAGTGTAATATGATTATGTGGAAGCCAACTTGGGAACTCGATTACTCAAAAATTTAAGCTTGTATGTAAGCCAAACTTGAAAAAGGATGTCAAACACCCATAGATGGATTAAGGCATGCAACTACTAAGAAATACTTAGAAAATAAATTGAACTCAGAAAAAGGGGGGATCAATGTGTTGTACACATTACCCCCAATCACTGGTGTTTGGATAGGATTTTGATCTAGAAGTTATATCAACTACCTAATCTAAAACTAGAAGTGAGACCATCATGACATGCATGATTCCCCCAATATTTAGATTTTTTGAGAAAAAACTATACTAAAGAATGTTGAATCTAGACTATATTGAGCTAACAAACCTGTGACATAATTCAATTTTTTGTCTTTTTATAGAAAATTTGATTTTTTTTATATTCTAGATAAGAACATTGAAAATAATACACCCTACTATCTAGTGTTGTAGTCTAACTTTGATGTTTTTATTTAGGGTCAAATCTGGCAACTATTATATATTTTTGTTGTCTACTTGGTTTATTATGCCTAGTCTGATGTCTAGATTTTGTTTTGAGTATTTTGAAATTTACTTTTTCAACTGTTAAGAGCTTTGATCTCTATGACAAAACCCTTGTTTATTTTTTTCCTCTTTTGAGGGTAGGAATGAAGATGTTGTAATGACTACCCTTAGAATAAAGTGCCATGTAAGTGTGTAATTATACATAGATATATGATATAGAAATGATAACTGATAAGATATCTCAAGATATAGCAAGGTTTGTATTGAGAGATTGTTAGTTCAATAGGGGTAAGTCTAGATAGATATAATAATGTAATAACATGTGCATTATACTAAACTATAATCAAAGGTGTTAGTTGTTAGTTGTTAGCAAGGAGAGATGGAGCATGATGTCCATCATGGCATCCAAGAAAGCAAGGAAATACATGATATGGATCATGGAATTACAAATAGGAAAATTAATCACGCAATAAGCATACAAAGTAAGAAGAAAAAGCATGCAAGAGTGGCCAAGGGGCCAAGAAATCAAGGGAGATGGGCACATGTCACTCAAACTAGAAATAAAACATACAAGACATGTTCAAATGCCACATACAAATATAATTGAAACAAACAAAGTTGGCAAAAGGGCCACAAGCACATAGAAGATTAAAAATAAAGGATATTGGCAAATGTCCTAAGGCACACACATGAATAAAAGTAGAGGTCATTAGAAAATGTCCTAAAACACATATAAGGAATGGAATAAGAACTAATAAAATGCAAACACATCAAGCTATAATAAGTAAGAAAGCAGATCATGTATATACTAGAAGTGCAATCGCATCTAAATAATCAAAGCAAGAAGTGAAAGTATGAAAGACATGTTAGTATAAGACTAGGTATATGCTATAAAAACACAAGTGCAATATAATAGTGAGTGTCAATATGGTAATATATGTAATATTAGTAAGTAATGTAAGTCAACATTATAATTAGAGTGTGTGGTGTAGGAATGACATAACCTAGATATTGTAGTCATGTAGAAGATGTCCCCAGTGGATATGTATATTGATGTGTATCTCAAATGTAAAATTAGGATGCCCTTTCAATGGGTAGAGTGAATCAATGAATGATCTATATGTCACTAAACACACTCAAATAAGATCAAGTTAATCATGGTAATGTAGATAAATTGACAAACAATAACATAGAATAGCAAATGTAAGTCTAGCATAGTATTACTAATGTAAAACATAGATGATGCATACAATCAAAATATTTTTGTGTTTTGGATATTATTTGAATGTTTTATATTTTTTTTGTATTATTTTTGAATTTTTGAAATAATATATATACAGGAAAGACTAAAAAGAAATGATACTAATCAATGAGTCTCATATGAGACTCCTTTTCATGGTGTCCTATATCAAACAAAGGTATTGTGCATGATCGTGAAACATGATGGAAAAGCCGAGATTGTGATTATAAAAGTTGTATGAATTATAAATATTCTAATATCTTTAAAGTTGAAAATGAATGTGGGATTACCCTATAAATATGAGAAGTGGATGCAACTAAGGGACTCTTAGGGACCCATATAGAAGTAGGAGAGGGAGTTCTTTGAAAGTGTACTTTATGTTTAGAAGCATGATATTTCAATGTTACTACTATGGGTGTGAATACTATAGCTATAATATAGATATAATTTTGAAGCTATGGAGGTGTATGAACTCTCTTTATTGGTGATGGGTGACTCAACTGTGTTTGAATCTATACTGGAGGAAGAACTGTAACTGGTGGGGAAACTGAAACTACTAGTGAAGCTAGAATTAGTGAGTGTAAATGAGATGGCTCTGAAGTGGGGAGTGGTAACTCATATGAAACTCCACCAATTATAATAACTTGATTAATGTGAATGAATTTCATGCATATATGAATTTTAGATGGTACTACTCAAATTTTTTGAATCCATGGGAATCCAAGTAACATATTAAAAACTCTTACACTAGGAACTATGGTGAAATGTGTGGTCACATGTGTTGGACCAGTCTGTAAAGGAATTACAATCTCATCTAATGAAATATATATGAGCCCATTAAATCCACTGATAATTATATCTATCAAAGTGATATCCTACTCTGAATAGCCCAAATGCTGCAATAATGTAATGATGCACATGTTGACACTAGAAACAATATCGATGAGAACACTATGAATGGGCTAATTATGAATGTGTGCTCTGATAAAGAGTGCATTATAATCTAAATTATCCTTAATAATCTCTTGATATAAGAAGGATAATGAATGTATAGTTGGAACCTTGGACTCATGCACACATATCATATGGTTCAAAAGATGTGACTCAACTGAAGGTGCCTGGTATGTAACTGGTGGACGATGTGCATAGTATGTGTGGGGAACACCTAATGTGTCCCCTTTATCTTGTTTAAAATGATGTGTAAATAGATATAATAATATTTTCAAAGCTTTATCCTATGTTGTATTTGCCTATGGAGGCTCAACTAAAGTGCCAAGATCAAGGAGGTTGTCATCAATCAAGTCTTATATCTTATGTCTCAAACTGATGCATCTATTTGTAGTGTGGCCTAGTGCCCTGTGAAAATCACAAAATGCATGTTGATCATATCCTTATGGAAAAGGATCTACTAGATCAACTTCCTAAATATGAGGGAGAGTGATGATGTTACATTCTACTAACTATTGTAAAACTCTAGCTGGAGAAACTAGTAGATTTGTAAATACACTCCGAGGAGGTACTAATAAAACCACATGTTGAGAGGGATCTAAAGTTGCATTGACTATTGGTTGATTATGATTCTTATTGTCATTGAATTTGACCTTGTATGGGAATTTGTTATTACTCTTATTTTTTATGTCTAGGATGCTTGTATACTTGAGTTTACCCATTGAAATGAGTTTTACTTCTTTTTCCTTTAGTGTATGACATAATTCAGTGAAGGAATAGAATATTTTAAACATAATAGATTCATGCAATGCTAGTAGAAGGATCTATTTGAAGAGATCCTATAACTTTTGATCTACCATGGGGTAAGTCATCTTAGCCAAGATGGTCTTATATCGAAGCACATAGTCTGTGAGATGCTCGTTTCATTTCTATTTCTATTATGTAATTTTTGCATAAGAGACCTAATCACCAATGTTTATATTGAAATGTGATACGAACATGTTATATAAAGGATTGAATGCATTGATTGAATAATTTGGTAGACTATAGAACCATTGTAAAGCATAATCCTTTAGACTCCATGAAAATAGCTTAGTAAATAGCCAATCATTTGGTACATAATCCAAGCATGTTGTGTGTCTCAAATGTGTCTCTAGATCACCCTTTCCATCATAAGAGTAATCTTAGGTTGAATAAAACCTTGTGTTAAGGGTTTAGAAGCAATGTGATGTACCAATGGTGTATTCAGAAGAGGAAAATATTCCAAAGCCTATGTAGGTCTAGTGGCACCTTGCTCAAGATGTAGCACCTTGGATTGAAGAGATATTATCTCTTACACAAGGGTTGTCACATCAAGAGATAGGGATGTACTAGCTGTAACTGGTGGCATAGAGGCAAGTTGGGCTACTATATGGGGTTGTTGAGACATATTTGTCCCCATAGTGTCATCTTCAATTGGTTGCTCTATGGTTTGAGAAGATTGACCATTATTTGTTCTTTTTTGTTCCTCTTGTAATATTTTAAACATGTCATCTTGCATGTCAAGGTGTTTGGTTAAGAGTTCTTGAAGTTCTCTCTTATCAATTTCATCAAAACTATTGTATTGGGCCATTGTTAAAGTAGAAAAATAATTTGAGAAGTGTTTGAATTTTTTTCAATAATTTGTTATAGGCCAAGTGCTAAAAACGGAAAATACTGAATATAGGAAATGTAAAATCCTAAAAATAGTTAACTAGAAATTGCATGAAAAGGATACAAAGTGCATAATCATGTAAGGTGATACCTCAAGAATCAAAGTAGGAGATAATACATAAAATTAGGGATTTTTCAAAAATATTTTTGCAAAATACTATTAATTTTTAAAATTGAAATTGAATTTTTGAGTTAAGTATTCAAGAAAAAATTTAGAAATTTATGGGAAAGTTCTTGATTTAATGGGACCTAGTAGATGCAACTAGGGTTTGAGAAAAGTATATTTTTTTGAAAATTATTATAGATTTTTGAAATTTTGAAATGATTTTATAAATTTAATATGCAATTACAAATTTAGAAAATGAATGGAAAATTACTAGGAACCAGTTGATGCAACTAGGGTTTGAAATAAATTTATTTTAAAATTCACTACAAAATTTTAAAATATGAGAGAAATTTTATATTTTAATATTCAAAAAAATTCAAAATTTAATGGGAAAAATTAGCTAGGAATTTACCCTAGTGTTTTTAGGGTTTTTATGCAAAATTCAAAGTCAGGTTCACCAAATGGTTTATTATTTTTGGGAAATTAGATGTTTAATTCTTAAATAATAAATGGGTATGAGCAGATAAAATTAGTAAATAATTTACAATAATTAGGCTAATTATTTGTGAAATTTGATTGTAATTAGGTATTTTCTAAAAATATTAGTGAGAGAGAGAAAATTAAACTTATCTTATTCTATATTGTTTTAACCGAGATAAGGTCTAGAAATCTATGTGTAGGCTTGGGAGACTATCATAAATAGAAATATGGAGTTTTTTTCTTGATTAGATAGGAGTGTTGAAAGTGGGACACCCTAGGTTATATCATTGTAGTCTTATCTTAGTTCTAATGTCTTAGTGATCTAAGTTTTCTAGGTTTTACGCACTAGGTCTATATGACCCTGCCTATAAAATATCAAATCCTAGAAGTCTTTAGAGCTCAATGTGTACCTAATTTAGTTTTCAATGCCCTAGGTCATCTTTATGCTTGAAATTGAATGTAAAATTTAGAGAAAGGAAAGGAGGGGTTAGTGTGTAAAGGATATACTGGACACACTTCACACCTCACGTGTGGGCACGTTGCCTACATAACAATACTCTGAGGAGGAATCAAGCTATATGTAGTTCTCCCATTGAATTGTTTGGTATAATAGTGTGATAAAAATGCAAGTAGATGTGAAAATAGGTATACTTGGAATGACTAAGGACTCATGTAAAGGTATGAATAAGCTTTAAATACTATTGGATGGTTGTACACAGAGAATAGGGAAAAGTGTTTGAGTAGTCTTGCTTGTATTCTTGCTTCTCTATTGTAAATGAGTGTCAACCCTTCTAAATGGAATTTGAATGGAATTTTATATATGATTTAATGATTTGGTTAAATGAATTTATGTTATTAGGACATGAATTAGGATAATTAATTAAAATAATATAACCATTAGAATCCAAAATTCACTTGGATAATAGTGCCAGAAATAAGACACCCTTGGTTTCAGCATTGTAGTCCAAGTTTGAGAATTATTGTTTATGGCTATTGGGACCTAAGGGGATGGATTAATCATGGAAAGAGAAATATAGGTCTGTAAGGGTTTAGTCTGGGAGACTATGGATGATTGGGAATTAGTGAAAACATGCCTATGAAGGTCATGAGAGTAAGCAAGATGGACCTATGGACTGGGTGTCATTAACCACACTCAAGTTACAAAAAATTTCATTTTATATGACTATAATTATGACTATAGGATAATAAATAGATCTAAAAGGATCACTCACACAAACTTACATCCCAAAATGGATCACCTATGACCCCTAACTATCATATGAATTTTCAACAATACAAAAAGGATGTTTATTTCCTAGATATTCCTACATCAATGTCCATCTCTGATCATTTAATTTTAGATCAATAAAAGTTGGGAGATCTTAAGATAAATCCAAACTAACTAATATTATTGCATAAGTGGTGTGGGAGAAGTTGAAGGTTGAAGTGTCTATCATCAAAAATTTCCAAGAGAGCCTCTAATAGAGGAAATACTAGAATCAACCCAAACTTGTAGAGGAAGGTATGGCAGTCAAACCCAAATAGGCTTGACATCAAAATTTTCAAGTAGGGGGTTGAAATATGGACACCAAGTTTTGAGAATAAGAAGATGTTAGTCCCAAGATCATGATTTAGCTAGATCCACTTTGTTCCTATCATCTAAATAATTAAAAACTATAATAAATAAACCTTTGGCACATTGGTATATCTCTAAATTCTCCTTTAGGAAGGGGTGCCATGAATCCATAATCCAATAGTAAAGGGAAGTAAGGCTCATCCAAAAATTGTCAAACCTATAGATTAAAACTTGAGTAGAAAACCACTTCGTATTATAAATAACTTATTTTATACTTTGGCTTCAAAGGATACTACTGACATAGTTTTAGCCACCACTAGGGATTTAGTAGTGAGAATATTTTCCTTATCCCATGGGAAACTATAGATACAAATAAATTAATTTTATCCCTTTGTACTTCTTCCATTACCAATCCCAAATATCCATTGTCATCTAAAGTAAAAGCGTAAAAAAACTAAAGTACATATAAAACTTTGTCATATAATGAATGCATTGTGACCATCTCCTGTTGAAACCTTAAAAATTGCTTGTGTTCCCCACAAAATCCATAGAAGAGGATGGATTTGAAACACTATTCACCATAATGAGAGGATTGGAGAGAAAATAAGAGGGATTCAGAGGGTCTTCTACCCCACCCTAGACTCAAAAAGAGATGTAATGCATCCAAAGAAAGCAAAAAGATGCATGGTGGATCGAAGGTGTAGAGAGACTGATCATTTTAGCCCATTCAATTTCAATAACTATGGTAGATTCATTTGATTAAAAAATAGAAACCAAAAAAATGCTATAAAAAAATTCCATCCTAATGTTTTTATAAACAAGCTATAAAATAAGTTAATTCTAGAAATAGAATAATCCCACACATTGAGTAATGATGAAGGTTCCACTCTAGATCAAATTAAATAATGATTTATTTGATTTCCCTCATGATACTTTGTCTACATTTGGATACTATAATATTATAGGTATTGCATTGTATCAATATCTTTTATTATATGTGCAATAAGAGATGATGTGTTTTACTCACCAAACATGAATAAAAAAGAGATTTCATAGCTAGTGTTTCCTTGTCAAAATATTATAAGTTTCCAAAACCCCCTTTTGTTTGTAATTAAGAAGTCACCTCTGGCTGGTTTGAGAATAAGGACAAATACACTAATACATGGGTAAATAAAAAATAATAGACATATATATTATTAATATTTTTATACATGGAGTAAGGATCAAAGTGCTCTTGATGAATCAATTACATAAAGATCATGATATCATTCATGTAAATAATTTTTTTAGGTCCTTGTACTCATGGAAAGTGATTAATTTCCCTTGCATACTCAACCTATTGAGGCCAAGCTAAGATGGTCAAATAAGAATGATGTGTCATTACAAAATATTTATATGGATGTTTTTTGGCATGGCTGAAATTATAAAATAATACAAGCTTGTCAGTATGGTTAATTATTTCAATACCATGAAACAAAACAAATGGGTTCATTTACTTGATTGTACCTATACCAATTGATTTTGGATTCATTGAAATGTTCATTAATGGAAATAAACTAAGGAGTGATGAGATATAAATAGTAACCTAATTATTAAAAAACCAAATATCAAATTTATTGATCTATTTTACCTAATCTAAATGGGTTGAGATTAAGTTCTATGACTTGTGGTTTATAATCATTTTGTTTAGGTTGATCTTTATTATTTAATGTCATATGTCAAAAAAATGAAATTGGGAAAAACTAGACCCAAAGACAATAAATGGATCATATATGGTTTTTTTTTGTATCATGGGATAATAGGTGGATCTACCTAGGTAATTGTGTCTCAGATAATATTTTTTGGTCATATAGAGCTTCTATATGGTTAAAGATCAAGTTTGTAAAATGTGCAGGATGGAAAACTTCCATCCATTTTTTTGTTTATGTTTTTATTATTAGTAAAAGAGGGTCTTAATGAGGGAACCTACCCTTTACAAAAAGAGAGCATTTAAGGTCTTGAGACCTGATATTACAATAAACATGCCAAGAGAGAAAAAACAACACATCCAGTCAAAAAATAGTATAAAATAAGTAGAATAGTAGCAAATTAAGTTCTAGGTCCCATCCATTCTTCATATGCCTTGATCTAATTTTGAGTAAGATTTTCCAGTGGGAAATTTTTGTTCTTGCTAGATTGTAGCTCAACTTTCAAACCAACAATGGCCTTCTTCTTTTTGTCCATTCTAAGATTCTCAACTTTTAATTTTTTCTTTTAGAGAGAGAGTTAAGGGCATCCATTCTTTTAAATCTTTTCATGACACTGAGCCTATTATAGTCAACAAGCATATTGAGATTCACATTAAGACATTCATTTTATTTTTCCATAGTGAATAGTCTTTCCTTGATATTTTATAATTTTGAGCTAATTTCTAGGAGGGAAACTTTTGTGTAGTATATTCTATCATTAAGACTGATGAAATAACTTGTGGTAAGTGTCTAAACTTATTTGGATGCACTTATTTTTTGAGTGTTATCCAAGGGTGTCAGGATGAATGGTTAAGTTTTTTATTAGCTATGGGTAAAATATGAGGGTTTTATAGATGTCCCAAAACCAAGGAGAGGATTTTGATAGTAGGTCCCAAAACCTTTAAAATGGAACAATGAGGGTATTTTAATATCAGGTCTCAAAATTCTACAACAAATCATGACAACACATCCAAATACAACTAGGATAAACCTCTTCCAACCTCAACTTTGAAACAACAACAAATTGTCAATAGTGAAATAGAGTACACAATCAAACCTTAGATGAAAAATATAGGAGGGGAAAAGATGAAATGCAAAGGGTTTTCAAGTCTCCCTTAATATTAATAGAGGAGAATCATAGGAGAAACTTAAGATAAAATATAACTAAAAGAGAGAAACCTAAACATTGGTGGATCAAATAGGGAAAATTAGTTATAGTTGAAACTTCCATAGAGCCTCCTTAAGGTACCCAGCTAAAAAAAGGTCTGACCAGCCACATAATCCCCAAGGACAACATGGATTTTCTCATAAGATCCATTATAATGGTATTTATATGGAGCTTCAAAAACAACTTGTTGACTAAAGATGAGTTTACACATATGTAAACCACATTGGAACCAACTACTTTAAGTTTTCTATTCATATTTATAAAAAAAAAATTAATTTGATAAATTAATTATTTTACTAAGTTTTTAATTGGTATAAATGTTTTGGGTGGTTTCCTAAACTAGTTCTTTGCAAACACAAAATTGAATTGACAATAAATAATGTGATGAAAATGGAACTAACTAATATTTTTATATATTATAAAATGGAAATGTGAAAAAAAAAATACTATCTAGATGCAAATGTATTTTATATTTTTATTTTTATGATTGAAAATACTAAATCAAATGACTACTGGGAAATAACAAAAATTGAAATCATTTATGATTTTTTAGAATGCTACAAAAGTGAAAATAAATTGAAACTAAAATTAAATGTTTAAAACCTAATGTTTATAATTTGATGAATACAAATGCAATATTTAAGGTTGATTAGAAATGTATATAAAACTAAATTATTTTTATACATTTACAGATGGAAATGTGGTGAAAACTAACTAAATAAATTATTTTTAGTACTAAAATAACAAATAAATATCTACTCTTTTTTTCTTTTCTAGTTTATATGCATGCATGCAAGTGGAATGATTTGGGTGTTGAGATTAAAATATTTATGGGGTTTTTTATAGTGATGTGTTGATGAAACTAATCTAAAATTAATAACAATACACAACTGAGTTTTATTTTATAATTTTCCAATCAATGAAAAAAAGACAAACTAGATATAGAAGATGAATAACTAAAATAAGATTGTATTTTTAGATTTGTGTGCATAGCTAAAAAAAAATTAATCTATATTTTATTATTCCTAAGTGCCTTTGAATCTATATATCTAAATGAAACTTAACAATATAAATGATTTGAAAATATTTTAAAATTCAGATATGATTATTGTTCTAACACATTCCAAAATTTTGAACATATTTCTAAAATATAAAAATTCTAATATAACTAAAACACAAAAAATCCAAAGATAAATTAAAATCCCCAAACCTAATAAAGGTATATGAGAATTTGGTGCAATATGTAGTTCTCCCAAGCTATATGTAGTTCTCCCATTGAAGTGTTTGGTGCAATAATGTGATGAAAATGCAAGTAGATGTGAAACTAGGTATACTTGGGATGACTAAGGACTCATGTAAAGGTTTTAATAAGCTTTAATACTATTGGATGGATGTACATAGAGAATAGGGAAAAGTTTTTGAGTAGTCTTTCTTGTATTCTTTCTTCTCTCTTGTAAATGAGTGTCAACCCTTCTAAATGGAATTTGAATGGACTTTTATAGATGATTTAATGATTATGGTTAAATGAGTTTATGTTAGGATGCCATGAATTATGACAATTAATTAAAATAATATAACTATTAAAATCCAAAATTCACTTGGACAATAGTGCCAGAAATAAGACACCCTGGGTTTCAGCATTGTAGTCCAAGTTTGAGAATTATTGTCTATGGCTATTGGGACCTGAGGGGATGGATTAATCATGGAAAGAGAAATATAGGTCTGTAAGGGTTTAGTCTAGGATACTATTGATGATTGGGAATTAGTGAAAACATGCCTATGAAGGTCATGAGAGTAAGCAAGATGGACCTACGGACTAGGTGTCATTAGCCACACTCAAGTTACAAATTTTTTCATTTTATATGATTATAATTATGACTCTAGGACAATAAATAGATCCTAAAGGATCCCTCACACACACTTACATCCAAAAAGGGATCACCTATGGCCCCTAACTATCATATGAATTTTCAACAATACAAAAAGGATGTTTCTTTCCTAGATGTTCCTACATCAATGTTCATCTCTGATCATTTAATTTTAGATCAATAAAAGTTGGGAGATCCTAAGATAAATCCAAACTAACTAATATTCATGCATAAGTGGTGTGGGAGAAGTTGAAGTTTGTATTTTCAATCATCAAAAATTTCCAAGAGAGCCTCTAATGGATGAAATACTAGAATTAACCCAAACTTGTAGAGGAAGGTATGGCAATTGAACCCAAATAGGCTTGACATCAAAATTTTCAAGTAGGGGGTTGAAATATGGGCACCAAGGTTTGAGAAGAATAAGATGTTAGTCCCAAGATCATGATTTATCTAGATCCACTTTGTTCCTATCATCTAAATAATTAAAAACTATAATAAATAAACCTTTGGCACATTGGTATATCTCTAAATTCTCCTCTAGGAAGGGGTGCCATGAATCCATAATCCAATAGTAAATGGAAGTAAGGCTCATCCAAAAAATTTCAAACCTACAAATTAAAACCTGAGTAGAAAACCACTTCTCATTATAAATAACTTATTTTAGTGCTTTGGCTTCAAAGGATACTACTGACATAGTTTTAGCCACCACTAGGGATTTAGTAGTGAGAATATTTTCCTTATCCCATGGGAAACTATAGAGGAAAATAAATTCATTTTATCCCTTTATACTTCCTCCATGACCAAGCCCAAATATCCATTGTCATCTAAAGTAAAAGTGTAAAGAAACCTCAGTACATATAGAACTTTGTCATATAATGAATGCATCGTGGCCATCTCCTATTGAAACCTTAAAAATGGCTTGTGTTCCCCACAAAATCCATAGAAGAGGATGGATTTGAAACACTATTCACCATAATTATATTATTGGAGAGAAAATAAGAGGAATTCATAGGGTCTTCTACCCCACCCTAGACTCAAAAAAAGATGCATGGTGGATGGAAGGTGCAGAGAGATTGATCATTTTAGCCCATTCAATTTCAATAAATATGGTAGATCCATCTGATAAAAAAAATAGAAACCAAAAAATACTATAAAAAAACTCCATCCTAATGTTTTTATAAACAAGCTTTAAAATAAGTTAATTATATAAATAGAATAATCCCACACATTGAGTAATGATGAAGGTTCCACTCTAGATCAAATTAAATGATGGTTTATTTGATTTCCCTCATGATATTTTGTCTACATTTGGCTACTATAATATTAGAGGTATTGCATTGTATCAATATCTTTTATTATATTTTTATTAGACGTGCAATAAGAGATGATGTGTTTTACTCACCAAACATGAATAAAAAAAGAGATTTCATAGCTAGTGCTTCCTTGTCAAAATATTATAAGTTTCCAAAACCCACTTTTCTTTGTAATCAAGAAGTCACCTCTGGCTGGTTTGATAATAAGGATAAATACACTAATACATGGGTAAATAAACAAGAATACACATATATACTATTAATATTTTTATACATGGAGTAAGGATCAAAATTCCCTTGATGAATCAAATACATAAAGCTCATGATATCATTCATATAAATAAATTTTTAGGTCCTTATACTCATGGAAAGTGATTAATTTCCCTTGCATACTCAACCTATTGGGTTCGGGCTAAGATGTTCAAATAAGAATGATGTGTCATTACAAAATATTTATATGGATGGTTTTTTGGTGTGGCTGAAATTATAAAACAAGACAAGCTTGTCAGTATGTTTAATTATTTAAATATCATGAAACAAAACAAATGGGTTCATTTACTTGATTGTACCTATACCAATTGATTTTGGATTCCTTGAAATGTTCATTAATAGAAATAAACTATGGAGTGATGAGATATAAATAGTAACCTAATTATTAAAAAACCAAATATCAAATTTATTGATCTATTTTACCTAATCTAAATGGGTTGAGATTAAGTTCTATGACTTGTGGTTTATAATCATTTTGTTTAGGTTGATCTTTATTATTCAATGTCATATGTCAAAAAAATTAAATTGGGAAAAACTAGACCCGAAGATAATAAATGGATCATATATTGATTTTTTTTTGTATCATGGGATAATAGGTAGATCTACCTAGCTAATGGTGCCTCAAATAATATTTTGTGGTTATATAGAGCTTCTAGATGGTTAAAGATCAAGTTTGTAAAATGTGTGGGATGGAAAACTTCCAACCATTTATTTTTCATGTTTTTAGTATTAGTAAAAGAGGGTTTTAATGAGGGAACCTAACATTTATAAAAAGAGAGCATTTAAGGTCTTGAGACCTGATATTACAATAAACATGCCAAGAGAGAGAAAACAACACATCCAATCAAAAAATAGTATAAAATAAGTAGAATAGTATCAAATTAAGTTCAAGGTTCCATCCATTCTTCATATGCCTTTATCCAATTTTGAGTAAGATTTTCCGGTGGAAGATTTTTGTTCTTGCTAGATTGTAGCTCAACTTTCTCATCAACAATAGCCTTCATCTTTTTCTCCATTCTAAGATTCTCAAATTTTAATTTTTTCTTTTAGTGAGAGAGTTAAGGGCCTTCATAATTTTAAATATTTTCATGACACTAAGCCTGCTATAGTCAACAAGCATATTGAGATTCACATTAAGAGATTCATTTTATTTTTCTAGAGTGAATAGTCTTTCCTTGATATTTTATAATTTTAAGCTAATTTCTAGGAGGGCAAATTTTGTGTAGTATATTCTATCATTAAGACTGATGAAATAAATTATGGTAAGTGTTTACACTTATTTAAATGAACTTATTTTTTGAGTATTATCCAAGGGTTTCAAGTTGAATGGTTAAGTTTTTTATTAGCTATGGGTAAAATATGAGGGCTTTATAGAGGCCCCAAAACCAAGGAGAGGATTTTGATATTAGGTCCCAAAACTTTTAAAATGGAACAATGAGGGTATTTTAATATCAGGTCCCAAAATTCTACAACAAATCATGACAACACATCCAAATACAACTAGGATAAACCACTTCCAGCCTTAACTTTGAAACAACAACAAATAGTCAATAGTGAAATAGAGTACACAATCAAACCTTAGATGAAAAATATAGGAGGGGAAAATATGAAATGTAAAGGTTTTTCAAGTCTCCCTTAATATTAATATAGGGGAATCATATGAGAAACTTAAGATAAAATATATCTAAGAGAGAGAAACCTAAAAATTGGTGGATCAAATAGGGAAAACTAGTTATAGTTGAAACTTCCATAGAGCCTCCTTAAGGTACCCAAATAAAAAAAGTTCTGACCGACCACATAATCCCCAAGGACAACATGGATTTTTCTCATAAGATGCAATTTAATGGTATTTATATGGAGCTTCAACAACAACTTGTTGACTAAAGATGAGTTTACACATATGTAAACCACATTGGAACCAACTACTTTAAGTTTTCTATTCATATTTATAAAAAACAATTATTTGATAAACTAATTATTTTACTAAGTTTTTAATTGGTATAAATGTTTTGGGTGGTTTCCTAAACTAGTTCTTTGCAAACACAAAATTGAATTGACAATAAATAATGTGATGAAAATGGAACTAACCAATATTTTTATATATTATAAAATGGAAATGTGAAACAAAAAATAAATACGATCTAGATGCAAATGTATTTTATATTTTCATTTTTATGATTGAAAATACTAAATCAAATGACTACTGGGAAATAACAAAAATTGAAATCATTTATGATTTTTTAGAATGCTACAAAAGTGAAAATAAATTGAAACTAAAATTAAATGTTTAAAACCTAATGTTTATAATTTGATGAATACAAATGCAATATTTAAGGTTGATTAGAAATGTATATAAAACTAAATTATTTTTATACATTTATAGATGGAAACATGGTGAAAACTAACTAAATAAATTATTTTTAGTACTAAAATAACAAATAAATATCTACTCTTTTTTCTTTTCTAGTTTATATGCATGCATGCAAGTGGAATGATTTAGGTTTTGAGATTAAAATATTTATGGGGTTTTTTTTAGTGATGTGTTGATGAAACTAATCTAAAATTAATAACAATACACAACTGAGTTTTATTTTATAATTTTCCAATCAATGAAAAAGGGACAAACTAGATATAGAAGATGAATAACTAAAATAAGATTGTATTTTTAGATTTGTGTGCATAGCTAAAAAAGAATTAATCTATATTTTATTATTCCTAAGTACCTTTGAATCTATATATCTAAATGAAATTTAACAATCTAAATGATTTGAATATATTTTAAAATTCAGATATGATTATTGTTCTAACACATTCTAAAATTTTAAACATATTTTTAAAATATAAAAATTATAATATAACTAAAACACAAAAAAAATCAAAAGATAAATTAAAATTCCCCAACCTAATAAAGGTTTATGAGAATTTGAGAGAGATTTTTTCTGAAGTTAATGATTCTATATCGTTGGGTTGATACCTACTTAGAATATTTATCAAAGTAGAACCATATATTTTCTCAATAAGATGACTATGAAACAAGTGAAATTACAAACAAAAAGATGAAGAAAAAGGATATTTGAATTATGGTTTGTCATCATCAATAGTAGAATGTTGGATAAAAAATCATGAGACTTCTTCTTCAGATTGTAATGGTGACTAGAAATTTGTTGCAACACTTTGGATAATACTCTAAAAAAATAATACAAGGTAGACTTAATTTCCTCAAATTCTTGAATATTTAGATCTAAATGTAATTTTTACCAATCTAATTTTCATCATAAAACATTTATTTGTAAGCTTTGTTAGCTAGTATAATTTAGAGTTCACTAGAATTTATTAGGAGTGAACTTCGATTTTATTGGTAGTGATCTAGACTGTTGATGATCTGAATAACAACGAACTAGAGGAGACACAATCAAATTCAGATTCTTAAAAATGTAAAACACATGAAGACATGCATCTTAGATACAAAATTTAAGAGTTTATGTAGTTTTATGGAAATCACCGATACATATACTAGGCAGTTGTGAAATTATCGTGGTAGTTTTTGAAACTATTGTGTTGATTGTGAAATAGTTGGTGAGCTTACACAAACCATCATGATAATTATTAAAACTATCAAAGTGGTTTTACTGTGCACAAATAATATTGAGGGTTTGAGATATTATAGCACATGGTTTGTAATTTTGACACTTTGTGAAGGTTTCAAAAGAAATAAAAATAAAATATAATGGTAAAACTAGGTCTAATAATTTTAATGTTTTTGGAGGTCCTCGCACCATCATCGGCTTATTAAAAATATTAAAATATGAAAACTTTGGGTGTGTACATATTTCCCCCAAAAAAGGGCACCTTACCATGAGTTGGCTAGGGTAGTTTTTCCAATAAGTGCCACACTTAAATGAAAATGAAGGTTATAAAATCTACCTTGCTTACTTGTGTGGCATAATGAAGCCAGCCATATCACCTCACCATATATATCTAGAAAACATAAATCAAGTGTAATATATGTAAATGAAATGAAAATGCACTATTTAATTGAATCATAAGACAAAATTACTCACCATCTATGTGGGTATGAAAATACTATCTAGTCCATCCTGTCAGGGGTAGAACTTGATGCCAAGAAGAGATATATCATCCTCAAATGGTGAAACAAAATGAAAACATGAAATCAACATGATTACATAAAAACTCATGTAAATTTTATTAAAAAAAATTGGGTTTTCCTATGTTTCTCTAGAACTAAAAAATCACAACTGCATCAAAGTACATGAAATATAAATTAGATGGGATAACATTTTCAAAAATGGATAATATTTGAAATAAAATATTATAATAAAACTTGTTATAAATAGTAATGTTTACCCTATTTGGAAATATTTTTCACTCATCCACTTACCAAATTTAGTGTTCTATCTCACTAATGAACAAATCACAAGCAAATATAGTAATGGAGAAAGCAAGAGGAGAGGATGGAAACAACACTAGAAGGATTATAAGGGTGAGAGTTCATGTGAGTTTTAATGTGTTTTCCATTAACCCCTAGGTTTAGAATTTTTTTATGAAATTAGATAGGATGAATTAATTTTAACAAAATAATATTAAAAATGTTATTTATGGTTAGAGGATTCAATATGGGTGGAAATGAAATAGGTTCTTAGGTGGTTTTTTTAATTGATTTTGTGTTATTGAAATTAGGGGGGATGATAGATGAAACTAATGGTGCAATGTGAAACTACTAGCCTTTGTAGACTAGTTCTTGTGAAACTACCATGCTAATCACTTGACCATTGGTATTTATAGACCAAAATTTTCAGTTATGTTATAGATTTTGTGAAACTTTTGTGATTATAATGTAACCAATGGTCTAAAAATACTAGTAGTTATGAAACCACCATGATAGTTTCATAACCACCTCCTACATATAGTGGAAGTTTCACCATAGCAATGGATTTTATTTTTATTTTTATATGTTTAACTAATTAAAACATGTTTTGGTGGGTGTATAGAGGATATGTATGATGGGTTTGAACCTTGAATCAAGAGTATATCCCTTACATCATTACCTTGTTGAATAAAGATAAGAAAACTTTGTTAAATAGAAGGTATTTTTTAGATTATGTAGGTGGGTTTGGTTTCCATAGAGATTAAATTTCTATGTGATTTGTTCACATATTGGGATGTATAATGGAACACATTATAGTTATTTTAGGTGTTAAGAGAGTGGATGTTGACTTTCAATGATGTTTATCAGATAATGGGTTTACCCATGACAAGGTTTACATTGGATTTAAGGGAGATGTTGATAAATATGAGCCCCTTAGACATGAAAATTATTTTTGGATGGTGATGTACCCAATGTGAGTGTGAATTAAGGATTTATAATTTCATGGGTGAAGATAGATATGATTTCCATTATATACAATGCCATTATTGGTATCTTGGCCTCACACTTTGTTAGGAATAAGGGGGGAGATAAGTTTCTCTACTTTTGGACTCTAGTTATGAGAGACATTGAAGATAATATACAAAGGTATGTGTGGGCTTATAATTCCTTCTCTAGGAAATATAAGGTCTTACAATATATTTATATATTGAGCACCTTATCCTTGAGCCATACAACACTAGTTATGTGTTGCTTTTATGAGTGCGTGATTATATATCTAAGAGGGTTAGTGATAAGAGATGAAACCACAATTAAGGCATCCTAATGGTCAATTATTTTCCACTTTAGATATATCTCAATATTAGTCATTATAATCATAGTTGTGTGTGTTTCTTTGTGTGTTTTCCCAGCCTTATGTTGGGATGGGTTGATTATGGGGAGATGAGGGGAATGCCGCTATTTTCTTATGAGACATATGGTAGGTTAGAGATATATGAGGATAGGTTGAGTTGTATCCCATTCTTAGTATGCCTCAATAGTTTGGCTTATCATATATGGCCAACCTCCCCATGCCACTAATCACCTAAAAGAGTGAGAGAGTGATACGATATGTTTGGTTGGGTAGGTTGATATGGAAACCACTAATCCTAAGGAAACCTATAATATATATTAGAGGAATAAACAAAGTGATAGAAGGGGAATATGATCGCAAAATAGGATTTGGAATACAACAGGCATTGGTAGTTGTTAGAGGAAATGTTGGATAGGCCCCAATGATAGTGGGGGTGTAGCTATAACCAAAAGTATCTAAGATGAGATGATAACATGCTCTTGTTTAGGAATAAATTGAGGTTGAGAATGAGGAAGGAGGTAAGGAAGAGGAATCACTTTGAGATTTGATGAGGAATTCAACCCCAACTAGATGGAGGGGATCCATGTAAGTTAATTAGTAGGTTTTCAGTTTCTCACATTTTATTAGTTTATTTATTTTATTACTTCTAAGACTTGAGTGTCATATATGTGTGATAACATGAATATTCCATGAATGAGTAGAAGATGATGATCTACAACACATGTCTAAATAATTTCCTTATTGTTTTTTGTATGAACAAAGCCTAGGTCCTTATATATATAGGTCTTGCTTAGAGTGTCGGCATATACTACAATGTCTTTACCCCATTTTAACATGGATAACAAGAGATGATCCATCATAGGATGGATATTACTAGTTTATAGACATGGATGGTTAGAATATAGGTTAAATTTAATAATGTAACTAACTTATTTTCCCCATGAGGTGGGCATGTATCTTTAAGTAAGAAGAATGTGATTAGAGAGGCTTCCTATACTTGGAATAGTAGGAGGAGTCATTAGAGTTAGAACAAGATCCATCAAAACTCAAAATCAAGAAGTTTTCATAATATATGTAGTAGGATACCTAGACACTCTACCTCAAGAGGCACACATAAAGAGTTAAGACTGCTTATCTAGGGATTGATACTACATTATAATATCTATTCTTTTTTATTTTTGGGATATTTGACCACTCTTTTCCTCTTAATTTAAGAATGATGCATAGAAACTTTATAAATTGAAAAAATCTCATATATACATATATACATACATACATACATATAAACCATTTTTGGCTTTAAATGTTTTCTTGCATCTTTCTTAGATTTTGTAATGTTTGTTTTCTAGTTTATGCATCATATACAGATAGGAATATAAGAAATTATATGAATCTAGGTTTGTGATAAAATATTATAAAAATGAATATATATTATTGATGTTTAAAAAAAGGTATAAAAATGTAAAATGGGATGGTTTATGAAATAGAAGTGTGTTATTTATGTTTTAGCATGCAATGATCAAGCTAGTTTGTCCACATAACAAGTGGCACTCAATTTTCAAAAAGGTATCAAGGAGAAGTAGGACATATAGAATGATGAAAAGATAAAATATAATCATCATAACATCATAAGGATAAAATGGCCAACCTCAATCCATATGGGCTATAGGATGACTCTACTCCATATTAGCATTATATAATACTAGTTTTATTGATTTTATCAAGACTAGAATTAATACATGGTAAAGCATAGAATTATTGATAAATGGGAAGGTTATACTTTTATCATGAATATATAAGAAAACATTTTGGAAATATATTTTGATTTTTTGACACTTTTCATTGATTTTATTTTTCTCATTTATTTTTGTGACCCCCTACATTTATCTTCATGTGACTAGGAAGATGTAGGAGCTCACCACCAAATGATAAAGAAAAGTAAGGGAATATATGTTAGGTTGTGGAGCTAAAAGCTTCAACTGATGGATACAAACATGGAGGAGGTTGCTGAGTTCCAGGGAGACTGGCGTCGGCAGAGTATAGTGCAGAAGGCAACCGACATCGGCAGGTGTGAACTGAAGACAACCGGCATCAGCAGGAGGTCAACTGACGTCGATCACCTCCAGGCAGATAGGGACTGACGTCAGTTGCCTGTGGCAGTTCTAGAACTATTTGTTGCATGGACAGTTAGTTTGTTGAACCGAGTGTTTGCATGTTAAAGGCTATTTTTGGGTCTTGAGTTGCGAGTCTAATTATTGTAAATTAGATGTCTAAGTTATTGTTTAAGTGTGGGATCTATTTATAGACCCATTGGCATGTATTGTAATTAAGGCAAGGAAGAAATCCTTCCAATTGGAAGATCATTGAGTTGTAGGTTGTTGCAAGCTCATAGGAGATCTGCATGTGTAAGTAAGGTCTATTGAATTGCAGGGTGTTGCAGGTTCATGGGAGATCTACTTGAAGTACTTTGAGTACTTGGTGTACTGGCAGGGTTATTATTGACTGGTTGGAGAGGTGAACACCAATTTTGTGTGTGAGTTGTGTGTTGGGACCATTTTTGGTAGGAGAGTGAACTCTTGATTGAGAATTACTGGGAGCCCTTGAGGTGTGGGAAGCCTTGTAGAGGTGTAAGAAGAAGTGGCATCTTCTTTATTGTATTTTATTTTTGAATGAGTATTAATACAAGATAGTGTATTGTCTCTCATATTTTGTGCTATGTGTGAATTCTAGTTACTTGTTCATTCTGGTATAATTCTGTGTTTAGTTGCTTATACAAGGTAATCATATATTGTGCTCTTATTTAGAAGAGTCAAATCCTGACAAGTGGTATCAAAGCTTTTGGTTGGGTTACTAACATGTTGTATCAGATCTGGTTAGTGTGTGTTGATTACAAGTTACTCACAGGGGTTTCTATTTGAGTGGGAGTATAGCAATGGCAGAAGAAAGTAAGCTACGAATGGAGAAGTTTAATGGCAAGAACTATCAATTATGGAAGATGCAGATTGAAGATTATTTGTATCAGAAATATTTGTACTTATCGTTGGGTGGGGTTGCGTGCAAGCCCCTGAATATGAAGGATGAAGAATGGGAGGTTCTTGATCGGAAGCCTCTGGGATCTATAAGGTTGAGCCTTGCATCGTCTGTGATTTCCAACTTATCTCAGGCTAAGACAACGGTAGAGTTGATGGAATCTTTGGCAAATTTATATGAAAAACCCTCAGCTTCGAATAAGGTATTTCCTATGAAGCAATTATTTAATTTTCAAATGTTGGAAGGTGGATCTGTTCATAGTCATCTTAGTGATTTCCATGGTTTGGTAAACCAGTTAAATTCAGTCAATATTGTTTTTGATGATAAAATTAAGGATCTCTTAATCTTATGCTCCTTACCTAAAAGTTGGGAAAGTTTGGTAATGGCAATTAGTAATACTGCATCTGCTTCAAAAATCTTAAAAGTGGATGATGTTGTGAGTGTAATCTTGAATGAAGAGATACGCAGAAAAAGCACAGGTGAATCATCAGGGAATACTTTGAGTGTTGAAAGCAAGGGAAGGCAAAGAGAGAAGATGGAGCATGGGAGATCAAGGTCAAAGATAGGCAGGAGATCCAAGTCTAGGTATGGCAGAATAACCTGCTAGAAATGTGGAAAGCAAGGGAACTTAAAGAGAGATTGTTGGTTGGGTGAAGATCAGCATGAAGGACATGAAGAAGAAGTAAATGTTGCAGAGTTCATTGCACAAGATGCTCTAGTATGTTCCTTGGATAAAGTAGAATCTTGGGTTTTAGATTCTGGTGCCTCTTTTCATGCATCCCCAAATAGGGAATTTTTTCATGAGTATGTCCAGGGAGACTTTGGAGAAATTTATTTAGGGGATGGTAAGCCTTGTCAGATGGTTGGAAAAGGGAAAGTGAAGTTGAAATTACAAATAGGTAACACGTGGGTGTTGAAGGAGGTCATGCATGTCCCAGTTCTAGAGTGGAATTTGATTTTTGTAAGAAGTTTGGGTGATGAGGGTTGCACAGTAACTCTCACAGCGGACTCTTGGAAGGTTACCAAGGATGTACTTGTTGTAGCAAGAGGTAAGAAAGTAGGTACACTTTATCTATCTACTTGTATTACTAATTCTCTTTTTGGGTTATCTACTTTAGCTGTAGATTCAAAGATGTGGCTTAATAGGCTTGGTCACATGAATAAGAAGGAGATGCATGTTCTTGAGTCAAAGGGTATGCTTTCGGATTTGAAAAGAATGAATTGAGATTTCTGTATGTAGAAGAAGAAAGTGACGTTTCTTGAGAGATCCGATGTTAGTGACAAGAACAGGAAAGCTTTGGTTTTCAAGGAAAAGGTGACGGATAGAGTTCAGTATAAAGGGTTGAAGAATTTTGAGCAGAGCAAGGTTGATTTGGACAAGGGTTTGATCCAAAAGGAGCTCACGGGTAAAGGTCATCACTCACAAGTAAAACACAGAGACTGATGTCAGTTAGAAAAATGACATCGGCATCCAGATAGGGACCGATGTCAACTATGTGCAGCTTGACATCAGTGACTCAGGGACCATAAACACTGACGTCAGTCAGGGGGAACCGATGTCGATGATGAGGTAGTCGCATGGAACCGACATTGGTCAGGTGCAGATTGAGATGTGACCAGCATCGGTCACTAAGACAGATTTTGGGCAAGCTGTCAAGGAGTCTCAAGCACCCATATGGAGGACTTAAAGGGTATGTAAGCCTCAAATTCGTCATTTCCCTTCTTTACACTACTTGTTGCTCACTAATGGTTGAGAACCAAGAAGTTATTAAAGAAGCAGAGTAGGTAGATCCAAGAAATAGTGGGAGCTTGGCATGGATGAAGGATGTGATTCCTTGGAGAAAACCAAACAGGAGTTTTTGGTGGAGTTGCCATCTGGAAGTAAGCACTAAGAGATGAATGGATTTTTAGGATGAAGAAGAGCAAAAATGGATACGTGAGACGGAAGGCTAGGGTATATGGTCTTGAATAAGCTGTAGGACAATGGAGGTTTGACCATTGTGTTTCTCTTTACCAGGTTGGATAATATTAGCTACATTATCCTATTACTGTATGTCTGCTTGTTGCAGGGTTACACTTACAGGGAGTTACTGAACTAAAGGTAAAGCTAGTTCAAAGGTGTATCATGAGGAATCTGGGAGCAGCAATATTCTTTGGCATGAGTGTGTTCTAGGGACATGGAAGGTCACAGGTTGACTTTGTTTTAGGATGATTGTGTGAGACCAGTTAGCATGTCGATGGTTGGACAGTTCACAAAATAGGGTCCTAATTCACATAATGAGGTTAAGTGCATGGTATGTACTAGACCTAAGTTTTCCCAAGCAGTGGGAGTTGTCACAAGTTTGGATCCAATTCAGGAAAGAAGCACTAGAGGGTAGTTCAGTAGAGTCTCAGGTATCTGAGAGGGACCAGCAGCAGGTTGACATGCTATGCAAGGTCTAGTTCTTTTCTACATGGTTTGTAGATGCAGATCTGGCAGGGGATTTGGATGACAGGTGGTGCACCATAGCATTTGTGGTGGTTGGTCTTCAAGAGTGATCTTGAAGAGGGATACAAAGCCAAGAGAACAAACTAGATGATGTATAAGTACAAGAATAGCTACAGCTATTTATCTCCAAGTGGGAGATTGTTAGGTTGTGGAGCTAAAAGCTTCAACTGATGGATGCAAACATGGAGGAGGTTGCTGAGTTCCAGGGAGACCGGCATCGGCAGAGTATAGTGCAGAAGGCAACCAACATCGACAGGTGTGAATTGAAGACAACCGGCATCGGCAGGAGGTTGACTGACGTCAGTCACCTCCAGGCAAATAGGGACTGACGTCGATCGCCTATGGTGATTCTAGAATTGTTCGTTGCACAGACAGTTAGTTCATTGAACTGAGTGTTTGCATGTTAAAGGCTATTTTTGGGTCTTGAGTTGCGAGTCTAATTATTTTAAATTAGAAGTCTAAGTTATTTTTCTCATTTATTTTTGTGACCCCCTACATTTATCTTCATGTGACTAGGAAGATGTAGGAGCTCACCACCAAATGATAAAGAAAAGTAAGGGAATATATACCCAATTTTGACCACACATAAATGGTTATATGAAAGGAATCATAATTGAGGATAAACAAAAGGTGAGAATGTTGAGTATTGTCAGTGATGTCAAAAGTGCATCTTGCATGAGGTTGATGTTATTGAGAGAGTGTGTCTAGTTGACATGTTTTGATGTGATAAGGGGCATTGATGGAATGTTGACATTGAAGGATGTTGTCATGAAAAATAATTTGAAATAAAAATATAAAATTTTAAGTCAACTAATGCCTTATGGTTTCATGAAGCTAGAAGTCTTTGAGTAGCCTAAGCCTATTCATGGTATGAAGAGACCCTATAAGAAACTATGAGCATGGTTATTTGGTGATATTACTAAAAACAAGAATGAGTGGTTATATGAGGTTATTTTATCATGTATTTGATTAATTATATCATTCATGAGAGTCTTATGGTAATCCTACAAGGGTAGGGCTTTTTGATCAAGTCTGCATTTATATCACTCCTAGACCCTACTTGGCCTAATGAGGCATCATGATTTGTTATCAAGTCATGTGAAGTATGTATGGTAGTTTTGAATAATGATAGAGGTTTATTTAGTATTTTAGTGATGTTTATATTTCATGTAAAGTGTCATGAAGCTTAGTTTTAAGGCCTAATGAGGTTTGCAAGTCAAGGTCTAAAAAGCAAAAGAGAGAGAGTGTGTGGCTTAATGAGGGGTCCTGATCATATTTCAATGTTTTTGAGATTATGTAATCATTTTCAGAGGTTATTTATGTTTATTAGATTTTTTTCATGTAGTTTTATGATCTATTTTGAAGGAAAATGTATGAAAAGTTGTTTGGAGGTCTCTTGAGAACTCAAAATGAAGGGTTTTAAACCTGAGAAGGATTTTCTTATGCTCGTCAGCTCATCAAACCTTTGCATGGGAACCTAATTAGTTCATGGTAGATTTTTAGTGGTCCTAGATCATAATTATATGAATTATTTTTTGGATTGAGGGGCTATGATTTATGAATGATCGTTAAGAGTGGAAATAGGTTTAAACACTTTTAGAACCCTAATAAGGACTCAATATTGAATATTTTGATAAAAATTGCTCAGGATGGATTGAATTTCTTAGGTAAAATATTTTATCTTGTATTAGACCCTCCTAATTACATACAAGTGGTATTGGTTAGAGAGAAGATAGAGAAAATGTTGAGTTACAGGCTTGTTTCTAAAGAAGTTGTAGAATTCAAAAGTTGCATTAAACATAGTAATAAAATTGATGGAGGAAGAAGGTAGAGAATCATGTTTCATGTCCATTAAGGTTAATATATTGGTTATAGTCCTCAATTTTTCTAAACCGGTCATCCAAGTTATCCATTC
The DNA here is from genome assembly GCA_037957365.1 of Torreya grandis. Classification (NCBI taxonomy): domain Eukaryota; kingdom Viridiplantae; phylum Streptophyta; class Pinopsida; order Cupressales; family Taxaceae; genus Torreya; species Torreya grandis. Next base: position 2,478,239 of record JARHVA010002010.1, on the reverse strand, counting down.
GTTAACAAGCCTAATGGTGCAAATAGTAATAAGCACAAGCAACTGTGAGAAGATGAATTGGAGTGTGTTTTCATGATATAAATATGAAATCAAGTTCATGGAGATGTTTTTTAGATTGTTTTTTCCTATTAATTCTTGGTAAATATATTTAAATTTAGGTATAGTAGTGAAAATGATGAATCCAAAATGGCTTATCTGACTCAGTGAGGTATGTGTGTAGTGAGGTCAACAAATTGGTCTGTAAAACCAATAGTTGCAGCTAGACCATATGATCTTTATGTTTGAAGATGGTCTAGATAGGTCATAAGATATTTTTAATTCTTCAACAGTATTTGAATGTGTCTACACAAGTGTTGGATTTCAAAGTCATCATGGCTAGTCTTTGAGGAAAATTGACTGTTTTGAGTGAGTAAGTTGCAAAAGTGTTATTGGGTCCTTATCTCTGAGTGAAAGTGTATAATGAATTTATTGATGACCTTGAGGTTATGTAATTTATTTATAAGTTATTTATTTTATTTTTTGTGTGGATAAATATTTTTTATCTTCAATTATTCAATATAAATGTTTATCTATGTTCAAAAGCCTAATGTAAATAATGCTAATGCAGTGTTTCAAGTAGTGGTTGGACCTAAAAGTGTTATGAAGATTAAATGATGTTTGATAAGGCCTATTTTATGGTTTTATGGAAATTTTGTCATTTATAGATATTTAAAGTGTTCTAAGGGGTTATAAGGTAACATGTCCTAAAGTAGGACTAATGGAATTAGGTCTCTATGAAACCTAAAGAAGGATTTGGTCTATTTGAGTATTGGTCAACCTAATGTAATTATTGATCATTTATTATAATTTGTCCTAAGATCTATTGTGTGTACAATCTAATTGGGTAAGTGTGTGTGGCTGACCAAGAGGTGTATGAGCAAGAGGCTTGTATAAGAACAAGGTCTTTTAGGCCTAATTATGTGTTTATTAATTTGAATAGTGGAATGAACAAGATAAAATATCCTTTAGTGTAATAAGGTCTTATATACCATTATAATAAATTATAGGTATTTTCATGGGTATAGAAAAGGAGGTCTAAGTATGAAAATCAAGGTCATATGACCTAATCAGACTTAAAGATACCTAGTTGAGCAAAGAGGCCTAGAAAGCAATTTGAGAGGGATAAGAGTTTGAAGAGATGATGAGGTGGTCATTATTAGTTGGTTTATAAAAATAATGTTCTTAATGTGATCAAAAAAAATAGGTGGTTGAGTTGGTGTTGAGTCATCTAGGGGGTTGGTGCCTCCTTACGAGTGGGTGTTTGGCTAGTTGGGGTTGGTTCTCCATGTGGAGTTGGTGTTTCACTAAATTTGGTTTTTGTCTTATAGGACTATATTTAATTGTCATAGATCAATTGGTTTTATTCCCCTTGAGGGTTTCCCGCATATATGATGTGTTCTTATCTTTCATGTTCATATGTATGGTTACTTATGCTTTGATTGATTTATATGTTTGTATAAATGGCTCATGAATGTTAAGTGGAATTAAATGAATGTTTTGAATATTGATTCACCCCACCCCTTATTCATCAAGATTTTAATAATTGGTATCAGATCTTGGTCCTTTGAAGTGGGACTAATAGCTTGAAGGTGATCATAAGAAGCACAATATGTCTAGTGATCAAGAAGACAATGTGTATAATGAAGAAATAGAAACTTAAGTAGACCTTGAAGTTGAGATTATAATTTCCCTAGATGACTTCAAGAATTAAAATAAGATGAAGCATTATTTGAGATATATGGTCAAGGATATTAAGGAATATATTTTTACTTTGAAGAGTGGTTAGGTCAAATAAGCCAAAAGGGCTGAGAAGATCATCAAGGATCTCAAAAATCAGTTAGAAGGTGTCAATACAAATTTTAGATCAAAATAAATTGAGTGTGATCAATTGAAGACACACTAGATTCTTTGTAGGTTAAGCATAAGAAGCTCATAGATAATATGAGCAAGTTTGAGAAAGAGTGTGATAAGCTAGAACAAGTTAAAATCACCAACATGAAGATATCAATTAGGTAACCCAATACAATGAGGTATTCCAATTCTTTCAATGGTTTTTATTTTTCTTGTCATATCTTTGGTCATAAAGCAAGTGATTATAGAATGGTCTCAATGGGTGAGTTGCCATGGGCCCATGGGAGAAGGATTAATCTATCTAAATGAATTAAAAAGGTATATGGAGCTTATAGAGTGAATGAGAAGGGTCAAACATTGGTTTAGAAGCCAAAAAAAGTCAATACTAGTCATATTGAGCCCAAGAGTCAAGATGGATTATTTTCTGAGGAATGGAATACTAAATAGGAATTTATGATAGCTTAGACTACCTTTCACATTTAATATGAAGGAATTAAATGGTATATACATATTATTTTATCAAGACACATGATAGGATACAAAAACAAGTTCATCTCATTGAAGAATAATATTGTAGTAACAGTGAGATTTGGAGACAACACAACTACCAATATAGTTGGCAAGTGTATCTTGAGTTTGAATAATGGGAAGACCAAGACAGAAAATGTGTTATATGTGGAATTTTTGAACATAACCTGATTAGTTTAAGTAAAATTTGTAACCAAAGACACACACTAAGATTTCATGATAGAGGGTGTGAGATAAGGATAGCCAAATCAGGAAGGCTAATTGTCAATGCAAAAAGAACTGAGAAAAATCTATATGTCTTAAATGATATCAATAAGGATAGATATTTTATGAGAAATATATATTAAATTTTGATATGGAACAAAAGGTTAGGTTACCTAAACTTTGATAATATAGTCAAGATAAGCTCTAATGATTATGTGAAAAACATGCCTAAGATCACCAAACCTAAAAACATACTTTACAAAACATGTCAACATGGTAAGAAGACTAGAATAAGATTCATGTCCAAGGAGTAATATAATACAACACCCTTGGATTTAATACACACTAATATATGTGGGCCTACAAAAATACAAAGCATTCATGGAGATAACTACTTCATGTTATTCATAGATGACTATGTAAGAATGACTTGCATATAATTTTTGAAAGAAAAGTTAGAATCTCTTGATAAGTTCAAGGAATTAAAGGAATTTTTTGATAATGATAAGAATGGAAAGATCAAAATATAAGATCTGATAAAGGAGGATAGTTTTGGTCTAATGAGTTTTATGACTTTTGTGATGTTCATGGAATAAGGAGATAGTTCTCAGTAACAAGGGCACCTCAGCAAAATGGGGTAATGGAAAGAAAGAATAAGACAGTTCAAGAGATAGAAATAACTATGCTAAATGAGTCTAGATTATGTAATGGATATTAGAGAGAGGTAGTGAGAATTATAGTCTATATTTTGAATAGAGGATAGATAAAGACTAATGTAAACAAGACTCCTTATGAATTGTGGAAAGGTAAACCTACTAATGTAGAACACTTTAGAGTGTTTGGGAGAAAATATTTCATCAAAATAGATGATGAAGATTTAGGAAAGTTTTATTCTATATCTGATGAAGGTATATTATTAGGATACTTATCAATGATCTCATATTATAGACATTAAAACAAGAGGTTACAAAAGATAGTGTAAAGTACCAATGTGAATATTGATGAGAAAAGGAAACCACACTCATAATCAAAGGATACATTAGAGAATATGGACTTCAAAAATGAAGAGGAAAATATATAGGTTGATGAGGAAGAAGAAGAAGTTGAGGAGAGACAAGACTCAAAAATCCCCTCAAGATAGATTCAAATAGATTATCTTGAATCTCAAATCATTGGCAACAAGGATGTAGGTATACAAACAAGGAGAAGATTGGTAAGTAATAAAAATCAAGATAATGTTGATATATTGTATAATATTAAACCTATTAACCTTATAGAATCAATAAAATATAAATTTTGGATAAGTGTTATGAATGAGGAATTAGATCAAATAGAAAAGAATGAGACTCAAGAACTAGTTCCTAGGCCTAAAGATAATAATGTCATTAGTACAAAATGAGTGTTTAGAAACAAATTGAATAAATATGGAGAAGTCACTAAGAACAAGGATATACATAATTTAAAGGGGTAGACTTTGAGGATACCTTTGCACTAGTAGCAAGATTGGAGGCCATCATATTGTTTCTAGCATAAGTAGGATTCAAAGGGTTTAATGTATACTAGATGGATGTAAAATATGCCTTTTTAAATGGGAATTTGGAAGAAGAGGTGTACATAGAGAAACCTAAGGAGTTATCACTATCAGGTGATAAGGACTATGTTTTCAGATTGAAAAAGGATTTGTATGGTCTATACAAGCTCCTAGAGCTTGGTATGCTAGGTTGGATAAGTATCAGTTAGATCAAGGATTAAAAAGAGGAGTTGTAGATAGTAATATATACATAAAGATAGAAGATTACCATCAGTTAATAGTATTTGTCTATGTGGATGACAACATATTTGGGGGAAACAATGAGAACATGGCCAAGTCCTTTGCAAATGTGATGAAGAAAGATTTTGAGATGTCCATGATGGGAGAACTATTATTCTTTCTTGGGCTACAAATCACTCAATCTAAAAAATGTATATTAATATCAAGATCCAAGTATATAAGAGAGATGTTGAAGAAGTTTGATATGTAATATTTTAAGGCATCTAGTACACCTATGATCATAGGGTGTAAGTTGAGCAAGGAAGATGAGACTTAAAAAGTTAATTAGACATCATATAGGTAAATGATTGGAAGTTTGATATACACCACTACCTATAGAATTGACATCATGTAAGTAGTAGTTCATGTGGGAAGGTTTCAAGTAGATCTAAAGGAAAAAAATCTTCAAGTAGCCAAAATTATACTTAGGTATCTCAAAGAAACTACGGAGTTTAGGTTGTGGTATCCAAGGATAAAGGAGTACAATTTCACAACCTATACAGATGTAGACTGGGTAAGAAGTCTAAATGATAGGAAGAGTACTAGTGGAAAAGATTTGTTTTTAGGTGGGTGATTATTTTTGTGGATAATAAAAAATAAACCATCACTAATATTATCCACTTGTGAAGCTGAGTACATTACAATAGCTTCATGTTGCACTCAAGGCCTTTGGATGAGACAGACATTAAAAGACTACAAGGTGGAGTATGATAGCCCTAGCCCTATCTATTATGACAATACAATTGATATAAGCATCTCAAAGAACCCTATTATGCACTCAAGGACTAAACACATTCCCATTAGGTATCATTTCATAAGAGAGAAGGTAAGTGAACAAAGTTAGACTTGAATATGTTTCTACAAAGGATTATATTGCAGAAATTTTGACCAAACCACTTTCAAAGGTAACATTTGACTACCTAATATAGGAATTGGGTGTAATTCCTACCCCTAGTAGTCATTTAAAAAGCCAATTACTTAGGGGGAGATAATCATGTGGTTCATTAGCTCTAAGATTAGTTGACTATTTATAATAAGGTATGTATGGAGATAGGGGGAACATGTTTGTATGATGGCTCATAAACTCATAGTACTATATGTTGAGTGTTTTGGTTTCAAGGAGTGTGATTAAAGGAGTTGAAGACATCACTTTTTCATTTATATCAAAGGGGGAGAAAGTTAAGAATGAGGGATAAGTTTTTTGAGAGTGGTTTCCATCAATGACAAAGGAGGAGATTGTTGAGTATTATCATTGACTTCAAAGGTGCATCTTGCATGAGGTTGATGTCATTAAGAGAGTTTGTCTAGTTGATAGTGTATTGATGTAACAAGGGGAATTGATGGAATGTTGGTATTAAAGTATGTTATCATGAAATATAATTTGAAGGTAAAAGAGATAATTTTAAGGCAATGAATGCCTTATGGTTACATGAAGGTATAGGTCTTTAAGTAGCCTAAACCTAGTCATCACATGAAGAGACCCTGTAAGAAGGTATGAGCATGTTGGCTTGGTAAGACAAGTGCACACAGGAATGAGTGTTTGTATGAGGTTGTTTTAGCATGTATTTGAGGAATTAGATAACTCATGAGAGTATTAGGGTAATTATACAGGGGTAGGACCTTCAGATCAAGTCTGCATCTAGACCACTCTTAGACCCTACTTGGCCTAATGAGGCATCATGATATGTTATCAAGGCATTTGAAATATGTATGCTAGTGTTTAATCATGAGATATGTTTTATTATTATTATTGATGTGGAAAGTACATGGAAAGAGGCATGAAGGTCAGTTTTAAGGCCTAATGTGGTTTACAGGTCAAGGTGTAGAGAGTAAAAGAGAGAGAGTGTGGCTTAATGAGGGTTCATGGTCAGATTTCAAGGTGTTTGATCTCATGTAAGCATGATTATAGGTGAGGTATTTTGTTTCAAGTTTATTCATGTAGTTTGAGGTTCTAGTTTGAAGGACAAGGCATGAAAAGTTATTTGGAGGTCTCTCAAGTGCTCAGAATGAAGGGTTTTCAACTTGAGAAGGATTATCTTATGCTCATAAGCTCATAAAAAAATTTCATGATAACCTAATCAGTTAATGGTATATTTAAAATGGTCTTATCTAAAAATTATAGGAATTAGTTTTTGGATTGAGGGGCCATGCTTTATGAATGATTGTTAAGAGTGGAAGCAGTTTAAACCCTCCTAGAACCCTAATAAGGACCCAATGTTGATGATGTTGTTAAAAAGAGATAAATATGGATTTAATTTCTTATTTAATATATTTTATATTGTATTTTACTCTCCCAGTTACCTATAGGTGGTATTGTTTGGACAAAGGAGAGAGAAAATGTTGAGTTACATGCTTGTTTCTGAAAAAGTTATTGCAAAAATCAAAAGTTGCATTAAACATAGTAAGAAAATGGATGGAAGAAGAAGGTGGAGACTCATATTTCATGTAAATTAATGTTTTTATATAGGTTCTATTCCTCAAGTGTGCTAAACTAGTCATCCAAGTTAGCAAATCGCTAGCAGGCCTAATGGTGCAAATAGTAAAAAACCTAGGTAGTTGTGAGAAGATGAATTGGAGTGTGTTTTCATGACATAAAGATGAAACCAAGTGAATGAATATGTTTTTTGATAATATTATTTCCTATTAATTCTTATTAAATATATTTAAATTTAGGTCTAGTGGTGACTATGATGAATCCAAAATGGCTTATTTGACTCAGTGAGGTTTATGTGTAGTGAGGTCAACAGATTGGTCTGTAAGACTAATAGTTGTTAATAAACCATATGATTTTTATATTTTAAGATGGTTTGGATATTTCATAGGATATTTTTAATTAATAAATATTCTTTTAATGTGTCTACAGAGGTATTGGATTTCAAATTCACTATGACTAGTCTTTGAGGAAAAATGGCAATTCTAAGTGAGTAAGTTGCAGAGGTGTCTTGGAGTCCTTATCTTTGAATGGAAGTGTCTAATTAATTTGGTGATTAAATTGAGGTCATGTAAGTTATATATAATATGTTTATCTCCATGGTTGTGTGGATAAATGATGTGTTATCTTTAGTTATTCAAGATAGAATTTTCTATGTGTTTAAATGCCTAATGTGAACAGTGTTAATGGAGTGTTTCAAGTAGCAGTTGGACCTAAAAGTGTTATGGAGACTAGAGGATGTTGGATAATGAATATTTCAAATTATTATGGAAATTTTGTGCCATGTATTGAGATTTAGAGTGTTACAAGGTAACATGTCCTAAAGTAAGACTAATGGAATTAGGTCTCCATGAGACCTAAAGAAGGATTTGGTCTATTTGAGTATTAGATGACCTAATGTAATGATTGATTATTTATTATAACATGTAATAAGGAATATTTTGTCACCAATATAAGTGGTTAAGTGTGTGTGGCTAACCAAGAGTTGTATCATCAAGAGGCTTGTATAAGAATAAGGCCTTTTAAGCCTAATTGTGTAGTAGTTAATTTGAATAGTGGAGAGAATGAGATAGAGGATCCTTGAGTGGAAGAAGGTCTTATAGACCATTATAATAAATTAGATGGACTATCATGGATATGTAATAGGATTTTTGAGTATGAAAATCAAGGTCATATGACCTAATCATTATTAAAGAGACCTAGTTGAGTGAAGAGGCCTAAAAAGCAATTTGATAAGGATAAGAGTGTGAAGAGCTAAAGAGGGGTCATTATAAATTGGTTGAGAAACATAGTGTTTTAGATGTGATCAAAACACTTAGGTGGATGAGTTGGTGTTGTCATCTAGGGGGTTGGTGTATACACATAATATTTTTAAAAAAATTATCACTTACTAACATTTTGTATCTTTTGGGAACCCATCGAGTCTTAATCTCTTTAAGTCATTCATTAAGGGGCACACTAGGAAAGGGGTGGATAGAACATTGGTGCTTCATAGGATTTATGTCCCTTTTTATACTTTTTATCTACACACTTGTCTCCTCAAAACATTATCCCTAAGCTTGTTCTTCTCTATTGTACCCTCTCTAGTCATTTGCTACATTTTATCCTCCTATTCCTCACCTTAATCCCCTTTCATCAGTCAGCTATAATAGGTAAATTGGGTCAACCCTATATAGATTTGGGTGATTTTTACTTAAGAATTAGTTTGGCTTTTGGCCAACCTAGCTCATGACCTAGTGAATTATTGTCTAAAATTGTACCAAGTTGACTAGGTTGACCCTATCAATAGGGATTTTTAGAAGGGCTTAGGGTCAAATCTACCTATATATACAATTTCATTTCATCATTATTAAGAGAAGAGAAGAGGAAGTAAGAAATATTATGCTTATACTTATTGACCATTCTACTTGAGGAGTAAGCTTAGGGTTTCATACTTTCTTTGGAGGTACAGATAGTATCTTATGGATAAGTATTTGGATACATTGATAGGTTATGTATCCTAGAATTGATTTATCTTTGTCATCCTTACATACCACAACAACCTCTTGCAAATTACCTTGTCCAAGGGAGATATTGAAGCTCAGTGGGTTCATCTTCAAAGGTAAGTATTCATAACTTTGTTCCTCTTTTGTAAGGGTAGATAGATATGTATTTGTACTTCTCTTCCATGCATTAGGATTCTGTATGCATTGACATGAGTATATGTCTTATATGCATGTTTCATTTTAATGTTTCTAACCCCCACTTTATGCCATGAGCTTTGATGAGTAGTAGATTATATTTACTTTACTTGTTATTAGTTTAGTGAGATATCAAAACATAGGACTCCCTTAGGTTTATTACATGATTATGCTTGCCTAGAGGCTTTGGAACCCTCCCTAGCACCATGTACTATGATAAGAGATCCTCTAATCAAGTCTAGCATATCCTCATATTGATCATGTTCTTTCTTAACAAATGTATCCCCAATTATAACTGTATGGTATGATCTATCTTCTCTAAGTGAGAATTGATTTATAGACATGATGCATTTTTGATTGCATATATTCTAGTGAACCTGATGTAAATCTAACCCTTGTGGGTTTTTTTTCACTTATTTCAATATTTTATCATTTATATTATCATATATTTATAATATTAGGTTGACAGTGTCAACATAGTTCTAAATTTTATGTGTAGGTTTAACACACAGTCACATCAATACGACTCTATTTTATTTATGCAAGCATTTTATCAAGTTCAAGTTACTAGGTCAACCTAGTCAAAACTTGTATACTTTTAGGCACTAGAATCAACATACTAGGTCAACCCATTCAAGCATGTACACTTTTAGGCATCCATCCCAGTATACTAGGTTGACCTAATCAACCTTGTGATGAGGCCAAGATATGTTCAATAAATGTATAATAAATGACCTAATCTTACTCTCTCTTTTTATTAAGTTTGATTGCATTTTGTAACTTTTATTTTGATCTAAGATGAGTTAGGATGTGATTATCCATCTTTTATTGATTATGATTCTAACATTTTAAAAGACCTGTAAATCCTAACAAGTGTGTTGGAAAATTATAATTTTGCAATAAAATAGGTCATCATCAGGCTAAAGAATAAATATGAAGTGGATTACATTTTTGTTCAAGCATTGGACTCAATTTAGATTAGTTTTGGAACCTGCAGAATCTATTTTGGAACCATCACAGTCAGTTCCAGAACTTCACCATACTATTTCAAGTTGTCACATTTTTAGACTTATCTCTGGAACTCTATATTTAGCTCCGATACTCCTTTAGATGATTTCCATAACTTTTGTGGCTATATATAAAACTGATGAGGATCTATTCCAAATGGTCGATGATCTGTTAAAGATCGATGATCCCATTAAATCAGGAATAGATTCCTAATTTTTTGAACTGGCAAAATCAATATAATTATCACATAGTTGGACATCCAACCACATCTTGATTCAGCACCTATTCTAGGCACAATTCCATTCGATCGTATCTATGAAATAGTTACAGCCATCAAAGCATCTATATATATATATATATATATATATATATATATATATATATATATATATATATATATATATATCCCTGATATAGATAATAAAAAAAGGGAGAAGAAAAATAGAGAAGATAGTAGAAGAATAGAGAGAAAGGATAGCTTAGTATATTTGTAATACATAACATTTTTATCAATGAAATAGCCATTCCTATTTTGAAAGAAAATTGACGTGTTCAAATCTTGTTTTATGCGGAGCAAGAGTCCACTCCTCCAAAGGAACAAGATCTTCATTTTTGTCAGTATTTATATTTATATTAGCAAAAGTAAATAGGTAACTCTGTTAAATTTATAAATGCTTCCAACTCTTTAAAATTAAGATTTGTTGTAAATTTGTTCCTGCAAGTGTTTTAGATTAAATTTTCACTTCTACAATGTGTGTTTATTTCCAGCAATCAATTTCATTCTTGCAACGTGTGTTTATTTCCAGCAATCAATTTCATTGATGTAACGTGTGTTTATTTCTAGCAGATTTGCATAGTTTGATTTCAATAAGGTTTTAACCAAGAAATCCTTAAGACATTAAAAAACCCCCAAAACAAGAAAAATAAACAAATACCCCCATTTAATTACTAAATCATTATGATTCCTCTTATTGCATACAGCTTCAGACACAACCCTGGTTAAATATGACATCAATAGAAAGTTGATTAAATGAAGGGGATAATGACACCCAACATTTTTGGCATTGTTGCCAGGGATTACTAGTTATAATTTTCTAATTAGGTGTCAATAAGATCAAAAATCATTCATTTAGTAATTAAATAAATTTTCCCTAATTTATGAGTAGACCACGAGATTCCAAGGGAAGATTTATCCCTAAAATTTTTGAACAAGAAATTCCATCATCCTCTAGTTTAAGAAAAGATGTTGAACAAGAATTGGAGGCACCATTATCTCCTTCAAGACAAAAAGCAAAATTGTCATCTTTAGAATTTTTGGATTAGTCACCAGAACCAAGTAGAACCATAGGAAGGAGGATTATTTCTCAAGATCCATTAAGGGAAAGTTTGGATTCTCAATTGAGTAGTCAACCCCCTACTCCTAACTTTTCACCATCTCCAAAATAGACCACATACCCCATTGATTGGGAGAAGGAATTAGAGAATACCAGAGACATGGAATGAGAAGTTGTAAGAGAACCTGAGAGAACCTTTACCTATCCTATTCATATTGAGGATGACAAAACCACTATGAAAAACATTTCACTTGCACATTTGCCCACATTTAGAGGAATGTCATCTGAGGATCTCGACCAATTTCTGTTTGAGTTTAAAGTACTATGTCAGACTTATGATTACAAGACAAATAATCAAAAACTAAAGTTGTTTCCATATACCCTGAAGGACACATCAATGAGGTGGTTTATGGTATTAACATCTAATTCTATTACCAATTGGGAACAAATGGAAACTATCTTCCTAGACAAATATCAAGATTATTATAGAGGAAGAAATTGAAAGGAAGAATTTTTCAAAATCAAATAGGAAGAAGATGAAAATATGGAAGATTATTTGGACAAATTCCTCTTTATGAGTAAAAGATGTGGATTTTTACATCAAGAAGATTTAAATAAAACAATTTTTCTCAAAGGTCTAGATGATGAATCTAGAGAAACCCTTGATTTAATTGGTGGAGGAAACATTGCTCAATTAAGAATAGATGAAATCATATAAATTTCTAGAAACTATTCAAGAACAAGGGGAGGACCTAGAAAAGGGAAAATGGTTAAAAATTAAAATCCAGATATGAAAAAATTGATGGATGAATTGGCAAATTTTAAAATAGATATATTAGTTCAATTAACCTCCACCATGGATGGATTACAAGCTAAAGCAAATGCCCAACTTGAACCATTAGCCATGTATTGTCCTAGATGCAGAAAGAAGCATGCACTAAGAGAATGTCCTTTGGATAAAATAGATGTATGTCTTGTCTACGAATCTAAATAACATGATACTCATGCTTGTTCTCTTCTTCCATTCATAAAAATCATCTCAAACAAACCAATACATCAGCCACCACAGAAGAATTAAATTTTATTCAGAGACAACCTAATCAAGAACAGTTTATGACAAGACCAACTCCTAATCCCTAGATGATGCCATGGGTAGCTCAAATAGTACCACAAAGTTGGGGATAGCCACCTTGGGCTCCTCAACCCACATGGCATCCTCAGAATTGGGCAAGTCAATCTTGGAATACTCAAGGACATCAACCTTGGGCTGGTCAAGGAAATTCTTATACTTGGCCACAACCTAGATGGAGCCCTAGTAATTATGTGCAAGGAAAAACATATCCAAATCAGAACCAACAAACCATAATGGGACCTAAAACACAAAATCCATAGATTTAAAACATATTCCAAACCCAAATGTGAGCACAACCAGTAGCAAACCCAAGAAATAAAAAAACAACTCCTGTATACGAAATAGAACCAAAAAAATCAGTTGATTTAAATACAATGGATTGTAAAAACATTCAAACCAGATCTGATAAAATAGTTAGCAGTCCACTTGTTATAATCACTGAGATGATAGAAGAAGCTAAAACCCTTAGCATAGTTACACCTCAAGAAGATGACAAAGAAAAAGATAAAAAACCAAAAAAAATCTACTGAGATTCCATTTCTAGAAAGACTTTAAGAAACCATAGAACTTAAAGAATTTGAATTGGTATAGGAACTAAGAAGATTGAATATTGAAATACCATTGTTACAAGAAATTAAGGATATTCTAGAGTTGATCAAATTAATCAAATTATTATGTTTTAAAAAACTTGGAAGAAAGAAACAATACCCCAAGACTATTCAGGTAGACAGGAAACTTGTTGATTTATTAGCAGGGAAACTCTTACTACCTAAATATGGAGATCCTAGAAGCCTATTTCTATAGGGAATAAGGATATACATAATGTTTTGATTGATTTAGGCACAACTATCAATGTAATGATAGTGGACACTTTGAAAACATTACCATTAATAGGCATACAACCTACTAATACCATATTACAGATGGCAAATTAGTCTATAGCAAAACTAGAAGGAGTTATTGAAGATGTGGCAGTAATGGTGGAATCATGGGAATATCTAGTTGACTTCCTTATATTATAGCCAAAAGGTAAAACACTTGGTTATCCCATTATTTTGGGGTGACCATGGTTAGCTACAGTTGTTGCCTTAATTGATTGCAGGTTAGGTGATATGACTATTTCAAATGGTAAGAATTCTAAGAAAATTTCATTATATCCATTTGCACAACCTTTTATTGATAATCAAGCAAAATTATGGGTTGATAATCTTGATATTAATGAGAAAAATTTGTCTTCTTTGGCTATGATAACATTATAGGATCATGTACAGGAAATAGATGATATGGTTAATCCTTCATTAAATAAACATCAATCATCATTGGAGCAGTCAAGATTAGTTCTGGAACCATCATAGTTAGTTCTAGAACCATCATAGTTAGTTCCAAAATCATCACAGTTAGTTCTGGAATCATCATAGTTAGTTCTGGAACCACGCCAATTCTCTGCAAGTGAGATAACTTCAATCTGAGGGAACATGATTTCTCTTGGGGAGAGGAAGGATCTATAGCATCAGCTTTATAGATATCAAGAGATGATGAAGTTTTGGAAAATATCAGTAATGAGGAGTTTGACCTACAATAAGATAATAATCATAACTCTTCTTATTGTCCTTTGTCTAGCATTCTGTCTCTAGGAACTTTCGGAGATGTTGCTACATATCATATATTGTTACCACATGCCTATCCACTAAACACCTTAATGGAACCCTTTCAACAAATCAGCTCATCAATCCTGGAACCAAACATGTTGAGATTCAACTAGGATAAATTTTGAAAATTAATAGTTGGTTAAAGAATGATGAAGAAGTCAAACTATTTAATGTTATGAGGAATTATACTAAATCATTTGCTTGAGACTATAGAGATGTGAAAGGAATTCATCCAAGTATCTACACTCATCACATTTATACTAAAAATATTAGACCGGTTAGAAAACCTTAGGGAAGGATTAATCCAGCCTTAAGGGATATAGTCAAACAAGAAATTGAAAAACTATTACAAGTAGGTTTTATCTACCCTATCTCAGATAGCCAGTGGGTGTCTCCTCTTGTAATTGTCCCTAAAAATAATGGGAAATGGAGAATTTGTGTTGACTATAGGGAACTAAACAAAGCCACCCTAAGAGATTATTTTCCCTTACCATTCATAGATCAAGTTTTAGACAACCTTTTAGGTAAACAATATTTTTCCTTCTTGGATGGATTTAGTGGATACAATCAAATTCAAATGGATCAGGACAAAACTACATTTACTTGTCCATGGGGTACCTTTGCTTACAGGGTATTGCCATTTGAACTATGTAATGCTCCAACAACCTTTCAAAGATCTTTATTAGTAATTTTTGCAGACCTAACAAATGACTTTGTAGAGGTATACATGGATGACTTTACTTTGTATGGAGATACATTTGATGATGCCTTAAAAAATTTTGACATAGTATTAACACGATGTGAACATCACTTGTCTCTTAGTCATGATAAATATTTGTTGATGGTCGATGAAGGGATCGTATTAGGGCACCATATTTCAAAAAGAGGAATTCAAGTTGACCAAAACAAAATCAAGATTATTTCAGACTTGCCTATTCCTCAAACTCCTACAAATATCAAATCATTCTTAGGACATGTTGGATACTATAGGAATTTTATCAAGGATTTTAGTAATAATGTAGCCCCCATGTTTAAATTGCTTCCCAAGGACTGTGAATTTATTTGGGATGAATAGTGTCAACATGCTTTTGAATAAATTAAAGAGATATTAGTAATTGCCCCAATATTGCAAGGACCTAATTGGGAGAAACCTTTTCACATCCAAAATGATGCATCAAATATCTCAATTGGTGTAGTTTTGAGACAAAGAACTGAAGAAGGAAGAATTTATGCTATTTACTATCTTAGTAAAAATCTTACACCCACTAAAAAAAATTACAATAACACTAAAAAATAATTTCTAGTTGTGATCTATGCAATCAATAAATTTAGACATTACATTACAGGGTACAAAATATTTGTACATATAGATCACTCAGTAATTAAATATTTAATGAACAAACTAGTGGTTGGAGGTAGAATAATTAAATGGTCATTACTTCTACAAGAATTTGATATTACCATTGTGGACAATCCAGGCAAATCTAATGTGGTAGTTGATTACTTGTCAAGATTGACCAGTATAGGGGAGTAGGATCCAGTCAAGGATAACTTTCTAGATGAACAATTGTATGTTATTTTAGATAGCACACCATGGTTTGCTGACATGGAAAATTATCTTGCAATAGGGAAGTTTCCTCCTTCTTTCACTAAAAAGCAAATAAAAAAATTAATTAAAACTAGTGCACAATTCAAATGGTTAAATGGAATGCTATTTAAATGTGGTCTTGATTTGGTTTTACGTAGGTGTGTAAGAGAAGATGAAATTTTTGACATCCTCTAGGCATGCCATGATGAACCAAGTGGAGGACACTATTCAGTTAAAATAAATGCTCATAAGATACTTGGCACTAGTTACTATCGGCCATCTCTCTACAAAGATGTGAAGAAATATATCAGGTGGTGTGATCCTTGTCAAAGGATGGGATAGCCAACCATTACCAATGAAATGCCTCTGCAACCACAAGTAGTGATTGAACCATTTGAGAGATGGGGATTGGATTTTTTTGGACCTTTTAATCCTCCTTCACAAGGAAAAGAGCATATTCTTATATTTACTGATTATGTAACAAAATGAGAAGAAGTACAGGATTTAACAAATGCCACTAAAGAATTAGTTGTTGATTTCCTTTGGCACAGAATCATGGTAAAGTTTGGAGTGCCAAGAAGCTTAGTTTCAAACCAAGGACCACAATTTATGTCCAATATGATCTAGGCCTTCACAATGTATTATCAAATTAATCATAGGAAGTCATCTCCCTATCACCCACAAGCAAATGGACAAGTTGAAGTAACAAATAGAGAATTAGAAAACATCCTCACTAAAATAGTTGAAGCTGAAAGAAGAGATTGGGTAAAAGACTACCTGAAGCTGTCTGGGCTTACAATACAACTTGGAAAACCACAAAAGGGTTTTCACCATATGAATTAGTCTATGGGAAAAATCCCTTGTTGCCTATTGAGTTTGAACTACAGATATTGAGGACAACAACTAAGGTGGGAATTGAATTGGATGTATCTCAAAAGGAGGGAATCCTTAAACTCAATGAATTAGATGAATTCAAAATGGAAGCACTTCACCAGACAAAGATAATCCAAGGTCAAAAAAAGCAATGGCATGATTCATATATCAAAGAAAGACAATTCAAAGTAGGAGACTGGGCATTACTATTTGATTCTAAGTACCAAAAATTCAAAGGTAAATTAAGAACTAGATGGTTGGGACCTTATCAGATCAAGCAGATATTTGACAATGGTTCTATCCAATTACTTCCCATTGATGGTAGCAGAAGAATACTCTTGGTCAATGGACATAGGCTAAAAATTTATAAGAAGCCTCCTACTAAAGATGAATTCTTGAAGTAGATTGAAGCAAGTAAAGAATTTGATCATATGGAAGAACCCGATTCTTCCAAAATGATCACATAACCAGATGAAGAGATCTAGAATAAAGAGAACATAATGAAAACTAGTAAATAGCATTCTCTTCCCAAAAAAAATAAAAAATAAAAAATAAAAAATAAAAAATAAAAAAAGGATCAATTGAAAATCAGTGATGATGTTGATCTTCTCAAATAAATGGCTATTTAAATAAAACTTTTTGAATTCTAACTATTTTCTAACAATTTTTTAGGGATGACGTGTCTACATATTGGAGGGATTACATCATCAAGGATGATAATCATGTTTTTAACTTATTAAAGGTTAAATGAAAGTTTGCATGTGTGATTAGACTTGATTTAGAAAGATTAGTATGATGAGTCATCTATTATACATCATGGTTAAATGTGCAAAATCATGAGAAGGATATTGGTAATAGAATGAGTGGGCGGAAAACATAAAAAAATATGATTTTTATGATTGAAGCAACTGAATTTGCCAGTTTTGTAGCTGAGTATAGTAGTTCCATAGCTGAGTACAGTAATTTTGCAACCAAATTTGTGAAAATAGCAACTAAATCTGCTAGTTATGTAGCCATAATCATCAGTTCTATCGATACAAGAATCAATTTTCAAGAAAAAAAGAATGAATCATGGGAATCAAACTCAAGTTAGAATAGGAAGAAATGCTCCTTGTAGAATTAGCAAACCAGCACATAGCCAAGAATGAGGAATTAGCAGAAGTTAAAAAGCAACTAATAGAGAATGAGGAAAAATGTACAATATAGACCTATGTGTCAACAATCTCTGCATAGACTGAATTGACTTATTTTCCACTCAAGTAGTTATGGGATGACACATGCAGAGAACTTAGTGAACTTAAAACATCCAATATAGACTTGAAAGGCAAACTGGTAGAAGAAGAGAAAGTAAGGAAGGAATGGGAAGACAAATTTTACAAGGAGGAAAATGATAAGTATAAATTTCTTGTGAAAATACAAACAATTTGTATGATGAGTGAGAAGATAATTACATGTAGAAGACCTTCTCCTATTTATAGCATGTTTTTAGAAGAACAATTCATTCCCTGGCAGTTGGCAAGGATAACATGTGGCTTTCCACATGAAATAAAAGATGAATCTGATTTCTCGACTGCCTACTTCTTAGCTAATATAGAATAGAAAAACCTTCTTTGTGAATTTTACCTCTGCAATTTTATGCTAGAAATAAATACAGGTTTTATGATCAATTTGTATGTAAGAGAAATCCAACTTAATGCATTTGTCTCTATTCTTCAAAATTAGATTGCATGTAAATAAAGGGAGTCAAAACATTGGTTAAAGGCTAGTTCATTCAGTCTCTGTATAAGAATTCATTATGGTAATCCATCTGCCTTTGCTACATATTTCTAATCCCATGCATTTAATGATAAATTCAAGGGACCTTATCTTTTCAGTTTACAGCAAAGCATGGATGTCTTCACCTCCTATGAAAGGGCAAATTTTGATAATATCTATGATGCATGTTTAAAAATATGGGAATTTCTCCCAGTGGCATTGAAAAGAAGGGAAGTAATATCCCCTTCAAATTTGATCTAGAGTTTAGAAAGGGCAAAAACTTTATGCACAATAATTCCCCGAATCAATGAAACTCCTCTGAGCATATGGATAGGAATGCAAACAAGGCCACCTCTACTTATCACCCCCATATCTCCTTGGAAAAACAAAGAACCTCAACATCCTACTCAGTTTGAGGAATGGAAAAGAAAAGTAGAAGTAAGAGCAGGGTATAATACTTCTGAGTCAAAGCATTAGAACATTTAGTTTTAGCCATTTGATCTAAGTAATCAAATAGAATGTTGGATATACAATCCCAAATTTGAAGAATGAAGTTTGTAAAGGGACTTACAAACAAGTATGGGGGAAATGATGAGGTGAGGATATGCCCAATAAATGTATAATAAATGACCTCATCTTACTCTCTCTTTTTATTAAGTTTGATTGTATTTTGTAACTTTTATTTTGATTTGAGATGAGTTAGGATGTGATTATCTATCTTTTTTTATTGTGATTCTAACATTTTAAAAGACCTATAAATACTAACAAGTGTGTTGGAAATTTCTAGTGTTGCAATAAAATAGGTCATCATCAGGCTAAAGAATAAATATGAAGTGGATTACATGTTTTTTTGAAGCATTGGACTCAATTCAGATTAGTTCTGGAACCTACAAAATCTATTCTGAAACCATCACAATCAGTTCTAGAACTTCACCATACTATTTGAAGTTGTCACATTTTTAGACTTAGCTCTAAAACTCTATATTTAACTCTGATACTCCTTCAGATAAGTTCCAGAAATTTTGTAGCTAGATATGGAACTGATGAGGATTTATTCCAAATGGCTAGCAATCTATTAAAGATCAATGATCCCATTAAATTAGGAATAGATTCCCAATTTTTTGAACTAGCAAAATCAAGACAGTTATCACACAGCTAGACATCCAACCACATCTTGATTCAGCATCTATTATGGGCACAATTCCATTCTATCATATCTATTAAATAGTTATAGCCATCAAACCATCTATATATACAGACATGATATAGATAATAAAAAAAGGGAGAAGAAAAATATAGAAGATAGTAGAAGAATAGAGAGAAAAAGGATAGCTTAGTATATTTGTAATACAGAACATTTTTTATCAATGAAATAGCCATTCCTATTTTGAAAGCAAATTGAAGTATTCAAATCCTGTTCTAGGTAGAGCAAGGGCCCACTCCTCCAAAGGACCAGGATCTTCATTTTTGTCAGTATTTATATTTCTATTAGCAAAAGTAAATAGGTAACTCTGTTAAAAAAAATAAATGCCTCCAACTCTTTAAAATTAAGATTTGTTGTAAATTTATTCATATAGGCATTTTAGATTAAATTTTCAATTCTACAATGCATGTTTATTTCTAGCAATCAATTTCATTCCTACAATGTGTGTTTATTTATAGCAAACAATTTCATTCTTGCAATGTGTGTTTATTTCCAGCAATCAATTTCATTCCTACAACATGTGTTTATTTCCTATAGATTTGCATAGTTTTATTTCAATAAGGTTTTAACCAAGAAATCCTTAAGACATTAAAACCCCCCAAAACAAGAAAAATATACAAATACCCCCATTTAATTACTAAATCATTACGATTCCTCTTGTTGCATACAGCTTCAGACACAGCCATGGTTAAATATGACATCAATAGAAAGTTGATTAAATGAAGGAGATAATGACACCCAACACCTTGTACACTTTTAGGTAGTTAGTAATAGGTTTTTGCAAAGTTAGGTTGACCTAATCGACATAGTTAGTAGAATTTATAGGTATTAATCAAGATTCTTCAACAATAATCTTATTTCTCTGCATCCTCCAACCCTCTAAGGTTCCTTTCTATCCTTCTCTTTATTTTATTATAGTCTTATTTTTCATGGTTTATAGTCTTTAAAACTACCCTTTTATAGTCAACTAGGTTGACCCTATCAACGTAGTTCTGTATTATATATTTTATTTAGAAATCTAGGTCGACCCTGTCGACATAGTTCAATTTCATATCTTTGCTTCCATAGTACAAAATTAACACTATAAACTCTATTATGCATTCTTTGCATACACTATCGACTGAATTGACATTTTACTATGTTTCAAAGTTGGAATTAACCCTTATATGCTAGTAATTAGCTCAGACTTTCATTTCTTGTTTTCATGTTTATAATAGATCACATAATCTAATTAGGTGGTTTTTAATATAACATTTAGTTTAACTATTTTATTTTTTATACACACATTACCAAATCACAAAATATTAAAATGCATTTAAAATTTTTCTACCCAAGGCCTACTTTTGCTTGGATTTCATCATAAAAGGGGAAGCTAACTTAGTATTTTAGCCAAGTATAAACATGTGGTTAATGGTATATTTTGGCTAAGCACCCAACACCCTTATCATTGTGGTGTGTGAAGTGAGGGGTTAGGCCCTAATACCAAGATAGTACCATTTCTAATATATATCCCTTTCATCCCAAACATCCTGAAACCATCTTTAGATTACTTTATAGTTCCTTGCTTACAACCAACTTCATATCATATCTAAAAATAAACTCTAATAATCTAAAAACATTCAAGTTGATGACATAGTTAGCCTTTAATTTTTAATTTGATTGCTTGTTCTTTGCTCAATTGTATCCTATATTTTACAAACTTGCATTAGCTAGTATTGGTTTAAGGTTTTATGTTGTGTGCCTCAATTCAGTCAACCTTATTAATCCAATTTATTGTGTGTTTCCTTTCATTTCTTGCTTTCATAAGTACTTGTAAAATATCTCTTATTTTAGTGCACAGTCATTTCTATTGACATAGTATCTTATAAGCTATCTATTTTACCTTGTTATACTAAGTCGACCTTGTACACTTTTTTTCATCTTTGTTTGCTATACTAGGTCAACCTAGTCAACTCTATAAGGTTTTTAGGCCCTATTTTCTATACTAGGTTGACCCAATCAACTCTGTATAGTTTTTGTCACTTCTTATTTCCTTTATTTTATCACTTATCTTGCCTTGTTTAGTCTTTCTCCTTCATCATGAACTTTATGTTTGAAGACAACACAGAGTTGCATTCAATAGATATGATGAGTCTTACCAACCTATATAGGGTCTTCCATAATTAGAGGAGGTATCCTCTCCTAGATGAGATTAATGTTAATATAGCCACTCACACAATAAACTATGGGAACCCTCCTCATCCCTCTTCATAGCTTAATCCTCTTTTTTCACTAGATGATCAACCTAAATTAGATTATACCCCTAAAATGTTCTTCTTTGTCTATGAGTTTCCTCAACATCAAGGAAAGGATCCATCTACCATTTATCATATCATGATTAGTGTTCAAGTTGAAAATCCTCATTTACCTTCTCCCACATTCTCACATGGATTTGGAGGTACTACTTTCTTTGATTCTCAGCCTCTTCCCTCTATTATGACCCCGTCTCATACCATTACCTCTTCTTATTTAACTTCTTTTACCTTCATGCCTAGTATCTCTAATAACATGTTAGGTTCTACATCTATTGGGCCTCTTCTAAGACCCACTATTTTTAATCCTTCCACTATTGCATCATTTTTTACCCAAAGTAATCATGCTTCTAGTGCTTCCTCTTCTCATCCCTTCACTAGTCCATCTCTTGTCACAAAAAAAAAAATTCCACTAGTGAACTACATTATAATAGTTCCTCTTAGTCTCCTATCAACACCAATAGTGGTACCCAAGCCACTCCATCTAATGTTAATGCTTTAATTAATGATAACAATGCTAATCAAACCCACCAAATCTTGTTACAAACACTTAATCAAATGAATACTTTCTAATCTCATAATACAAATCAAATGATGAGAATGAAAAATCACCTTCTCCATCTTCAAACTCATCATCAACCAACATCTTGGGACACACATAATAAAAATGTTCCCCCACATCCTCTTTGATATTCCCAAGGCAATATCATCCCTCAACCTCCTTTGGTCAACAAAATCATTAAGCATCTTTAAAATTAGTCTCTTACCACTCAAATTGATAATATTGATATAGGAGTTATCACCCCTACCATTTCTTACAATGGATCAATTGATCCTACTCTTCATCTAAAAACATTTGTAAATCTCTATAAGGATTTCAAATCAAACACCTTTGCCGCTACCAATCTCTTAGCTATAACCCTCATAAGTGATGATTTAGATTGGTACAACCAACTGAAAATTTATTCTATTACTAGTTTAGAAGATTTAGTGAATGCTTTAGTTCAATAATTCCAAATTAGTGATCTCTCTGAGAATACTTTGGCCTATTTCATCAGTTGTAAATAGCTTGAAAATGAAACTGCCTAAGCTTTTTTTAAAAGGTGGAAAACATTTTCCAACAAATGTGAACATAACATGGCCAATGATAACCTTTTCCATCTCTTTACCAATGCTTTTTTCCCCAAGTTATACTATCAAGTCTGCACTCTCTCTTAATGTACTTTGGAAGAGGCTATTGACCAAGAAAAATGTCAAGATTTCCTTATGCATTAATTTGAGCCACCCTAAATTTCTATGGGGAATTATATCTTACTTAAGAACAAAAATTTTAATACTACCAATGATGGTGTCATGGACTCTTATGACACCATTCACGATATTCAAGTTGTTATTCCTAACCAATATTTGGAACCAGATCCCCCTTCTTAAAAATATACCAATCCTCATTTATCTTCACCTAATAACATCAATATTCACAAACCCTTATCCTCAATTAAATTAATTAAGCATCTACATATGCCTCTTCTATGATAACTTGATCCCACTCATCCTATCAAATCCTGGTATGATCCCAATAAGTTTTGTTGGTTTCACACTAGTTGGGGTCATTCTCATGAGATATGTAGGCATCTTTGTAATTTAGCTATGAATTTTCTTCTTGGTCCTAATTTTGATCATGATTAATTCACTAAAAATCATCAACAAGCCTATGACATTGATTTTAAGGCTCATGAAAATCATACTAAATATCAAGCCTTGAATCAAGATAATGCTCATTTGGATATTTATAAAGACCCTCTTCCTAATCCCCAAAATAATCAAGATACCCAAGAAAATCCCAACCCTCCCACCAATAATGTATAAAGTATTGTTAACACAACTCCCAAAGATAATGTGGTCAATATGACTAATATGTGAAGGGTGGTTACTTTCATTGACCATCAACCCATCTACACCCCTCTATTATCTCGAATATTTTGTGTTATCCAAGATTCTTCTCCAACTCACTTAAATGAGTTGGGGAAAGATGATATTATAAATTTTTATGACCCAATTCCAACTCCTCCCTTGGATAAAACTTCCCATTATATTTCTACCATCCCTCCATCTTCTTTACCTAGCATTAATGATAATCAAGATTCTATCAACACTTCTTCTACCAATTCTCAACACCAACCTAAACCAACCTCTTCACCTTCATAACATAATTTAAAAAATTATTCTAAACCTTCCCCTTTTTATCAACAAAATTCTAATTTACTTTGGTTCCTCCTTCCAAGGACCTCCTTTAACACTATGTACTTATTTATAACAACTTTCTTATGGGTTATGATGAGTGGGATCCAATCATGGAAATCACTAATCTCCCATCCCAATTTCCATTCATTTAGCTTATGATGACCTCTCTGCATCATTGAAACCATCTTATGCAGCTATTATTTGAAATGAACATCCCTCGTCCTCCTCTAGCATAATGCAAATTAACCTTATGTGGATTTGAGGATAGCATATTACAAAAATGTGAAGAGATGTCCATCTATGTTGATGAAATAATGGAGACTTCTCTTTCTTTAAAGTTTCCCATCACTTCTATGATTCCCAATGAGATTTTTCTTTGTGTGGATGATCCTTTTCTATTCATTAGTGTTTAAATTAGTGTTATGTAAGTCAATCATGCCTTGATTGATGAGGGTTATGGCACTTGTGTTGCCTCTCTTGATTTTATCAAAACCCTTGGATATTATAATTGCAATCTCAATTCCACATGTATCACATGCCAAGGATATGATCAAAGGTAAATTCCTCTTTTAGGTTGTGTGTGGCTTCCCATTACCATCTCACCTATTACCATTCATGTGAAGGTGATGATATTTAACATTTCTCTCTCTTATAGCATATTGATCAGTAGGTTATGGACTCAATGTATGAGAGCAGTTGCTTCTTCCACTTTTCAATGCATTAAATTCCCTCACAATGGAGTTGTCTATAGGATTCAGGTGACACTAACCCATGGAATTTTGAACAATTCTAGGACTGTGGTGTCTTCAAGATTCCTACTCTTAAACCTTTGCCCATTGTTCCATTCCATTAGTCTCAAAGATTTAATTTTCCCATAAATTCCACTTGAGGTTACAATGGTCATCCTGAACTCATTGGGAATATTCCTCCTAATCTCTTATATTCCAATGATGATGAGCGTGATGAGGTTATCCTAAATATTAAAACTTTTGATCACTCACCTCATCTCATCTCTCAGCTTCTTGATTCTTTGTAGCCACATTCTTGCAAACCTCTTTGTAATGACACCTCTTTGTAATGACATTCCCATTGTCTTGACTAAGACTTGGAATTCTATTCATCACACCTCATTAGATGATAATGTCATCCCAAACTATTTTATTAATCTTCACATGCCTTATTATAATGATAGTTATTCCTTAGATGATCCATTCTTAGGCAATCTTGTTCAGGCCCATGATGTTGAGATAATCCATCATCATTCTTCTATGCTTTAGTATTTTCATGTATCTTCCCATATTCCATAATTTATAGTTACTAATTTTAGTATTTTTACTCTTTATCATATGGTAGAGATGGTGTCGACACCTCCAATTTATGAGGAACCTCATAGGAGTATGCTCATAGATTATGCTATGACTGGGCCTTATTGCTTTGTTAGGTATCCTAACCAATATAACATATTTATCCCTGAGATGTGTGTGACCCTTCTCTAGCCTTATGTAGACCCCATCCCTACCTTAGTAGAGCCCAATATATTTTATCCCATTTCTACTCTAGCTGTCACTAAGTCTATCCCTTCTTCTGATCCCATTGTTCCTTCCATTAAGCCTAGTCTCATTCCTTCGCCACCATCACCTTCTCTTGGTGATGGTTTGATTTATTTACCTTAGATGGCTTCATTTCCCACCAAATGGGCCAATGAGCCTTCCCAATATTCTTCCACTCTTATGACACCTCCTCTTATGAGTAATTCTACTAAGCCTACTCACATGCATATTTGTTGCTCCTATAGAATAAATAACTAGTCTTCCATGCATTATCATAAATTATGATAATATATTAATACTTTGCATCCTTATACCCCTAAATATTTATACAAATCCATACCTCCCCTTGACATTATACCTAAGTATATGCCTAAGTATGGAGAGGTGTATTATCTTTGGCACTAATGTGGCACCCATCACACTGATCATTATCACATCCTTCAATAATACATTAAATATCACCTTATAACTATTCCCACCCATTATTACATTCTTCCCATAAGTCATTCCTATAAAATGCTCCTCCTCCTTCTCCCATGGTTCCACCTCATGTGGTTCCATCTCCTTCTATGGTCCCTTCCTCATCTCCTATTCCTCTACCCATGAATCCTTCACTCGTGGACCTTCCCTCACCTATGGATCCTTATCCATGTATGATTCCCTCACCTATGGACCCTTCCCCATCGGTGATCCCTTATTCTCCCATAGAGTCCACTCCCTTAAATTCTCCTAAGCATCCCTTACTTGATAGTCCTCCTCAGCATGATCCATCAGTTATTCCTACTTTTTTATTGAGGAAATTAGATAAGTATTTTCCTAATTGTTATTGAAGATAGGTGAGATATTGGTTACAATATGCATCCAACATCATAGAGATCTATTAGATGTTCTAGATAATATATGTGTGAAAATCTATCAGTATTTATGAACACATGCATGGTGTTCTTTACATTTTCATTTTGGATTGGACATGTGCTCCAATCTTATCTTTATCTATTTTTTATACATTTGACATTATGTCAAATTATTATTCATCTTACATGGTGACTTTACTTTTACACTCTATATTGCTTATACTATCCTTTATGTTTAATTATGGATGTTTTCTTTATCATTGATTTCTCTTTCTTTCTTAATTTTATTTCTTATAAATTCCCTTATTTTCCCTTTATGATTGTTTGCTCTCTTATCTCTATCTTTCATGATTAATTATCATTGTGACTTGGTTATACAAACCTGTCTCCCTTTAGTTGTTCCTTATTTACCATGTGATCAATTAGAAAATAATTAATCTCATTATAATCTCCTTTCATCAATCCACTTTGGATCTCCTTTATTCCCTTTATTCCCTTTTTTACAAACTAAGCATATACATGGTTGAGACTTGAGATAACATGATGGTTAATAGTTAAGCTTAAATGTCTTTGTTAGTCTTTTGTTTGACTACGTAGCTTCTTTTAACCTAATCTTATAGCTCATTCATGTGTATCACTCTATCTCTAATGATTGGTCATTCCAAATCCATATGGAGGAGGAATCTTACAAATCCTTAAAATATTCAAAATCCAAATCATTTAACAAAAATAAATGATATAAACATCAAAAACATTATTCTTAAAAGTCAAATCACACCGAAATTCATGATTCAAAGTTCATCTCCTTCTAATCTAAGCTCAAACTCCATAGTTGGCCTCACAATAGAATTGAGGTCTATTGGGGTGTGGTAGGGTAGTAAATTAGAAAAGGAGAATAAAAAATATTTTAGTGATACCTATATTATCATGCCATTACCTAATATTCATAATATACCAATAGATATATAAGGGGTCCTAAGGAATGGGGAGCATGTCATGGTAAGGTAGGTCCATTTTTACTTTTCTTATACCAATCTACCTTCATGATTTGATATTAGTAGAATGTTTATTTGCCTAGACAACTTGGTGTATATAGCAAATATGTTTCATTTGTATATTGATTGTCACTAATAACTTGGTGTCTTATCATGTCCTTATCAGGACTCCTATCTCCTAAGGTATTCTCATAAGATGCCTAAGTTATGATTTTTACATTCCCTACATTCCTCATATTTTCTCTTGAGAAATATTGTTTTGTTTATTGATCACTCCCATATGGATTCCATTTTTGAGTTGCATTTTAATACCATGGATAGGACTTGGCCTTCCTTAAAAATTACCACAATTTCACCTTCCTATTACCCACATCCTTTGTTACCAAATTTTTCCATTTTTCACCTTAGTGGTGTTCCCTTTATGAGTTGTAGTGTAAGACCATGGATAGGACCTAACATTCCTCACAAAAAATTTCAATAATTCAAGTCACAATCAAAATTACATGTGTCAAATATGAGATAAGATGTGATTGATTATGAAGTTACACATCATTGACATGTTTCCCAACTTGATTTAGTATGTTTTATGCGTACTTCATTTCTCTTTCACTTTTATCCTCTTATTTTCTGATTTCATGTAAGAATCCAACCATTTCTTGAATTTTTTGTCCTTCCTAGATTGAATTAGTGTGATAAATTTAAGACTAAGTTTTTATAATTTTTTTCTCTTATACTTCCCAATGTGATTTAGTATGATTGAATGAGTTAATTGATTTATTTTTATACCATTTGTCCTTTTACATATTTTCCACTTTATTACATTATTTTCATACTTCCCAATGTGATTAAGTGTGATTTTACTTATTTTAATTTGATGCTAATTTTTCACTTGGTTTAAAAAAACTTTTTACCATCTCTTTTTGGTTCTTTATACTTAGTCATTTTCTTGTTATTACACATTTCCCAATGTGAAATAATGCGTAGTACATTATTTATTAATTATAATTTACCAAATCCTTTTTGCCTATTTAATTATAACCATGAATGTGTTCTACATAATGATTGAAAAGAAATCACAAATCATATATTTCTTACATCATATACAACAACTAAATACATGTGCTAGAAAGAAATATATCCAAGCATCAACAACCACAACCATAATGACCACATAGACAATCAACATCCAAATCCCAAAATGAGACATCTATATATACCATGAGTTTTAATACAAAAATACAACCATATACAAAGCTCTATCTCTATGGATGGGCCCCATCATGCCCATCTTGTGGCTTAGCCACACTACCCATAGGCCTCAGTCTAACTCCTCCTAACATAATATTTTAAAGAGGCTATTTGAGATTTAAGTCTTGATACCTACCCCTATAGATGAGCCACTTGAACCTACACATGTCTCAACTAGGCTAGGTTCACTATATGTGTCACTCTCTCCTGCTCCTATACCTATTCTATATGGGTCAGGGTCACTACATGTGTTACTCTTTCCTGGGCCTATACCTATCCCATCTGTGTCATGATAGCTAGATGTGAAGTTCTCTCCTTAGCCAAGGCCTACCATGATCATGCTTCTCTTGTACCCACATATATCAATGGTTCCATCCCTTTTTGTGTATTCATAACCATCTCATGGCCTCTCCAGCTAATCTAAACTAGCTCAATTGAGTTCAGTCAAATGGCACCATGGGCTCTTCTAATGTAGCAAGGTCATACAATGTTAATGTCTCATCTAAGATATCATGGAGTGATCCCCTCACTAGGGACCCCCATCTAGTCTCATCCTCTACCACACCTACAAAAAATACACTAGATAAATATTACATCATTGATGTATCTCAAAATCTATCTATCATTAGTCTATCTCAAGTAAACTTAAGCAAAATTTAACCATCTTTTAGTACCTATCTGTGTGTCAACCACTATTATCTCACTATCTACATGACCACTGAGCATGGTCTCCCCATCAGTATGGCCTTCAAAAACCTCATATATTGGTCACCTCCTAAAAAAAATCCTAGAGTCACTACTCATACCCATTTCAAGCTACACCTAAGTGGTCTCTCTATAGCCCAACTCTATCCTAACCCATCTAATGGGTCATATGAGATGTCTACTATCTTTTCTCTCTTTTTCTCCTATTGCCTCCATCAACACCATGTCCAAAGTGGTTATTGCTTCTCTTGATGTAGAGTTGATGGTGGTACCTTTTATACTCTAACCTCCATAATTATCTCCTCCTACTCTATTGTCCATCATGCTTGACCTATCCAAGATGTCTCATGATGTGGCTTGAGTTTTGGCTTTGTAATTGATGGCCCTAGTCCTCCTCTCCCTTGTATCTCTCTCACAAGCCAAGCCCAGAATGTGGGCACCACTATTAGTGGTATTAGGTGAGGAAATCCCATTTTTCTTAGTATTTGTGCCATTAGATGTAGCTTTAACCACTAGGTTTAGTGCTATGTCACCTCTATCTATGCCAAAGCTAGTACCACTATCTCCTAACTAGGCCATATCATAGCGATGTGCCCATATGACTACCATATAAAATTTTCTCATCTCACCATTTACAGCATTGGCATGTGGGGCATAGCCCACACTACCTGGTCATGTCTCCATATCTATACTTGATGTAACCTATTATTGACCATATGGGGAAACCCAACTAGATGATACATGGGGAACCTCTCGTATATCCATGTTGTCAACAATATAATCAGTCCTACTGCTTCTTCCCTCTGGACAACACTCTAAACATGTCATGTATGATTTGTACCTAGATAATAGATTCCAAGTCATATAACACCCTCTGATATAATATTATTTGGCTTAAGGTTATCACAAATAGTGATACCTTTCCATCTAACTTGTGGCATAGCAACCATGTTGTCACAAGTCCTATCATAACCTTTTAGATATCTAAAATCTATGATGTAGATATACCAAACATGTTCACCCTCAATCTAAGGTATATCCTTTATGAACCTGTCACCCATATGGCTAAGGTTCTCCTATCCTCCTGACTATCAAGTACTCCTATGACTATGGGTGTCTTTGATATGGATAACCCCAAGATGGCATGCACATTATCCAAGGTAATACCCACCTCTATGGTATTCCCATCCACCTCCCACCTACGTTATTTAATCATTCCTAGGCTCTCAGGAACATGACTAATAAATCTAAACTAAGATGTATCCTACACATGTCTATTATGCCTCCTAGGCCTAATGAAATCAATCTAGCTCTATCCTCTATGGACAAGCACTCTAATAAATCTAGAAGCCATGATGCATCTACCAAGTGATAGAATCTAAGACAACCCTGTAACTAGGAAACAATAAAATATGTATTAGATCCTCCATGTCATTTATAATCAAAATACATTCTTTTTAAATTTTCAACTGAAAATAAGACTAAAATTCTTTAATTTATTCATTTTTAATTAATTCAACCTATTTTTATCCTAATCTACCCTTTTAGCCCTCACTTAATCATTTTGGGCCTTTTTATCACTCTTTTAACCTATTGCATTCATTTTTGAACTGTTCTAGTCCATTGGTCAAACCTTAGTTTGACTAACAATTCCTTATTTTTACCTAGTTGAATTTAAAAACTAATTCAACCCATCTATTTATCCCTCTTAGTAATAAGTTATCATAGTGAAATTTTATACTAGGTTAGTATCAAAGTACTAAGTTAGTAGTCTATAAAAAAACTACATCACCACATACCTACTAGGTCGATAGTGTGTATTTTATCAAATTTTAGCATACTAGGTCGACTGGGTTGACCTAGTTGTTTTTCCATACCAACCCCTTACATTTTGTGAAATAAATGCCTTATGTTAGTTATTTCCCTAAAAACTTCAAACCCATTTCCATAAATATTTTTTCCTACACTTACCATCTGATTTGGGTTCATTTTGATGTCTAGAAATGTGTTAAATTACAAATTTCTAAAATACACTTAAAATCACTAAAATATTCAAAAACTAGCTTGAGACTCTCAATTGCCTACCTGTAGTGCACCCACTACTACCACTGGGGGTCTTTCTCGTCTATCCTATCATGTCCTTGCCATCCTAACTCATTTGGTCTCTCAAAGATCTTTTTCTCTCCTTCAAAAGTCAGAAATACCAAATGATTTCTCTTTGACCTTAGTTAAACTTACTTTTCAAAAATATAAATTTTTCAAATCTTTTTTGTCAGATTCTTTGTTTTTCCCATATTTTTATCTCTACTACTCCATTTTTTGAACCATAAAACTATCTATAATCATGAAAACATAGAGAATCATTTCCAGTACTATATGTCTATCTTCCAAAAAAAATTGATTTTTGGCTATTTTTGGCACTAACTTCTACAAGTTTTCCTAATGTTATTCATATTTGGAGACCTTCACTTCTCTTCTAGTATACTTATTTATCTACAACACTAAGGTAAGTAAAGTTATGTGTTTTTTAATTCTATCCTTTTATTTATCTTACTTTTTACTTACTACACTTTACTTAGCATTAGCATTATGTGTTATCATGTTCTATTCCTAAAGCACCATATGTGTTGCACTCATATGACACATGATGAGATTCAAGTGGGGTATCTGTATACATATAATATTTTTAAAATTTTATCACTTACTAATACTATGTATCTTTCAAGAACCCATTGAGTCTTAATCTCTTTGAGTGCATGGCTTAAGGGGTGCACTGGGAAAGGAGTGGACAGACCATTGGTGCTTCATAGGATTATTGTCCCTTTTTTTACTTTTTATCTACACACTTGTCTCCTAAAAACATTATCCCTAATATTTTTATTCTCTATAGTACCCTCTCCAATCAATTGTTACATTTTATCCTCCTATTCCTCACCTTAATTCCCTTTTATCAGTCAGTTGTACTAGGTTGGCTAAATTGACCTTGTACAGTTTTGGGTGATTTTCACTTAGGAACTAGTTTATCCTTTGGCTAACCTATCTCATGACCTTGTGAATTATTGTCTAAAATTATACTAGGTTGATTGGGTCAACCATATCAGCTAAGATTTTTGAAATGGTTTAAGGTCAAATCTACCTATATATACAAGTTCATCTTGCCATTATTGATAGAAAATAAGAAGTAAGATATATTGTGCATCTATTTATTGACCATTCTACTTGAGGATCAAGCTTAAGGTTTCATACTTTCTTTGTAAATATGGATCTTGTCTTATGGATAAGTATTTTGGATGTATTGATAGGTTATGTAGCCTATAGCTAATTTATCTTTGTCATCCTTACCTACCACAACAACACCTTATGAAACACCTTGGCAAAAGGAGAGATCGAGGTTTGATGGGTTAATATTCAAAGGTAAGTATTCCTAACTTTGTTCTTCCTTTGTAAGAGTAGATATATATGCATTTTTACTTCTCTTATGTGCATTAGGATTCCATATACATTGACATGAGTATATGTCTTCTATGCATGTTTAATTTTATTGTTTATAACCCCCACTTTATACCACAAACTTTGGTGAGCACTAGATTAGATTTAATTTACTTGTTATTAGTTTAGTGAGATATCAAAACATAGTATGCCCTTATGGTTATTACATGAGTTTGCTTGACTAGAGGCTTTGGAACCCTCCCTATCACTATGTATTGTGATTAGAGATCCATTAATTAGGTCTAGCAGATACCATATTAGTTATGTTCTCACTTAATAAATGTGTCCCTGATTAGAAGTGTATGGTATGATCTATCTTCTCTGAGTTAGGATTGATTTATAGACATGATGCATTTTTTATTGCATATAGTTGGTGCCTCCTTGCAAGTGGGTGCTTGGCTAGTTGGGATCAGTGCTCTATGTGGAGTTGGTTCTTCACTAAATTTTGTTTTTATCTTATAGGACTATATTCCATTTATAGATATTAGTGGGTTTTATTCCTCTTGATGGTTTCTCACATATATGACATGTTCTTGTATTTCATATTCATATATATATGATTTCTTGTGCTTTGATTGATCTATATGTTTGTATGAATGGATTGTGAATGTTAAGAGGAATTTAATGAATGTTTTGAAGACTAATTAACCCCCCCTCTCAGTCATTGTTATTCTAACATATACATGCATAATTCATTTTTCATTACTTCTTATTTTTTCTAGGGTTGGCCTTGCATCATTGCTTTTTATAATTACTATTATTTTCTTTCTTTCTTTTTTGGGAAGGATCTCATTCCCAAACCTTGGCCCCATGAAAAAATTAAATTTTAAATGACCATAACCAAATACCAAGGTAGGTGAATAATATTACTTGGTTAAAACATGTCAATTCCTTTCTTAGAGAGAAACATAGAATATTTTGTTGTTAGAAAGCTTCTAGACTAGGATATATAATAGAATATCTAATATTCTAGGAATGTATATGGGAATAAGGTGTACAATACCCATAATAAAAAAGATAAAAAATAATAATCCATGTTTATTATGACATAAAATTTATAAAAAGAGTAAAGGGTAATGGAAAAATATGAAATGATATGTTACACTGAGGGTTTTATCATGTGAACTCAAATTTGGATAGATATCCTATCAAAATAACTAAGATTCAAAACAACAAAATGGTGATGTGATTTATATTTATTGAAATTAGGGTAGTGTGACACATGTAATGATTATAAATATTTTTGATTGAGGTGTAAATAATTCACTGATTCATTGGATTCCTAACCTCTAAGATGCATAAATGAAAAGATCCATTCTATAAATGTTTAGTAATAAAATATGTCTCTAACTAGTTAGCCTAAATTTTGGACCATCTTTTTTATTTATTTCAATCCTGATATTGAGTCTCGAGATAAGGTCATCAACCTATATAGTGATTTTATGGACATTCCTTTTGTATTTACAATACATGTGATATGCATAAGACACATGGTTTTTTACAACTATGATTTGGTGTTCATCTAAACTTTATAATTTAATGAGGCATATGATTTTATATTATTATTCATTTAAGATACTATATAGATAAATATAAATACATGAGATTCTTACGTCTAAAGGTAAAATTTATTTTACACTGAAAACTAGGGAATAGGGGGCTACCCTTGTGTGCATAAGAATTTTGGCCCTAGATGCCCATAACATGAATAAATTTGAATATATCAATCCATTTTATTATCTTTTACGATATTTACTAGTATGGATTTTGACCCTTTTTTAGTATCCTTATCTTCCCCATTAGCTTGAGGGTAGTATAATGATCTTATATGATGAGTTATGATTTTTTTATATAACTCATGTCATCTAGTTTATTAAAGAGGGATCCAAAATTTATAATTATGACATGTAATATATTCAATGTGTAAATGATTTGGTTCAAAATAAAATTCACAGTGATTGATCTAGTGAAAGTATTTTATAGAATTTCTTCAGCTCACTTATTGAAATACTTAGTGGCTCTAATGATAAAATAGTGGCCATCAAAACAAGCAGGTTAAATTTTACCAACTAGGTTTAGCCCCCAAGTAGAAAATGGCTAAGGTGTTAAGATAGGATGAATCACTCAAGTGGAGACATGAATTTCATGAGAGAATTTTTATCATATGTATTATATAACATCATGTTCAAACATGAGATAAAAATAACCCATTCTATGAATATTCCTAGCATTTATATGACCACCAAAGTGGATACCACAAATGCCACTATGACATTGGAATAATATTTTTTATGACTTCTCCTAGTCTAGACATCTCAAAATCATGCCTTAGAAATTATTTTGATATATGAATTGAATAAGGATGATGTACTTGTATGACATGATTTTAAGACATTGCCTTTGCTTTGAATCAAAACCCTTGGGATATGTTTAATTAATATATTATTTTATTATATCAATGTACCACTAAGATGAATAAATCATGGATTTCTAGATATAACATATGATTTTTTTTATGAATTAATTTTCAAGGTTACTAACCCTTAATGGGTATTAGCTAACCAAATGATAATTATTTGTCCTTTAGTGGACTTCTATTTGAGGTAAGTAAATTTTAATTCACTCAATAACATTATGAAATGAATAGCATTTATGGATAAGGTTGTCTAGGTCAAGAAGGTAATATGGGATTGAGATATCACAGTAACCCTTATTTCCTGATTGATTGTGTAAACCCTCAATTGATATTTTTCAAAGAGTATGGCTAGACAATCCTTCTCTACTTGGGTATATCTCATATCATAATCAATAAGGACATAACTAGTAAATTAAAATTATATTTCCTTACCATCATCATCTCCATGGGCTAGCATGCATAGGATATATACCTCAAATTTGTTAAAGTGAAAGATGGTAAGTTTATCACACTTTAGTGACATGATAGTCTAAAGAGCCATGATAAATTTCTTTACTGACTCGAATGTATTCTTATAATCTTAGGTCTAGGTGAGACCACTCTCATTTTTAAGAATATTTTTAATTGGATGTATGGCATATGTAATATTAATTATTAACCTTCATATCACCCCCACTTCCCTAAGAATGATCTTATTCTATATTCATCAATACAAGGTAATTTATATAGTGACACGTATCTTTTCAGGATCAAAGTAAATTTTGTGATTTGAAATGATAAAACCTAATAAAATCCCCTAGGTAACTTCAAACACACACATATCCTTGTTAATGGTGACACTATATTCAATCAAATGGGTGAGATTATACATAAAACCTCAAGATGGTCCATTTTATTTTTATCCTTTCCTAGAAGATTATCAATGTAGATTTACACTATTTTATGGATGAGGTCATGAAAAATGTGGCTTATGGCCCTTAGATAATTTTCCCCAACATTATTGAGGCCCAATGGAATGATAACATAATAAACAGTCCCCCATGGTGTTGTGAAGGAGGTCTTTCTCTAATCCTCTTCTAAAATGTGGATTTTATTATACCCTAAGAAATAATTCATGAGGTACAACAACTCATATTTTGTCATTTTGTCTCTAATAATATTTATTGATGGTAGAATAAATTCATCTTTTAGGCATGCCTCGTTTATATCTCTAAATTTGATGCACATCTTGATTTTTTCATTATTTTTTAGGATACGGATGATATTAGATATACATTTGGTATAATCCAAAATTATTATTACATAGTTTTTCCCTAAGGTCCTAAGCAATGCACCACATCAAGTTTTTTTGAAGTATAATTTGAGGATTTAACATCATGATTTCCATTTAGTATGGGATATTTGGATGTATTGTCTTTCTAACCAAACCTTTTGAAAATAACATTGATTTTGATATTAGAAATTTGGGCTATGGTATTGATTTTCATGAGGAAGTGGATGGTAAAAGTATATATCATGGACATTAAGTGTAGGGTTTGTATTTATCTCACCCCCATTTTTTCGTTTACATTTTTTTATATTAATATTTTCAACATTGATCTTTTTGTGTTGATCGATCACACCATCCATTGTAGCATTGTGAATGTAGTTTAGGACCTTGATTATTTTGATTATTTTGGTTATTTTATTGATACCCCCCATTATAATTTTGGAAGGTAATAAGTTTTCCATTTGAATCAAAAAGTTATACAACCACTATCTATTACCACTTTTTTAATTTTGAGTAAACTCTTTAGTTCTTATTCATATGATATGTAAGGAAATTTTCAAACATATCCCCTAATTTACTTATTAAGAGAGTAGATGAAAATGTTGAATAACTATATTTTATCCATATGTAGATCACTAGAAGAGGAATAAATTAATTTCCTCCACCTCACAATAAAGTAAGAAACAGACTAATTGGATTATTTTTTGATATGTAAATTTTGTAATATGATAGTTCAAATAGTTTTTTCATATTGAATTCTTTAATGAATTCTATTATGAGCTATATGAAATAATGGATGGAAGCTTCATAAATTTGGTAATTCTAGTATAACACAATTTCTTTAAGTATTTTATATAAAATATTGGCTACCACTCCATCCCATGGTTAAAAACTCTCTAATTTTCATGATACATGCCTTGAAATATGCACTTAGGTCCCCTTATCCATTGTATTTATGGAGTTTAGGAAATAAGTTCAGCAAGAAGACACATCAAATTTCATAACCAAGAGGGTCATTGAGATATTAATTTTATATACCTATCACATTGAATTCCTTTAAAGCATTATCATAATATATTTTAGGAGAAAGAGTCAGATAGGAAGTGGGCATGGAACCACCATGAGTGAAAACTATCTCTTGAGTAGGTGGAAGATAATATGATGGAAAATAGTTATTCAATTGTGTTGACTTGGAAAATATGTGAAAGTATGGAAATAAAATGTTTGAAGAGGGTATTCCAATTAGTGTTTGTATAGGAGGAGTTAATTTTTGTGGTATACTATTGGGTATGTACTTATAAAAGACCTTGGGTGGTAGTTTGTTGACTTCCATATTGTTTAGAGTATCATACAAGAAAGGGGTGCTAGCGGGGGTGTGAGTGGGATGCTAATTAGGTGAATAAACATTTTTGTTACATGACTAAGAACACCAAAATTAATAATGTCTTCATGTATTTGGTTAGTTTAAAATTAATTGATAAATAAATGGCTTGATGTTGAGGAGGTTGGTAAGATTCTAATGAAATGAGGATAGGAGATGAATTAGGTTTTTTGTTGAAATTTGGGGATATTACTTGACTTTAAGGGCCAGTTAGAAGAGGGTTATAGCTAATTTATAAGTCCTATACATGTCCCACCAAGTTGGATATGATATCATTTGAAGTAACATTGGTGGTGGGTTTTTGGGCCTTTCTCATGAGAGGCTTTAAGGGAATAGGATTATAGCCCAAGATGAACTGATTTTTGCCTAATGGTTCAAGAGGAGTCACCTTGGATTTTTTAAGTGATGTGAAAGTAGATTATTTTTTACTAGAAAGTGGTGGAGGTAATTTAATCTAGCTAACCCATATTTTATACCATAAATTATCTCATTGTATTGATTGGAACTATCCATCATCTTAGATTAAGAGTTTGTAAGATAATTTTGGGTCTAGATAAAATGTGTGGATATAATACTCATTTCTCCAATTAGGGTGATTTAATTGGAATCACAATAGTTATTTATAGTCACCAAATAATATTTATCTTATAGATTACCACACATTATTTAGTTTTTGGTATGAAGGGAGAATAATTATGAGGAGACACATTTTCATTTTTTTTAATATGTGTTAGCCCAACTAAATAAAAAAATTTATTTTTATGCTTGAACACTTATTATAAAAGCATCAAGGCCTATCAACTTCATCTCTAGACATATTTTGGGGGTGTGTATACACCCATATAATAAATGGAAGAAAAGAAAAACATGGATGAAATAAAATAAAGAAAAAGGATAAACATAAAATGGAAATTATTTAACATCAAGTTAAAAAAAATTTACACATGAAAATTTATGGGCTTACCCTACACACTAGACCTCCTAAGGTCAAGGAAATAAAACCTAAGAGGAATGATGTGTTGGTGAAAACTATTTATCCATCTAATTATTTTTGTGTGACTAAACTTGTATAATGGGACAAGCTTACCAATGTGGCTAAATTTTTAAGTTCATAGAACATGATGATCTAGTTTTTTTACTTTATTTTTCCTATCCTAATATATTTTAGTTGCCTCAAAGTATTTGTTAAGGGAACTGAATTATGGAGTGATGAGATATAAAGAATAACTTGATTCTAAAAGAATAAAATATTGTAGTGCATGGTCTATGTTACCTTCTCTAAATGGGTTGAGATTTGGGTTGAATGAATCATGGTATCTCACCATTCCATTTAGTTTTATATTGTTTGATCAATGCCATACATGAGTTGATATGAAATTGGATGAGACTAGACCTAATGATGATACAAGGTTTAGAGACAAAGGTTTCTTACTTTGTGAGCTAATATGTAGATATCCATTGTTAATTATGCCTTAGATATTATTTTTTGTTCATCTAGAGACTCTAATTAGCTATTGATCAAGTTTGGAAAATGTGTGGATTGGAACACTTGCACTAGATGTTTGAAATTTACATTGCTTTGAATGTTCTCCATTAGAACTAAAGCGGGAACTCATGGAAAGTGTCCTACCCTATGTAGATCCACTTGTTTTAAAAACATCATCCAAGGGTGTTAGTAAAATTGGTTAATTTTTTTTTTTATATCACTATATTTTTTTTCAATAAGTTAGTTATTTTTCTCAATGTTTGCAAGGTTTTTCGAAACTAGTTATTTGTACATACAAAATCAAATCGATAAGAAATAAAATGATGGAAATGGAACTAAAATAAAAATTTTAAATTTTCTAGTGTGAAAATTTGAAATATAAAAATACTATCTAGATTCAAATTTATTTTTTATTTATGTTATTTTATGAAAATATAATAAATCAAGTTATTGCTTGGAATGAACAAAAATTGAATTCTTTTGTGATTTTTAAGAATGATACATGGATGCAAATAAATTTAAAATGAAATTAAATGTTTAAACGTTGATATTTATAATTGTAATAAGACAAATACAAGACTGAATTTTAAATATAAATGCACCAAAAAATAATTCTTTTTATACCTCTACAAATGGAAAGTATAATTGAAACTAGTTAATTAATTTTTTTGCAGTGCTAAAAATACATAGAAATAACTACTCTTTTTATTCCTTTCTCATTTACATGCATGTATGAAAGTGGAATGATTTGGGTTTAAATATTTTTAAAAATAATCTATTTTTAAATGAGGTGTTAATGAAACTTGGATATAATGAATCATGATGCATAATTGAGTTTTATGTTATAATTTTCTAATGAATGAAGGACAAACTAGATATGGAACATGAACAACTAAAATAAGATTTTATTTTCATATTTTTGTGCACATCTAAGAATAAATTAATCTAAATTTTATTATTCATATGATTTATTTTAGTATATGTATGCAAATTAAATTGAACAATCTAAAAAAAATTAAATGCTCAAAATTTAGATATGATGATTGTTCTAACACTTTTCAGAGGTTAAAAATAGACTTTTAAAAGATAAAATATAATCTAATAAAAACACAAGAAATCAAAAGAATTAAAGTCCCCCAACATGTAAAAGGTATATGTCAAGCTATAAGAGAGATATTTACTAAATTTGATGCTTCCAAATCCTCTACTATTGGGCTCTAAATGTAATTTTTCCCAATCTAATGTTGATTGTAAAGAGATTTATCTGTAAAAAAAGGGTATCTTGTGTAATTTGGATTTCAATAAACTTGATTCATATTGAACACAAATTTGATTAATAGTGATATAATTTTTTTGATTCGATTAGGAGTGAACTAGATGAGATACAAGGTAGAGTCTCCAACATGAAAACATGTGTCTCAGATACTAAATTTAATATTGCATGCAGTGGTGAAAAAATCATAGTTATATGTAGGTGGTGATTTTGTAACCACTATGGCAGTCAACAAAACCACCATGATGATTTTGAAAACCTATATGGAGTTTGTGTAACCACCATGGAAATTTTTATATGCATAATAAATATTGAGGTTTTGAGATATTAAATCATGTGGTTTGAAATTTTGACACTTAAGTAAGGTCTAAAAATCAATAAATTTATAATATAATGATAAATTTGGGTATAATCATGCTAATTTTTTTAGGTATTTGCATCATCTTCAAATTCATTATAATATTTTACCATGAAAATTTTGGGTGTGTATAGTCCCATCATTAATATGATAATCAATTACCATAAGAAGACATCACTAGGAAAGTTAATCTCCTATAATATAAAAAAGTAACTTCAAGGAATCAAATAAGGTCAAATATTTTATTTGATGTTTTACTTGGTGGATTCCTATTGCATCACTGTGAGATTTAGTCATCCATAATTTCCTATATATCCCAATTCCCTTCTAACACCAATTAATTTCAGCTATCAGAATCTATATGTGCACAAATATCAGAAACACATAAGATACATATGCGATTTCTTGTATCCTCTAGTGTATATGGAAATCAATGACATGAAAATGCTCAAGTAATATCTGATTAAATGAGTAAATATAATAGATAAATTAGATCCTATTGGTACTACTATGATTATATAATGATTATAATATAATTAATATTTTTCTCTCCTCTAAATCATCCATACCATGTTATAGATACATTAGAAGAACAATATATTGTATATAGATTTGTTGAAGGAGTAGGTGTTTAACCCTTTTTAGATTTGGATTATGATTATATGGTACAATAAATTATACACAAGGATGCATAACAATATTCAAAAGTAGGTCGATTAATTGAATACTTAGATTAATGAATATTCAGCTTTAAATTGTTGAGTTATGCTAAATATATAAAGTACATTCAAAATAATAATTTGATTACATAAACACTAGGAAGAGATAAGACTTAGCTTATCTACAAATACACAAGTATAAATATGATTAGGATCTAGTATTCATATTTTAGAAATATTGTTTCTAGAGGCTTAGACACTTATGTCAACCTTGGGACACTTACATCGACACAAATTTCCTAATATCAATAAAAATATCCTTTATAGAATACTCATTATATTGAAAAGTGATTGCCTAGAGCTTTTTAGTTTTTTTATCACCTTCATACTGATATTTTTTATTTATGCACATAGGTTATAGATGATTTTTTATGGATCAAACCCTATCTCTTCATCTTAGGTATTTTTACCTTGCCAAAAAATGGGTTAGTAGGTTTACAAAGTCAAGCTAATCTCATAGAATCCCTTGTCAATGAGTGTTACATACATATCCAGTATTCCAGAGAGGGCCTCATACATATGTAGTTGTCATCTATGCGTTGGATTGTGTGTGAATAAGGGTGAAATATGATATATGTAATGGAATGCACTGATCTAGCTTATAACTTGACAAATAATGTTCATGGGCTACATTTTGAATGCTTCAGACTTATCATATGACTAATATTATGACTGACATATAAATAAGAAAAAATAGGGTAATTTTGAGTATTTAAACAATGTTTTCATAGATGTGTGATTGGTAATATTTTGAATATGACTTGGTTATTATGAATGGCCTTTGTTTTTTATTTATGCCACATTTTAAAAAAATATATCATAGTAGGGTTAAATAAATAAAATATGTTGAACCATAGGATCCAAAAGATTTGTAAATTACATGAATTTTGAAATATGAAAAGTAGATAAGAATTTGGACACTTGAATCAATAGAAGTGTGCCTATGTAGGATGCAAGTGTCTAGTAAGCTAGGAAGTTGCTGAGGATATGAAACTGATAGTGAAGGATGTATATCAAGTTTTAAGTTTTTTGTACTATATAATAGATAAATTTCATCATAAATGATAGGGTCAAACCAAAGAATAAATAAATTGTCATAGTGAGATGGAAAATGTGATCCTTTCAACAATAGAAAGGCCTAGAAATAAAGGGTAAAGCCCTAATAGGTATTTTTCAAGTATACAACTGAGATGTTATCTAAATCACATTTTAATATCTATATTCCCCCTCCTTATCGAGTAATTCATAAAGATGAAATTACTAGTTTAAATTAGATAAATATGTACATAGGTGTGTACAACACACCTTAACTTTGCTTGAGCCTATTTTGACTATTTTTCTTGTGTATGACATGTAACCAAGGGCATGTTATAATTTAAATCAATGAACATAATCTAAAATATTTAAATAATTAAAATCCTTAAAAATAAAGATGTGAACTAGGAATTTGAATAAGAAGAGGAGCTTAGTATTGTGTTAGTAAATGAAACCAAATCAAAAACACACTAAACTAACATCTTCATGTCTAATTACTAGGGTGAGATTATTGAAGAAAAATAAATGAACAAAGCAAAAATAAAATGAAATAAAACACACATTCCTTACTTTCCTTGATTTTATAAGAGTATTCTTCAATCGGTTTGCTCATTTTGTTCTCATGAAGTCTTTGTCAATGGAAGCTTGGCTATCCTCCACCTCTCCTTGGCACCTTTGGCTTTAGCTTGGCTTGGCTTAGAATTAATCTGGCATGGTAACACTAATTTGCATGAAGCTCTTAAAACCAATCCTACATTATAAATTTTCATAAATTAAGCTTCAAAATGATGTTCATGGCCTCTCTATTTATAGATTTTTTAGATTGATCAGAATCAACCTAGACCATCCATCTTGAGATGAAGATGTGTGGTTTAGGATTAATTCAATTTTTTGGAATTAAGTTTATAATTATCCTCATCATGACATTGAAAAAGGGGGAAATTAAGAGGCATGGAAGGTATTGATGAGGCATGGAGGGCATGAATCATGATATTTGTGGCATTTATGACCTAGGGATGTCTTCCCAAGAAATGAGGTCACCTGATGATGCATATATTCAATATTCATTTCTAAAAAAAAGTTTTCAAAAAGTTTCCATGGAATTATTAATTAATTCTTGATTTGGGTTAATATTTCTTAATCATGTTTAAAAATTTTGTGTACAAATTACTCAAATTGATTAGAATGTCTTGTTATTGGTCTAAATTTTGACTGGATTGGAATTAGAATGTGATGTTAGATGTGTTGGACCTGTATTCTAATTTAGGATGTTATCAACACAAAATAATAAAGGCATGTGTCTAGTGCAAGAGATTTGATAGGAAAGATCAATCTAGAGCACTCATGTGCAAAATTTGTATTTTGACTCAAAATAAACTAATCAAAGTTAGCTAGCCCATAAATTGTACTACCCCATTTAAAGATACTCTAGCCAAAATCAGCACTTGAATATGTCAGTTTCATATCTTTTAACATGTTTTAGTGTTTTTAGGCCAAAT
Organism: Torreya grandis; assembly: GCA_037957365.1. NCBI lineage: Eukaryota > Viridiplantae > Streptophyta > Pinopsida > Cupressales > Taxaceae > Torreya > Torreya grandis. The sequence continues at coordinate 2,433,843 of JARHVA010002010.1, read as the reverse complement.
TGTGTGATTTAGGTGGAAACTGGTCAAAATCCTTATTAGAGGTTATTGGTGGCTAGATTTAGGTGTCTATAGTTTGCCATTATTTGGAAAGGCATTGAAAGATATCAGCATAATAACATCTTCTCAAAGAATGAAAACATCCTATATGCCTACAAATATAATAATTATAAACTAATTGTATGATGCCCCCTCGAGGGAATGGTTGGCACAAGTAAGTCAGCAAATGATCCCTTTAAAATAAAGAAGCAAAATGAGGGGACCAAAGAAAGGAAAAATGATAGGGTGAAAACACAATGATATTGAAAAAGTAGGCAAAATAATTGATAATATAAGTCGGATGGTGTATAATGGTTTTCCCAAAGGTGGTTATAAGAATTTTACCCCAATAGTGGCAATGCAGTATGATAACACAATGATTTTCCTAAAGGTAGTCATCATCATTGAGAAGATGGAGCTACCCCAGTAAAGATAGATAAAAAAGATAACAACATGCCCCTGTATGGGCAAAAAAAGTAAAGTGGTGACAACACAATGATTTGCCCAAAGGTGGTTATAATCATTGAGAAATATAGGTGGGATGGTGTGCAATGATTTTCCCATAGGTGGCTATAATCATCAGAGCCTGATTATGGAAAACATGATAAACTTGGATGAAGATGATGATAACTTAACATAGAGGGTAAGATATGCTCGTTCAAACTAATAAAGTTTGAAATTATTTCATGGTTAATTACTTTGTTTGGGATATGATTGGAATTAAATTGGGATGTTAGTGCTGAAGAGATGTTGATATGACCATTATCAAATATAATTTTTGAAGCTAAGGTTTGTTGTAGCACATGTCGATAGGCATAATGGTTTAACATCATGAGGACTTAGCCAAAATATACATAAGGACTAACTTTTGTAATCTAATACTTAATAGAAAATAATGCACCAATGATAAAAACCATGATGACAATGTAAACATATGAATATGGATGGATTTGAGTATAAGTGTGGGTAAGAAATCACAAAATGAACACACATAAATTGAATCAAGGTAATAATGTTGAAAGTAAACAAATAAACACACAAAGAAAATAGCAAAGAAACACTCAATAAAAACCATACGAACATTGCCCCTAGAAAATAGGTGACAACTTAACAAATGAACAAACTAAGGGAATAGAAGAAAAGGAAGGGGGTGGCCGAGTTGGCTCCATATGTACTAGGAAAATGGATGTTGCCTACATAGTTATATGGATGTAATATCCAATAAAAAACTTCAAGCCAAATGTAGTTCTCCCAGGGAATGAAGAGAAAAATGATAACTGGTGAAAACAAATAGAATGGATGCAATAGAAGAACAGGAATAGTCTTGTAAAATGATAAGTACATGAGAGAAAAGGCCAAAGAGGATGGGGAAACTAAGTGACAAGTGGTTTTCTTTAAACTTAGTAAGGGTTCTTAGAATCTTTGAGTCAAAGAAGTGGTTTGTGTTTTTGTTGTTCTTTTCTAGCAGTTTTATAAATGTTTTTAGAATTTTTTAAAGTATCTCAACTCGATCAAGAATGACAAGAAACCAAATTATTCAAGCTCAAAAAATGGAGAGATCATTCAAACTTAGTTTTCTCACAAAATAGAAAGAATTTTCAAACTTAGGTTGTTCACAAAATGGTGAGAGCATTCAAACTTAGATTATTCATAAAATGGTGAGAGTGTTCAAACTTAAGTTGCTCAAAAAATAGTGAGAGCATTATGAAAAGAGTGACTGAGCTAACCTCAATAAGTATTAATCACTACCTACATAGTCCCAAAGTAGGACCTCAAGTCACTGTAGTTTTGCCCTATAGCAAAGGAATTTGACTAGTGTCATAGTTAATTCAAACAAAACAAGCACAGTTGGTAAAAAGGTATAGTGTGGTATAGGAAGTGGCAAGTTGGTACATCAAGGCTTAATAAAAAAATGTTGGCCCTATTTTTCCCATAGATGGTTATAACTTGGATACAACATCATTGATCAATGGTACTAATTTACCCAAAGGTGGTTATAATTAGTAGTAAGACTGGTGATAAAAAATGAATAAAAAATAAAAGATGCAACTACCAAAACTTTTATCACACTGATCCAAAATATGATCTCTGTCTGAAGTACTTAAAACCAACTAATAAAACTAATCAAATTCCTTGATACTAAAAGTGTGTAACAAATGGCAAAAACCAAGGGCAAATGGGGTAAGCTCTAGAACATGCTAGGTCGATAGGTCATAAATGTAAAGTGGATACAGCTAAGAGGACAGATAAGAATGATATTTGTACAAAGAAGAATAGTGATAAAATGGCATAACTAAAATGGTCCTTATAGATAATACACCTTAGCACTCAAGCATAGTACCGCTTAAGGTGAATAATATCCATTGGCTTAGGAAGTTCATCTCCATCTAGTGTGGCAATACTATATGCCCCTAATCCATAATTTATGGTAATGATGAAAGGCCCTATCCAATTTGGTTTGAATTTACCTTTATGATTCTTCTCAATTGTGGTATTTTTTTTGTTTTCTTTAAGAAAAAGATCACCAAGTTCAAATTTTATATATTTGACATGTCAATTATAGTGGCCTTTGAGTTAGTTCTGATATGCCTAAAGATTGTTGAGCATAGCTATGTATTTCTCATCAAGTAAGTCTAGATCTTATAGGTGGGCTACTCGATAGTCATGATCATCTAGGACATGCTTGAAAGAGATGTGCAATGAAGGTAATTTGATCTCAATGGGAAGGATAGCTTTAGTACCATAAACAAGTGAGTATGGAGTGGTTCTTATGGGGGTATGATGATTGTTACAGTACGCCCAAAGGGTAAGAACTATCTATAGGTGCCAATCATGATTAGCATCATTTGAAATCTTTTTAAGAATATTAACAATGGTTTTATTCAATGCTTTATCCTTGCCATTACCTTGAGGGTAATATGTTATAGAAAAATGTTGTGTGATGTTATATTCGATACATAGCTGGTCTACATCCATGTTCTTAAGTGATCCTTCATTATCAGATGTAATGTTGGAGGGGATACCATAGCAGTAAATGAGATGGTTGAATATGAATTTGGAAATTTTCTTTCCAGTCATGTAAGTGAGGGGTATAGATTCAACCCACTTAGTGAAATACTCGATGGCAGTAAGGATATGTTTATGGCTATCAGATGAAGTGGGGTTGATCTTCCCAATGAGGTCAAGTCCCCATGTATAAAATGGCCAAGGTGTCAACATCAGTTTCAAGTTTTGGGTTGCGGCATGAATCAGATTAACATGTCATTTCCATTTATCACACTTCTTTACATATGCAACTACATCTACATCCATCATGGGCCAATAATAACTAGTACACAAGACATTTTTGGGTAAGACTACCTTGGTAGAATGAGCTCTACATACTCCTTGGTGAACTTCTCTTAACGCTAGTGTAGACTCTACTGAACTTAAACAACAAATTAGAGTTCCATCAAAACTATGATGGTATAAGGTGGATCCAAGTAGAGTATAACAAGTGGAATGATCAATAAAGGTTTTGGTTTATTTTTGAGATAGGTTAGGTGGTATAACTTGGTCATGAAGGTAGTTGTAAAGGTTTAAGTACTAGATATAATTAGGATGAATAATATCATAAATCATTGCAATGGTTCAAGGTTCATGAGCTGGTGTTGATAAATTCTTGATGAAGAATTGACACTCTTTAGCTTTATCTATTTGTCAAATCAAAGATCTAATCGTATCCATGTCATCTACAATTCTATTACTAACCCTCAATATATGCTCAAACTGAATATTGACAATTAGTTGCTTAAGAGTGTCGAACATGGATTTATATGGAATCAGTTTGTCATCTTTGGTTTCAAAATGATCTATGACCTGATTGATGATTAACTAAAAATCACCATAAACTTGGAGATGAGATATGTTCCAATGCACTTCTTATCAAATTCTTACAATAAGTGCTTCATACTCAGCCATGTTGTTTATATAAGGAAAGTTTATTCTAAATGATTTAATGATAGATCCCCTTATGCTGTAATAAATAAGAGGCTTGCCCCCAATCCATGTACAATAAATGAACTATCAAAATATAGATTTTAGTGGTGTTCCTCAAGAGGTGTGCCAATGACAGTCATAATGGATTCATCATGGAAATGAAATGTGAGTGGTTCTGTTTCTGTAAGAGGTGTTTCACTAAGTTGATTTGCAAGAACTTGTCCCTTGAATGCCTTCTGATTGACATACTCTATGTCAAACTCACTAAGAAGCATGATCCATTTGGCCATTATACCTTGTAAATCTATTTTAGATAGTAGATACTTGACTGGATCTAATTTTTAAATGACCATGGTCTTATTATTCAACATGTAATGGCATAGTTTTTGAGCTATGAAGACCATGGCTAGATAAGTTTTTTCAATAGGTGCATAATTATGTTCATATGAAACCAAGGTATGGCTAAAGTATTATATGGCATGATATTTTCCATTGTCATCGTGTTGATCCAAGAGTGATCCCAAGTCATTATCAATAGTTGATAGGTATAACAAGAGTGGCTTTCCTGACATAAGAGGTAATAAAATAGGCAGATTAACAAGATAGTCTTTGAGTTTTTGAAAAGTTGTTTGGTAGTGGTCATCTCAGTGAAATTTAACTCCCTTCTTTAGAAGATGTGTAAATGGATGGTACTTATTTTCTAACTGAGAGATGAAGCATCAGATTAATTGGATCCTACCCTGTAAATTATGGAGTTGCCTCAAATTGGTTGGTGGCAACATCTCAGTTATAGCAAGGACTTTAGCTGGATCAACTTCAATACCTCTATAAGACATAATGAAGCCAAGAAATTTTCCTAAGGTGATATAAAACACACATATCTTTAGATTGAGTCTAGCTTTTTACTCTTTTAATCTTTCAAATATCTTACATAGCACTGTTGGATGGTCGGCCCTAGTTTTGGATTTTCCTAATATGTCATAAACATAGTCTTTAATAATATCATGCATCATATCATGGAATATGATAGTCATGGCCTTTTGATATGTAGCTCTATAATTCTTAAGACCAAATGGCATTACCTGATAACAGAATATTCCCCATGGAGTGGTGAACACTATTTTATGTTGGTCTTTTGGTAATATTCTAATTTGGTTGTATCCTAAAAATCCATCCATGAGTGAAAGCATTTTATAACCTATCATGGAGTCAACGATCATGTCAATATTAGGCAATGGAATGTCATACTTAGAACAAGATTTATTTATGTCTTGAAAATAAATATAGAGTTTAATTCCTTCAAGCTTTTTACTAATATGTACAACATTAGATATCCATTCTGAGTAGTTAATGAATTAGATACATCCTACTTATAAGAGTTTTTCAACTCTTTCTTTACCAAGATAAAAATGTAAGGATGCATCTCACATAGTTTTTGTTTTAATGGTTTGGCATCAATATTGACCATAATGTGGTGAAGAACCAAGGTGGGGTCTAAACCTAGCATGTCAGAATAAGCCCATGCAAAGATATCTACAAATTCTCTCAATAAAGCTATAAAGACTTCAAATTCCTCCTCAGTGAGTGATGCACATAATTTTATCCATTTTAGGTCCAATGGAGTCCTAATGTTTTCCTCTATTATATCTTCGACTAGAAGGTTCAAACCATCTTCTAGGATAGTAGGCAAAGACTTGAACTATTATACTATATTAGGGTCCTCTTTTAGAACTTGCTCTTCAACTTCTCCTAGGCATGATGAATTTGAGTCCCCTAATGGTAAATCTCACCATGTGATAAAAATAGTTAGAAACTCTTGAAGAATTTGATCAAACACTTGTTGTTTCTCAAAATTGAATTTGGATCCACAGTGAAGTTCATCATTGGTGGTCTTCTAGTCTAAATTCAAATAAGAGTGAACACCCATATCTAATGGCACCTAAAATAGGTTTTCACCACTAGATTAGCCTTTATCTTTACTTTTTTCCTAGTCAAAAAATGCCTCAAAGAGGTTTTCACTTTGGGACCTCAATGTTTTATTTATTTGTGTTTGGCTAAGAGTGTTCACCCGCTTTCTGAAATAGGCTTAAAGATCCAATGTAATCGATAATCTTAACTTGTGATCTCCCCATAAAATGTTGTCCTTAAGGCCTAAAAATTCATAAAATGCCTCATCATTTTAAAACTCATCAATCAGCAAATTGGATTCTTGTTGGTTCCAATCTATCAGTTAGGGATAGTATAATGGCAATGGGTTATGATGAATGACTATGGTAAGGGTACAAATGGCATTGTTATTAAATATGTTAGTCTTAGCTAGGTCATCAAATTTGAGGCTATGATTAGACTCTATTTCACTATCAACATCATCATCACTAGCTGCTAGTGATGGAATTCAAATAAGATATGTGGGGTCACCGCCAGGTGGTTTAAATCTAAGTCCATAGGATCTTTTGTACTTAGTCATGGAAATTGGCTCATTGGTTATTTTTTGATTTGGTATGAGGCCTCTTCCTTAATAATCTTGATGTTCCATGATCTTATTGGGAATTGGATACTTTTCACTTCTATAACAATCAGCTTGGTTGTCATTGTACAACCATGATTCATCCCCTTTAAGAGGGTATGGTTCTAGGTCAGATGCTAGTACAAACATGACAGGTCCCTTATCTGTATTCCTTTGTTGCCAATGCATGTGTGGGGTATTTTTAGGTCACCCAAAGGTCTTCATATTTTGAGGAATATTGGCAATATGGAAGGTATCATAGGTCACATACTCCCTCAATATATTATCTAAAATGGTGAAATGATTGGAAGCTTCAAGAGGTGGCATGTGGGAAAGGGAATCCAATATACTAGGATCTATGCAATTATCCTATGGTAGATTAATAAGTATGCTCTTCCTTTATCTTCTTTGGAACTCATATTCATACCATATTGGTAATTATAGCTTTAAAACTTAGCCTCAAGATGTTTTTAGCGTTCATATAGGTGTAAATCTCCTAGAATATTCACTTCCATCCCTGAGTGGGAGAACATGATGCATTGGTGTAGTGTTGATAGAACTAAATGAATCTCATGTAACTAAGGCCTACCTATAAGCATATTATATGGAAACTCAAGATCAACCACATGGTAAAGTGTATCATGGGTCAAATTCCCAATGATAATTGGTAAGCTAATGGTGCCTTGTGATTCTCTGCCTTGTGATTCTCTTTCTTGATTATCATAGGCTTTGATAGTTATCATTTTTGGTTGAAGATCTACCATTATGTCCCCAAGAAGCTTAATGAGCTTTAAAGACACTATGTTGAGGCCTGATCCATTGCCTATAAGGACACATTTCACTTTATGTCAATTTATATAAACTTCTATATACAATGGATTTTTATGGAGCAAGACAAGGGAAGACATATCACTTTGGTTGAATGTGACTTGTTGGGATGGAGCTAGGTGTCCAACCAAAGCTTGAAATTTATTAGGGGATAAGTCACTAGACATAGTAGATTGGGTCAAGAACTCATTCAAGATGTTCTTATGGATTGTTGACATCCATAGCAAATCTAAAATAGAAATTTGTGCTAGTGTCTTCTATAATTATTCCACAATATCAAAATTCTCATCTTGGTCAATAATGAATGGTTTATTTTGAGGCTAAATGGTTAGTTGGATAATTGGTAAAGTGGTAGATGGTGTTGGGCCTTGGATAGTAATCTTTGACCTCTGATTTGTGATTGCATAATTGATATTAGATATTGGACCATAATTGCTAACAAATGTTGGGAATGGTGTGGGACTAGATAATAAAAGTCTCGATTTCCAATGCACTTATATGTGGTCATATGGCAAACGCAAGTTGTCGATGTAAGTTCCAAAAGTGGAAGTCCTAATCTACTAGTTTGTTTGTGTGTTATCCCAAGTCAAAGAAGGATTATCGATTTAATGTGGTTGAGTGTTACTATTTATCAATGGTCTAAATTGATTAACACTTAGTATAGGATTAATGGAGATGGTATTAATGCTACCCATTGCAATATAACCTACAATCCTATTGTAGTCATGTGCAACTGCATGGTAGGTTTCTTGGTTGTTACCATTCAAACCTTGGTTTTGTCCATTGTTATGATGTTGTGGGTTCTATTGTTGATTCTACTGGTTCTACTAGTTTGGCCTTTGATTTTAATACTATTGATTATGTTTTTGCATTGGTCAATGTTGTTTTTGCTAATTTTTTTACTGCTACTAATTTTTATGTCAAGAAAAGGGGTTTTGATAAATCCCAAGAGTTTTATTAAAAGTGAAAGCACCATTATCCAATTTTATCTCCCCATTCTCCAACATATTCTTGATTAAATGATTGATTTTCAAATATCTTCATATATTATGCCCATTGACCTCGTCATATTCATAGAATTCATTTTCATGGTACCAATTAGGATAAAGAACACCTTATGGATAATGCTTTGGTATAGGAAAACTAATCATATTAGTGGCGACAAGTTTGTGAAATATAGACTCAATAGGCTCCCCTAGGTTACTAAAGATATGATGAGTAGGAATGGTTCTCCTTGGAGGAGGGGTTTTCAATGGTAAAGGCTACTACATTTGTTACCTATGTCTTGGTTATTGTGCCTATGGCATTAGTTGGCGAGGTTATTGGGTAGGATTAAGCTGAAAAGGTGGTGCAAATGATGTTTTCACCATTTTTACATGATTTGACTTAGTTACTCCATTACCTACAACATTCTTATTATGGTTGAATTGCTTTGGTCTTTCATGGTTATTGACTTGTGTTGATTTTGATGCTTGCATTTGAATTAGATGTTGGTTTTGGCCACTTCCCTAATTGTTACCTTAATTATAATTATTTTATGTAAGCTTGATGATCCCTTTATTAATAAGAGCTCACTCAATCAATAATCCTTTGTCAATGATCTCCTTAAAAGTATGTGCACATTGTAGTTATAGATGATAAGCTATCTCACTATGAAAATTTTTAGTAAACATAGTGGATAATTGTTTATCTAGTAAACTATGGGTGAATCAGCTTGAAAGAGCTCTCTATCACTATGGATAACTTGCAAACTCTCACTAATTGTTTACTTTACTTGTGTTAAGGCAACCAATGAAATATCATGTTTGAGATTATAGGAAAAGTATTACACAAACCTATCAAAAAGATCATCAAAATCTATTATTGAATTCTTGTGCAACTTTTAAAACCACTCCAAGGCTTGTCCAGCCAAGCTCTTTGGAAATAACAATAGAAGGTATATATCGCTATATACCACCGATTGACATGCAACAAAGAACTCTATTAAATGAGCCATAGGGTCACCTTTCCCTTTGTATTTGTAAAATTTTGGTGGTTCGTATCTTGGAGTAAATGGTATCTATAAGTACTTCATGTTGAATGGATAAGAATGCATGTCATATAACTTAATCTTTTAGTCTATTTCCTAGCTTAAATGATAGTAATTGCATCATTCATCTATTTTAATTCTTGGGATAGGAAACTAGAAGGAACATTGGTTTAAGGGAGAATATTAGTTTAGGTAGATGGTTGGGAGGTTATAAGTGGGACACTTTGACTAGAATATGATGGAGATACCTGTTAGGGTATGTTGGTTTGGTTAGGAAAAGGGCCTAGAATATACATATGTAAATTAGAATGTACTGTGAATTGTATATTCAATTGTGTGATATTCTACTTTGGGTTGGTGATAAAGGTTTAAATTGGAGGATTTCATGGTTGGGATGGATGAATATAAGTGTATTGTTCTTGTTGTGGTGGAAAAGGGACATGCTACCAACTAATGAAACCTTACTATTGAGTGGGAACTTGTGGACCAAGACCCTGTCTCTAAATTTGTGGCACATTTTAAACCAATTATTATCTAGTAGGTACTTGAGAAATATGGGAACCTCTTTGTTGCATGAATCTCTATAGGGAAGTGAAAGAAATTTGAATATTCAGCATTTGTCATTGACCAATATTTACATTTTGTTGACTAGTCATTGATTGGTTTTATATTGGTACACTAGCCATGACTAAATAGGGATGTTTGCCATTACTTGGTAAAGGGGAACATTAGTTTCCCCTTGTTGTAGTGGTAATATATTCATCCTCTATGTTGGTATACTAGATCGTGCCTAATTTTATGGAATACTACTCATCATTTGTTGAGGAAGAGTAGGATTCGTCACATTCTATTGTTGAGTTGTGGCATTGGTCACTGGTTGACTACCTAATCCTATAGGTTGCACACTTGAGGAAGTATCTAGTTGAGTTTGGGATGTATAAACTCTTACTCCTTAGTATGATGATCTATTCATGGTATTAACTATAGGTACATGTTATTGACTAGTTATTTATGCATTAGTACCACTTGGATTCGGATTGGATGGTGCTTGTACATTGTCCACTACATTTGGATCACTATTTTGCATAGAGGCTAAAGACACCTTTTTAATAATGGGAATATTCATCAAGTTATCTACCGAATCAGTTTGTATGAATGGGTTAGAACTTGGATTCTCTTATCCAGTTAACTCTAACAACACTCATGTTGAACGAACTAAGTCAATAAGTGGTTTACTCATCATGTTCATCTAATTGAAATTGCATGGTAGATTCAAGTAGGTTTGATATGTTGTTTACATTTGGTTAAAGTGGTCTTCCATGATGTTTTTTCTTCAATTAGATATATTAGGGTCTTGATATTTTGTTTGGACTAGAGCCATAGGATTTCTAGAAGAAGCCTATTCATCATAAATGATATTGTGGGCTACTCTTACTAAGCTTGATAAATTTTCATGGGGGAAGCCTACGAGAAACATGGCCCCTACCTCTATAGCTCTAACCAAAATCTCATCCTTAATCTCTAATAGATGATGTTAAAAGAAATGAATCATACGTGGAAGCTATATTAGTATAATATGACTATTGAATAACTGGTTCATTAGTTGTGGGTTTGGTAGCTAGGTATTGTGCAGGTTTTTCTTGGTCTTGTTCTGAATAAGGTGGTGTATTAACCAGATAGTTAGCCAATGGATCTTGGCTTTGTGCCCCTAATTGAGTATTATAAGAGGGATAAGAATCCATCTCATAAGGAATATTATTTGTGTAAGGGGTCTTGCACCATTTCTTCTTGTGCAACCACATTACTAATCCCTGGATTATAAATGAGTCCACTATGAGTGTAGGAATACATGTTGGAATCCATAGTCAATGCTTTGAAATGAAAGGCTAAAGAGTTATAAAAACTCTAAAAATCACAATATCTAAAACATATGATTTTCCAACTTGGTCTAGATTCATCAAAAGGTTTATGTAAATATTTGTAAGGAAACAAGCTAATATGAAATATCTAACATTTCACTATTCACACAAAGATAAGAAAGTAAATGGATTGAAAATAAAAATTCAAAACTCTAAGGTAAAAGTGTTTCAAATCAATCTAATCTAGGAATTTAAAATTTGCTAGGCATTTTGGATAAATACAACGTCAAAAGCTAGGCTCAACCAAAGCATGTGCTAGGACTCTTGGCCAAATGATGTCAAAAGCTAGAGTTTGAAAATAGAGATAATTTTTAATATAACGGATTTGAAACACTTATAACAAACACTAGGCATTTGAATTTTGGACATGAACTCGATCAACTATGTATAAGATATAAAACAAAAAGGCACTTTAGAGATAGTTTACTTTTCTCACAAAGAATCGTATAAAGCTTGGTTATTTAGACAAATAAGCTAGACAAAAGTGAACAACAAAATTGTGTTAGAAAAATGTTCACAAAGCATACACTCAAAATGGTTTGAAAATGTAGGAACAAATTTTAACATTATGCAAAAGGGTTTATGAAACAATATCCAAAATATTTTGGATAGCATAATGATGCTAGACTACCCAAAAGATGCGAGAAAATGTTTGTTTTAGAAACTCTCTAAGGCAAAAATAGTTTCCCACAATTTTGATAGCATAATACTACCTTACTTGACTCAAAATGTTGTGGTGTATAGAATCAAAGTATAAGTGTTTAACACAAAATGGATTAAGTCTATCAAGTGGTGATAATGATCATGAGTCTTTAAATGGCCTTCAACCTAAATTGGAAATTAAACCTAAGTTCCCTCATGTTTAATGAAAATGGTGAACCTATTTAACATCTCAAATCTATGAAATTGTAAAGGTGCAATTTTAAATTTAGATTATAAGTGAAGGACTTAAACAATTTTGGTAAAGATCTAGACTCAATTGGGTAGCATAACTGTGCCAAAGTAGATGATATGACTCCCAAGTTTTGATGAACTTTTAACAAGGCCAATTGATGATTTCACATGGGTAGCATAACACCTCTTTGTTCAAAGGAAAATAAGGATTATGTTTTTGGTTTAGAATCATTTGTTTACACCAAGTTTTTAACTCCAAACAAGACTATAATTTAGGACAAGTTATAACTAATTAATCACTCTTAGATCCAAAACTGATAAGGTTGCTTGGTATTATTATAATTCATCAATATACTTCATTTGAGAGGATTTTAAGTGTTCATCTAAAAGTAAATGTGCATTAAATAGTATGATTTTTACACCCCCCTTCTCTCAAATGATAGTACAATGACATGGACCTTGAGGTGCACATTGCACCAACAATACTTCCATGGCAAGTGGGGATTTGTCTAAGATCTACAAGTTTTTGAACGTTCTAGGGGAATCAATTTCACAATGACTTTCACATCAAATGATGAAAAATATAATCACACATTTTGGGTCCATATCACATGGCTTGTTGTAAAAATGTCTAGTCTTTTTTATAACCACTACATCTTATTGTTTACTCAATGTAGTGCAATGTCCAAAGTGCCACTACATCCCATGTGAAACTCCAACTAGGAGCTACATGAAGTCAATGCCAAGAGGTGAAACCCCAAGTCAAAGATTCCCTAAAGAACTCATAGGAGGTGATGAAGTCCCCCTCACAATCCAAGTTTGCATAAAAATAAAGAAAGCATAAAATAGAAAGACTTTAAGGTCATTTTCAAGGTCACCAAATACTTTAGTGAGTTTTTGGGGAGTGATTTAGATGACTTTATTTCTAATCCTTATAATAGGTTATTTTCAATAGGAATGGCACTTTTGATTCCAAGGGTTCCCTAAAGGGTATAAATGGAAGATCATACACATGGCATTCCTCTTTTTGCCAAACAAAATCTAATTTAAATAACTAATTGAAGACAAAAAGCTTGGAAATGTGAGTTTATTTTTAATCCCAAATGGAAAATGAGGTGGTGTTCATTTGACCCCTTGATCTTAATTGAAAACTTTTAAAAACATACTAAAAACTCACTTAAGCATTTAAATGTTACTTTAAACACCAAAATAGTATTTCTAATCCATTTTAATGCATGCAAAAGGTGATCTAAACATGTTTTTAGCCACTTTCAAGCTTGATCCTACAAAAAAAATGTTATAATTTCCTTTAGCCTTGAAAATAATTTGGTTTGAAATAATTAATTTGAAAAATAGAGCTCTTGGGTTTTTTATACAAAACAATCCCAATACCACACAGAGCGATCCTGCTACTTGCAAGACAATACCACTTCTATGATAGATATGGTATTGTGTGTAGATGGTTTATTCATAATACCATGACTCAGTTTGATGATCATGCTAATAGTAAGACACTCTCGCTACTTATAAAGTCACAATTTTATCACTTAACCACTAATGGTTAGACAATATTGTGACTTGGTCAAACAACCCCACTAATAGTAGGGTAATCCCACTATTGAGCTAGTAGTGGTATTGTCTAACCTTCAAAAAAACATATTTAGTATAAAAAAACACAAATATCTAAGCAAAATAACACTAGTCCAATTTATAATATCACCATTTGTATGATAATCCTACTACTAATAGGACAATATCGTGACTATGTTTTTACAAAAATGTGATTTACAAAAAAAACATTTTTTACATAAATTTTTTAGTCTTTTTGGCCTCCCACTCTAAGATTCTACAAGAAAAAGATTAGTTATTTTATTGAGGGAGCTTTATGACCATTTTTTCAAGGCTAAAGAGGTCCCGCCGAGTGTGCCATTATGTGAACTAGGAATTTGAATAAGAAGAGGAGATTAGTATTGTATTAGTGAATGAAACCAAATCAAAAACACATTAAACTAACATCTTCATGAATAGTTACTAGGGTGACCTTAGTGAAGAAAAATAAATGAATAAAGCATAACTAAATGAAATAAAACACACATTCCTTACTTTCTTTGATGCTCTAAGAGTATTCTTCGATTGGCTTGCTTGCTTTGTGCTCATGAAGTCTTTATAAATGAAAGCTTGGCTATCCTCCACCTCTCCTTGGCACCTTTAGCTCTGGCTTGACTTGGCTTGGAATAAATTTGGCATGGTAACACTAGTTTTCATGAATCTTTTAGAACCAATCCTGCATTATAACTTTGCACAAATTAAGCTTCAAAATTATGTTCATAGCATCTCTATTTATAGATTTTTGAGATTGATCAGAATCAACCTGAACCATCCATATTGAGATGAAGATGTGTGGTTGAGGATTAATTTAATTTTCTGGAATTAAGTTTATAATTATCCTCATCATGACATTGGAAAAATGGGAAATTAGGAGGCATGGAGGGTATTGATGAGGCATGAAGGTCATGAATCTTAATATTGTGGCATTTATGGCCTAGGGATGTCTTCCCAAGAAATGAAGTCACCTGATGATACAAATATTCAATATTCATTTCTAAAAACATGTTTTCAACAAGTTTCTATGGAATTATTAATCAGGCCTTGATTTAGATTAATTATCTCTTAAGCATGTTTAAGCACTTTGTGCATAAATTACTCAAATTGATTAGAATGTCTTGTTATTGGTCCATAATTTGACTGGATTATAATTAGAATGTGATGTTAGATGTGTTGGATTCCTTATCCCATTTAGGATTTTACCAACACCAAATAAAAAAGGCACATGTCTCATATAAGATATTTTATAGGAAAGAGTAATCCAGAACACACAAGTGCAAAATTGGTATTTTGACTTGAAATAAACTAATCAAAGTTATCTATCCCATAAATTACACTACCCCATCTAATGATATTCTATCCAAAATTGGCACTTGAATATGTCGGTTACACATCTTTTAGTGTGTTTTAGTTTTTTTTGGCCAAATTGTGTGCTTTACGTGGAAATTGGTCAAAAACTTGATTTGAGGTTATTGCTAGCCAGATGTAGGTGTCTACAAAAGAGAGCAAGGAATACACATGTTGATGCAACCATGTTTCCCCTCAGTACTTTAAATTGATAAATATGCTTCCTTATATAGTATTAGAGATGAGAGAAGTTCAAAAATAAACATTTGAGATTTGAGGAGAGAGATTATAAGGTAATTAATCCCCCAATTTAGTGCAAGTGTGAGTTGTAACATTACTATTGATATCATTGAATTTCAATCACACAACTCAAGTGAAAGTATAATAAAATCCAATTTAAGTGGTATAACCAAATCAAACTACAAAATGGAAGTATTTTTAGCCATTGAGGGTTTTGAATATCAATCATAATACTAAAAGGATCCAACTACTATAGATATGAAAGGCTCAAAATGATGGTTCTTGGTGAAAATGGTGCTTCTCGGTAAAATATTAATGTTTCTTGGTAAATAAGATTGAATATGTATTTGAATTTTATAGTGCACTTGTATGGCATATACACCACTAATTTTTCTCGAGCTAAATTATCTATCAAAATGTAACCTCTTCTTTGTAATTGTGTATAATATATGTCATAAATCTAAAAAAAATTGTCCCAAATCTATAAAAATTGGTGTAGTGTGTATAGGATTCTGACCCAAGTGTATTTCTAAATCATGTAAGTTGTATATTTGTATATTCATGTCTCTATAGCATACCCCAACTAATATTCTCCCACGTTTGAGGTGAGAGGAATGGAATATTGTCATTACCTCACCTTAAAAGGATAATATTACTATATAATATGTGTGTGAATCATGTCGCATATAATAGTAACATGCCTAAGTAGATATATCAATGAATCTAATAGTATGTGATTAAAACAAGCCATAAGATGGATGATATGGATCATGGTAATGTATATAAATTAGTACTATAATATCAAAAAATAATTAAGTGCACACATAAGAGCACTCGATGTCACACAAAAATGGGTCTCATGAATCCATAAACAAGGGTCATGTTCAATGACACACACTCAAAGGAATGTCATTCAAATTTAAAAATACAAAAATAAATTAACATACAATGGAACATGGGATAAAAATCAAGGAACATATTCAAATGTTTCATAAGAAAGACAATATCAACTAATAAAAAATACACATAAAAGTGATGGTGTGCATAAATTAAGTATAATCATTTAACATATGCATATTATACTAGTCATTGCATATATGTGTTAGCAAAAAATGTCATGTAACATAGTATATCAAGTACATTTTGAAATATGTAATCATGATCATAGACATGTTTAAGTGTTAGTATATAATATCAACATGATAATGGAAAGGTGATCATAAAAAAATATAACCTATATAAATCATTATCAAAAAAGTATATGCCTCCAATATATTGTGTTTCAGAGGAAAATGAAAGTTATATGTAGACACTGGAAAACTATGCACAATAGTTCTAGATGTCAAACTAACCCCTAGACCACCTCAAGACCCCCTAAAGACTCTTCTACAACCTTTCAACCATAAACCTAAGTCAAGTTAACTAACTAGCTAACTGACAAACTAACCCACCTTGTCCAAACTTGACCTTACCTTTGACCATCAATGGTCATCCTAACTATTGATGGTTAGGCTTGACCACCAATGGTTATGTTTCAACCACTTAGATAGTTAACTCTAGTTAACTCTAGCTTTATTTTTTATATTTATCTTGTCTGATTTATGTGTGAGCTAATACATGTGAAAGTTAAATTTAAAAACCCTATTAAACCTCTTTTTGAACCTATTGTTTCACATCTCCTTTCTTCCTATAAAAAGAGAGGAGGAGGAGGCAAAATGGATTATCAATCCACATCTAGAATTAGACTGGCCACCAACAATTATCAAAGCTTCTTGCATCAGAACTTATTTTTGTAGGTCTTCTTCTAGAAAACCAACAATGAGTGTGATAAAGATCCAAAGTGCCATTACTCATTGATTAATGACCAAGTACCATTACTCTACCAAAATTGCTCCAAACTTTATCAACAAGTTCTCAGCCACACACCTCGACTCTTCTTCATATCAAAAAGCTAAGTATTTATTTTTAGTAATTAGTTTACTTTGTTTCTAGTTTGCAACCAACCTATCCCAAACCCACCTAGAATTTCATTCTTTATCCCCATCAACTCAATTTATTAAACCAACCCAGAGCCCATAGTAGCTACTAATAGTCACCCTAACCATCGATGGTCTATCCATAACCATTGATAGTTTCCAACCATCGACAGTCACCCTAACCATTGATAGTTACCCCAACTACCAATAGTCGCTATGTGACAAATAAAAAATAAGCTATTGTTACCCACTAGACCTCAACTAAATCTAACTTTCTTTCCCTCTACCTAATCATAGATTATCACCCTATTTTATATACCACACTTGATTCATTTAGCATTAATATCAATCAGTTTATTGATATAATTAATCAAATTCACCTATTCATTTATCAATCACTTTTTGTATTTCATTTTAGTATCATCTATGATATATGCAATTACTTTATCTTTCACTTTCATAACTTGATTGTTTAAAAGTGTGGATTGATAGCCTCTAAGGAAGCTCATGCTTCTTGGATCTACATTGCTAGGCAGTCTACACCGTATTATCTAACTAATCAAACATTTTTTAGTGTTTTCTTATTTTTAGGTCATTCCTCCCAAGCCAAAGAGGAGTATCTACAAGCGTCTAGATCAATGCACATAAACTGAACTTGGGTTCTACTAACCTCACCCTTATTTTAAGTGTTACAACATTCTTCTTAAAGAAATAAGTGAAATTTATGTGAAACATTTTAGCACACCTAGTAGGACCCTTGAGTCTTTTCTTGGGTTCATTTTTGCATCTAGGTTCTTCTTTTTATCTTTTTTCTCATATAACAAAATCAAATTTTCATTTTGGGATTAAAATTTATTGCCTCCATTATTTGCTTACTTATTTTAGCTCACATATCTTAATTAATCAAGGGAATTAATCATAGCTTCACTCTTATCACACACATAAGACCAAAACACTTACACTTAATTAAGCATAAAAACTTTGACATAAGGACCAATTGGTATTTCATTACTTAGCAGTCACATTTCTTGGCTATCCTGCTTGCATTTCATCACCAAGGGGAGAACCAACTTAGCTCTGTAGTTGAGTATAATTCTCTAGTAATCATTATGTCTTGGCTAATCAATTAACACCCTTATCATTGTAGTGTGTGAAGTGAGGGGGTAAGCCCCAATATCAAGCCATGTACTGATTTCCAACACATATCCCTTTGAGATTCTAAACACAACCTGAAACCAACCATAGACTTATTTTCTATTACCCACTCTATAAGCCAAGTTGAGTCACACAATTCTTAAATTTTAAGGCATAAGCCACAAGAGATACTAAAAAAACCCTAGGATCTAATGTGCTTTAGTGTGTGTTTTATTTCCTTGAATTTTTCTTATCTTCTCTTTATTTGAGTTGTGAAATTATTTGCATCTTTTGTTTTCCTTATCGACATGGTTTTAACTAGACAACAACTAAGAAACCAAAAAAAATAGGATCCACCTCGTAATCACCTACCTTCCTCTTCCCCGTCATCTATGGAGTACATCTTAGATACAAAGAGTTCTCCCCATCCTTCTAGAAGTCCTATCATGCCTCAGATGGTTTCCCAGGGTGATGCATATTCCACCACCTTTCTAGATAACAACCTCATATCCCTCAACAATTACCTTAACACCATATTTGACCATACCCCTAATTTGGTTTTGCCTATTGACCTATCCTATGGCATGTAATCCCACCTTATGGGAAAGACTTCTATAGCCACCATCTTCACCCAACCTTCAATCACCTAGGCATCATCCTCTACCAATAACCTCATTGATTCCACCATCCAAAAATAACCCACTCAACCAAACAACACCCAAGCACCTTCTTCCCCAACTAATAACCCTCTTAGTATAGGATCAACCCAACCTTTTGGCACTAGTACTTCCCTTACCATAGGAGTACCCTCTACTAGTGTCATCACCATTCCCCTTGTTACCAACCAACTTATCTCCACTCCAATCCAGATCTTGGTGGTTCCCATACCTTCTACCCTTCCACCCATTATTACCAATGTTACCACCTACCCTCTATATACTAACTCAACCATACCTCCTAGCCAACCTACATTAATCTCTTAATATGTACCCATTGCATAAAACCTAAGCTACATCCCTAACCCACAAGGGTATGTACCTCTATCTTCCACCCAATCACTTATCTCTATGTATTCATATGTGTCATAATCCTAACCACCCATGTCCACATACCAATATGTGGTAGCTTCACAACCCCCCACTAGCTATCTATATATTGCACCTACCCAAACCCAACATAATCTACCCTATAATTATGGGAGTACACAACCACAAATAGACCTTGTCAAAATTTTAATAGATAAAATGACCACTTTGGATTAATCTATTTTTGGTGCCCATAACCTCATATATTATGACCAAATATGTAATGAACCAATTCATCCATCCATCGTCATTCAACTTTATCCTCCTCAATGGGAACTTCCCAAATTTTCAAAGTTTCAGAGTAAGGAAGACCCTCAATAACATTTGAGATAATTTTGGAATTCATGTTATATTATTACCTATGATGATGCTCTCCTTTTTCATACCTTCCCCATGTCTCTATTATGTCTAGCACTAGATTGGTACAATGTTATTATGAAGCACTCTCATTTTTCTTTTGCCTAGCTAGCTCAAACATTCTTAAATCACTTTTCCATAAACATCTCTAAGAAAGTCTCCATCATTAATCTATACTCCATTTTGAAATTTGATGATGAATCTATTACTAAATTCATAGCCCATTGGAGAAGCTTGATAAATCAACTCTCTTTCTCTTTGCCCCAACCTGAGTTGATTAAACTCTTTATGCAGGCTTGTGCCAAACACATCTCCTCTACTTTGTGGGTTCAAAGTTTTAGGAACTTTGATGAATCTTTCACCATGGCATGGAAATTAGAAAATAGAGACATTGATGAGGGAAAGTTAAAATTAAGAAACAATAATTCCACCTTTAAATTGAATGAGGCTCCCTCCTCAAAACCTAACAATCAAACCAACACTAACTCTAAAAACAAGGGAACTATGATTGTAATTATCCTTAAGATTGCTCCTCTACCCATTATTAACCAACCCAACTCTGACAATTCCTATAATTAAAACATTAGAAACCCAAATTGCAACAATAAAAATCAATGCACTCTACTAGTACAGTCATATACTTCAGTCATGGATAAGTTGTTAAAATGAAAAATCATATAACTCCCACCAATCAAACCCCCATAACAATTAACTCCTCTCATCTTATACGTGGTTAGTATAAGGAGAAAAAAAATTGCACATTTCATCATGTCTTTGGACATGATGTTAGTAGGTGTAATACCTTTAATAACATCATCTAAAACATCATCAACAAGGGAAAACTTGTGTCGGATAACCCCAATGCACCCTCAAACCAATCACTTAACATCTTTAGACAGCCATTTCCCAACCATGCCCCTTCTATGAAAAATAAAAATAATAGAGTGGAATCCTCTCAAAACCATCAATTCCATACCATTAATGTAATCCTTAGTTAACTCAGTGTTAAGGAATTCATTGATGAAACCACCTTTCCTATCCCTCTACTTATTGAGGTATTGGAGTCACTCTCCATTCCTTTATAAAATGAGACTCAAGAAACAACCCCTCTGTCTTCTCCACCCATTGAAGTATTTGAGTTGTCAACCCCTCCTTTGGAATATATACCAAAATAGGTAGTGATTACCACCATGTCCTCTTTTATCATACAAAAATCCACTCTCCCTTTGGAAAGCATCCTGACAAAAGAGATCACTCTATCTAACTCTCCCATAGGAGATTCATCTCCCCAAACCTTAGATATTTTAATTGAGGAAAAGGATGTGGTAACCACTTATCTCTCTCTACCCATAGGTTTGACCTTTGATCTTAGTATCAAAGGGATCAAACCCATATATAAGCCCATCTCTAGACTAGTTCAAAATTTGGACTATATATCCCAATCAACATATATCATGCCACACTCTAGAATCATATCAAGCTTCCTAGCCAAACCAAGCAAGAACTTCCAACCACACCACTATCATCCTAACCTTCCATTCCCACTATTGAACCCACTTTAACCATAACCAAGCCATTGGAAACTTCCACTGACCAAACCATCCCTGAACTATCCAAACCAATTCTACCTAAAATAACCAATCCACCTTCTACCATTCCAACCAAGCCTACCAAAAACCTTAGAATAATCCATACTACAAAAATTAATAACCCCTCATTTAAATTAGAATTAACTCAATAAAACCCACCAAAGGGACCCTAAACCAATCCAACAAAGAAGGTGAAAACACCCAAAATTACATAAACCAAAACTCTGCCACCCCCTTCCACTTTGCACTCTATTTTGGGACCAAAATCCTCTACCTTAATTGGGAAAACAACCATTCCAATCAAAACCCAACCACCACTTTTGGTTATACCATCACTCATACTTCCATCCACACCTATTTTAATTGAACCACCCATAAGCAAACCTCCTATATTTCAATCATCTATAAATTAACCACTTACCTCTCAAACATCTACCTCAAAACCTTCTAACCCCAAGATATTAACCTCTCTACCAAAAATGAAACTATCCTCTAAGAATGCTCTTCTACCCAAAACCTTTACCACCAAGCCTGCTTCTAAAAACATTCCTGACCCAACTACCAAAACCAAGACCTCCATGCCTTTGCCACCATTGCCTGAGTCTTATTCAACCATCATATAGAGGTTATTATAATCATGTTTAGCCTTACCACCTATGAGACCATTTGACCCACATAGTCCTAAACCATCTTGGTATAATGAGAAATTAGTATGCTCATATCATAGAAAACCTCGACATGATACTAAGAAATTTAAGGTTTTCCAAGTATTAGCCCATTGACTATATCATGATGATGAAATATTTTCAAATGAACCTCCCATGATCCCACTACTAATCCAAGAACCAAGAGCCATCAACCAAAATTTACCTACTTTTCTACTCTTACCTTAGAGTGAAGAACCATAGCAATCCTCTAATTTGAATCCTCCCCAAATCCATACCATCCATGGACATATCCCTCTTCCACCACCTAACTACCTAGCCAACACCAAGCACCTTTAACTTCAACTAAACACAAACTATTTATTTTGGGACCCTCTCAATCCAACCCATCTGAATCAATCCAAAAATTAATTATAAAATAGCTTCACCAAACACTGATGAAGATGAGTTTGTATGAACTAATCAATACCTCACCCCCATCACTGCCAAGTGATGATAGAGGCTTTGCAATCCATAGAGATCTAACCAGAATACCCACAACCTATAAAAGCATTTTTTGGAGCCCTTCAACTTTCTAATCTTGTTACCTTCAAGGATTTGGAAATACCCTCCATCCATTCAAATGACCCAAATCATTTCCTCTTCATTACTGCATACATCAACCAAACTTGCATCAAGAGGGTTATGATAGATGGGGGAGCTAATATGAACATTATCTCCTCCCACGCATACAACCAACTCAAATTACCCAATAAAATTATGTCAAAAACCTCAATGGTGATTTTATAATTCAATGATACCATGGCCATCACTCTCAAAATTGTTGTCCTTCACATTCGTCTAGGACCCTACATGCTTCCTAAGTTATTCTATGTAGTAGAAGGTGATTTCTAGTATAATGTTTTATTTATATGCCCTTGGATCTATTCCATGGGTTTGCCATCCACCCTACAATAATTCATAAAATTTAAATATTAAGGTCAAGTTATTACCATATAAGCTGACCTGAGTCCATTTACATCATGCAACCTAATGTACCAACCCAATGACATTTTCCTTCCCCCATCAAACAAACCCTCTCTAGTAAAGGATAAATCCCCATCCTCCTTTACCAATGAAGCCTCTACCATTTCATCCATTACTTTCACCCAAATCCCCATAATAGACCCTTTGGAATCAACCTCCAGTGTCTTTCAATAGGGCAGTATCACCTTTTAACATTAGACAGTTTTCCTCCTCCTCAAGAGTATGGGAATCTTGACCAACAACCCAATTATGAACCTAATATTAGAACCATTATTCCTTTTAGGCCCTCAATTTGTTAAACTAATTTCATCTATGGGGGACTTGATAAACCCCTTGACACTTATGCCACCTCTTTCTCACCTCGACCATTCACCTATAATTTACCCTATCTAGATAAACTAGAGTTTGTCTAGACATACCTATATAGGTGTGATTGGAAGGTATTTGGTTTAGGTTGGTATAAACATGGTCTGCATAATTTTTTCCTAGTAAGGACCTAAAAACCTCATGAAAAACATGGCCTTAGTTTCATGCCACCTAAATAACAAATCAACGTGCCTCCCTTTACCATCATTGAAAAGAAAATCTCATCCTCACCATCTACTCCACCATCAATAGCTAAGGATTATGACATCATCCCCTCTAATATTATTTTTTCATCAACATGATCAACCTTAGACCCTTGACTTATCAAAATTATGCAGCAACTATAACCATTCCTCTGACCCACCCTAAGATGCTAGAGATGACTCTCCTACCATTAATATCATTTGGTGTCAAGATGATGATTCTATTCTCACCTATCTTGTTGTAGAAGATTCATCTATCTAAAAATCTCTTCCTCCTAAAAATTCAACCATGTTGAATGAATCCACCATGGATATCAACTTGGGCACTCTAAATGACCCACACATTATCAAAATTGGCCAATTGTTAAATTCTGAGGAGCTTCAAGATTTCTTCTCCTTCCTGTAAGACCATAGCATAGCATTTTCTTGGTCTTAAAATGACATGCCAAGAATCAACCCTACTATTTCTACCCATAAAATAGTCACCAAAAATGATCATAATCCTATTAGACAAAACTTTTATGAATACACCCTTACATATCCCTTCTCATCAAATAAGAGCTTTAATGTCTCCTATCTGTCACTTTCATTCAACCCATTGACTATCCCTAGTGGGTCTCAAACATTTTACCTATCACCAAATCCATATGAATACTGTAAATTTGTGTGGAATTTCATGACCTTAACCTTTCTTTCCCAAAGGATGACTTTTCTTTGCCAAGCATTGACTAGCTTATTAATTTTACAACCAGCCATGAGATGTTATCACTTATAGATGGATTCTCAGGTTACAATTAGATCCTAATATCCCCTAAAGATCAACACAAAACCACCTTCATCACCCCATGGGTAAATTTTTACTATTAGGTTATGCCTTTTAGACTAAATAATGTTGGTTTAACCTACCAATGTGCCATGACCTACATCTTCCATGACCTTATTCAAAAAATTGTAGAAGACTATGTCAATGACCTTCTTGGGAAATTAAAATATCATAAAGATAATTTAGCTATTTTTAAGATTAACTTTGAATGACTCATCCATTATCTTTTCCACCATAATCCAAATAAATGTATCTTTGGGGTCTTGTCAGGAAAGCTCCTTAGCTTCATCATCTCCCTTTAGGGAATTGAAGTTGATCTTGACAAAATCAAATTAATCCTTGACATGCCTCCTCCTACCCACCTCAAACAAATCCATAGCTTGTATGGGAATCTCCAATCCATTCATAGTTTTATCTCTTAACTCTCATATCAATGCCAACCTTTCCACCACCTTATGAAGAAGGATGTATCTTTCAAGTGGAATTATGACTATCAAAAGGCCTTTAATTCACTTAAAGAGTACTTTCTATCTCCACTTGTCCTCATTCTTCCAAAAGATGATCAACCTTTTTACCTTTATATCTCTACCACTCACCACTCCTTAGGGTAAATATTGGCTCTCGAGATGAATGACATAAAGATAAATCCATATATTACATTATCCACATGCTTATAGAGTACGAGACTTGATACACCCATACTAAGAAACTTTTCCTAACCTTGGTATTCATGGCCACCAAACTTTACCACTAACTTCTCAACCACAAGACCTATGTCATAACCATTATCGACCCACTCAAGTATATGCACTCTAAGTTGTACCAAAACCAATGTATGGATAAGTGGCTCATGCTTCTGGTTGAGTTTGACTTTGAGTTTCTTCTACAAAATTTAATTAAAGTGCAAGTTATTTATGACCAATTGGCTAAATCACCTTTAGCAGACATCCAACCTCCTCTTTTTGATTTTCCATATGAGTCTATCATAACCCTCTCTCAAGTAGATTTCACCTATCAAGTGACCATATTATTTGATGGATCAAAGTGTTAATGTGGTAGGTGAGATGACATCATCCTTTTCCCCCATCATAGTGAAACTCTTTATTTATTCCTTAAGCTATATTTTGAGTGTACTAACTATATGGTTGAGTATGATTCTCTAGTGATAGATCTCCAAACTTCATTAGCCTTGAGAGTCAAAATAATCAATATATTTGGTGACTCTCAACTCATGGTAAATTAAATAAATAGATCTTATCAATTCAATAATGAATTTTTTTAATGTTATAAATAATAAGCTAATGTACTCTTAGCATCATTTGAACAATACCATCTCCAAACCACTCTGTAATCTAGGAACAAGTTTATCGATATGATGGTTTCACTTGCTTCTTAGATCCTATCTACACCCTCTAACTATAAGCTATCTATGATTATCCATCAAATTACCTAACCCTATTATGTCTAATCAAAATCCCCCACCATCTTCAAATTGGAGGAGGCATAACCTATCCTTTGGTATCAACAAACTTTTGACTATCTCAACCTTTCCATCATTCCTTCTAGTCTTTCCAAGAATGCTCAAAGAGAATTTATCTATAGCACCTCATGTTATACTATACTAGGAGGAATTATTTATAAATGTGGATTTGATGTTCTTCTCATCTATTGCCTATGTAATCATGAAGCCTCTCATGCTATTAGGGAAATACATGATGGGATCTATGGGGACACTTTAGTGTCCTATCCATTTCTAAATGCATCATTTACCTTGGCTATTATTGGCCCACCCTTAACCAATATTGTTGTGATTATGTGAAAAAGTTTGTCAAATGTTAACAACACACTAATTTACATCACACAATTAGACATAGTCTTCAACTATCCAAAGATTTTTGACCCTTCTCACAATGGGGTCTAGACCTTATTGGTGAAATTAACCACCATTCTTCATAATGACATCATTCTATCATCACTAAGACCAAATATTTTACCAAATGGGTAGAGGTTATTCCTCTTATCTCAACCAAAGATGAAAAGATTATCAACCTTCACATTATTTATCATTTCAGTGTTCCTCACAAAATTATCATTGGCAATGAAAAATCTTTCAAAAATAAACAAGTCTAAGGTCTTTGTTATGTGTTTGATATCAAGTTAATTTTCTCATCACCCTATCATCCACAAACAAATTGATAGGCATAAGCCTCTAAAAAAATCTCAATAACAAGATAATTAAAATGGTTAATGCATCTATTCAGTATTGGCATTTACACATCCCCTTTTCCTTATGGGCCTATCGTACTAGCATTTAAACCCCTATGGGTGCTACCCCTTTCGTAGAGGTTTTCTTGCCTCTCAAAGTCCAAATTCCCTCTCTTTGCATATCCTTATAATATTTCATCTCTAAGAGTGACTATCATCAAGAACATTTAACCCAACTTGAGCTACTTGATGAGCATCATTTAGCCACTCTTACTCACATTCATGTCTATCAATAATAAATCAATCATGATTATAACAAGCATCTTAAAGTATAAAAATTCAATATCAGAGACCTCATCTTAAAGGAAAATCAACATGTCACCAATATGGAGAAAAGTAAGTGGGGCAAGTTTGATTTCAATTGGCTTGAACCTTATATCATAATACACAAGTGTGGATTAAGAGCTTACTAATTATCCTCTCTTGAAGGCAACCCAAAACTTAATCCCCTCAATACTTTGCATTTGCATCCTTTATTTTTTTAAATAGGATCAAACTCACATTTTTGTCTAACTTAGGCTCATCCCTTATCTTTACCCACATTCATCTCCTTCTTTTAAGGACAACTGATTATAATTAAATCATGTGATTATCCGTTACAGTCTTCACCTAATCTTTAAAAATGGGTACCATGGATCTACCCATGGCTTTATTCTCATTGTACTTTCTACCCCTTTTATAGATGGATTCCCATGGTTGTTGTCACTTAAACCTCTTTTACACCTCATTAACCTTCTTTTTCTTTAGTTTTGACTTCATAAAAGGCAGATTTTTAAGCCTATATAAGAAAGTCCATGACATTAAAAGCAAACATCACCAAAAAAAATCAAAATAGCTCATATGGGTCACTCTCTAGTATTCATAGGATACTCCCTCGAATGATAGCTACTAAAAACATATAAAAATTACACAATATAAGGTAGACTTCTCCTTTGAAGGATAGATATTAATAGCCTTAAAAAAATCACATAAACTTATACCTCTCCCTTGAAGGATGGTTGAGTAAAGCATTTTTCATAATATAGTAATTTCTTGAAAGCTTCCTCTATCGATCAGTTTCCCAACCCTCCCAAGCAATAATAAAATAGTAGAAGGCCCATTATCACACATCAAAAAAATAAAAATAACTTTGAAATCCATAATCATCTCTCATAAGTATACTTCCCACATCGATTAGTCTACACCTTATATGACATGGACTTGTTTATATTGACTCTTTGGTAACCTCTAGAAGAGGAATGCTAGTCTCACAAGAAGATTCCATCTTCAACCATCTCCCCTTTATATACTATAAGCAAGGTATTTTGAGCTTACTTGACATTAGGTGATCAAGACACCTTTTTAACCAACTAATGAACACTAATGCAAAGCATTCAAAGGGATTATATTCCTTAATCCAATCCAATTTTGGTTCATTTTAGTCATGGCTAAAGATGAAGCATTGTGCCTTCTTATTCTCTCATATTATTTGATACATTAAGATGACATCTTTTGTTTATCTTATCTATCTTTTCTCTCATGTTATCCAACCTACTCTATGTGTTTTAAAATTACAAACACAATAAATGCATTACACCATATGTTTTTGCCTTATTTGTTTAATTTTTTTCACCATAAGAGTATTTTAATGAATTAAATATCTCCTACATCAAACATCATATAATGGTTAATCACATCCACTAATCCATCTATCACATCTAATCATCCAATCATACATCAAAATAAAGGAGTCATTCACTTATTTTATCCATCACATGTCTAAATCTAAATGAGGAAGCATATACTCATTAAAATTAAGCATGAACATAATCATCACTTCATCATAGTCATCCATAAACCATAACAATAATCACATCATAACCATGTCCACCCACACATAACTAGTAGCCATAACCATAATCATATCTCTATCATAAACATGCTCATCTTAAACATAAATTCAAAGATCATCATCAACAATAAACATCATCATCACATAACCATATCACAAACATCATCATACCATCATCATCATCCTATAATTTATCACATCCATATAACTATGATCCATAATCACATCATAACCTTGTCCATCTAAGCATAAAATGTAGCCATAACCATAATCATATCAATATCATAAACATGATCATCTCAAAAATGAAATTAAATAATCAAATCCATAAACAAACATCATCAAATACCATAATCATAATTTCATAACCATCATCCTAATCATCAAAAACATCACATTATCATCACATAATAATATCAAGATTATCATAGTCATCCATACCCATCACATCATAATCACATTAATAACATCAATTCATATCAAACATCATCACGAACATAAATTATAGAGACATATCATCACATGCCTAGCTAATTGATTCCACATCAACATCATGAGCATAACCATAATCAATATAGCATCATCAATAATCAACATGAACGTCACAACCATGAATCACAAACCATAAACAAAAGATCACATCTATAGCTCATAAATAATCATTATAGTGTATACAAAATATACATGTCTCTCAAACATATACATCTCACTACATTAGCTTGCAGGTTGGTATCAAAATCATATAGAATGTCAAAAATATAATGTCTCATACTCATTCTAAGATAATAAGGCACCACTATCTCCTAGATCCTACCCTCGTACACCTACCTATCCACCTACAGATGTGGCCCATTGAACTAGTGTTGTTTTACGAGAACCTCCTACAATGTTGGCCATATATTCACCCCATCAAGGCTTATTTGGTAAATGCCTAAAGACCAAGGCTTCATAATACCATAACTCCTCCATAGTCACTACATATATCTACATTGAGATCATCCCTAATGATCCCACAATTATTAATACTCCACCTCCTACCCACCAAAGAGAATATCTATCCTACATCACTAAGGCTAGCTAAGACCTAGACTAATCTCTCTCCCCTATTAGAGTGGCCACCTAACCCTATGTTACTACCAAGGATGTTTGTGCTACTACCAAGGATGCCTAATCTATAGCTAGGGCTACTCATACCTAGTCCCTCTTAGCAATCACTACATGTATATCTAGGGAAACCCCTTACATTTGATCCTATTGACTGTCTCCCCTTACATCAAAATCTATGTCCTATCAGCCACCATCATCACCTCTAAAGTCAATTGTGTCATAGTGTGCTTGATACCATAAAAAATATCTAGCTATAACACTTGCATCATCCATATCTATCCTCATAATCAACGCCTCATGATCAATAAAATAATGAACTAGATATAGAGTAGGTAGTGGAAACTCTACATCCTCCCTCCTATATCTTAAGAACACCCCATGTATATCTTACATGAGGCTGAACTACTTCCATACCCTATCAAATGGAATTAGCTCTATCTCATGGTCTCATCTACCATAGATCCATTTGTAGCTCTAAAGAGATAGAATATGCCTCTTATAGTGTGCCTAGCCTAAAAACCTAACATATAGTTTATAAATTACATCTCCCATGACCAAGGCATCTACTCAGTCCCTATACCAATCTATATCATGTGATGCTCCTCTTGGTCTTGAGAGGTCATATTTGCCTTTCTACCTCATGTATCCAACCCTCTAATCCGTCTACTCAAAACCCTCCCATATCAACCCTATAGGTCTTAGTACCTGTATGTGATTTTAGGCCCAATAATAGAGAACAAAAATAAAACTAATATCATATCTCCTATGGGTGTAGAACCCCCACATCTCTAGGTAAATCTGAACTAATATCACACGTTCCCATGTAAACACTATGTAACCCAACCACATCTCAATGATCACCCCCAACAACAAGTAATGAAACTTCCCACTGCTAGAATTTGGTAATGCATAACACTATCCTATAGATGTCCTCATGCAAGATATTTATCTCACCTATAGGAAGTAAGAAGGTATTAGTGGCAGAATCCCATCTCTTGATGAGTACCACTAACATCATTGTATCCCAAGGTATATGATGATAATACCTCATACTTTTGAGGCCCACATCCTCCATTTTCTCCCAATCATCATCAATCATTCCATGTCTAATTTTGTCTAGTATCCAAGGCAATATATCACTCATTTGTATTTGCTCCCATGCTTATAGGGTTTGATAGCAATAACTTTAGGTCATTGACATATTTTTCTTACAAATCCTACCATTTTCACTACCCCTTATTTCAATCTATCCAACTCATAACATTTATCTAATATGACCTATACCTATTACTTTACCCCATCATTTGACCTTCTTAATCCATACACATTACCTTTACCTAACCCCTTGACCTCACCCTAACCCCTTAACCTCAACTATTAGACATTAACCATTGCCTATCAATTGTCCCTATTTAAAATTAACTATTACCCATTCAAAATTCTCATTTATTTTCTTCTATTTCTTTTCCTTTATTTAGTCACTATTTAGTTGTTATTTTTCTACTATGTATGAGTTGTTCTTTGTTCCTTTTTATTCCAAGATCCTTCTTCTTTAGGCATTCTTTTCTTTTAGGTTTTAGACCTTACCTATCTTTCTTTCGTATGGGTAGGGCCCCTTCAAAACCAAATTTTACATTTTAAATAAAACTATTGCCTCTCAACAATCACTCTTAAAAAACAAACCATCGACTGCTGATGGTCAACTATTCCTATCATTGACCACTGATGGTTAGGTGACTGACCACAGATAGTCACCATAAAATGGCCAATTGACAGTTGTGTATCAACCACCAATAGTCGATAATCAACCATTGATAGTCAATAATAACTATTGATGGCCAAAAATGACTATTAATGGTCACTATAAATTAACCATCGATGATTAAACCAAACCTTACCCTCTTAATCTACCTACCCAATACCACAATAGCTTAAAAACTTACCTCATACCCTCCCCTATCTACCTTACCCTTATCAATTTTAATCTAACTTACTAAATTTGAACCTATGATCATTACCAAAAACTATCTAAACCTAAACCTAGGTCAAATAAGTCCATAACTAACTCAACAAAAAATAAATCAAATTAACATTAAATTGCAAAAATTAAAACTCAACTATCAATTCAACAACATTGCCTACCTCAATCCTTAACCACCATATAGGAAGAACCCTAAGAACTAATTCCTAACCTCATGCTCTCCCTCATCCCCTCTACATCTTGATTAGGTCAAACCTTCAACAATGCTTGGTCAACTCAATCCACCTCACTCACTCAATCAATCATTAGTGACACCATCACCATTTTCTCACAAAATTCCAAGAGCTAGTCGTTAAAGGTAAATATGCTTAAATAAGAAAATATAACCCTCGGTGGTCTTTTGTCTTCACCCTTTTAGGTCTAAAATGTGATAATCGATGATCAGAATGAACACTGATAATCAACCTTAAGTGTGAACCATGACTATCGATGGTCAACATTTTAGGGATTTTTCCCTCCCAACCAAAAAAAATTCAAACAAAATTTTTCACCCAAACCTAATCCATCTACCTACCAATTGAGATTCCATTCTCTACCAACCTTGACCACCAATGATTTTAACCTTGCCACCAACCATTTTGGCCTGATTATTACAATTTTTGTGATGACCTAGCTTTGGTCATTTTGATTTTACCAACTAAATTGCCATGTTGAACATTTTGAACTTGCACTACCTTGTGCATACCCAACCAATTTATGTCTTCACAAGAGTACTTCCTACCTTGGATACCTATGAAAACATTGACCTTATTTAGGAGACTTATGTTTATAAGTGTATCCCAACCATCACATATGGTCATCTGGTCCAATTGTCACTTGGATTTCTAGTATTAACCTTATTTTTAACAACCATAATAACCTAGTCATTATGTGATCTTTACTATCACACTTATTTACACTTTATGTGCATATTTGTACTTCAGTGACCAACCTATCACCCACTTCATCACCACCTTATCCACTCATCAAACCCACACTTAATTCTATTTCACCTCATCAATTACCAGTTTGAGGGGGAACACCTCCTCCCATGCTCATGATAACCTTATCATTGACCTACAATCCATTTTTATTTTATATTTTGCTGATATAACATGCATAACAAAAGGGGTCAAAATATATACACTAGAAAACTACACACAATGGTTCTAGATGTCAAACTAACCCCTAGACCACCTCAAGACCCCCTAGGGACTCTTTCACAACCTTTTAACCACAAACCTAAGTCAAGTTAACTAACTAGTTAATTGACTAACTAAGCTACAATGACCAAACTTGACCTTACCTTTGATTTTCAATGGTCATCTTAATCATTGATGGTTAGGCTTGACCATCAATGATCAGGTTTTAACCACTTAGATAGTTAACTCTAGTCAATTCCAACTTCTTTTTTATATTTAGCTTATCTAATTCATGTGTAAGCTAATACATAAAAAAGCTAAATTTAGACAGCCTATTAAACCTATTATTGAACCTATTATTTTACCTCTCCATTCCTCCTATAAAAATATAGGAGGAGGAGGTGAAATGGATTATCAATCTACATCTAGAATTAGAGTGACCACTAGTAATTATTAGAACTTCTTTTTTTAGGTCTTCTTCTTGTAAACCAAGCAAGTACAATAAATATCTGAAGTGTCATTACTCATCGATCAATGACAAAGTACTGTTACTTTGCTAAAATTGCTCCAAAATCCATCAACAATTTCTCATCTACACACCTCAACACTTCTTCAAATCAAAAAGCTAATTATTTACTTTTAGTAATTAGTTTACTTTATTTTTGTTTCACAACCAACCTAGCCCAAACCTAACTTTTAGAATTTCATTTTGCATCCCCATCAACCCATTTTCTTAAACCAACCCAGAGCCCACAGTAACCATTGATGGTCTATCCATAAACATTGATGGTTGTCAACCACTAATGGCCACCCTAACCACCAATAATTACCCCAATTGTTGATGGTTACTATGTGATAAATAAATAGTAATCTATTTTCACCCACTAAACCTGAACTAAATCTAACTTTCTTTCCCTCTATCTGATCTAGAGCGTCACCCTATTTTTTGGACCACCCCTGATTCATTTATCATTAATATTAATTGGTTCATTACTATAATTAGTCAAATTCACCTATGCATTTATAAATCACTTCTTGTATTTCATTTTAGTATCTTATATGATATATGCAAATACTTTATCTTTCACTTCAAAACTTGATTATTTGAAAGTGTAGATTAATAGCCTCCAAAGAAGCTCATGCTTCTTAGATCTAGCTTGTTAGTAAATTTTCCCTATTATCTAACTAATAAACCATTTATTTAGTGCTTTCTTATCTGTAGGTCTTTCCTCCCAAGCCAAAGAGTAGTATCTACAACCTTCTAGATCAACATGCACAAAATGAACCTAGGTTATACCAACCTCACCCTTATTTTAAGTTTTACATGAAATAGTATAACATATGTATGTGCATGTATCATGTATTTGGTTTATACCTATATCACACTAGAGTATGCATGAAAAATATGTGTATCTAAAAAATAAATGATATGCTATATACTAACAAAAAATAAATAACATATATTCTAAGGAGCTAGTAAACATGTGAATGCTAAATATTTTTATAATTTTTAATTATTTAAAAAAAATTATTTTCTTGAAATTTTTGAATTTTTTAAAAAAATTGAATTTTTGAAAAGGAAAAAAGTCTAACCGATGATCCCATCTAAGTTATTCTCATAAGAAGCTCCAAACATAGAATATGGTACATTGAATTAGTGATATTGATAAGGGGCATGCATAGGTGTCATAAATAGAACTATAGAATATTTTGCACTCTATAAATGTCTCATAATAATCTATGGTTTTGAAGAGGTAATATGAGGAATAGTGGTTAGTGGAACCCATTATTTAGTTTTATTTTGTTTCCTTGGTGCCAATGTAATTGGAACATGTTTATGTGCTTTTAATAACTAGGTAGACTCTATAGCTATAGATAAATATTTCATGGAATCCAGTATCTTTGGTGAATGGTCTATCAATTATGGGGCACATAGTAAATTAGATTGCCTATTGCTTAGTATTTTTAGATGATTAACCGTAGCAGGTTGTATAATTATTTGTCTAGGAATACAATTTTTCATGTTCAATTAGATGTTCAAATGGCATTATGAAAACTCTGATGACCTTGTTAGTATGAATCTATTTAATATATCCTACACTTTTTAAGTTATTGTGTGGAATTTATATATCTAAGTTCATCCCAATAACATATAAAATACTCCTATGTATTGTATATTATAAAATGTAATGACCACAAGTGTTAGATCAACTTGTAAAGGTAAATCAATCTCACCAATAACATGTTATGATGTCCCATAGAATACTCTAACCATTTTTTTCAAAGGTTATAAATCATCATGTTTATATACCAAACATGTAAGTAATGTCATGGTACATACATTTTCACTATCTATGTTATCGATCATAACACTATGTATAGGCTAATGATCAAGGTATGATCAAATAATGAATGAATGAATATCTAAGCCATCATCCATATTTTCACTATCATCAAATGTAACATAAGGTATTTTAACCATATGAGGTATTTTGAATGTATAAGTTCCAATAATACCATCTAATATGTGCCCATAATGTGCTAGAGGAAGATGTTCATTATATGTCATTGCCAATTTTTGATCTTTCTTAGAATGATCTTGTAACGGATTGTTAAATATATTTTGGTTTTGATGGTCACCAGGTTGTGAATTTGAATTTTTTAGAGGATCATCTAAGGTAAGATGTTGGTTATCAATAATATATTGGATCTTATGTTTTAAGGTATAACATATGTTTGTAAAATTCCCAGGGCCTTGGTGATAGTCAAAATATGCATTAACATCATGTCATTTTGGTATAGGTAGGCTCATATTGACCTCTTTAGGAGGAGAGAGATATATAAGATGATGCTTCACAATATTATTAATTAAATAAACTAGATACTCAGGTAAGCATGTAAGTTTTATCATATGTGTATTGGATAAGATGAATTGATTAGGTTGTTGTGATATTTCATTAATAATTTTGGTTTTTCCATTTTTATGGTCAGTGGGTTTTACCTTGTAGCTTGGTTTGATATAAAAATTTGTATTAGATGTATTTAATGTTTTTGCTACATACTTAAACTTTTTCAATGAAATAAGTTTCATTTCATGATCTAAGACAATATGGCATAAGTATTCAAAAGATTTGAACTTATTTAAAATAGTGGACTCATGTAATGAGGCAAGCAAACTTTTTTATATAGATGTCTTGAATATCTTTATCTACCATTGGATTTGTCATTTTGGCCAACATTATTTCATACCTCAAAACATATTCATTGATAGTTTCATTGGTTCCTTGTTTAATCTTAGCGATTGTTACATATGACATATTTTTAGTGATGTTGATAAAGAAATGTGCTATAAATTGATCCACTAGAGGTTTGAATGGTTTCACTGATTGTATTGGTAAATCATAGAACCATTGTAAAGCATAGTCCTTTATGATCCTTGGAAATAGTTTGATCAAAATTTTATCATTAGAGGCATCATTAAGACATCTCATAGAAAGATCAGAGATGTTCAATATCACCCTTACCATCATAAAATATGAACTTTGGTGCAACAAAACTAGTTGGTAAAGGGTATGAAGATATCTCATCAGCTAGAGGATTATGTAATACATCTTATGAATCAATAGCATGAGTTGATTTCAAATAATTTTAATCAATATTGGTAACCTTACCCTTTAAAGCTTGAATAAATTGGAGAAGAGTTTGTATAGTAAACCCATTGGGATTTAGTTTTGAGATTTGAGAAGCCACCAAAGGTGATGAAAACACCACTTATTTTGATATAGAAATTGAAACTAGTAATTGAGTTGAAGTATTGATTATTTCCATGGAGGGCATAAAAAATTTTGTACCATATAAGGGTTCACCATTATTTGATGTGGATGCACTAGCCTTAGCATGTTTACTAATTTCTTATTATGTAACATGTAAGAATGTAATTATTAATTAATTATTAGTATTTATATAATTGACTAAGAATTATTATTCTTTCCTTCTATAATGATATTTATTGAAATTTTCCATATTAGATAAATTCAAATAAAGATGACAAAAGAAATGAAAAATATCAGATCTACAAATTATTGAAAGCTAAAACCTAGAAGATTGAAAACCTTAGAGCAAGCCAAGAGTTTCGTGAGAAGACATAGTGGTTGGCTTCACCAAATGTTTAACATTTTTAAGGTTTATATGAGGGTTAAAGTGTAGAATAGACTATCCACAAGGATGAATAAAACTATTCTAAATTATTCAAATTAATTGAAAACATAGATAAATGAATATTTTGAATTAAAATAATGAGTTATGATAAATATAAAAAGTGCATTGAAAATAGTAATTATATTACATAAACCCTAAGATGAGATAATACTTAGATTTTCTTAAAATGCACATGTATATTTATGATATTTCAAGGTGTAAATAGGTAGGAATAAGATTAGGATCAAGTCATCATATTCTAGAAATATTTTTTCTAGAGGCTTGGACACTTGCATTAATGCAAGTTTCCTAATATGAATAGAACTATCTAATATAGAATAATCATTGTATTATGGAGTGACCCTTTAAATATTTTATAGTTATATATCACCAATATATTGATATGTTTTATTCATGCACATAGGTTTGAGATGACTATTTATGGATCAAACCCTAGCTCTTCACCTTAGGTATTTGTAACTTACCAAAAATGGGTTAGTGGTCTCATGAAGTCGAGATGACCTTAAGGAACCCTTTGTCAATGGAAATTTTGTACATATCCAATACTTCAAAGAGGACCTTAGACATGTGTAGTTTTCCCATATGTGTTGACCTATGTGTTCACAAGGGTGAAATATGTTATATGTAAGGGCATGCAATGATCTAGATTGTAACTTGAAAAATATTTATCATGGGTTGATCCTTGAATTATTGAGACCTATCATATGAGTGCACCTTTGACTAATTTAGAAATAGGGAAGAATAGGGAAGATTTGAATACTTGAATGGTTTTTTTATATATGTGTGCTTGGTAAGATTTTGAATATGAATTGGTGATAATGAATGGTCTTTGTTTTGTATTTATACCACATTTTTTGAAAATATCTCATGCAAGGTTTGAATAAATGTTAGCTTTGGTTCTTGGGTTTCACCAGTACATGCTAATTATAGGGATAGCCCTATGATCTAAGGGAAAACTTACAAGAACGTATAGATAAATAGGATTTTACACTTCTAGATTGAAATTGTAGAGATTAGAATTTTGTGAATACACTTTCACATCAAATAGGTCTAGTCAAATACTAATAAATCTTCTAATGGATGAATTAAACATAACATGCATTCTTATACATAGGATTCCATAATTTATAGAAAAACACATGAAGAAACCATATTCAATATTCAATTAAGTTTGCTTCATACTTGTTCATAGTAATGAACATTGATCATATATATAGATGCATATAGTTTGAGCAAAGAGATTTATTAAAATACTTCTCCTTGAGATCAAAATACTCAACAATATATTATCAACTATGCAAAAATTAAACCCATTCTATTATAATTTGATGAACCTATTTTATTACAAACTGAAGGAATATATATCCTACTATTATCATTCCTAAATTATAAATCCATCTTTAGCACACATACATGAAAAACCATATTTGGTTTCCTTATGACACTAAAAATACAAAAATACAGTAACCAAGAAACAATGTATAACCACTATGCAATAGAAGGAAACCATAATGTTTTCCACATAGATACTACATTTGACTAATTAGTTTGAGTCTCACATTCACCTGCTAATAGTTTCTTAGATTTAAACTATTATCTCATCCCATGATAATGTTATAGAGGCATGGATGCATAAAAGATAGGTTGGAATCATAAAAATAGTAGATCACTCAAGGTGTTAGGGATCAGTTTTCACCTTGGTGGGCACACTTATCTATCCTCATAGGTTTTCAACTAAGTATTGACCCATCCTACTACTCTTTTAGGTTTTTAATAGATAGGCTAAACCTATAAAAGTGTTTCACAACATGTGATTTTTCCACATTTAGAGATCTTGCATAATAGAGTCCCAAAACTAAAGAGAAGTATGCAGCATTACATCTAGACCTAAAAAAATGGAAGACGAATCATACAAAGTATCCCATGAAGTAGAACAACTAATAAAATTAGGTTGAGAACCACTCCAAACTATATATAGTTGTTTCTAATCAAGTATATTATGAGATAACGACATGGATTGGTCAAGTGCAATTACAATATCGAACTAATATGACTCAATAAATTCACATGGGACTCTATTTTAAGCTTTAATGCCTTGGCCTTATGATGCAAGATTGGATAAATGTTAAACATTCTACCAGTCTTGGGTGAGTTGCATAACCAATAATGTAAATTTCTTTGAAGGTAAAATAATGCTATCACTGACAACTTGATTGTACATAGATGGGTAGGCATATTCAATGAGGGCTTTAACATTGTTGATATTATATTAATGCTTAGTATTGTTGATATGCAATTGTGAAACCCTATTATCTAAGGAGACCATAGTCTAAGTAATGGCCTCATGAAATGTAGACTCCCCTTCCACCTGCTTCAAAAAATAAAGTTATGAAACATCTACAAATGCTTCAATGGTTAGTGAAACCATAGCCAAAGTAGTCTTTGATGTATTAATCAGAAGACATTAAAGTAGATCAAGGGGAACATGAAAATGGTCCTTTGATGAGATAACATAGGGACATATAAAAATTTTAAGACTCTAAATTCATGTTGGTGTACTCTGTACTTGAGTATTTATAACCTCCCCTTGGTCCTTTAAAGTCTCCTAAACCTTCACATCCTATGATTGTAGTGGTGGATGGATATAGTGTAATAAATACCTTATCTATAAGGGTCTACATGTCTTTGGCTAATGTTTTCATGGTCTTAGGCTTGAGTTCCTATAATGTGAGTTGGGTTTTAGCTACATCTTTAGCTTACACCGCTACCTCTTCATATATTTCTGTGATTGGGTGATAATGTGAATTAATTACTCTTGCTACCTCTTCTCCTCTGATTCCTTCTCTATGACTATAGGAGATTTCATAGTATCCTTAGTGTGCTCATCCTCCTCCTTTCTCTAGACCACATCTATAGCTATCAATTCTACATGTTATTAATGATGGGTATTTTTTACTTGCATTACGTGATCTATAGGAATCTTACCAGCTTCTTCTTGGGCTTGCACTTGCTAAAAGCATTAGGCTTCTTGGGATTATTCATATTTTATCTTACCCTCAACCTTAACACATTATTTCTCCTCTATCTAGTCTCATATTTGAGCCACATATGTTGATTCTTCACATGTAGCTTGTTACTCATCTGACATCTGCTTATCCAAAGCCACCTTTTCTTTATAGATAATGGGATCATCAGATAGTGAAGTGGATGAATAAATGATAGATTCAAATAGAGTGGTATTATTCACATGATTTTTATTTTTCTTGGACTGAATAATTACCCATTCAAACATTTTTAATAGTATGGAATGCAGTGGAAAAATAACCTATGAAAGTAGTGCAGGTACTTCTATTTTGTGTGTAGATACGTTAGGAAGTGTTATTTATTCTTATACCTTATACATCCAAATGTAATGCCATTGCATCTATTTATTCCATTTGAGATCTCCTAAAGGTATTTAAAGTAGAGGATTGAATAGTTTCAATTAGAAAGAGACACCAAAACCTCCTTCAGTGGATAGAACTTCCTATATTTTCTATAGTTTTTCCTCTTCACCAATGGTGTCAACAATGATAGAATGGGGACAAGGGGTGGTTTAATACACAAATTTTATAGCATATAATTTTGTATTTAAATGGTGAAAATTTATTTCTATAATAACAAATCCTTCTCTTATTCCTTTTCATATAAGTCTCCAGTCATATTAGTCATCATTATGTGGTATCCTCATGTTTGTTTGTTTGGATATTAGACTAGTGATATTTTGTTGTGCTTTATAGAACATTAGGGTCATCTAACCAATTTCATATCTCTAATTATTATTCTAAGGTGCATATGATGACCTAAAATCTATAGAGCCTTATGTTTCCTATGATATTATGGTGCATTTGGTGGTACTTCAACAATAGTAGTGATTAGGACACCTAGTGATACTATTTACAATAAAGTTTATCTAATTACAACTTACTACTTTTGATGCTCAAAATCACAATACATAGTAGTCATGTCAATGAAAAATGGGAGAGGCACACCTAGGGCCTTAAGTAATTCATAAAAATAGATGACCATTCCCTATGGGAGTTTGTTCATTGTCACATGTTACCCCAACTAATTCATGGCATTTAAATGGATGCATGTGTTGATAACAACTAGTTCGATGAGCTCATCCAACCAAGTGTTGAACAATAATTGATGAGAAAATTAAGTTATATCTCATTTATAAATGAGATTTTGAAATGTGACATCTAACCAATAATCAAAAAAAGGATGGATGATGCCCTCTAGAGACTTTTACTATGTGAAGACCAGTAATAAAATCAAAAACTGGTACTAGAATGTCTATTTCACAGAGGACATGACTTTATCAATGTTGTTTATGACATTAGACACTAGGAAATCTAGCCAATTAAATTATTCATCAATTTTTACCATGTGATGGGTGAAATTAATGATGCCTTTAATTGATTCCTTGGTGGCCTTGGTCACTTGCCATAACCTATTAGTTATGCACTCTATGAGAATGTGCACTGGTTCATATTTTATATCCTCCAATGGCATTCCTTGGTGGCCTCATACATAAGTATCATGGATTTTGGGTAGAATAGGCAAGATTTTATATTTATAGGAAAATATAGGCCTTTTTTGAGTTGATAGTCTAGTTTTTTGCACCATGGTAGATTCATTGACATAGATGGTGATGTCTGAAG
This sequence comes from Torreya grandis, assembly GCA_037957365.1. NCBI lineage: Eukaryota > Viridiplantae > Streptophyta > Pinopsida > Cupressales > Taxaceae > Torreya > Torreya grandis. Next base: position 2,391,948 of record JARHVA010002010.1, on the reverse strand, counting down.
AAAGATAAATATTCCCTTTATTATATCAGTCAAGTAAAAACTCCATATTATCTCCCAATTTCTTAAATGTAGGTAATTGAATCGCCCCTTAAAAAGTTATGTTTTGGATTTGATGGATGGGTGCAAATACTAACTATTGTGCTCTTTGAACTATTATAGGGGAAAATATTCATTCTTAGTAAATATTAATATAAGGATATACATATGGGTCCATATATTTCATTTGTCATAAATTAGTTCCAATCCTGATGTCTTCTTATTGGGTGGTAATGAGTCCTCACCATAACTAAGAAGGATCATAGGCAGTCATCTTATAAGATCTGTAAATTATAAATCACTATTCTACAAATTTTACCATACACAAATACTAATTTACAATGCAATAGTAAATAGGTACTGAGGCAAAAGGGAAAGTCATCACATGTTCCATTCACTATTCTCAAGGGATATAAAGTGTAAAATGACAATGTGAGGATCCAAACACCCAATTTATTGATCTTCACACACCCTTTCAGATTCCAATGTTTTAAATGTGCCATGACATCCTTGATTTTAGTCTTCATGTCATTTAATTAACAAGGTCTCCTTTTGATAAGTTGGTATGTTTTTTGTTGAGATGGCATCCCTTATATAGCATGTGGATTGAGTGATATTACTAATAACTTAGCCATTCACTTGATCTACATGATTATTCTTTTCCAAATCCACCCCAAAGAATCATCAACCATTATTTGATTAATATCTCACCACTTGTGTCTTTCCTAGACTTAAATGCTGACACACTCGATCAACATTGGTCATGGTATTAATGGAACTCTTCTACTCTAATAACATATTTTAATTTGTATAACTACCATACACACTTTTTATTTATCCACCAACCCCAAATAAACAATATAACTCAACATAAAATAATGGAAAAAAATCATAATTAGGACGGTGCAATTTATCACCTAATTATGCTTGGGTGCACAAATTACTAGTGGAAGGGTTTGAGCCTACTATTAGTCACCCTTATATGTAGGATAGTTCCCTATAAATCATATAAAACCATGGTTCCTATTTATTTCATCTCATTAATGATATATAGACATTTCCATCTTATTTGGAGCTTACCTGGGAAGGCTCTAAACTAACTATCATAGAGTAAAATTGGTTGATCCACATGAAATGCCTTTATTTTCATATTATTATGATGTTAGTATTTTTTAAGATAATTATTCACCTCCTATATCTATTATGTTATATGTCTATCTTTTTCCATGTGATTCATCTTGAAGAGCTAACTTGTCAAAGAATCTTGATCTCCTATATGCATAATAACTATGATTCGTAGACTAGGTACAACATATTCAATAGGCATAATGACTTCTAAACTATAAACCAAATAGAATGGGGTAAACCCCATCACACATTTTTAGTGTGTAAAATATTCCTAGAGCACTAAAATAATTTGATCCTCCCAATCATCTCTTTGAACATCATAAACCCTAGTGAGCATCTTACTAAGAACCTTATTTATAGCCTCAGCTTGGCCATTTACTTGAGGATGATAAGTGATAATTTTGTGGTGTGATATGAGTAATTCATCTATGAGAGTCTTTATTATTTTATTCAATACATGTGTAGCTCAATCACTTATTAGTCTGATTGGTAAACCAAATTGGGTAATTAAATCCTCATATAAAAACTTCAATGTATCTTTTGCACCACAATTAGTTGTCATAGCAACTTCTACCTATTTAGTAAAGTATTATATCATAGTAATTATATCCTGGAATGACTATGTTTGTTGGGTAGATTTATAGGCCCCATAAAATCAATTCCCACTATTCAAAATGATGTTGTGCTAACATGGGTTATAAAGGCATTTCATCTCACTAGTTTGGTTTACTAATCCATTGGCACACATTGCACCATTGTGTAAATTTGTGAGGATATTAAAACAATTAAGGACACCATAACCCACTTTTTAATACTTTTATCATAGTGGCATATCCTCCAAAGTGACCTCCAACTATCCTTTAATGTGCCTCTTCTATTATTTGAGGCCGCTCATGTTCTAGTGAAACTCTGTGTATTACCTCATCCTTTCCTAAATGGTAAATAAATATATAAATAATATTATGTGGAATTACCTTGGTTATTATCTATTTCTTATCCTTTTATATGTAATTTTTAGGAAATGTCCCCTATTCTATAAACTATGTGATTTCTTCCAATTACTTTGGAATCAGAGACACACATATTAAGTATGTGTCAAGGGACTCATCTTGAACTTCTTCTAGTTTGTCACCATTTTAGACTCAAATCAAATGGTTTGGACCCATATTCTCTTATCTTAGTTTGACATTAATCCTAAACTAGAACTCTTAGAATAGCATTAGCCACTATTATATGTGTCCTCCTAGTAAAGGTTTATTGACTAGGTATCATAATGTCTAGTGATTAGTAAATATCTTAAAGGGTGTGACCAATAGATAATGGTGAAATTTTTGTAATTCATATAGTATTGCCAAGGCCTCTCACTTGATTTTAATATTTTTCTTTTCAACACCAAATAATTTTCTACTTATGAAATGGATTGGATGATCCAAACTGCATTCTCCTCATTGTGCTAATACAACCTCAACTATGACTCTAGATCATCCACATACACATGGAATGGCTTACTCCAGTCTAAAAATATTAAAATCATCATAGTTCCCAATCCCTATTCTAATTTGATGAATGATATTTGGCATTCGTCTATATATAGGAACTATGTTATTTTCTTTAACAACTTCTCCAAAGATGAAGATATAGTTGAATACCTGGATGAACTTCCTATAATATCATGTATGATTAAGAAAATATTTAATCTCTATAAAAATTTTAGGAGGTGTAATTCCAATAATCACTACAATATTATCTTGATCTACTAGTATACCCTTAATACAAATTACATAACCTAACAAAACCCCAAAGGGTGTAAAAAATAAACATTTCTTTAAATTGAGCATTATTCATAGTGTTATACATCTCTCCAACATCAATAGTAATTTAGATAAATGATTTATAAACAAAAAATATATTTTCCAATCATCCAAATAGACCTCTATAAAGTCATGGATAAAATCCTTACATGTAGTAACTACTACTCTAGAGAAAATTATAAGTGCATTATTCAAACCAAATGGCATTACCTTATATGTGAAAGAATTCCACTCTATTGAAAAATTAGTCTTGGATCTATCTTCTTTTGAGATTGGGATTTGATGATATCTATTGAAGCCACCTATAAAAGAATATATTACATGTCTTATGATAAAGATCAAGTAGCAATGATGAAAATATAAATGTTAATTTATGCAATCATTCTTGAATGTTTTAATTATAGATTTAAACATAATTATGTGATCCAAAACTCAGAAGTTTTGGTTTAAATATATTTCAATAACATGAAAATAACATAGTAACAATGATTTCTCTGAGAATAGATGTTTTATTACTCATAAGATTGCAAATATAAACATATGCTTATATCTGGTAAGAAATGTCTAATCTCCTTCTTGGGTTACATATACATTTATACATACTTTAAAGGTAGGAGGAGTATTTTCAAGGTCACCAATCTCAAGGGAGATAAATTTGTCTAATTTCCATGATTTACAACAATACAAAATTCAAGAAATTACTATTTTTAGAAACTATTTTTAGATAGCACTATGAAAATTGAAATTTAGGGAAATTCTATTAGGTTTTTAGTTCCATTTCATCATGTTCTCCTCTTCTTATCTTTCCAATGGTTCAAATGAAGAGTCAATTGGAGTTATGGTGCAAAAGTTATGGCTCTTTAAAGTTCTACCACCAATTGGGTTATGCCCATCACCTGAATTATCATCTAAAGTGTTTCCTAGATCATTCCTTGATCTAGGTGGATCCATGTACCATTCCATTTTTAAAGTCTTAATTTTTTTGTCAAACCACTTGCACATCAAAGAATGCATTGAGATCTTTCTAGTGCTTCTTCTAGAACACAAAATAGAGTCAGGATGCTTGAGATATAACTCACTAAAGTTTTATTGCAACAAGTAAATAACAGGTGTCAAAAGGTGAAATGACATCATTCAAATGCACCAAGTAGACCAATAACCATTTGACATGTGGCAATATGAATTTGTGCAAAAAAAATTGGTTGGCTATTCAGTTTGTTGATAGCCTCTAGTCTTTGACAAGTAATCATATGAGGATCTGTAGGCCCCACTATTTGCTTGTTGGGGGTCTTCAATGAGGGTTGAAACACTTGGTTAAGGAGGGGTGCCTTACTCTCCATCTCACATTTCAATGCATTTGAATTTATTTTTAAACCATAATATTGTGCCCACTAGATGCATGTGGGATAATTAAATTGTGTGTTTTTAAATATTTGTAATATTTCCTTGGTAATACTTTGCAATTTACTATTACCAAGCCCCATTAAGCCACATAGGAGAACCAGTAATTTCCACACCACAAAGGCCCTTCCAACTACATTACTGAGTCAAGCTCAAGATTATATGCCAAGTTTAGAGACCGTGAGAAATGCCATGTCATATATCGAGCCATAAAACTTGAGAATGGATCATGATTACCAAATGTTAAGTTGGTACACTAACCAATGAACCATGATATGTTTAGTGCCTTGAGCCCACCAAAATGGGCATTGACAAAAGTAAAGTGGCCACCAAACTATAAAAAGACACAAAGCCATTTTTATTTTTCAAATGTGGGATAAAATGATAAGCCTAAGTGCCATAAAAAGAAGAACAAAGACTCAAACCTTGCACCTATCGTGAAGAAGAGATATGCCTTGACCACTTGTGCCAAGGGTTTCCAAGTGGTATAAAAGGAACAAACTTATATTTTAAGAGGAGGATTCAACTGACTGTGTAAAGAGAATTTAGAAGGTTAGAGAGTTGATTATGCCTTGTACAGCCTTAAGCCATTAATGATAGGTCTAAGAGATGTTTTTACAGGTAAGTAGAGACCAAAGAAGGAGAATTAAAGACTTGTAATTAATTATTAAGCCATTTGTTACACAAATTTAATGGAAATAGTCCTCACTTTGAGCAGACCTAGATATGTAGGCTATTGAAGCTGAACTCTGTTATCAATTCACTGGTGAATTCTTTTGTTTTTCTATACTATTTTTAGTTCTGATATTCATTTTAATTTTGGTTTTTATTTCATTATTAAAAACCAAATAGAAAAGTTGAGAAAATAAGTAGATCATTAAATGTGACAGTGTGTTATTTGATTTTGTGACACTTGCATTTTTAGTTTTTAGATTAGATTTTGGTATCAAATCAGTTGTTATTTAATAGTGGTTGCTAGTGTATGTTGATAAGGTCTAAATCCAAAAAGGGTGATAGAATACTAATTGAGTATAATGCAGAGATTGGCTCAAGGTGTGCTTCTGGGATGGTCAAAGAAGAGATGGAATCCGAACAAGCTTTCTACCAAGCCTTCATGGAGATGAGATGCATGGTTGAGGAAATTTACCATGATAAACAAAGGAAATCTGAGAGTGAAAAAGAAGTTGAGTCACAAGAATTGAAATGTAAATAAATTGAAAAACCTTCCTCTTCATTGGATGATAGTAAAAAAATTGTGGAATCTCTTCCTTCACTAAAATTGGATATTAAGTTTGAATTACCAATGTTTAATGGTGAAGTTAATGCAAAATAGTTGGATAATTGGGTCAAGCAGATTGAATTTTATTGCAGGGTCCAAAATATTATAGGGGATGCGTCAAAAATTCATTTGGCTACTCTTTGTATGGGAGGCATAGGTCTCATCTGGTGGGAGAGTAAGTTGAAGGAAGCTGAGCTTCAAAAAGGTAACTCAATTTCTACTTAGAATGAATTTGTTGAAGAACTTAGAAACCAATTTTATCTTTTAGTCTATATGCGGCAAGCCATGATGGATTGGCTAAGTTTCAAACAAGGTAAAGGCCAAAATGTTCAAGATTACACACAAGAATTTACGAGAAAAGCTTTACTTTTAAATGTTCCTCTTTATACACAAGAAACACTACTGAAATATATAGGTGGGTTACATAGTTACTTAAAACATATGATTCTTATGTTCAATCCCAATAATTTAGATGCAGTATGTGTTCAAGCCACTCATTTAGAGGTGAGAGGAAAATAATTAAAATAATATTTTCCTAAAACTAAAATTAAGCAATCTAATGTTAAGCAATCCAAATGGGAAAGTTCATCAAGAAAGGGTACACAAAAATCCACTTATAATATTAAAAAGGAACAAGGAAAATCATTTTGTAATCATTTCAAGAAAAATCATGATGAGTCTAAGTATTAGAAACTACACCCTGAGTTAAATCCTAAAAGGTTTCAAAAGAAGGAAAAGAAGACTAATGTTATGGTTTAGGATTTAGGTTCAGATTCAAGTGATGAAACTAAGATCACAACTATGCGATTACATAATGATTCTTCTCTTTTAGTTTCTATCACTAAGTCATCAAATGTTGCATCTTCTTCTAAACAGAATTATGTGCATGTTGATAAGAAAAGAAATTAATTGTTCCACATTAGAGTTGTTTCAAAACATACTAAGATTGACACTATATTTGATAGTGGTTCTCAAGCAAATTTGATTTTTGAAGAGTTTTTTAAGAAGTTAGGCTTACAAACCAATCCTCATCTAAAGCATTATCCACTCAGTTGGGTGTGTGACAATGTGAAGCTACAAGTATCACAAACTTGTAGACTAAGGTTTGCCATCACATCCAAGTTCATGGATGAGGTTGAGTTGGATTTTTTCCCTTTAGACATATGCAAGATTTTTTTTGGAAGTCCATATATTTATGATAAAAAAGAAATATTTTATAGAGAAGAGAATAAGTACTTTCTTGTTAAGGATGGCATTGAATACATAGTCAGAGCACATCACATTAAAATAAGTCTTTTCATGGTTACAGTAGGGAAAATGAAAAGACTAGTTAATTCAAGCAAGACTTTTTATCTCATGTTGATTAGATCTAAGGAAAAAAAATATTTTTAGGCTTTGGAAAATTGTGATCCTAAACATAAGAATGAATTGGTTGAATCATTTCTACTGATGATGATGTGTTTCAGGATCCTAAGGGTTTGCCCCCTAAAAGGAGAGTTCAACATGAAATTCAGCTATTGCAAGATTCTCCTCTCCCTAACATTGGCATGTATAGGTTATCAGTGGTGGAAAATGAGGAAATCAAAAAATAAGTAATGGATCTATTGGATAGAGGAGTTATTCATCCAAGTTCATCTCCTGTTAGTTCACCAATCATTTTGGTGCCAAAGAAAGATGGAACTTGGTCAATGTGTGTTGATTTTCATGCTTTAAACAAAATTACTATTAATAATCATTACCCTCTTCCTCATATTGATAATTTTTTGGATCAATTAAAACATGTTGTTTATTTCACTAAGCTAGATTTGAGAAGTGGATATCATCAAGTAATAATTATTAAAGGTGATGTGTGGAAAACCACTTTCAAAACAAAACAAGGATTGTTTGAATGGCTTGGTATGCCTTTTGGGTTGTGTAATGCACCAGATACATTCATGAGATTGATGAATGATATTTGTAGACAGTTCCTTGATGATTTTGTCATAGTTTACTTAGATGATATATTGATTTTCAACAAGTCTTGGGAAGAGCATGTGATCTACATTAAGAAAGTCATAGATGCATTATGAAGGGAAAAACTTTATTTAAAAATGTTAAAATGTGAGTTTGGCAAAACCTCTTTGATTTACTTGGGTTACATTGTAGGACATGGTAAATTGAAAATTGATCCTGAAAAAGTGGCAGTTATTGTTAACTAGCTTACACCCACTAATACAATTGAGGTTAGAATTTTTCTTGGTGCAGTATAGTTTTGGAGAAAGTTTATTACTCAATTTTCATATATTGCATCACCTTTACATTATTTGACAAGTGTGAAATAGGTCTTTCAGTGGGGAGGCAAGCATCAAAAGGCCTTTGACACTTTGAAATAAAAGATAAGTACTACTCCAATCTTGGCACTTCCTAATATACAACAACCATTTGAGATCAAGATGGATGCAAGTGATTATGTTATGGGAGCTATTTTAATGCAAGGTAAGAAACCAGTTTGTTATCATTTTGAGACCTTCACAAGTGTAGTAATAAAATATCCAACTGATGATAAGCAATTATATGCATTGGTTCAAAGTGTTAAAAATGGAAACATTACTTAATGGGCAAAGAAATAATAATACATACAGATCATCAGCCCTTACAATATCTCCAATCACAAACCAAGCTACAACAGTCTAGACATTTTCATTGGATGGGCTTCTTACAGCAATTTCATCTTGTGATTAAGTATAAAAAAGGTATTCAGAATAAGGTTACGGATATGCTTTCTAGGCCTCCTATGGTAGTTGCATCTATTATTTTACAGCATGGTTCTTTGTCTCATGAAAGCTATAAAGAATAGTATGTTAATGATCTTGATTTTAAAGATGTGTATAAAGACTTGATGAGTAGTAGACAAGTAGAAGAATTGGACTATCATGTACATAATGATCTTTTGTATCATTTGGGTAAACTTTGTATTCCTCAAAAAGAGAGCGTGCACATGATTAGAGAAGCACATACTTCTCTTATTTTTGGTCATTTTGGAGTTGCTAAAATAGTTGCACATTTGAAAATGTATTGTTACTAGCCCCATATGTAGGAACATGTTGCCAAATATATTAAGGGGTGTACTCTTTGTGCCACAAGCAAATCTAGTAATAGGAAATTGGGACGTTACACTCCTCTACCTATTCCTACTCACCCATGGGAAAGTATTTCCATGGATTTTGTGGTGGGTTTGCCTATGACACAAAGAAAACATGACTATTTATATGTGGTTGTGGATAGATTTATCAATATGTGTGTTTTGATTCCTTGCACTAAGCAAATTACTGGGGAAGGTAATGCACACTTATTCTTTAAACATGTATGGGTTCATTTTGGGTTGCCTACTTCAATTATTTTTTATTGGGATTCTCAGTTTATTGGGGAGTTTTGGTCAACTTTGTGGGGACTAATGGACACTAAATTAAAAAAAGGCCCTACATTTCATCTGCAAACTGATGGGAAAATAGAGGTTGTGAACCACACTATGGTACATTTACTTAGGGGTTATAGCAATAAACATCCAGAGTTATGGGATGAAAAATTGTGTTACATACAACATGCATATAACTGGGCACTTTATTTTTCTACTATGAAATCTCCATTTGAAGTTTGTTATGGATACTTGCCTAAATCTCCTCTAGATGTTTGCTATGGATAGGATACATTTGTTGGTGAACCAAAAGAAGCCATTCAAGATAATAAGTTCATTGAACAAATATAGCTCATACAACAAACTGTCTATATTCAATTAGAGAAAAGTCAAGCCAAGTATAAAGCCAAACATGACAAACATCATGTTGATCACCAATTTATTGTAGGTGATATGGTATGGCTTCACATGAGTAAGGAAAGACTGACAGGTGAAGGTAAAAATTTGAAACCAATCTAGTATGGTACTTTTAAGATTACAAAAAAAATTGGCACAAATGCTTTTTGATTATATTTACCATCTTACATGCAGATTTATTCAGTTGTAAATGTGGAAAATTTGAAATTGCATGAGCCTCTAATGATAATTGATCATGATGAAAGTGTATCTAATCCTTCTGTTGATGATTTTTCTCTTGAATATTTAACAAAATTTTAAGAATATATTATTCTTGATAAGAATCCGTGGACTTTATGAAGAGGTGATGTTGAGTATCTTCATGTTGGTCTAAAAGGGATGCACCCAAACAAGGCCAAATGGATGGAAGATGGAAGGGTGAGGGAGAAATACCCTCACCTCATTACCAATTAAATTCATCTTTTGGAGGTCTAAAATTTCCTAGTGGGGAGGAGTAATCCAAGTGGATCCATGTATCATTCCATTTTGAAAGTCTTCAATTTCTAGTCGAACCACTTGCACATCAAAGAATTCATCGAGAGCTTTCTGGTGCTTCTTTTGGAATACAAAATAGAGTCTGGATGCTTGAGATATATCTTGCTAAAGTTTTATTACAATAGGGGAATAACGGGTGTTGAAAGGTGACATGGAATTGTTCAAATTCACCAAGTGGACCAATAACCATTTTACACGAGGCAATATGAATCTATGCAAGAAAAATTGGTTTGGTGTTTGGTTTGTTGATAGCCTCCGGTATTTGACAGGCGATCATATGAGGATCCATGGGCCCTACTATTTGCTCATTGGGGGGCCTCAGTGAGGGTCAACACACTTGGTTAAGGAGGGGTGCCTTGGCCTCCATCTCACATTGCAATGAATTTGAATTTATTTTTAAACCATAATATTATGCCCAACGGATGCATGTGGGATAATTAAATTGTATGTTTTTAAAGATTTTTAATATTTCCTTGGTAATACTTTGTAATTTAATATTACCAAGCCCCATTAAGCCACATAGGAGAACCAGCAATTGTCACACCATAAAGGCCCTTCCAACTACATTATCGAGTCAAGCTCAAGATTATATGCCAAGTTTGGAGACCATGATAAATGCCACATTATATGTTGATCCATAGAACTCAAGAATGGATCATGATTACTGAATGCTAATTTGGTACACTAACCAATGAACCCACCAAAAGGGGTATCAGTATTAGCAAAGTGGTTGACAAGCTATTAAAAGACACAAAGCCATTTTTATTTTTCAAATGTGGGATAAAATGATAAGCCTAAGCACCATAAAAATAAGGCCAAAGACTCAAACCTTACACCTATCATGTAAAAGAGATATGCCTTGACTGCTTGTGCCATAGGTTTCCAAGTGGTATAAAAGGAACATAATTATACTTGAACAGGAGGATTCAACTGACTGTGTAAAGATAATTTAGAAGGTTAGAGACTTGATTATGCCTTATATGGCCTTGGGCCATTAATGATAGGTCTTAGAGATGTTTTTACAAGTATGAAAAGACTAGAGAAGGATAATTGAAGACTTGTACTTAATTTTTAAGCCATTTTTTGTGAAAATTTAATGGAAATGGTCCTCACTTTGAGCGGACCCAAAGACGTAGGCTATTGAAGCCGAACTCTATTATCAATTCACTAGTGAATTCTTCTATTTTCCTCTGCTATTTTTTAGTTTTGATCTCCATTTTAATTCTAGTTTTTATTTCATTATTAAAAACTAAACATAAAAGTTGAGAAAATAATTAGATCATTAAATGTGATAGTGTGTTATTCAATTTTGTGACACTTGCATTTTCAATTTTTAGATCATTCCTCCCTCCTTGAGAACCAATGGTTCTTATTGCATCAATATTTATCATCAAGTGTGGTAGTTATGTCTTGATTTGATTATCTATGAGCCACTCACATTGGTGGATAATCTTGCCCCTTTTGACCACCTAGTAAAGAGGAATAGAGTGTCCTCTTTTTGTCTTCATCCAAGTGTCCACAATCTGATCTTCCTCTATTGGAGCAAACTTTTGTGGATCAAGATCATCAATGTCTAGTTTTTTTGCTACAATTGAAGTGTTTAATAGAGGTAGATAATATGGTTTGAGGAGCTCCATGTTGAATATTAGATGAAAACCAAGATAGGCTAGTAGGGTCAACTCAAAAGCATTTTCTCCAACTTGTCTGATGATAGTGTAGGGACCATATCACAGAAGCTAAAATAATTTTGTGTGGGCCTGTGAGTCATTCCTTTTGAATCTACAACCATACCTTAACACCTACATAAAAATAGTGTGCTACCTATGTTTGTCATAGCATTTCTTATACTTTGGATTTATATTTTCCAAGATGTCATGAACCTGTTGTTGGATGTGTTAGGTTTGTTTAATTAACTTTGTTGCTTTTACTACCTTATATCTCCTCTAAGGTGTATATTCCATGGTGGAGAATGGAATGGATACATCTATTATTTCCATGGGTTGTAACCCAAATTATACCTAGAACAGACTGTACTTAGTGGAGATGTGTAGGGCCTGATTGTATCCATGTTGTATTTAAAGAAGACCCTCAGCCCATGTGCATGGATTTTTGGAGTGATACATCCAAAGCATGTGGACAATTAGGTGGTTCACTAATTCTATCTAACCATTATTCTATAGATGGAAGGATATAGACTTCATCAACTTGGTATCCATCATTTTCCATAGAGTGGACTAGAAGATACTTAGGAACCTATTATCTCTATCTAAAACAATGTACTTCAAAAGACCAAAATAGATCCATACATGACTAAAATATAGTTGAGAGATTTCCTCAGTAGACATAGTTTAATTACAAGCAATCATTATAGCCATTTGTGAAAAATGATCAACTAAAACAAAAATATAGTCCTTATCATGTTTTAAAGTGGGTAAACCTGAGAAAATATCCATTGAGATAGATTCCCAAGGCTTGGTTGGTTCTGGAAATGGTGTATACAATCCTTGCTTCTTATTTGTTAGCTTGGCTATCACACATGGGGTACAAGATTTGAGGTACCTTTCCACATCCTTTCACATATGGGGCTAGTAGAAGTGATTTTGAATAACTAACAATGTCTTCTCTACACCAAAGTGCTTAGATGTCCTACTAAAATTTACTTCCCATATCATCTTCTATTGCTCTACAACTGGAACATAGATGTGCCCCATGTGACAGAGGAAATTATCTTGTAAAAAAAATTAGAGACATATTTACCTTCTTCAAGTGCATGTCATGTATCAACAAAGGTAGGATATGCTTCATACAAAGCACCCCAAGTGGTAGTCTCATGTCCACACAGATCAAGAACTATTTTGAGTGCAAAAATTGGTGGGTGGCTCAGACAACCTATAGCTATATTTGAACTCCCATTTTTGTGTTTGATTATTAGATGGAATTGTTGAATATATGTGGCCCACTTTTGGTGCCTCTCATTTAATACTTTACTTTGTATCTAGATGAATTCCAATGGTCTATGGTTAGTGTGAATGACCATCTCTTTCCCCAAGATGTAGTGTTTCCATTGTTTGTAATCTTGCATAATGTCATAGAGATCCTTATCATATGTCAATTATTTCCTAACTATATCATTAAAATTTTAACTATGATATACAATAAGATGGCTATGTTTCATGATGATAGCTCCCATGGTATATTTTGATGCATCTGTCATCAACTTGAAAGGTTGATGCAAGTCTGGTAAGGCAAAAATAAGAGCTAAACAGAGTCTATTCTTCAAATTCTCAAATGTTCTTTGTTGTATTTTTTCCCACTAAAATTTAGCTTTAGCTCCTCCTTTAGTCACTTGGTTTAGTGGCCAAGAAAATGTGAAAATCTAAGAACAAACCTGTGATAAAAATTTGTGAGACCTAAGAAGCTATGAATTTATATGAGGGTCCTTGGTGTAGGCCATTATTGAATAACCCAAATCTTATCTAGATCGATATGGACCCCTTCCTCATTCACAATGTACCCCAAGTTCTAAATTTTTTTCATCCTAAATGTGCACTTGTTGAGATTTACATATAACTTATACTCCTAAAGAGTTTGAAGCACATTGTAGACATGTTGCAGATGTTCCTCCCATGTTTTGTTATAGATGAGTATGTCATCTAGGTAGACAACCATGAATGAGTTAGTGAAAGGTCACAGGATGTCATCCATCATCCTCATGAAGGTTTCAGGTGCGTTAGACAAACTAAAGGCATAACCAACCATTCAAAGAGCCCTTCCTTGTATTTGAATATAGTCTTCTAGACATCAATGGGATTGATAAGAATTTAGTGATAGCCAGATTTGAGATCAATTTTGATGAATAACTTCACACCATGGAGTTCTTCTATCAGGTCATCAATCCTGGCGAGGGGGTAGTAATTCTTCACAATGATTTTGTTTTGGACTTGATATTCAATCAAAGCCTCCATGTCCCATCCTTATTTGGTGCTAAGATAATTGGGCTTACATAAGATAAATATCTTGGCCTCATGTGACCCTTTTAGATCAATTCTTAAATCTACCTTTTTATCTCATCATTCTCCAAAATTGATCTGTGATACACAACACTTTTAGGTGAAGGTGATCCTAGAATCAAATTGATAAAATATTTTACCTTGTAGTGAAGTGGAACTCCCATGGGTTACTTGAATAAGTCATCATATTCTCCCATGATTTGATCCATCTACTTTTTTTATTGTGTTGATTATGTATTTAGGACTGTAACATCAGCCTTCTTGAATATTTATGGTTTGACCACCATGAAAATGAATGCTTTGTCTTCTCCACCAATCTCTTACATTTTTTGGCACTAATCAAGGAGATAGATGTGGGAGGTGGTACCTCTGGTACCTTGTAGCATCATGTTCTAAGAGTGAGGGTGATTCTTTGATTTTTTTATTAATAGATGTCATGTCGATCATATGTGAATGGTTAACCAAGGAGTACATCACAAACATCTATATTGACCACATCACACAAGACCTCATTATGGAAAGGTTTTATTACATATAAAAGAAGACACTAGTGGGTGACACGAAGGTCTCTCCCTGGGCTCAACCATATAATATTGTATATCTTTGGGAGAGGCTTTATTGATAGATTTAGAATTTTCACAACTTTAGTAAAGATTAAATTCTTTTGACTTCCACTATCAAGAATGAAATGTAGAGGATTACCTTTCACCCACAACGTAGAGTGAAATGAAGCAATAATGGTATCGAGCTCAGCATCTATAATCTCTTCTTCATCCTCTTCGACTACAGGCTATATATGAGGTAGAGTAGTAGATGTCACATATTGTGACTCAGAAAGTAGGGACTTGATGGATTGACATTTTTATTTGGAGTGAGTTCTAGTTTTGTGGTAATAACACCATTTCCCAATATTCCCCTTCTAGGATTTATTATCTCAGAACTCTTTTTTCTTCTAATTTTGGCCTTGTATTTGACCTTTTTTGTCACTTTTCCATTTCGAATGCTATCTCTTCATATTCTTTCTTTCATGTTTTTTATCAATCTTCATCATGAATTTATATGCCTCATCGAGGGTTTCCAAATTAAAGAGTTCTATTTCCCCTCGTATGTACCATTGTAGTCCACCATGATATTTGAGAGTCTTATGTCTCTCACTTTCTTAAATGACCAATCTCATAGATTGATAATGAAAAATGTCAGTGTAGTCTTCTAAACAGATTGTTCCTTACCTTGGTGAAGTTGTTGCCACTATATGTACATATCATCATATTCTCCAATGGGGTAGTATTCTTCCTTTATAGCTTCCATGAAATCATCCCAAGTAGGTTTCACCTCAAGGACAATGTCATCCATATTGAACCTCTTCTTGTATACTTCCCACCAATTTTTGATGGGAAATAATGCTTTCAAAAGACCAAAAGTGATCTTCTCCCCATCAGTGAATTTATTTACAAAAAATTAGGAAGACAATTGATCCAATCAATTTTTTACTACATTAGCATTTATTTTTCCTTCAAATGTAGGGATATCAAAATTTACCTAAACCTTGAAGGGTATCAGGGAATTGGAAGGATGTTCCATGGATGAGAAGCTAGGGAGTGCAGATGAGGAGCCAAAAATTTTCATCAAGATTTGTTGGATAATTTAGGCAAAATGTTGCAGCATTTGTGCTTGTTTCCCTTGAGGGCTTCATTCACCATTTCCTTAAAGGGATCATATGTCTCAGTTTCATCTGCCATTTGAGGTTGATTGGAGTGAATAGGTGTATATTTTGTGAGTTCTTTTTTTTCCACCCAAGCTTCTTGTAGCCTAACCTCATCCTCAACATCATACACTCTCAAGACAAATTGCTCTGATACCACTTATTCAAAACTCAAAAGTTTTGGTTGAAATATATTTCAATAACATGAAAATAACATAGTAACAATGATTTCTCTGAGAAGAGATGTTTTAGTAATCATAAGATTGAAAATACAAACATATGCTTATCTCTGGGAAGAGATGTTTGATCTCCTTTTCAAGTTAAATCTGTATTTATACATACTTTGAAGGAAAGAGGAAGATGTGTAAGGTCACCAATCTTGAGGGATATAAAGTAGTTCAACTTCCATGATTTACAACAATTTAGAATTCAAGAAATTACTATTTTTAGCTAGCACTATTAAAATTGAAAGTTAGGGAACTTCTATGGATTTTTGATGCCATTTCATCATGTTCTCCTTGTTCTTATCTTTCCAATGGTTCAAATGGGGATTCAATCATAGATTTGGTTATGGCTCCTAAAATTTCCAAAACTAATTGGGGTAGGACCGTCATTTGAATCATCATCTAAAGTGTTGCCCAGATCATTCCTCCCTCCTTGAGAAGTAATGATATCCATTGCATCAAGATTCATCATCAAGTGTGATAATTGTGTCTTGATTTGATTCTCTATGAACCACTCACCTTGGTAGATAATAATTCCACTTTTGACCACTCGATAAAGAGGAATAGAGCACCGTCTTGTTATTTTCATCCAGGTATCCACAATCTAATATTCTTCTACTAGAGCAAAACTCTATGGATCAAGCTCATTAATGTCTAGTTATTTTTCTACAATTGAAGTGTCTAATAGAGGTGGATGATATGGTTTTAGGATATTCACATTGAATATTAGATGTACACCAAGGTAGGTTGGCAGGTTCAACTCAAAAATAGTTTCTCCAACTTATCTGATGATGGTGTAGGGACCATATCATAGAGGCTGAATTTTTTTGTGTGGATGTGAGTCATTCCTTTTGAATCCACAACCAAACCTGGTCACCTATAGTAAAATTGTTTGCTAGCCTATTTTTTTCATGGCATTGCTTATACTTCTGATCCATCTTTTCCAAGATGTCATGAACCCGCTACTGGATGTGTTGGATTTGTTCAATGAACTTTATTGCTTTTACTACCTCAAATATCTTATGAGGTGTATATTCCATGGTGGAGAATAGAATGGATATATATATATATATATATATATATATATATATATATATATATATATATTAGTGCCATGGGTTGGAACCCAAAGCATACTTAGAATAGACTATGCTTGGTGGAGTTGTGTAAGGCTTGATTGTATCGATGTTGTATGAAAGAAGCCCCTCATCCCATGTGCATGGATGTTTAAAGTGATACATCTGAAGCATGTGAATAATTAGGTGGTTAACTACTTTTTTCCAACTATCAATCTATTAATGGAATGCCATGGACTTCATCAGCTTGGTATCCATCATTTTACATAGAGTGGACTAGAAGATACTCAGGAACCTATTATCTCTGTCTAAAATAATGGACTTGGAGAGACCAAAATGGAGCCATACATGACTAAAATACTATTGAGTAGTTTCTTCAGTAGACATAGTTTTATTACAAGCAATCATCATAGCCATTTTTTAAAAATGATCAAATACAACAAAAATATAGTCCTTGCCATGTTTTAAAGTGGGAAAATCTGATAAAAAATCCATGAGATAGATTCCCAAGGTCTGGTTGGTTTTAACAATGGTGTGTACAATCCTTGCTTCTTATTTGTTGGCTTAGATATCATACATGGGGTGAAATATTTGAGGTAGATTTCTACATCCTTCTGCATATGGGGCTAGTATAAGTGCTTTTTAAAAACTACTAATTTCTTTTCTACATCAAAGTGCCCAGTTGTCCTCCTGAAATGTGATTCCCATATCATATTTTGTTACTCTGTAGCTGGAACATAGATGTGCCCCATGTTATAGAGGACATTATGTTACAAAAATAAATCATAAACATGTTTACCTTCTTGAAGTGCCTAATATGTATCAACAAAGGTAGGATCTACCTCATACAAAACACCCTAGGTGGCAGTCTCATGTTTGCATAGATCAAGAAATGTTATGAGTTAATAAACTGGTGGATGGCTTAGATAATCCACAGCTATATTTGAACTCCCCTTTTTATTTTTGATTATCATATGGAATTACTATAGATATATGGCCCACTTTTAGTGCCTCTCATTTCATAGTTTTCTCTACATCTAGATGAATTCCAATGGTCTATGGCCAATGTGGATGACCATCTCTTTCCCCAAGATGTAGTGTTTCCATTGTTTGAAAGCTTTCACAATGGTATAGAGCTCTTTGTCATATATCAGGTATTTCCTGACTCTACCATTGAAATTTTCACTATGATATGCAATAGGATGTCCATGTTGCATGATGATAGCTCTAATGGCATATTCAGATGCATTTGTCATCAACTTGAAAGGTTGATGTAAGTCTAGCAAGGCAATAATAGGAGCTAAACATAGTTTATTCTTCAAATTCTCAAATGATATTTATTGTATTTCACCCCAATAAAATGTATCTTTAGCTCTTCCTTTAGTCACTTGGTTTAGTGGCCAAGCAATATGTGAGAATCCAAGAACAAACCTGTGATAGAAATTTGTAAGACCCAAGCAACTATGAATTTCTGTGAGGGTCTGTCATGTAGGCTATTATTGAATAACCCAAATCTTCTTTGGATCAACATGTAACCCTTCCTCATTCATAATGTATCCCAAGTACTAAATTTTTTTCATCCCAAATGTGCACTTGTTAAGCTCTATATACAACTTATTATCCCAAAGAGTTTGAATCACCTTACAGACATGTTGTAGATGTTCCTTGCATGTTCTACTATATATGAGTATGTCACCTGGGTAGACAACCATGAATCAGTTGGTGAAAGGTCATAGGATGACATCCATCATCCTCATGAAATTTGTAGGTGTGTTAGTCAAACCAAAATTAATAACCAACCATTTGAATAGCCCCTCATTGGATTTGAATGTAGTCTTCTAGACATTAGTGGGATTGATAGTAATTTAGTGGTAGCCATATTTGAGATCAATGTTGGTGAAGAACTTTACACTATAGAGTTGGTCTAACAGGTCATCAATCCTGGGAGGGGGTAGCGATTCTTCATAGTGATTCTATTCAGGGCTTGATAGTCAATGCAAAGCCTCCATATCCCATCCTTCTTTGGTGCTAGGATAATTGGGATTCCACAGGGTGAAAAGCTTGGCTTCATGTGACCCTTTTGGATCAATTCTTGAATCTACCTTTTTATCTCATCATTCTCCAAAACTGATATGTGATACATAAGATTATTAGGCAAAGGTGATCTTGGAATAAAATCAAAAGAATATTTTACCTAGTAGTGAAGTGGAACTCTCATGGGTGACTTGAATAAGTGATCATATTCTCCCATGATTTAACCCATCTACTTTTGTTGTTGTGTTGATTGTTTAGTCAAGATTGCAACATCAACATTCTTGAATCTCTATGGCTTGACCACCATGAGAATGAATTGTTTTGTCTTCTCCACCAATCTCTTATATTTTTTGGCACTAATTAGGGAGATAGATGTACGAAGTGGTACCTCTAGTACTCTGTAGCACTGTGTTCCAAGAGTGATGGTGATTCTTTGAGTTTGTGATTCATAGATGCCATGTCAATCATACATGAAAGGCCAACCAAGGAGTACATCACAAACATCTAGATTGACCACATCACACAAGACCTCATCTTGAAAAGGTTTTATTGCATATGAAAGAAAACACTAGTGGGTGACATGAAGATCTCTCCTTGGGCTCAACCATCTAATATTGTATGGCTTTAGGTGAGGATTCATGGATAGATTTAGACTTTTTATAAATTTAGTAGAAATTAAATTGTTTTGACTTATACTATTAAGAATGAAATGTAGAGGCTTACCTTTTACTCACAACTTAGAGTGAAACAACCTTTCCTTATCATCTGGCCTTTCCTCATGGGTCTATGATGAAACAATGATAGTATCAGGCTTAGCATCTACAATCTCTTCTTCATCCTCTTTGACTGTAGGGTGTGTTTGAGGCAGAGCAGTAGATGTCGAGAATTATGACTCAGAAAGCATGGATTTGATGGCTTGACATTCTTCTTTAGAGTGAGTTCTAATTATGTGGTAATCACACCATTTCCTAGTCTTCCCCTTCTAGGGTTTATTATCTTAGAAATCCTTTTTCTTCCAATTTTGGCCTCATGTTTGACCTTATTTTTCACTTTTCTATTTCAAAGGCTGACTCTTCATGTTTTCTCTTACATGCTTCTGCTCAATCTTCATAATGCAATTGTATGCCTCATCGAGGGTTTCCAAATTGAAGATTTCCATTTCCCCCTATATGTACCATTATAGTCCACCATGATATTTAAGATTCTTATCTTTCTCACTTTTTTTGATGCCTAATCTCGTAGATAGAGAGTGAAAAATGTTAGTGTAGTCTTGAATAGATTGTTCCTTACCTTGGTGAAGTTGTTACCATTGTATGTATAGATCATCATATGCTTCAATGGGGTATTATTCTTTCTTTATAGCTTCTATGAAATCATATCAAGTAGGTTCTACCTCAAGGCCAATATCATCCATACTAAACCTCTTCTTGTATACTTCCTGTTGTCCACCAAAAATATCACTCTTTTTGGGAACAACCTACGAACTATTTTGGTTCAACAAACCAAAATCCTCTCTCCCCTTCTCAAGAATTGTTCTAAGCATTCAATTACTTCACTCTTCAAGCTTTTTAGAAAGCTACAGACTCTGTAGGCTTAAAACTACGGACTCTGCAGGCTCATTTCTACAGACTCTGTAGGCTTGAAACTATGGACTCTGTAGGCTCATTTCTATAGACTTCACAAGAAGGAATCTATGGACTCTATAGGGAATAAAATATATGGACTCCCCCAGTTCTATGAACTTGAATCTATGGACTCTATAGGAAAGAAGTAAGATTTCAACACTTCGGCGATTTCAAGGTTGGTTCAATGACAAGGTTCAACCAAAAGAGTTCATCAGAAAACTTCTAAGCAAGGATTGAACCATTGAACCTTGAACCAAAAAGGTTAAAGGGTTCAATGGGTTTGAAGTTTAAACGTCATCATCAAGAGTTAAGCACATTTGTCAAGGTTCAAAGTTTAACTGCTTCAAGGTTCAACAGCTTCAAAACACTTATCAAAGAGAAGAAGGCTTGAACCATTGAACCATTTTGGTTCAAAGGTTCAACAATTTCAATGGTTCAAAGGTTCAACATGCAGTTGGTTCAAGTGGACAAAGGACTTAACCAAATAAAAGGATTAAACTAATTAAACCATTGAACCATTGAACCAAAGTTGGTTCAATCAGTCGGTTCAATCGACAAGTTCAAGGGAGTGCCCCAAAGTGAAAAGACCAAGTGCCCTTGTGGAAGGCAGGGAACATTGGTTCAAAGATCAAAGGAAAGAAGTGATTGAACCAATAATGTGATCAAAGCAAGAAAGTGATTGAACCAAGGAGCCAAGAAGGCTACCCGAACTGTTGAAACAGTCAACCAATGACATCCCAGTGGATGTCAAATTTAAGGTAATGAAATATCTGCTAAGTTTCAAATGTGGCAACCTAAAAACAAACTCAGTGACCCACTAAAGAAGGAGCTGAAAGAGCTGGTAAAAAGGGAAAAGACAGCTTGAGAGCTTAAATTACAGCAAAAAGAGGGAAAAGCCTAAAATATCTGCATGATAGTAATTTTAGTAGGTGGAATAGTCCACTAAATAGATATTTTGGATTTCAAACATTGAAGGCATGGCCTATTGGTCTCCTTTAGAGTAAAGACAAAATGGATAGCTATGTAGATGTTAGAGGGGACAGACCAGATGATCCAAACTTAAGAGAAGACATATGGGATGAAATGACATGCCATAGTTAAGACAGCTACCCTATATTCAATGTAGTCCTTTGACAGAACTAAAAATGCATTGAAGGCATTGACTGCAACATGGGCCATCCCATGGGAAAGAGTGTCAAGCCTTGCTTGGTGGCTATATATTGTAATATCCTATTTTATGCAAAGGATATCTTCCCAATACAAAAGTAAAACTTTGCCCAAATTGAAAGGTGAATACTGAGACTTTGAGCTTAGATTGTTGCTCATATCATTTTATCTAAATGAGAAAGCAAGTTATTTGTGGACGTTGTGCTATCATAGCTTGTATCATTTTAGGAGATTGTTCTTATGTTTGTCTTCTAAATGTGTTCTTGTTTATTTAATTTGGCAAGCAGAACTAGTGAAAGTAATCAAGAAGGTGTCTTGAAGCCAACTGTGGAGAGACTTTGTGCCCCCATAATTGCTTTTACTGTGTTTTATTTCTATTCTTGTGTAAAGGATCTTGGGATGAATTTGTGCCCTCATTATCCTTCATATTCTATTTCTATGTGAAGGACCTTGGGATGACTTTGTACCCTCATTGTCCTTTGTATCTCACTCTTGGGCAGTTGAGGTGGAGACTTTGTGTTATATCTCAGGCTATTGGTTACTATTAATGCAGTGGATTGTACTTGGGGTAAGGAAGAGTAGGAAGAAGATAAGGTAGAGAAAAGACAAAAGTGCCAAGTGTAGGAGCAGGCACATAGTCCAAGTGGCGAAGGGGAGCACTGATTTGAGAAGTTATTTTAGCAGATGATATAGTGCCTACAAATTGACCATTAGAAGACGTGAATGGCCAATCATGCACCCCTTTTTTCTTCATTTCATATTTATGAGTAGACAAACCATGTAATCACCTTGAAGAAGCGGCCTTACAAGTAGACAAAAGGACACAGCTCATTGATGTTTTGAGTGGCTTGCTCTTCCCAATGCTCATAAGGCACATGGGTCACTTGTAAAAGGGGTGCCAAAAGGCCTCCTTTCTTCTCCTATATATTGAGGACTTGTCATTTGAGAAATTATCTTCCACATTTGTAAGGCATAGCCCTAGAAATATTTAACCTGAATCAATAAACACATTTTTTACCTCTACATTGGATAGATATTTTTGTGTATGTCCTGAGTGTTAGTTTGTGTTTAGTCATTGTTTCTTGATGCTTTCAAGGGTCCAACACCAACATATCTATTGTCTACAAGGTTCCATTTCTGCAGCTGACAAGGAGAACTATATTTGGAAGTGTAGAAACAGAAGAAATTACTTACAGTGTGCATTTCACAGCACCTTGGTGAATCTCTATTTTCTATATTTTCATTAAAGCTTCCTTGCCAAGTTTTTTCCAGCCTGGTCCTTCTGCCAAGTCTGAAGTGTATGTATGTGTTTGTCTGATTTTAATTTTGAGTGTGAGAACATTGTTTTATTTTGGTGCATCACCTCCTAGAGTAGATTTGTTTTCTTGCAATCTTTCTCCCTTTTCATCCCCCCCATTATATATGTGTGTGTGTGTGTGTGTGTGTGTGTGTGTGTGTGTGTGTGTGTGTGTGTGTGTGTGTTAGCACTTGCTAGAATGAATACGATGCATCAAAGGGAGATAGCCCTTATCTAGAGACTCTCCCCTCTAGCTTCACTAGTCCCATAGGTGAGAGGGGAGTTTCCATTGTTGCATGTAGAATGCAGGAGCTCGGCCTCCTTGCCTTGGGTGCAATCCACTACGTCAATAGTTTTTGGCACACCTGATGGGACCAACTGGGATAGTTTTTGTCCAAAGAGTTTAAGAATTTTTGGTGTGTTCTTCAACCAACCAGCCTTTGGAGGATTTTGCATCAACACCAATGGTGACTCTGAGTTGAATATACTGGTTAAGTAACCTGGTGTAATTAAAAATCTTTTATATGTATCATTATTTTACACAAAATCATGGACCTTGTATTCCTTCATATGACTATGATCAGGCTCCAGATATTTATGCAAACCCCTCAAGCAGCTCTCCTAGTTACCCTACAATGATAAGGGAGGTGGCACTAGAGTTTGAGAGGCAGACAATGGAGATTAACAGACTGGAGGAAAAATATGAGTATCATCAGCAGCTGATGTATAAAATGAAGTGTTTGTTTAGGCAAGCATAGGCCTTGCAATCCATGGAGGAGGAGGTAGATAAATGGAGAAATCTATTTATCCAAGGTAGTCAGCCTTATGCACCCTTTCCTATTCTAAATAAAGCCCCTTCTTTTGCACCAAATCCTTTCTATCAAATAGCACTTGTTCACTCTAGCTCATCAAATGCATCTGCTCTCAATCCCGTGCACTTGGCTTTCCAACACCAGAGGGCATCAGAACAATCTCCCATGGAGATGAACCTTCTAAACTCCTTAGGTCGTGAATCTTCCATTGGGGGGAATACCACTAGCTAACCCGTCCCTCTTCTAGAGACTCTTCCAGTGCATCAATAGTCTCTTCCTTTCATTCCTCAATCTCTCCAAGTCTTTCAACATGATGTGTAGATTCCAAGTTGGAGGAAGGAATGCTAGGAATCAGCCTAGAGCCTTGAAGAGGATAATGCTGGTGACCTCCAAGAAAGACTCTTTCAAGATAATCTAGCCAAGCAAATTAAAGATTTAGAGGCTAGGATGAGACTGCTTCTTAAAAGAGAGATAAAACTTCCAGACCTTGTAGAGGAGCCCAGGACCTTAGAGAAAACAAAGTTGATGCACGTTCACAGGAGCAAATTCCAATTTTGAGATCCTGAATTGGAGAAAAATAGTAGAATCATGGGGCAAGAAGGAGGAGAAGCAAGTTTTTTCTCAAAACCTTGAAGAAGCTAAAGCTACTTCTACTCATGATAATGTTGATGACCTCTAGGAAAATCTCTTCTAAGAGGATCTATCCAGGAGAATTGCAAAGTTAGAATCTAGAGAGAGATTCCTCAGCTAGTGTGTGATGGATGGTTCAGACCAAATGGCACATTCTATGTCTAAACACACCCCATCTACACACCCCCAAGAGAGCTATCAGGTTGCACCTGATATAGATGAAGTGCTAGCTAGGTGGAAGGAGGAGAATCATTTGATTCTAACTCAAGGACTGCCTCCTCTTCCACATGTTTTTCCCACTTCACCCCTTCTCAAGGAGGAACCTATTCTATAGGAGGTTAGTGAGGAGTAGAAGATCCAAGCTATAGTTTTTCAAGGGGATATCATGAGAAACAATGAAGAATAAATCATCATCAATGCTCCTTGTGAAGACCTTATCAGTAATGGAGAAGATGCAGGTCTTGCATATATGCAGATGTTCCAGTAATACGAGGAGGAACAAAAGCATAGTGAGCTCTCTTCCCCCTTGTTCGATGAACTTCCTTGTTGCTTCAATGAGGAAGATGACTATGCTAAAGAGCTTGAGTTGGAGGAAAAGGAGAGGTCTATCTTCTTAGAGGAAGGCCTTGAAGAAGAAAGCTTTGAATAAAGAGGTGATGTTCTGTGGGATGAGCAATTAATTCATGAGTCCATTTCAGACATCACCATAGTCAACCTTCTTCAAGAAGGCCTTGAAGGAGTAGAGGATGAGTTTGACATGTTTTTTAATGAAGCAAAATGGAACAAGTCAAACCATGATGCACTACAGAGGAGCTATACATGTCAAAGGGCTAACGGTGATAAGCCAGCAGCCATTGATTTCTTGGTGAAGAGCACCAGTATGAGGGACCAGCATTCAACGAGCTTCTAAAGACAAGTAGAGTACATATACATCGGAAGCATGTTTGATTTTGATCCACTCAGATTCCAACCAAACTAGCTGACAGGCAAGAGGAATAAGTCACCAAATCTCTTTTTATTTTAGCCACTTGTCTGCCACCATAAGTCTTCTTGCCAAGAAGGGGACTTAAGAAGTTTTCCCTTTGATCTAGGAGGGAGGAAAATATTCTTGGTTAGTTGTATATAGTAGTTTGCTTTCAGTTGTCTTTCCTACTTTCCCTAAGTGCAGTTGTACAGGTAGTGTTTTTAGCCTTGTGTGTTTCCCTTTGCATGTGGGGTAAAAGGCTCTGTGTTTGATTCTTGGATTTTTTGGGGCTGTTATTAACTTTGTTCAAGATACATCTAACTCCATGCCCAATGGACTACAATTCAATTGCTCTTTAAGCATAGCAGGCATACTTCCCCTGAGAGTCACCAATTTGTTGACCATTTTTTGCCCAACAGGCCAAAAATTGATCACCTTCTACCCTTGCTATGCTAGGCCATTTTCATTTTTTGATTTTGCATGAATATAGAAATTTCTATAGACTCTACAGGTTCTAGCAATTTCTATAGACTCAGCAAGTCAGTCCTTTGGTGCATAAAGGATCAGTTCAGAGAGTTCCAAGTTTTGCAAGGCTTTTTCAGGCTTTGGTCTAAAGGAGATCGCAAAAAAATTGGCATCTTTGAACCATTGAATTGGTTCAAAGGCTTGGTTCAACCAAGGTTCATCAAAAAAGTTCATTGGTTGGTTCAATGCATCAATTCAAAGGCAAGTTCAAAAGGCTTAGTTCAACGGCATCGGTGCGCAGTGGTTAAATCGTTCAAGAGCTCAAAAGATAAAGACAAAGACTGGGACAATTCTTGTAGACTTTTTTCCATAGGAAAAGCCTGAAACAAAAGACCTGTGGAAAAAAAAAGAGCCACAAAAAAGGACCCAAAGGAAATAGCCAAGGACGGTGACATCTTGAAAGCCGTAATTTTAACATTGTGAAATATCCATTTGTTTTCAAACTATTTGAGCGTCAAGCATGGAAAAATCCCAAGGAACATAGTGACCCACCAGAAGATCGCCCCTGAGGGTTGAAAGAGTAGGAAGAAGACAAGGTAGAGAAAAGACAAAAGTGCCAAGTGTAGGAGCAGGTAGATAGTCCAAGTGGCGAAGGGAAGCGCCAATTTGAGAAGTTATTTTAGTAGATGATATAGTGTCTATGAATTGACCATTAGAAGATGTGAATGGCCAACTGTGTACCCCTTTTTTCTTCATTTCACATTTATGAGTAGACAAACCATGTAATCACCTTGAAGAAGCAGCCTTATAAGCAGACAAAAGGGCTCAACTCATTGATGTTTTGAGTGACCTACTCTTCCCAATGCTTGTAAGGCACATGGGTCACTTTTAAAAGGGGCAACAAAAGGCCTCCTTTCTTCTCCTATATATTGAGTACTTGTCATTTGAGAAATTATCTTTCACATTTGTAAGGCATAGCCCTGGCAAAATTTCACCTGAATCAATAAATGCATTTTTTACCTCTATCTTGGATAGATATTTATGTGTATGTCCTGAGTGTTAGTTTGTGTTTAGTCATTATTTCTTGATGCTTTCATAGGTTCAACACCAACATATTTGTTATCTACAAGGTGCCATTTTTGCAGTTGATAAGGAGAGCTATATTTGGAAGTGCAAAAATAGAAGAAATTACTTACAGTGTGCATTTCACAGCACCTTGGTGAATCTCTATTTTTTGTATTTTCATTAAAGCCTCCTTACTAAGTTTCTTGCATCCTGGTCCTTTTGCCAAGTCTAAAGTGTATGTATGTGTTTGTTTGATTTTAAGTGTGAGTGTGAGAAGGTCATTTTATTTTGGTGCATCACCTCCTTAGAGTAGATTTGTTTTCCTGCAATCTTTATCCCTTTTCATCCCCCCCATTATATATCTATGTGTGTGTGTGTGTGTGTGTGTGTGTGTGTGTGTGTGTGTGTGTGTGTGTGTGTGTGTGTGTGTGTGTGTGTGTGTGTGAATACAATGCATCAAAGGGAGCTAGCCCTTATCTAGAGACTCTCCCCTCTAGCTTCGTTGGTCCCATAGGCAAGAGGGGAGTTTCCATTATTACATATGGAAGGCAGGAGCTCGGCCTCCTTGCCCTATGTGCAATCCACTGAATCAATAGTTACTATACCCTTGGTTACCAGTTATTTCACTACCTGAAAGAACTCCTACTGTCCCCTACAAGAACACTTCTGAAAGAAGAGAGGTGCCTTTAGTGTTTTCACCAAGATTTTCTCCTTTATTTGTGAACATCATCCCTAAAAGAAGAGAGATGGATGGTGTATCCTACCCCTAAGTGTTATTTTTTGCATATATTTATAGTATATAGCTCCTAAATATTTATAGGGAACCTCCTCTTGATGAGAGGAGAGATTTGTAAACCTGCACACTGGGTTGACCACTCTCCTTTGCTATGGATGATAAGACCTATTTTGCTCAATCAGATAGCTGACTGAGAAAATATTCACCCAACACTTCCCACTAATTTTTGATGAGCAATGATTCTTTCAAAATAATAAAAGTGATCTTTTCTCCATCGGTCAATTTATTTACAAAAAAGTAGGAAGACAATTGATCCAACCAATTTTCTACTACATCAGCATTGATTTTGACTTCAAATGTAGGGATATCAAAATTTACCCAAACTTTGAAGGGTTTTGGGGCACTAAAATGATGTTCCATAGATAAGGAGCCAGGGAGTGCAAATAAGGAGCTAAAATTGTCCATTAGGATTTGTTGGAGAATTTGGGAGAAATGTTGTAGCATATATGCTTGTTTTCACTAGAGGGATTCATTCAACATTTCCTTGAAGGGATCAGATGTCTTGGTGTCATCTACCATTTGAGGTCATTTGGATCAATAGGTGGATAGTTTGTGAGCTCTATTGTTTTTCACCTAAGCTTTTTGTAGCCTAACCTCATCCTCAGGATCATAGACTCTAAAAATAAACTGCTCTAATACCATTGATCTAAAACTTAAAAGTTTTGGTTGAAATATATTTCAAGAACACAAAAATAACATAATAACAATGATTTCTCTGAGAAGAGATGTTTTATTACTCATAAGATTGTATATACAAACATATGCTTATCTCTAGGAAGAGATGTCTGATCTCTTTCTTTGGTTACATATACATTTATACATACTTTGAAGGTAGGATGAGGATGTGGAAGGTCACCAATCTTAAGGGAGATAAAGTGGTTCAACTTCCATGATTTACAAAAATATAGAATTCAAGAAATTACTATTTTTAAAAACTTACTATTTTTAGACAACACTATTAAAATTAAAATTTACGGTACTTATATTGGGTTTTTATTGCCATTTCATCACATTCTCCTTGTTCTTATCTTTCCAATAGTTCAAATGGGGAGTCAATTAGAGCTATGGTTCAAAAGTTATGGCTCCTAGAGGTTTTTCCACCAATTAGGGTAGGACCGTCACCCGAATTGTCATTTGAAGTGTTGTCTGGATCAATGTGATTGGGAATTTGGATTTAAAAAAGATCTAGAAAGATGTAATTTAAAGATTATTTTAGGTTTTTAAGTCTGAAAGGTATTTGTATTAGTGATGGTATTGGCTTGATATTGGAGCTTACCCCCTCACTTCACAATCCTGCAGTGATAAGGGTGTCGTGTTCTTTGCCAATCTATACCATCAACCACATATTTATACTTAACCATAAAACTGAGTCAGCTTCCACCTTGGTGATGAAACCTAAGTAGGTGTACCATGTAAATCTTAGTATCTCTCTCAATATTTCTCACCTTAGTTGAAAATAAATTTTGAATATGAAATTTTTTATGTTTATACCTTTGCATTACAAAACAAAAGGGGAACAAAAATATTTATTTTAAATTTTGAATGAATTAATATCTTTAATACCTTTTTACAAATTATTTTCATTTATATTTTCTTCATGATAATTATATTGTTCAACACAAAAGGAAAATAAATATTTATTACGTTAAATCCATATATTAGATTTGAGACTGTGAAAAATAAAAAAATATGTGCATGTGTGTATATAAATAAAATAAATGTTTCATAAATAAATTCATTAATTATGTATTTAGATATATATGGATATATAATTAAATAATTACACCTTGAATAATAATTAAAATAAATGAATAGTAATGATTTGAAAAGAAATAAAACAAATATATTTATTTATTTATATATGTTTGAATCATACATTGTAAAAACAATTAATAAAATTTGGTTGATACAAAAAGAAATAATTAATAAATTAATTTGGTTAAAATTTTATATACATATTTATAAATTATATGGATATAAAATAATACAAATAAATAAATTATGGGTTATTTTTTAAATTTGTTTGGGTTTTAATAATAATAAAAATAGGAGTTTACCTAATAATATGTATTATTTATATTTTTAAAAATAATAATATAAATTCATGGATATCTTTTAAAATCAATAATATTTAAAACCATAATAAAAATGAATCATAGTGTTTTTATTTATGTTTATGATTTGTTTAATAATAATAATAATTATTATTATTATTATTATTATTATTATTATTATTATTATTATTATTATTATTATTATTATTATTATTATTATTATTATTATTATTATTATTATTATTATTATTTTAAAAAAAAAAGGGGGGGGGTAAAGGGAGGGGTTGGACTAGTCAGTCCATCCCCAGCCCCTATTTACTTTGAAGGTCATAAGTTAGTGATAGCTAAGGTCTCACAACCTAGCCATAGTGCAGTCGATACCTACATATCCAACCAAGTTCAGGATATGTTTTTTTAAATAAAAAATAAAATATTAATACAAATAATTTATATATATGAAAATGGATTAAATGATATATTATGTATTTAGTAAAATGAATGTATATTACAATCTCATATTAGGGTTTTATGAAATGATGTATTTGTCTTGTGTGTGTATATATATTGATATATATACAAGTAAAAGAGTTTGTGTTTTAACAAAAATGTAATTAAGAATTTATTATTGGAAGAATAATTAAATTTTTTGATTAATGGAAAAGAAAAAAGTATATTTATATATAGTATACACAATAAATATATTCATCCAAAATAAAATTAGGTCATTGATATCTTTATCTTTGAGTTCTCCCTTTCCAAACCCTCCACCAAAACTAAAAAAAGAAAATAAAAGAAATGAAAATAAAAATTTGAGAGTTGACTTTTATCTTGCCCATAAAGAAGTTTAGGGAAATTTTATTGGAAACCTAATTATAAGGGTGGAGATCCACATAATATAAGCGGGGGATGGGGGGGGGGGGCGGGGCGGGGCAGTGCAGTGGGGGGCTTGGACCAACCACCACTTGGGGTAAGTTGGAAAACTTATTTGTTTTAACTTTAAATACTTTTGATTTAATAAAACAAGCTAGTGAATAAACTCCCCTAAATACTTTATAAATTAAAATCTTTTCACCTAAGCATTTAAAAAGGATTTGAAAACTATCATTTTAATATTTAGTGAGTAGCTTAGAATACATTAAGAATTAAACTAATATATTTTTATGACTAGTCCAAATCTTAAATGTAAACTTAGAAAACAACTCTAGTCATAATTAGAAACCTTTGTGATATCTTGTGCAAAAATGAAATTTTGCTAGAAGGCCAAGTTAAAACCCATGTTATTAAATTCTTGGATTCATAAAGCTGATTCCATATTCAAATTATTAATTTAAATAAAATTTTGAATCAAACAAATAAGTTTCTAGAGACCTGTCCTCATTTGTCAATCTTGTTTAAAAATTATTTGGATTCAATATGAAATGAATACCTAAACTCGGAATTTAACAAAACTAAGATTTGAAAATATTTTTTTTAAGTTTTATAATATGAAAATAATATTTAGAAAAAAATTAATCATATCATAAACTACTTTTATAGACCAATTCCAAGTGGCATTTACAAGATCAAACTTTCAATTAATTTTTCTTGCCTCCAAAGTTGATATAAATCTGATGTAAAATAAATACTTAAATTTGAAATTTATAAAATATAAGACTTGGACACAAATATATTTGGATACAAAATATGGAATCAATAACCAGACAATTTTAAATCATGTTAGAAATCAAAAAAATTGATCAATTCTGGGAAATAATTATAGTGGCAAAATCTCTCTATCTTTTTCTTGTTTCCAAAGTTGATTTCGAATCAACATAGATAAAATGTCAAGAAATGGAATTTCTCAAAAATAAAATTTTTAACCAAATTATAATAATGTGAAATTATCATTATAATAATAAAATAAATTTAATGTATGTTTTTATCATTTTTAACAAGGAAATTTCTAAGTCAGTTTACAAATAATTATTGTAAGGCAATTTTTACCATGTTAAATTTAGTTTGGAATACTTAGTAAAATTGTTATATTATTCCAAATTAAAATATTTCTAATACTCAAATGTGATAACTCTAGCTTAGGGAATAGGCTCTGATTCTTATAATTATTTCCCTCTCTTTTTGTAAATTAATATAACGGTGCTTTTATACCTAATTTATCCAACTTGGATTTGATGTATTTTGTGTTGTTTAGGTGCATATTTGGTTGTGTAACTATGCAATTATTGAAATTAAACTATCCATTGGCTAGATTATATTATTGTATCCTAATATATACATTTAACTTTAGGCCCTAGTTGGACCTTGTTACGTCAAAATGGGTCCTTTTATTAATTGAATTGGAGTGTAATTTTGAATCAAGGCTTGTTTTTCATGCTCAAACTTATAAGTCTAAATTCATGCACTTCCCTTTTTTAGACACTCCTTGTAATATTTTATTAGTGCCTAATTATGCTTAAGACAATTAATAGGCATGGTGTTACCCATGAGGGTAAGTACATTAGCCTAGTCATGAGTCTGATTGATGAAGGCCAAACATTGTTGCTTTTGAAACTAACACTTATTAGGAATGGGTGAACTATATTCAAACCTTATCCATAATGTGAATGGATAATTATAGATATGTAAGAATCTACAAAAGTGAACATAAGCATAGAAAACTAACTCTTAAGATGTTTTCCTAGAGTGACCATTATGACTAACTAATTTTGGGTGTTCTTAGAACACATGACTCTTAGAGAAATCATGTTAGTGTTAATTATAGATGATTATTATTTGTGTGCATGTATATTTCTAGTTATAACTGTGTGGTATGATAAAATGTATAGTTTTTTTTGGATAGTGACCCTCTTTATTTATTTTGTAAAATAAGTTTGTTTTCTCTTATCTTAACCTTTGATACTTTTAGAGACCTATTCATGAGAAGTGTAATCCAAATATTTATGAGACTTTGGTCTCATTACATTAGTATAATTAAGGTTCCTTGTTGTTATGTTTGACTCTCTTATGTGTTATTTCATGGGAGTGTTTTGGGTAAGCACACACACTTTATGATGTTAATATGTTTGTGATAAGCAACCTTTGGTTGTGTCATAACATTTAAGTAGATGACTAGAGATTTAAAATCTTACTTGAGTGACATATTAGATTCCTTATTGGTTTATATTTCCAACCCTCTTTTGGTGATTATTCCTTGTGGAGGAGGCCATCACTAGTTGAAGGAGAACTACATCAGACCCTAATTCTGAGGAGTAGATATGTAAACTACCCAAGTTATGGTGAGGGAATTAGTTCTAGGTTATAAGCTAGGTTAAAGACCTATTTTTGTCATCATTTGTGTTGGGCTTGTACATTATGTTTTATGTTAGACCCTTATTTTCATAATGCCTACCTTTATACTTGTGGTATTTTTCACACGACTTGTTAAAATGTGGATTATGTATATTTGAAACATGAGATGTATGGAGTCTTTGAGATTGAGATGGTGATTCTATATTTATGATATGGTTATGTTTTGCTTAAATAAGAATATTTATATGTTAATATTAAATTATTTTTCTATGCATTGATATCAATCTACTTATATTATTCAATTGTTCAGTATGTTATGTATTGATGTAGTATTAGTAGAGCTATTATCCTTGAGCTTGTATTTGAGCATACATATGTTAGATTTTCGATATTGGTTTATCACCATGAATATTTAATGAATTAGATATGTTGTTTTCTTTTTTATTGGATTGATATATCTTCTATAGCTTATATTATGCAACTTAATATTCTAGAGTAAGGCATATTATGTGTGCAATGTTGTGTAGGTCACAAGGAGGCCAATGAGGGAACTAGGACTATGTTTGGCATAAACACATTATGGGTAGAGTGGAAACACATTTTATTAACCTTACCATGATCCTAGGTACCCTTTATACCTTACTGTGGACCTGATCATATGCATAGTTGTCTTTGAACTAGTTTGCACTATTCACCCCCCTTGGACACTATTCTCACCTTCCTATTAACCTTAAGAGTATTCTTTAAAAAATTTAATTCATTTTTGAAAGATTTATTTATGGTTGCATCATGTTTAAATTATTTTTAATAATTTTTTATACACATTATGTTTATTCATCCTCACATAGAGTAAAAGAGAAATTTGAATTTTTAAGAGAAGAGATAGCAATGACCACCCTATAAATATAAGACATGAGAGGACCAAAATGGATTTAATTCACTTCCTTAAACATAACTCATTATTAAAAACCATAATATTAATGAAATAAATAATAAGATTGAATAACAAATATTAATCTTCATGTGAGTTTCCTTAGTTTTTTAAATGGTTTATGATAGGATGCCAAGATTCACCAATACCCAACCCATTATCTTTATTTACCAATACTTATCCTCTTTAGATAAAATATTGGATTGATCTAAACCAATCTTAAACTTCATGAGATTATAGTGTTATGTGAGATTGGATCTTTATATATGAGTATAGTGAATGTATCTTGTATGTTATTTGAGTCTTATTTGAAGTGACCTGCTAGTTTCCCCAACATAAGGTACTCCACATGAACATGGTATGATGTAAACATATTTTTCATTATGGGATCCACTGAATCTATGGAAAAATATAAATATGTTCTAAGTGTGTTATGAGGATTGAATGTAATTAGTATACTATCTTTTTATGATTCTTGAAAGATTTTCTAACATGTCTTTCATATATGGGATGATGCTCATCTAGGATCATCATCATTCAATCCATTGTATTTTTGTATTTTCTTATTCATCTTATGAAATGATTTTTATAATTCATTATTTAAATAATTATAAGTGACTTAAGTGGGCCCCTTTGACTCAAACTCGGATGGTTTGAGTTATCAAACTTTTTAGAATGCCTTTAAGTAGATTTTAGATATTTTGGGTTGATATTTTTTCCCTTGGACCTATAGGAAGTTATCAAATTCATTCAATAAACCTTATAGGACTTTAGGGGTAGCTCATATCACATTAATGGCTTGGGATAGTGGGTCAATTTATGAGGCATGGACTTTTTTGCTTGCCCACATGGGCTTGTAAGTGAAGTTAAAGAGGAGGGGAGACTTTTTGACCATAAGACAAGGGAAGGGAAGGGACACATGTCACCTTCCCATTGAATTTTAGAGAGGGTATTTGGGCCTATTTTAAGAAGGTGATACTTCTTTGAGACAATATTTGGCTCATTTATAGAAAATTATAAATTCAAGTGGGAAGAGAATGAGAAAGATGAGGAACTATAGGAAGGACTTTCACAATGAGGATTCATTGATTACCCAAGCTTGTAGAAGGTGTATTAAGAGGATTCCAAGTTTACTACGATAGGATTATATGTTAAATATTTAGTTTATTTATTTATCAAAATGTTCTCCTCTTTTCCTTTGGTTGTTTAATCTATCAATATTAGTAAGGCCACTATACTTACCCTCTCTTTCTATTGTCTTCTATGGTTGTGCCTTTGGCCACCATGTAATTTTTATACCCATTTTGGGGATTTGGAGATGTCATGTCCCTCTTTTATTTTGGATATTTTTTAATCCATTTTATTTTATTAAAATGGTAGAGTCATGATACTAAAAATTATGTATTTGCATGTTTGTATTATGCACCCTTTCATAATGTAAGTGGCAGTGGAACTGGGTTCCCATGACCTCCTATATGGGTTTGTTAGAATGTATTAGAAGTAGAAAGTGGGATCATAAACCCAATGTCATCCTATGTTTTATTATCATTATGGAAGTTGTTTATGCCCTCCCATGATGAATAAATAATAACACAAGTGTGAGGAATTCCCCTTATCCTTATTCTCAATCGGTGGTTCTAAGTATGTTAGAACTTGTATGGATACCTTGTATCTTTTTGATAATTTGTATAGTTTAGTTATTGTATCTTTTATCGTTTGTTTGGAAATTGAATTCTCCTTGTAGAGTGAGTTTTCATCCCTAGCTATGTTTTCCTAGTGAACAACCTCTACCTAGTCCTGAACCACCTAAACCTCCTTTGTATCAAATTGGTTACTTTGGCCCATGATGTGGGAATGTTAGGATCTAGGATTTTTAGGATTAGGGGTGTTTATGGAATTCATCTGATGATGGAAAAAGGATGGGAGGAAATCCATCCTTTGGTTGGCCTTGTGATTGCATATGGAGCCTTATAAAGATAACTTGTTTGATAGTTTTACTTTTTGTCTTGAAAATATATTTATTAGCCAGTTGAGGTCCATGTATATTGTAATTAATTCATACTTAAATATGATTCTACTATAATGGAAAATTTTATTAGGTGCTCATAATTATATGGCATTCTTTAGTACTTGTGTATTCCTTATAAAGAATGTATTAGTTGTAAAGGAAATGAAAATGAAAATTTTGTGTTTAAATCCCATTTGTTGATTATTTTATGGAAATTTTATTAATTTTACATTCAAAGAAAATAATAGTTTCCTTTTTTTCAAAATTACAAAATGCTTTAGTTTGTGTGAAGTTGTAGAAGGCTAGTAATGTTCAATTAATTTTTAAGCATTTAAATTATTCTAAAATGTTCCAAATTATTTTTTAATAAGATATATATGTGAATTTATGAAATAAATGGCATATTTTTAGGATTTACAGATTAATTGTTAGTAATTTTTGAAGTTTTTAGTCTAAAAACCATGTTATCTCCTTTGTAAACTACGATCACTTTGCATAATTATTTAGAAATAAAAATGGTGTATTATATGGACAAAAAATAATTTTAGTCTAAAATTATGGAATGTATAACCCATCCCATTTCATTTCATAATTTTTTTGTTATTAGGTTTGCAAGATATATTTTTTTGAAAATCATACCCCTGTAGGGTAGTTTTTATTTATCATAGGTCCTCTAAAAGGGCAGTGTACCCTTTTGTAGGTATCTTTCATAGATTAAGTATAGGTGCACTCCATGGGACCATGTGTTATTTTATTTGACCCCTAAAAGGTTAGGTAGACTGCACTTGGTGGTTTATAAACTACACAGTCAGTGTAACCATGCCTGTGAGCACTCAACTATTAACTATCAATGGATTGGTATAATAGTCAAGTGGATAAGACTCACCACTAACCTTAAACACATTTTATTATAATGACTAACCACTAGGATCAAAGTTTAAATCAAAACAATTTATTTAATATTTTAATTAAAAACTTAGGTTTTCTAAATTTTTGACATACAACATAGAAAATTAAAACCAAAACTATTTGTTCCTTTGATTGCACAAACTTGGTAAATAGAAGATGAGGTGACCCCAAAATATCCAATTTTATTTATTTCTCACAAAAAACTAATGTCAAGATCTAGAGATGCATATTTTTCCTATAGTGACCTTTTTCTCTTTGGTGTATTTAGACCTCCTTTAAAACCTAGTTGATTGCTTTTTCAACAATGATTATGGAGGCTCAGATACTTAGAGGTGGTGGAACCCAAAAGTCACACCTCTCAAAAAAAATCCCTTCTATTTGGAAGTGGTTTTAGGAACTGAAACCTTATTATTTCTAATTTGGTTGTTTTTTTTTAGGGAAGCATGTTTGGGCCTTATTGGTTATCATGGGGCCCTGGGAGCCCCAAAATGGTTTGAAACAAAAGGGGACCCCTAATATTTTTTATACCCCTTCAGTTTGAGACAAAAATATAAATCTAAAACTAAATTTTTTCTAAATTTTACCTTCTTGCATCTATTAATGGTTATGAGGAACTTGAAGTTCTCAGGTCCTGTTTGACAACTGTAGGAGACTAAGACCTCATAGGAGCATTATGTTAAATTGGGTACCTATAGAACTCATGCATGAATCTTCCTATCACATTAGAATTATAAAAAATTAAAAATTTATTTTGACCAAAAGATTAGATACTCTATTAATGGAAGTTGTTTAGGGATGAGGTAGGAGAGGAGGGATGATTATTGAAAAAATCATCCTCCAACACCTCCTCCCTCATCCAAAATCTAATATTTTTTAACTCAATAGCTTATTTGGAGACCTTATGACCTCCATTATAATTTTGGTCACCTTATTACTTTGAATAGATTTGACAATTGAGATTAGATTGATCTAACAGTGGACATTGGGTGCACCAATATCAAAGATCTTAAATGGGATATTTTAGGCACCTATTGAGGTCTTATGATGTCTATTTGATATTTACTTTAGCACTTTTCCTAAAATCAATTCAACATGAAATTAGAACTTTGTTTCTAACTTAAGTCTGAATTAAACCACGTGATTGGCTAAAATCACTTGGAACACTCCATAAACTTTGTTGTGAGTTAGAATTTCACATTTAAGTAAGTGGTTTCTCAAACCCACCTCTATTTAGTTGTGTATTCCTTTTCATCCTTAGTTTTTTTGGTCCCACTAAGATTGATTAGAGTGTTGTAGGCTTGCAAGAGAGCTTGTACAATGATTTGAAAAGGTGGGACTTATAAAATAGTGTATAAATCATGTGTCCACTTGTGCATTTCCTCTTTTTCACTCAGGGAATTCACTTTAGTAAAATGTGCATTATACATTATCAAAAAAAATTGATTGTTTTGTTTGTGTTTTGTTGTGTCAATTCTTGGGCATGGTAGTTTGGATTAATTTTATAGATAATATTAAATAAATAAAATTTGAGATTAACCTATATTTTAACATGGAGATTCCCTATATATATTACTCTTATTTTGATTCAGTGTTAACTATTTTATTTGTAACCCCTTCTTATCTTGCATGTCTTGGGAGTAGTGCCTATGTAGTTCTTAGCATGGACTCTTAGTTGATAATTCTTAAGGTGGTAAATCTTTTATAAAGTATTTGTTTCCTTATTTACTTTGTTTTCCTTTGTGTGTGTTTACTTGATATGTATGTTTGAATGCCTGCAAGATCTATTAGATAAATAAATTATAACTAAATTAGACCATCTATTCATGGCATCATATTAATGTGATTGTCCCTCATCCTTTATGAGGACATTAGGTAAAACATTTCATAAACCACTTTTGGTCTTAACCCCCCTCCCTGCCCCTACCAATATGTTTGTATTTTTCTTCCTAGGGAAGCCTTGTGGTGGAAATTAAATGAATGATATAACTCACATAATAATTATGTGAGTCACACTCCTTTGTAACATTAGTATATTACACAATAATTAAACCACTAAGTAACTATAGTTAATAAGTAAGCATAATTGAATTAAGTTAATAAGAAAAGATTAAATTTGTTTTGGGAAACAAATATTGGGCATGACACAATGTGTATAAATAAATTTAATGGTCATGATAAAAAACATGCAACAATGTTGTATAGGGTCACAAGAGGCTATAAAGAAGTAATAAATATCCAAAAAGGTGCAAAAAATGCCTTGAAAATAGTAGACATGACTTATGGTATCTCATAATGCGATAAAATGTGAAAATGAGCTTAAAACTTCTTGGTAAGTGAAATAAAATGATTGTATGTCAAAATTAGCATGTGGTGATATATTTCTTAATATGTGGCATAACAACAAAATAACTTTTCAAACACTTATTTTTTTAATCATTTATTTTATCAAGCTTATATTTTATTATTTTGAACTCTTGACTTAGACATGATGATTATGAGATGTGATATGATTTTGTGTCAATTGGATTGAATTATATCATAGCTATACCTAGGTAGAATTTAATGATTTAAAGACCCTTTCTGGTTTCTTTCATCAATTTTTGAAAAATAATCAATTTTTTTAAAGTTGTTCAAGTTTAAATTTTATGCATCTTAATATGAGTTAAGGCCTTTTTTAATTTTTTACCCTAATAAATGATATCTTACCTTCACCTATGATCATTTACCATTACCCATTGATTTTATACCATAAACCACTGATTGTGTACCAACTTCTACCAATTACGTCCTTATACTTGTTGAATGTGATCCATATTTTTCTAAAAAAGACCTATAATTTAGACTCATATGTGTATAAATGTAAAAACTAGAGTGAAATATAGCTAAAAAATCTCATAAAAATGAATTATAATATAAAATAAATTTAATTTAACTTCAAATATAGAGCAACAATAATAAGATAAAACCAAATGAAATACTTAAAAGTTGAGATGCATTTTTATCACCTTCTCCATTGTGTGATTAAGGGTGGATTTGCTCTTGGGTGCTAATGTGGATGCTTAAATCCTTTCCAAAGTAAAGATAATTGGGTAAAAATTTTAGATGCAAGATAATTTTGATGAATTTCATTTATTGGGATTCACTTGATAATTTGATAACACTTCATTAGCTTGAAGGTGGATGATTGAAACTGATGGATTACACATCAATTTATAGGCTTATAGGAGTTTAATTAGATGGTTGAGGATTATTTAAATTTTTTAAATCATTGAAATGATAAATGGTAAGGAA
Organism: Torreya grandis; assembly: GCA_037957365.1. Classification (NCBI taxonomy): domain Eukaryota; kingdom Viridiplantae; phylum Streptophyta; class Pinopsida; order Cupressales; family Taxaceae; genus Torreya; species Torreya grandis. The sequence goes on along the minus strand of JARHVA010002010.1, from coordinate 2,351,603 downwards.
TTAATCCTCATTTATGAGTATGATGACCAATTCCATGGGTTGAAAAGAAAGGGAAGTTAGTTGAGTGAGTCAGCAAGAATGAGTCAAGTTACTTGGTTGAGTTAGCTTGGAAATTGAAATGTTCTAATAATATGACTCATAAGGTAGTGGAGGAAGTTGAGGGAGTAGTTGGATGAGTAAAACATGGTTGAGACAAATATGGAGGATGTTTGGGTGAGGTGGAAAATTTGGATTTTTAATTAGTTTTGGAGGAAAATATGTGTGCATGAATATAATTAATTAATTAAGCATTAATCAATTATTTGAATTTTGGAGGGAAGTGATGTTAATTTAAATTTGGATTATGGAAGGGGAAAGGGTTAGCATGTCAAAGTTAATTTTGACACTAAATGGTAAAATTTAGGTGTCTAAATTTTCCCCTAATTGAAATGGTGTTATGAAGCAATACCATTTATAAGAATAGTAAACAATGAAGAGAGTTGATTATTATAGAGAATAAAATTTCCCCAAGTGATTGAAAATGAGCATGGTGATTTGCCCTTGAGTGTTTATACAGGAGAGTGGATGAATTCTCAAAATAATTTTAGAGGGAAAACTATGAAGTGGTTATAATTAACACCATCAATAAATTAAAGTACCAATTTCAACATAAATGCTTACAACATTGTAAGTAGTTCATGTAAAATGAATTACCTTTAACCATTAAATGCTAGAGTATAGATTGAAAAAATAATATTTCCTATTCATATATTACATGCTTGGATGATACTTAGGACTTAAGGGCCACACAAGCAGATGTGGGAATGATATAACCCAATAATGGTATGTTTTAGGCTATAAAACAACAAATATAAATTTTCTACTATGGATAAAAGTTTACAATATTGATATCTACAAGCAATAATAAATATTTCAGTACTTTGATCAATTTTTGGCATGAAATTTTGATAGATTTGGTTATGAAATATGAAAATTATAATGTAGGATGGAAATATTTGATTGATGGAGTGGATTATAAATAGGGGTAGAGGGTTTCTTGAATATCATTTATGCAAATTCATTTATTTGTGATAGCTTTATAGATTAAATCTATGTGATGTTTCTTTGGGGTTGGATATAAAAATAGACTTAATTCTAGTAGATAGGCATCATAACGAGCATGTATGAGTGAACTAGAGGCTATAAAGGAGAGGTGATGTAGTAAGTAATAATTTAAAGTTTTTTTATTTTATTTACAGTAGCATTTAATTTCATGAAAATTTGAGGAAAATAAATTCATTTTTTACCTAATGGTGAATTTATCATCGATAGTGGTGAATTTTTCAATTTAAATGATGAAATCATCAAACATTAGGTTAGATGTTAGGAATAGTGAATTCATCTAATGTCATGGTGAATTCATCAAAAAAATTAGTGAAATCATTGAAATTTCAATGAATTCATAATAAATCTTGGTGAATTTATGCAAAACCCTAGTGAATTAGTCATGAGGTGAAACAAATTCATCAAAAAGAATGATAAATTCATCATCACAAATGGAAAAAAAATTATAAGTGTAAAATTGAAAACTAATTTACTTGGGGATGATAAAAAATGAATAGATATGGGATTATATGATGGATATGTAGCTGAATAAGAGTAACATTATGATTTATTTGAGTTTATGTAGGTGAGATTAATGATGTTATATATGTGAGAGAGGTGCTTGAGATCTCTTAAGTTAATGGTGAGGTTTAATGACTATGAAGAGAGAGTATTAGAGGTGACTGGTTTGATTTATATTATTGAGATGCCTAAAATATAGGTGGGTAGGGTGTATCTAACTACACTAGCCATTTTCATATTGATACTAGCACATTTCACTTATTGATAAGTGAGATGACTGTGATGATGGAAGATGTATAGAGGATCTTTAGGATACCTAATCAGGGGAGACAAATTTATTGAAGTGAGGGCACATATGAATTTACTCTATGTTAGGTGTTTTGGCAAGACTTGAATCCCATGGTGAGGGGCAGGATATACATTGATACCTACATGGGGTGAGATATAGATCCTTTGACAATTGTACTTATGGATGTTATGAGTGGCATTGTGCTACTTGATAAAATTGAGAGATTATTACTAATGGGCTTATTAGACATGATTGGTGATATGTTAGATATTACCACATAGTTTGCATGAGAACCATGTGTACTATCACACCTATACATGTATCTACATAATTTGGTATATATGTGGGGTATCTATAGGATTTTCCACACTACTATAGCTATGGGTATGGGAACATTGGTAATCGAGCATCCTATAGGTTAGCTGAGGAAGAGTAAAATTGAGAGGCCATTTGCTTATGGATGTAATGTGAATATAAGGATACAAAAAACACATTTAAGAGATGTGGACTATTAAAATAGGGTTATTGATGATTTGGGAGTGGATTAGGTTATGTATCAAGCATATAGATAGGTCAGCCCACACTAAAGGGATGAATGCAAGACACTTAGACTATGTGATGATGTGTTGCTACATTATTAGCTACCATGAGTGTATTATTGAGTGATACTGACCTAACAGGGTAATGAGAAAACTTGGGATTAGACATTTCATACCAATAAAGACTCACATTTTTACATGGTTGGTATAATAGAGAGCATAGTGGTGTGCAAGCATTAATTTTAGATTGGTATTTCAAATCTGGGCATAGTGCATATAGTGACATTTTATGCAATGAGGGATGTGGTGTATATGGGTATAATAGAGGATTATATACCATGGTAGGATTAACAAAGATAAATTAAGCTTATATATCCATATGTGTCTCCTAATACATGAAGGCAGAGATTACATGTAGCATTTGAGTCATGTCCTTAGAGTAGAGGATTATGGATGAGGATCATGAGAGAAGCTCTAGCATAGGGTGGTAGAAGAGGAGATAGATATGGGGATTAGAGATAGGATATAAAGGTTATAGAGGAAGTAGAGTTTAGAGGAGACTATATGCAGGATGTTGAGATGGGAGTGGTGGGGGGAGATGAAAGATATGAGACTCAAGTAGTTATTATTGGTGATGGGGAGAGAGAAGAAGACAAAGGTGACACTAAGATAAGGCCTATGCTAAAGACACACATAGAAGTAGGGGATGGAGTAGGCTCATTAGGTCTAGTTAGGTTAGTACAAGACCAGAAACTAAATGATAGATTACATGGGGAGATCAAGGCTTATGACACTAAGATAGTAGATTTACATGGAAATAAAAAAAGGAAGAGATGGATAGGTAGAGATTAGATGGATATAGGGAGAGGTGGAGAAGTTACAGGTAGAGATAGACAGGAGGAAAACTAAGGGATATGGGTTAAAAGGAGGCTTAATCATGCAATATGCAATGATTCAAACTCTAAATGATATAGGTTTGGTAGAGACATACAGTAGAGAGAGAAACTACATGGACTGATTTGGTAAAGGCTAGAGAGTTATTGACATGACGTAAATAGTTTTTAACCTTGGATAAGGTCATGAGGGTTATGGATTAGGTGACCTATGATAGGATTTTGTATATGTAAGTAGTATCATGGGTACAATAGGAACCTTCCTTTATAGAATACTCGATGAGGAGGTTAACATTAGGGAGTTCAGTCCATCTATTAGAGTTTAAGAGATTTGTGGGATAGGCATCATAGCATGTCAAAGGTCCTTTTAGGAGTACACCATGGAAATATGAGTTGTGTTTAGTTACATATGCCCCATCTGAGGGCTAGTGAGATACATGAGATGATGCATATGGTGTATACATATTTTTTAGATGTATCATTGTATTGATTTACTATGACACATTCAAGATTTATATATATATATATACATTATTCATTTTTGTCTTTAGAATTGTGTTATGGATATGTGAAGGGACATGTTTTGACATTATGGATGTGTTTAATTATAGATGTATGGTATATGGTTATATGGATACATATCAATTATTCTTCTTGTTTTTGATATGTTATAGCACAATTTTATCCTTTCAAATTTTATTATGTTTTAAATGAAATGAAAAAATGTATGTATGCATGGTTAGAGAGATACCCTTTTTGATTTTATTTACTTTGGATTTTCAATAATAATTCCAACATTAATAGTTGTGTAAGAGTAGATAAACCTTTATTTAGTATAGTGTAAAACAATATGCACTAATGATGTAAAATAACCATAATGACTATTGTGTGGTACACATAAGGACTGAAAGATTCATTTGTGAAATAATTAGTGCATCATGATATGGAAGATCATAATCACACCATTTTCAATACAGATGATGATATTGACTCAAAAAATAATTTAAAAAATATATTTTTAACAATCTAAACTATGTAAAAGTGACAAACACATAATAAAATAAAAAGTTCACATAAAAAGATAAGTAAATTTTTAAGCAAGTAAAATCAAGTAAATTATGAAAGGAATAAAAACAAGTGGAAATAAAAAAAATAAGGAATCAAAATATGTAAATGACACACAAATTAGTAAAATTACTTTGTGAGCATCCTAGGCTAGAGTTGAACCCTTGGTTATTGACATTCATGACAATGTTAAACATCTGATAAGGAAGTCCTAAGAAAACCATATTATTATGGATGGTGATGTGGAAAATTTAAATCACATTTAAGGTGATGAGATGATGGGTGTGGTGGTGTTTGAGCTGACCCTAGAGGCCCCATGTCTCTAAGTGTTTCCTTCATTATCCATTGTGGACAATGTCTGAGTGGGAATGTCAGGCCAAATGTATTTTTCCCAACATTGGAAAGGATGAAAAATTATGATTTAGTGTAAGATTTGATTGAATATATGAGTTATTTCCATCCAAATAAACTGAGTGAATAAATAATGATGATGTTGAAATATAGATGTAAGATATATGTGAATAGATTAAGTGTTGTGGGTTGGGATGTATAAATAAGAGCAATTGAATAATGGTCAAATATAATATATTCCTCTAAGCATGAACAAGGACATGGTTACACAAGTTCTAAGGTCAAACCCTAGGCTAACATGTCATGTGTGGATGGTGGAATAAGTGACTAAATGGAAATATACAAGTTTTGAATGCAATTGGATGCCCCCAATTAACTAGGCTATGTATAGATAATGGATTACACATGACACCAAAAACTATTTTTCACCATGGTACTTTCCCAAAGTGCCAATAAATTAGTTTTCACTTTTGGACATATTATTTTTCTTTCACTTTTTTATTTATTATTGTTTTTGTTGATGTTGTTGTTGTTGTTGTTGTTGTTATGACACTTAGGATATGTATGATATTATTAGAATGACTTAGGAATAGAATTTTTTGAGGTGCATTATGTTCATAGGCTCATCAAGATCTTATTTATCTTCCATATCCACCTTGTAAGCTCCATAGCCATATTGGGTAATGATTACATATGGACCCAGCCAATTTGTTTTGAATTTTTGTTCCTTCTCTTATTCTACATTGCTATTCCATTTCTTTTCTTTGAGAACAATATCACCAATGTCAAATTCCTTGGCTTTAATCATTTTATTATAGCTATGGCAAAGGTGATTTGGTAGGCTTGTAAGTGGTTTAGGACATTGAGGTATTTATCATCAAGGTTAAGTTTATTTAGGCATGAAATGTGGTAAGACTCATCATAAATAATATTTTGTAAATATATGTGTAATGATGGAATCTTGACTTCAATAGATAAGATCGACTCTCTGCCATAAATGAGTATGGGGTTTCCCCTGTGGGTATGTAGATGCTTATGTAATATGCCCATAAGGCATGATAAATTTGGGTATGTTAGTCATGACCAAATGTGTTTAGAACTCTTTTAATAATTTTAAGGATGTTTTTATTTGTTGCCTCAACTTGGTTATTACCTTGTGGGTAGTAAGGAGTGGACCACTGGTGTTTAATATGATAAATAGTGTAAAGGGCCTTGATGTCCTTATTTTTGAATGATTTTATATTATCAAAGATATAGGGGATGGGGTTATAAAATGGTAGATAATGTGATTTAAGATAATTTTAAAAATCTATTTATCAATGACATACATTAAGTGAATAGGCTCAACCCATTTGGTAAATTATTTAGTGGTATTAATAATATGTTTGTGGCCATTTAAAGAATTAGGATTTATTTAAGAAATGAGATCTGACCCCCATGTGGAAAATGGAGAAAGTGTAGGGATGGATTATAAATATTTCAAATCACTATATATAAGACCACCATACTTTTGTCAAGGAACACACTTCATAACATATTCATAAGAATCAAATTCCATTGTAGGCCAATAGTAACCTACATGCAAAACTTTATTAGTAAGGATTACGCCACTAGAATGAGCATCGTAAATTCACTAAATAACTTGTCTAATGACTACGGTGGACTCCTCAAAATTTAAAAACCATAATAAGTTTCCATCATAAATTATTTGATATAGGGTTTAACTAAGGATGATATAGCATGATGTTCATTAGATAAAGGATTTGAATTGGTTATGAGTTACATTAGATAGAATGGTGTTGTTATGGAGGTATTCATAGATGTTGTTGTACCAAGGATAAGTGGGACCAACCACATCACAAAAAATCTTAGCATCTAGAGTATCATAAGTTAGTATCATCAAATATTCTAAAATAAATTGATTATGCTTAGTTTTGAGATCAATAAACTAATTGTTTCCATGACATCAAGTACTCTATTGTTAGCCCTTAACACTTGTTCAAACTGTATAGATGTAAAGGTCTATTTAAGGTTATCTGCCATCCTCTTCTATGGGATTATTTTATCATCATGCGCTTGGAATTCATCAGTGACTTCATTTATGATGAGTTTTAAATCACCAAAGATAAGATGATTTTGGATACCCTATTATATTTTAAGTTTAAGGCTAGCTATAAGGGCTTCATATTCTACTATGTTTTTTGTACAATGAAATTCAATCAATGATGTTTTTAAAATTAAGTATCCATTAGGAGTAACTAATAAGAGACCTACCCTTGATCCATAATTTATAAAAAGAGCCATCAAAATATAGCTACCCAACTAGGGATTCATTGATTAACATGATTGCATCATATGGGAAATTAGTGATGAGAGGTGTGTGATCTTCTAAAGGATCATTTGCTAATGCATATTCTAGTACATTCCCATTGATTTATTTTTTATTTACATACTCAAGATCAAACTCAATAAAAATGATAACCCTCTTATCCATTATGCCTATTATATTTGTTTTAGATAAGAGATATATAAGAGGGTCAATTTTGGCAATGATTTTTGTTCTATTATTGAGCATGTAGTGGCAAAGTTTTTATAAAGTGAAAACAAAAATGAGACATTATTTGTCCATGGGAGAGTAACTAATCTCATTGACACCAAATTTATACGTAGGTAATAAACTTCTCATTCTAATCCACTATCATCATGATGTGTTAACAATTCCCCCAATGCATATTGTACAATAATATATAAAAAATTAAAAACTTATATGTAGTAGGTGGCATTAAGACTGGTAGTTTGGAAAGATATTATTTAAGTTCCTCAAATGCCCTATTAGAATTTTCATTCCAAGTGAATGGAGTGTCTTTATTAAGAAATAATGTGAATGACAAATGTCTGCAAGCTATGATATGAACCTTTAGATTACCAAAATTTTACCTTAAAGACTATAGAGTTTCTTGAGATTTTTAGGTGAAGGAATAGTCATGATATCTAAAACTTTTGAAGGATTAACCTCTATATTGTGGTGTAAAACTATGAATCCTAATAGCTTTCCTGATGTAACCTTGAAAACACACTTATTTGGGTTCAAATGGAGTTTGTACTCTCTCATTCTATCAAAAATTATGTGAATTGTCTCAAGATGTTCTAATTTAAATTTGTATTTAGTAGGAATGTCATCAACATAGTCTCTATAATTTCATGAATCATATCATGGAAAATAATTTTCATTTCTCTCTTGTATGTGGCTCTATCTTTCTTAAGACCAAAGGGCATTACTTGATAGAAAAATTGCCCCAAGGTGTTGTAAATGTTGTCTTATGTTGGTATTTGGGAGATAATTTTATTTTGTTATAACTTTATAAACCTTCCATTAAATAAAAATCTTATGTCTAGTGGTGGAGTCTATAATCATATCTATGTTTGGAAATGGAAAGTCATATTTGCGACATTCTTTGTTTATATCCCTAAAGTATGTCCATATACTGATACTATTTTTTTTTTTTGATATTTTAATTACATTATATATAAAATATAAGTAATTTATGGGATGTATGAAACCAACCTCTAGTTACTTTTTTAAGCTCCTCCTTCACTTAGAGTGTTACTTTAGGATGCAATTTTCTAAGTTTTTGCTTTATAGGTTTTACATCTAGATGAACCATAAGATGATGCACAACAAGTGAAGGATTAATCCTTGACATGTATGTATAATATCATAAAAACACACTGGATAATTATTTAATCAAAAGGTTGAAGGATTCATGTTCTTCTTGAGTTAATGATGAAGCAAACATGACTGTTAATTGCGATGGTGTATTTAACTAGAGAGTTTATTCTTATTGATATTTTGTGGGTGGTGAAGGAAGGTTAAGTTCCTCAAGATATTATTATTGTGATGTTTTTGTGTTATTTATTTGATAAAGTAATAATATTCCCCAAAATATGTAGAATCATCTAACAAAATGGAAAAACCCTTCTTATGATTGCCTAAAAAAATATGGTCTCTTGTGCTCAAAAAATCAAATATTACGTCATCATTTTTAAAATGATCAAGAATAGGTGTTTATTATTGGTCCTAATGGATTATATTTTGATATATTAAGTCAATTGTTAAAATAATGGTTTCTTGGAATAATTTGGTCATAGATAGATCTTCAAATCAGCTATGGATGGAACTCATTTCAGTGTCTGAAGAGTTTACCTCAGACTCACTATAAGAATCACTTTGTAAAAGCATTATGCTCACATTAAGTGGGATAAATCCCATACCATGGGAATTTTCATTTTATTTAATCATGATTGGTTCCATTGGTCCTTTTTCATGGAGGCCAAGCCCCTTGGCTTTATAATTCATTATATTACACATGATGGATTTGGTGATAGGATATTGGTTGTTAAGGAAGTAAGTAGCTTGATCATCAAAATAAAATAAGGAGGAATTAAAATCTTTAATATATTAATCATAAAAAATACCACCTTATATAAATGATATTTTTCTAAAGTTACAAACCACTTGAGTATATTTTTTATAATGGGGCCTGCCATGATAGTTTGTAGACATATGGATTTTACTTAAATAATTATCATCTTGAATTTTATATTCACCCATGCCTTTGTTAATAATTTTAAATTGGGATAGAGAAGATGGTATAGTTTTTTAATTGGAAGGTTGATTGTATGCTTGACTTGTGGATGGATTATCTAAGGAAGTGGATGTGGATGGTGTATTCAACCATACACCAAGTCGAGGTGTTTAAAATAATGTATCAGGATGGATGTAGTTGTTAAGGTTTGGTGATTCCTCAATAGGAACATATGATTCTTAGGTAAAATGGAGATAATCAGATTTTTGATAATGTCCTAATAATATATAGCATTTTAAGGGTTGAGGATCACTGGGAATGGTTGCTTCCATGCCATCATGAGAAAACTTCAAACACTAGTGTAAGGTGGAGGGTATAACATCCATATAATGTATCCATGGACATCCAAGGAGTATGTTATAAGGTAAATCCAATTTAATCACATGACCTAATGTATCCTAAATGATAGGCCTCACTGTCAAGGGTAGTTCCCATTGACTCACACTCATTATTTTCATGTGCCTTAATCGTAATAATATTCAACTCTAGTGTTGTTGTAGGATACCCTATATGTTTATTAATATTAATGTACACAAGTTCAAATTCAATCCATTATTTATAAACACATTTTTCAATTTTTGCTTAGATATTAGGATTTATATATATAAAGGTAAATTATGTATAGATCCCATGGGAGAGACATCATAATGAGAAAATGTAACTTGATTGATAGTGGATAAATTTCCAACTAGTGATTTAAAATTTGATGGATTGATGTCTTGAGGGACTCTTAAATCTTGAAGGAATTTATACAAGATATATTTACATACATTGGAGGTTTTGAGAAGATCTAAAATGGATATATGAGCAGGCATCTTCTTGAGATGGTCTAAGATATCATACTTACTCTTAATAATGGATGATGAAACACTTGGGATGGTAATATTGGTGTGCCTTGTAGTAATAATGTAGCCTTGGGATTTTATGGTAATGAAGGAAACATGATGATTTATATAATAAACACAATTGACTATAAATTCAAAAGGGTGATTAGTTTAATTGGCGTTACTTGCTTGAGGTTGCTCCTATTTTTGTTTACCATATCCTTAATAGTGTTTTGCAAATGGATCTTGACATATTCCAAATTTTGATTTTTGGATCATGTTTATGGTTGAATTTCAATTGATATGTCCCCATGATCTATGACATCTTGAACATAATGGTTTATCCTTATACACTGATTGGTTGAATGTCACTTAATCCTATGGTTTTCAAAATATTCATCACCATAGTACCAGTCAAGTTTAAGAACATTTTCTCCAAAGGGTTTAGTGTTGGGACAAATGATCATGTTTCCCTATGCCAAATTTCAAAAAATGTATTCTTAAGAGTCTCCCAATTGGGTGGAATTATGATTAATATTTTATTATTTTTGTTGATTGTCAGATATTGTGATGTTGTTCATGGGTTGTGTGTTTTGAACTTGTTTGACATTGGTCACACCATTACCCACAACATTTTTATTTTGGTGAAAAACTTAAGTTTTTTATGTTTTTTTTGAGAATTTTTGTCATGTTTGAAAATTTTGATAACACTCATATATAAGTCTTTAAGATGTTCCCTAGGATCACCCTTACCTTTGTACTTGTCAAATTTAGGGAGTTCAAAATGTTTTGGAAAAGGTATTGTCATATTGTTTACATCATATGGATAAAGACAAATTTCCTCAAAATTTTATTGTTTTTGTCTTGAAAATGTACCATCTTAGAATCCTTGGATCTTATCCTTCATGTTTTTCCACCCTTGAATTAAGTGTGGCAATAGTTGATTACTTTGGCTTGAAAATGTAAATGTGTTAAACATTTGACCCATAAATGAGTTTGAATTGGTGTTGGATTGTGAATATGAATATTGATTATGGGATAAATTTTTGATTAATTGATTGGGAATTGTATTTAAAGAGGGATTGGCATGTTGTCATTATGTGAAGGTTTTGAGTTTGTTGGGTTAGTAGAGAAGTTGGGATTTGTTTGATTTAGATTGGTGATGAAATTAGGATTTTTTGGATTTGTGAAGGCAAATTAATTTGGGTTAGTTTGATTTGGGTATGGATTGATAAATGTGTTTTGGTTCAAGTTTGGATTTGTAAAGGTATATGAACCAAAAAATTGATTTTAATGAATGTTAGGGTTAAAAGGTTAATGTTGATTTAAAGTCGAATTAGTACGGATAAGTGGATTTGGATTAGTGTGTGTTTTATTTAGATGTGATGGAAATAACCCTAAAAAATAAATTGTATTTTAAAAATGATTTGGTTGATTTCCCAAAGAAAAGCGTTGATGTTGGTTGATGGGTAAACTTAAATAAGCATTCAAGTTTGGATTTGAAGTTGATTGATTGTGGAAAGGTGAACAACAATGAATATTCAAGTTCAGATTTTGATTTGGATTGGTATGATTGACTGGTGAATTATGGAAGTTTGGATTTTGATTGATTGGAAAACTTGAATAACTATTCAATTTTATATTTGATTATTTTTTGGTTGATAAACTTGAATGAGTATTCAAGTTTGCATTGTATTGGTAAATGTTTGGTAAACTCGAATAAGTATTCAAGTTTGGATTGGATTGTTTGATGTTTGGTAAACTTGAATAAGTATTCAAGTTTGGATTGGTTTGTTTGATAATTGGTAAAATTTAATAATTATTCAAGTTTGGATTGGTTTGGTTGATGATTATAAAACTTCAATGAGCATTCAAGCTCATATTTGGATTGTTAAATGAGGGTGAAATTGGATTCACACTCAAATTTAGATTTGAATTGGAACTTTGGTCAACCAAAGAATTATTTGTATTACTAACTTGGATATTTTCAATATATTATTTGATTTTATGGGTATTGGCATCCATATAAAACCCATTGATTACTTTGGATGATTCCTCATTGAGGATGGATTTCCCTTTATCTTGGGAGACTTAGGGATTGGAATTGGAGGAACTAATGAGAGCCTTGCTAGCCTCTAGAGAGCCTATTAATGTGTATTATTCTTGGATGCATGATAAATACTCTTCCCTTGTAATTAAATGGTGTAGGTTTTGGAAATCAAAATCATATGTAAGTTTTACCCCTAGAATCAAGGCTTGGATTAAAAATTCATTCTTGTTGGACATGATGTACTGATTGAATGGGTAATGAGGTAAGACTACCTTAGTACTACCTCATCATGATAAGGTCCTCCCTCTTATCTTTTGTCATGGATTTTTTGTATTTCAATATGATACCCTTGTTTTCTTGGCTACCAAATTGAAAGGGGTCATTGCCAAAAGCCTCATCCCTCAACCTAGGATTACTCAACATAGGATGTGTCTTGTGATAGGTGACATTTGTAAGGAAGAGGATTTGACTCAAAAAAAGATTAAAATATAAATACTTGATTCTAAGAAAGTGAAAGACAAAAATGACTAAAATTTGATTGATAATAAGATACATTTGAGTTTTGATTTTTTTGGAACTACACTTATGATTTTTTTTAAATATTTTTTATTATGACTTGATTTATTGATTTAAATTCTCAAAGGGTTTTTGGTTTTAATAAAATATTTCATTGTGTGGTATTTAATAAGGAATTAAATAAACAATTTCTACTCTAAACACACATACATTACACAAAAAGGGATAAAAACTAGGCAAATGGACTTGAATAACTCATAGACTTTCCATGTCACTTGCTTGTCCATTACATTAAGTATGGCCTAATATTTCAAGGAACTAACTATGGATCATCATATCATTCCCATGGCCCACTAAACTTGGTTTTAAGGGTGCATGGAAAGTAATTTTTTGGCATTAACCACTAACCAATGTACTACAAGTTAGATGGTAAAAATGGATTACATTAGGCTTAAGGTTTAAATAGGATTATCTATGGGATTCATATATATACCTTTAGTATGTTGTGTCAAAAAACCATGGAAGAACATTATTTTATGGACATGGATAAATGGGTATAGTCCTAATGTACCCAACATAGCTGTAAGATTTCAATGTGTTGATATAAGAAAAATTGAACCTTGATCCATGTATCTAATGGTTTAATATTTTAAGTATAAAACCCCCTCACTTCATGACATGCTTAAAACATAAGACCACTTATCCAATAATGAAAACTCTAACTCAATTTATATACCCTACTAGTACATGAGGTTAATCTACCACATAGTAGTGTTATACATGGTCAATATAGCCCTTAATAAAAATAAAAATAAAGAAGACTTAAATTTACCTATAATTCTTAGGCATCATCACCAATGTGTCACCAAGAGAAGAGCATAGATGCAAGTGGGTCTTAGGTAATAATTTTTTGCAAATGTTGTTTCTAGTTTTCTAAGTATTGTCACTAATGTAATGCCATAGAAAATAGCATATGGAACAAGTACCACATAAATGCTTGGAAATTAAAAGTTAATTAACTTTAAAAAGTAAAAAATGTTAATTAATTAATACTAAAAGTGAAAATTTTGAAAAATAAATTGTTAAAAAACTTGAAACAAAGTAAGAAAACTAAAAATAAAATAAAAGTTTGGTTTGTCTAGCTTTTGTTGGTGTGTCTTTGACTAGCCACCTTTAATAAAATTATTAAAATTCTTTTGTGTAGATACAATATCAATGCAACTTTAAAAAAAAATAGAAAAAATGACAAAAAAGATATAAAACCAACATTCTATAATGATTTCACTGTTACAGAGTCATAGAAAATGGTGAATTTGTTGGCAATTAGAAAACTTGAAAAACTAGAAAACTAAAAATGAATACCTATAAAATGATTTTTCTATTTCAAATGAGTTCACTGAAGTTTCTAACAATTTCACTAAAACTTATGATGAATGCATTATTTATTTTGATTAATTCATTAAATTTCAGAATGATTTCATTACTGTTCATGATGATTTCATTGTTGTTTATGACAATTTCACTATTGTACAAAAAAGGGTTAAACAGAAAATAGAAAATAAAATAGAAAATAGGACTAAAACAAAAAGGGGTAAAACAAGCCAAACACAAAAAAAAAATTAAAAGGTGAAAACTACAAAAATTTGAGAAAAAATAGCACATAAATAAATTCTTTGTTTGTTGTAATGAATTTGTTGTTATGTAAAATGAATTCATTATTTTGTAGGTTTATTAATGGTAAGCTTAAAAACTCAAAAAATCAATCTCAAAAAATAAACATAAAACTCCAAAACAAGTTTTAACTGTATATGCATAATAATATCAATCAAAAACAACTCAAATGACTCTATAAATGCACCTATGATGTAAAAGATGAGGGATAAGGTCTCACTGGGCATGTCAGAATGTATAAGCATAAAATCTAGAGTGCAAGCTAGATAAAAAAATCACTTACAAATGAATTATTATTTAAACTAAACTAAACTTCAAATATATAGCAGAAATAATAAGAGAAAACTAAATGAAATACTTATAAAGTGATATGAATACTCATCACCTTATCCATTATGTGATCAAGGGTGGATTTACTCTTGGGTGTTAATATGGATGCTCAACTCCTTTATAAAGAAAAGAGAATTGGGTAGTGTTTTGGGATGCAAGATGATTTTGATAACTTTTTTCATTTGGATTCACTTGAAATTTTGATAACACTTCATTAGATTGAAGGTGGTTGATTGAAAGTGATGGATTGAATGTCAATTTATAGGCTTATGGGAGGTTAATCAGATGGTTGAGGATTATTTGAATTTGTTGAATTATTGAAATAATCAATAGTGAGGATTTAGTCCTCATCCATGAGGATGATGACCAATTCCATGGATTGAGAATAAAGGGGAGTTAGTTGAGTGAATCAATATGAATAGGTCAAGTTAGTTGATTGAGTCATCTTCAAAGTTGAAATGTTCTCAGATGAATCACAAGGTAGTTGAGGAATTTGAGAGAGTAGTTGGATGAGTCAACACATGGTCGAGACAAATTTAGAGTATTTCTAGGCAAGGTGGAAAATCTACATTTTTAATTGGTTTTGGAGGAAAATATGTGTGCATCAATATAATTAATTGATTAAGAATTAATCAATTATTTGAATTTTGGAGGGAAGCAATTAAAATTTGAATTAGAATTGTGGAAGGGGAAAGGGTTAGTGTATTAAAGTTAATTTGACAGTAAATGGTGAAATTTAGGTGCCTATAATATGAAATAATTATAACCTACTTATTGTCAATGAATTTCCTATTTTGTCTTTATATGATTTTTTTCATTTTTTTCTTAATATATTGGCTCGAGAGATTAATACTTGTTTATATTTGTTTGTGATTACACCATGTGATAAATGTATATGAGTGGAGGTAGGAAACTATTATTGAAGTTTGGTCTTAATAATGCATATTATACATGTGTTAATGCTTTGGGTTTTGGGCATGTGGTCATCAAGGGCTCATTCCATGTAAAATTCCGCTATTAACATTCCTAGCTTAGCATTGGGATTATGACTAATGCACTTTAATGTTATCTATGAAATATATGGTGGCTAATCAAGAGGATATTTATGTATACCTCACATTCCCATCATATATCAAGATGTACACATTTTGGACTCACCTTGAGCTAAGATATGCTCAGCTATGAGGTAATAATGGGTGGGTAGTGAGGGCATGAGAGATATAAGGATAGTCTAGTTTAGGCTAATATAGTGAAAGAAACTACTCCACAATTGTAAAAATATTTGAGTATATTGATTTTAGTTTCCATTATAGTTGACACTAATGGATATGTTATATCAAATTCCCTTGGGACAATCATTATTCATATGAAGAACTGTGGTATTGAATACAATTATGGTAGATCCATGTGGGGTCATTTTCTATGGATTTGTATCATTTAATTATGGGGAGAGGTAGATTCAGAATTATGGTTGGCACATTATTACATGTTTGAGCATACAAGAAAATTATTATTATTTAACTACCATGTCTTATCATTTTAGGATGGATATTAATTTTAATGTTGTCTTATACCTTGGGTGCATTCACAGGCTCGTAAAGTAAATGGCTATGATATCACTATGTTCATGCAATTATTTGATAGACTACAAGTAGGCTAGATAAATCAAATATCATCCTCAATGGATACATAATGCTCACAAGCTAACACATATTAGAGTGTACCAATGGTATAGGGATCACCATGGTGATTTAGATAATTTTAATTTTGATCATGTTACATGTAAATTTGGTATTAGTCACAATAGGATTTCATCAAGGCATGTGTGGATATTATTGGTGAGATTCCCATCATGAGTCAAAGAGGTATGGGTCCCTATTCCTAAATAGATTAATCACATATATGTAGGGTAAATATATCATCTTATTATTCATCCAATATTATATTATTATGAGAATATTTAGCAATATGTTTCATGGTGGGTAAGGTTTCAACAAGTTCTAATGTTTCTACCTATAGTAATGACATGTGGTGGTGATGGTGTTGGTGACAATACCAAATGTAGTAGTAGATATGGTGGATAGAAAAGAGGTCTTCTAGTAGATGAAAACCATATAGATTATGGTAAACATGTGATATATATGTTTTTTCATTTCCATGTATTATATTTTATTTGATATTTTGTATGATAACAAGTGTCTTTTGTGTGTATGTCATTTGATTTTAGTTGGCTACCTCACCATTATTGATGTCATCATGAAGTTTTTTACTCATGACATTCCAAATTTATAAGGTACACTTATGAGGCTCATGACTATGTATATGGTTTTGATCATATGGTGCATTTGACAGTAGCCCACATTTTAGAAAAAAAAAAGTCAATGATGTAGAGGTCCTAGTGAGATAATTTTGTGAGATCTAATAGTAAGTGAAGTAACATAGAGTAGCACATATTGATCCACGAAGGGATGTCATAGTGTTGAATATTATATTTAAGCTAAGATGAGTCAATGAATCCTATACATAGGCCCAACCCAATCTAGAATATTATAAACCTTGGTCAAACATTAAGGTTATCATCATGATAGAGCTAGTAGTAGATGAAGGATAGTAGCCTTAGATATAGATAAAATTATAGTTATGGGTAGACTTAGAGATAATAAGAGAGCCTCTAATGTTGAATACCATTACTCACTACCTTATATAAGGTAATTATATGTATGATATATTCTTGGGTCACATGACCCCATTTTTGGACTACGTATTAAGAATTTGTGGCTTTGATATGTGTGTGCGTGTGCATGCATGTGTGTGTTGATTCTTTAGTTATTTTTCTATTTTTTTCATGTTTTTATGTGTATATTTATCTAATATTCAGGTTTAAAATTTTAATATTATGAGTGTTTGGCCTAAAAATGTAAATGTAAATATGACAAAATATCAAGTAAATGTAGCAAGTATAGTAACATGTGATTATAAATCAAGTGTAGTATGTAAAAAAAACATATGATAATAATATGCCTAATTTATAAAAAATAATTTATGTTTTTAATCTCAAATTAATTAATAAGTAATACTACACAATGATATGCATACAAGTAGATTTCTCAAAGTATTTCATAAGCATAGGCATGGGTTCATGATTTTTAGTAACAGGAGGGCATGAATCTTTATCTACTAACTCCACATCTATAGTGCATTGAAATGTTTCATTAATATCACACTCTATAAGATAATTAATTCTAAATGATGATTCCATAAGTTCTTTTGGTGTACTATTTATATAATTGTTAATAGATCTTTCATTTGACACCCATTTAAGTTGTTTTTGAGAGGTAATAGTTTCTTCCTTAATATGTTTGACTTATTTTTAGATTTTATATATCTTTATAATCCCTATGGAAATAAAAAAAAATATTATATCATAAGCATTATCAAGTGTCACATTCATTGATTTTTTCCAAGCACCTAGTATAACCTTTTACATTAAAAAAAATGGAATGGAATAAAATGTAATAAGACATCATTGGGTATCAATATATATAGGAAAATGAATGCATCCCATTGTGAAATTTTTTTGAAAATATGTCTTATAAATTTTTTAATATCATATCAAATAAACTTAAGGGAATACTATACATACCAAATTGGGCTTTGTCATCGATCATAATCATTTATCATTTTTGTCCCTCTATATAAATAATAATGATTAAATGTTTCACATGTGAAATATGAGTATTTGTAAGAAAATTGGGAACCTGATTGGATCATTTTTATTCTTAGGTATGGTTTAATATATATGCTCACTTGATTAACTCATTCTTATGAAATTATATTTTAGTTTACTCATTCTTGGTAGATGGCATATCACATGTAGTAATTTCTTTCAACTTATGAGGTTTTATATATTAATTACATGTATGAGAAGCTCAATGCCACCTTTCTCAATAAGATACAGAATTTTATCTTGCACATCATGTCATTTATTCATTATATTTCATGAATTATATGATAATACTAACACTATTTAGACTTGAATATTTTTGGCACATGAGATGTCTCACTATTTATAAGAGGAGGAAGTTCAATAAATTTCCAATCAAACATTATTTTCAATATTACACTTATATTATCTTGTAGTTTAGTAAAATGTCATGATCCATTGAGGGAATGCATAGGACTAGTTATAGGTGTCAATTTTTTCTATCTAATGATGACTATATGTTATTTTTAGGCAGTTGGATTTTATTTGGAGAAGTAGAAAAAGGAGGACAGTTGTTGTGATTAAGCATTTTATATTATGCAAGATCCTTTTTTAATGATAGACTTGTAGAAAATATATTCCAAATGTTCCCTAAGTATGGTAAAGTAATTTATTTTTTAGAGGAAATATAAGACCCCTACTAAAAAATTATCATTTATCTATGTCCATTGGTTGATATATCAATTGATCTACACTAGACTTAAATCTTAAAATGTAATCACAAATGGGATTCAATTGATGAAGAGATGGGATGTGTTCTAATGTGGAATATGGTCCCTTATTTTTGATATATCATATGAGATATATTTTCTAATTTAATTAATATATATAGGTAACCATGAGGAAATTTTTAAAACCAATCTAAATCATGACACATTAAGCTCCTATGGAATGCTTGAAGAATTACACTATCATTGTACTATATTTCCCAAGAGAAGTGCAAAATTACTTAAGATATAAATAGGGATAGCCATACCCATCAAATAATGAAAATATAGACATTGTAAAATCATGGGGTAAATGTGAGTCAATAATATTATGAACTATAGGTTGTTCATATACAACATTAGAATCAACCTAATAATTGGATGCAATAGACTCTAGAGATCAATCTTGTACTTTCCTTTCTAATTCACCTATTTCATGTTTCATAGTCACAATACCATGGGAAGGCACATGATAAATTTTAATGGTTTCATTCAAGGATTTAATCTTATCATTGATAATAAAAATGGGCACACTATTATAAATGGTTTTGAAAGACACAAAATGGTCACAAATCTTAGAATATGAATAAAAAAATATTAAGGACTAGAAGTCTCTGCATGACAAGCATGTGCATTAGCTTCATCATTTACCACATTCACAATTTTAGTAATAGGATAAGTATTTAACATAAACCTTACATTAAATATTTTCAAGATAGATTCATTAATTTTTATTCTATCAATAAAATTATAATTTGCATCATTCAAAGTATGCATATTTTCCCCCAACTTAGGCATGGAATTCACATTAAAATTATCAATATTGATAATGTAAACCATAAATAAAACTAAGTAATGAAACAAACTATGATCATAAAAGGGATATACACCTTAAGGATTGAAAATATAGGACTAAAACCTTAAAATCATAACTAAAAAAAATCATAAAATAAAAAACCTTAGAGGGAAAGAGGATAATAAACACTAAGTTGGATGTAGGAGCATCAAGTTCATAAAAAATAATTAACTATTTGTGGTTTTATTACAATAATTGCATGCACAACCAATCAAAATGGATGCATAAGGGAGATCTCTATTAATATTATTCAAGATAGTAATTAGATCTATCTCGTGGATAAAAATATGAACAAATGGAAAAAATAGATGATTATAGGAGTAAAAAATGTGAGAAGAGTGAAAAGAATAGAATTTGACACATCTGGTTATTATATTAATTTTTATGCTATAAGAGATTTCTATGAGTGACCACATTTTTGTATATAAATTTGACTGTTAACTACCAATAGGATAATAGGGGCCATATAAATGAAACAGACACAATCAGTGGCCTTTTAAATGTGTACATGAAAAATTGATGAACTACCAATTGTATCCTCAGCAAAAAATACCATAAGATATAGATAATAAGAGAGAGGATGGGATCCCTAAGTTTAAAAAAATATAAAATATAAAAATTAAAATAAATAAGAGTGAGGCCACACAGACAAGAAAGATAGGGAGTGAACACACAAAAAAATTCCAATAAGTAACTAAATCAAACTAATGGACCATATGCAAAAAACAACATTAAAAAAATGTCAATAATAGGTCTTGTACCAAAAATATGTGTCTATAACGAGTATGATAATAATTTAAAGACAAAGTTTGTGGCCTAATGTAATAATGTGCCCCTAGCTTGGCTAGATATAAAAAATAAGCACACTCACAATAATAGTAGTATGCCCCAATAGATGCATTGTAAATACCATGAAAATGTAGGAAAAAATAGTAGTATCTTCAACTAGTAGTGTGCATGATATGGATCATGACACCAAACATATGAGATCACATAGTGTAATAAATTAAATTAGATGTATTCATGTATCCATCTAATAATAAATCAATGAAAATACATTATGATTAGAGGATCCACTATTGACACACTACATAAAACATTGATAGGAAATAATCACACATAATTACAAGCATGCATACTCAATAAATTGATTAAACATATGGCATGGAATGGAATGTATAATTTATTTATGTAACATGTAGTATGTATGATGGAAAAAGATATATATAATCAATATAAGTAGTTAAAAAATATGAGTGGACAGTAGGAAGGATAGTATTATAAACCTACTAAAAATATTTTGCAAGTATAATGCACACTAATAATGTGAGAATTACCCCTAATTTAGGCATAAATGTAGCCACAAAACATATATAATTCCATCAACATATTTGACTTTTATATCCTACATCTGACCCACTCAAATAATACTATAAGCATATGTCTCACTCCTTAGTTGTTCTCTTTGATTTTTGAAGAGCATATTCAAATGATAAAGGGTAAATTTGGGTTAGAATGGGATGAAATTGTGTGTAATCTCAACATGCCAAATTTAAAATAAAATTTGAAAATTATGAGGATTTGAGTGGCCCTGTAGATGTAGAGAAAAGGGGGCATTCTAGAGATAACACCGCTCATGATTATGAAACTAGATTGGACCCTAATTCCAATATCTTTTCTTTATTTGAGGAAGCTCTTTATTCCACTTGTATATATTATGTTTTTAGGATCTAAGATGTTTTATAATTATATCCAAGATGCAACGTTGGATTCTTTTCCTTCTTCTAAACTTATTTCTTCATTAGATTCCCCAAGGGTTACTTCTAAGGTTTCTTGTTATATGGATGAGAAGATGGAATCCAAAAATATCTCTAGCATGGAAAAGCATTTCTATAAAAATTATACTTATTTATATTTAGGAATCATCTTGAAAAAGTATTTTTATAATCAAATGTTTGTTCCTTATTCGAAAGAGGTCCTTTTACATAATGAATATTTTTAAAAAATTAAACTCCATTTTAATTTAAAATGTTTAATTATAAATTTTGAAGGGGGGTTTTACAATGATATAAATTTTCAACATTAGATCAATAAGTATTGGAAAGGAGTGGATATTAAGACTCTTTCATATCTTCCCAATGATTGATTTATTATTTTTTTCTCACTTCGTAGGAAAGGAGCATGGTCCTTACATCTAAGTTTTGGCATTTGAAACATTGCAGGGTTGAGTTTTGAGCATGGGAATAAAAATTTAAAATGGAGTCTAAAGCTTAAGTGTGTGAATATTTAATACAATTTTATGGTATTCTAATATAATACTAAAAATATAAAACCTTGAGACAGATTGGGGATTCCCTAGGAAGATGTTTTCCAGTTGATTCTAGATAATTGACTAGTTTTATGTCGGATGTAAGGATGAATGTTAAAATTAAATAAAATTCTCAAATTTTTTCCTCTCTTTCTCTTTTCATAAATATTAAGCATTCTATGTATAAATATTTTTATGAGAGACCTCTCTTAAATAGATGTTATGTTTGTTCTAATTTGGGTCATTTGATAATGGGTTTTTGGGAGGAAACTACTTATCAAAAGAAGACAAATGGTTTTGCTTGATAAGGCATAAAACAATTCAAGCTAAAAGATTGGGGATTGAACATTTCCCACAATATCATCAAATTAAATTTATGCATGAGGAAGATATTATCAAAAAATATTCTAGGCTTTTCTTAAACAAATATATCGATAAAAAGTAGGGTAATGAAAAACTAATTGTGGATAATCAATTTCCTTATGCTAGGAAGAACATCATAGCTTCATCAAACTACTTCATGACATTAATAAGTGTTATGGGATGGAAAGGAAGGATGCACATTATGTTGACTACATTACTTTTTAATTGTATAAGAATGGGGAATAATTAGGGTTCTTTTTTAAAATATTTGTGGATGATATATCTAAATACTTTTATGAGCAAGGATTAGAGGGGGTTTCTGAACAAGATTTTATAGATAAATCAAATTATTCTAAACATGAAAATGGATTTAGGAATTATTTACCCCTTCCTATATTAACCAACCTCTATTTTTGACAACCACTATTAGGTATGGGTGAACCTTTATTGGTTATTGGAATTCAAGTATGCCTTAAGTTTAATTCTCCTAATTTGTGTGATTTTATTTTAAGGCTATATTTATTTCCCTAAATGATAGCCATCAATTTAAACTCTATAAAAAAGGTTAAAACAAAATAAAATTATTTTCATGGCTTAAACTCTCTCTAACTCACATGTGCTTCTCCCTTTCCAATAAATTAATTCCTTCATAATGGTTAGTTCACCACTTTCTATGGATTCAGGAATTGGTTTATTTCCTTCTACTACATATCAGTTTTAGTTGTGATTATATTTTATCAAATTTATATTTCTTGCATCTATAATGGCCATTTAAATAAGGTTACATTGTCATTAAAATCATGGGAGGTCATGTCACAAGATAAAATCTTGAGAATCATATGCCTTTAAATGATAACCTTGATTGCCTCAATATTTTCAAGGACGCAGGGTGGCTTCCATTTTTTGAAAATCTTCTTAAGGCATGATGAAATCATTACTAAAAATTTTTCCCTATCCTATAGTGATGGTTTGGTTGTAGTCATATGGGTGGTTTTTATTACTTAAGAAGAGGTAATATACATAGTTACAAGCCTAAAATTAAAAAGAGAAAAGAGGTGCCAAGTGAAAAGAAGGGGTATTTCTTCCATGGAGGAATTCTTTCTTCCTTGAGACCAAATGAAACACACAGGTAATAGAATCCTTCATACTTATTTACCATATTTCTTGAATTTTTTAGATTTTTATATTTAGAATTATATAACATGTGAGGGAAGGTTTCCAATTCTTTTTTACAATTGATTTAAATTTATTTCTTATCTTAGGCATAATAAATTAATCAACCTACCCTTTCTTCTGAAGTAAAAAAAAAAGTAATAAAAAGGCCCTTTTCTAATGGTTTTATGAAATTCCTTATTTTACTTCTAAAATCATTTTAATTTCTTGAGATGAATCATATATTTCAATAAACCCTTCTATGGAAGGCTTCCCCTATCTAGGAAAAGGTGAAGAAGGCTCATTCTACCATCTTTCTTAGAAATTTATAAATATGAATCTCCCCATAAAAATGTTTCTAAAAATATGGGTTACCAAATATCTATAAAATTACAAGTAATATTTGTATAAATCAAATAAACCTAGGTCAAACTAGTGTTGTTATATACAACTATCTTATGATTCTTGGTGATACTACAACAGAGTGTTTTGTGTCTATTTTAGAAGAGGGTAATACTAGGGTCAAAATTAAATGGAATAAAGATAATATTTATAAATTGACTCTTTATTTTAATAAAATACACTGTCAAAAATAATAACTTCATACATTTCTAAGAATAATTTAAGATATGTCAGTCTTTTATGGATAAGTTTCTTGTTCTTGCAAATGTTGTGATAAGGTTCTAAATATATCTACTTTACAGTTTCACTCTCTTCCTTCTGACTGTAACCCCACCCAAAAAATTTATGTGTTAGTTTATAATGAGCCTTCAAATTTTATCTCTATTGAAGACCATCTTAATTAAATTCATATTATATGTAATGAATGAGCTAAAATGGTTGGCAGCTTTGGGAAATAGTTAAGTTATGCCTTGGAAAAAATATAGATTTTGAAATAATAATTGATAGCAACCAAACATGAATTTGAAAAATAATTTAAGGGAAAGGATGATACTATTGAATAGTTAAAAAAATCGGTCTCCAATGCATGTGAAATGTGGCATCAACTTCCTTCTATTGACCTCCTCCTAGAGATTAATAATTGATTTTACAAGAAATTTGACTCAAGTTGTAGCTAGAAAAGATTTATTCTTTTCAAATTTTTGAGGTAAGTAGACCAAGGAAATTCTATGAGGTCTTATTTTCTTCTTTAAAACAAGATAAAATTTAATTAGTGAGGAATGTGAACATAGTTTTTTCCTTCCTCATAAGCTAAATTGGAATCCAAACCCCATTGTTTTAGATGTTAGTTTTAGAGCATTTGTATCTTATTTAGAAAATGAAATTATATAAGGTAAGTAGTGGGTAGAGCATAGGTATCTAATAAATTATTTTCTCCTATATTTTAGGGTTAAATACCTAAGGCACTTAGAAGTTTTACTAAATTTTGTTAATCTAGTAAAAATGACTACATAAAGCAAAAATATATATATCAAGATGGAGCTTCTTGTATACATGGAAATTTTAAATGTGGAAATGGGGATAGATGTTTATAAAAAATCCTACATTATATGGGAGGACCTTCCAAAATAATTGGTATTTCAAGTCACCATATTATCCACATGCTTTGAGAAAGTCTAGAACAAGAGCCAAACTCTATCTAATATCTATGCAAAATAATGGAATATCCATGTGGAAGAAGGGATCTTCTTGTATCATACTTAGATTCTAATTTCCTTTATTTTTGTTCTCATTATTTTATTAGAAAGGTAAAATTCCTCTAGATAAAGATGAAAAATATCAAATATGGTTGGAATTTAAGAACAAGCAAGGTTACTATGCTCATTTTGATGAACCTAGCATGGATTTAGTTGATTTCAGAAGTATTTGTGAAATTATATTCAACTCTTAGGCTTTGAATGGGCATTTGGAGATATTATGGTCCTTATATTTCTTTGTATCTTGATTATTGATTGTGATTTTAAAATAATTTTTTTTGTTAGAACATATGGATTATTAGAGAATGCTCACTAGTTCTGGCTACATAATTTTTTTCCTTCTAATTGTATTGTATGTAGTAATCATAGTTGAAGTTCTAAATATGTTGTTGAAGATCTACAAACTCTAGATATAGAATATGTATTGATTGTACCTTTTTGGGACTAAGGGTAATTTTTTATAATTGGCTTCTTCCTTTCTTTATAGGATGGATATTTTATATCAATTACATCATTTTTAGAGCTTTTTGGAAAATTGTAAGTATTTTTTATATTATTTTCTAATATAAATTAAAGGGATGAGGGAACATTAACCTTTTTTTTCCAATAAAAATACACGTATATGTATAGTATTGATTATAGGTAAATAAGCATGATATATATCCATCAACAAATATAGAAAAAAATTTAAAAAAAAATATAATATTTTTCATTTTTATGATTATCTAGAATAAGGAGATCACATAAATATAAGGCCAAAGAGAAAAATTAGGAGGGGGAAAGGAAGAAAAAATGGAAAGATAATAGATAAAAATCCAAAATAAAGAAAAAGAGGAGGATTCCAAATAACCTAAAACTTCCCTAAAAAAAATACATTTTATAATGGTAGGTCTCAATATATGTTTCATCATCAAGAATTCCACACTCGTGTTTGGAATGGGACTAAAAATCAAGGATAAAGGCCATGGAAACATATCAATAAACATAAAATAATGAGATAATATCAATGAAAATAAGGCAAGAACATAAATTTCAAATTTATAACAAGCATGAGTAAAGGATCAATATCAATGGAGGGAGTCACAACATATATATGAAAGGAGATAAAAGAATCAATTTATAGTATGATTTATCAAATTAGAGCAAGGGATAGGCTACCATGATTAATCAATGATCCCATATAAATGTATACAAATGGATTTCCATGATAAATGGGATTTTTATGCATTAATAGAAGTATAAAAAATATGCTCATGAGTTGTATAGTAATCTAAATTATCATCCCAAGGATATTCATCATGGATATGGGCTAGAAAAATCACCTTAACCACTTGAAATTAAATATGCATATTAGTTCAATTTTTTTTTTGTATAGTTCAAATATTTATAGGTGCTCTAATACAAACTAAATCAATACATGGTATTAAAATTGTATGCCATAGACAAATATATATTACAACTCTTAGTAGTGTAACTATATTAGTTATAGCTCTAGGAGCCGTAACTCAAGAAATCAAAAGTGTAGCTGAAAATGTTGTAGGAACCATGACTGTAAGAGGTGAAATATAAATATATACCACGTGAAGTTAAATGATTTTATTTTTTGACATCACTTTAGTTAATATTTCACATTATCTTTGTTATTATATGGGCAACTCATAAAATACACCACAAATAGTAAATATTTTGTTATCATACACAAACTTAAGACACTAGTGTAAGTTGGAATTGATATATATAATTTCATTTATCCATGGGCATCTAAGTAACAGATCATTAGTCTCATTATCAACCAAGACATAGATACTAAAAATATCTTAGGATGTAAAGTGATTGGTAGTGTGATACCTTTGATAGGGGTCCATGTGAGTCAATCATAACTCTTAATAACCATGGTTGTTCTAGGTCAAAAAAATTAAGTATACCCCCTACTAACAATAAAGAAATTGTAATTAAATATTGACTTAAAAAATTGTGTACCATCATGCCATGTGTAATCATTAAATGTAAGGTGGAAAAACATGTATAAATAGTGGTCCATTATTAATATCTTCAATTGGAAATTTGTGGTCCTAAAATATGATAGATGGAGCTTATTTTTGTGAACCAATAACCATACATCTAATACCATCTATGATATTTTCATTAAAAATCATTGGTTTCTATGTATATGTAGTCATGTGAACATTGTATTTATTCTTATTAACATGATTTAGAAGTGGATCGTTGAATATTTTCAAACATTTATTTTTTATAGTAATGGATTTATACAATATTGTATTATGTTCTTCCACTTGAATAACATTACTATCAATTAGATCTTGTATATTATGTCTCAATGAATAAAATATATTGGTAGTACGTCCTAGAGATATATGGTGCTCACAATATAGATTACATCATAGCCTCTAGGAAAAGTTAAATATGTATTTAAGTCATGTTATAGAGATAGAGATATCATGTACACTCAAGCAATCATTTATACACTTGGTGAGGATTCTCTATTAACCTTTTAAATTTCCTACATGTTTACATTAGAATTAATAATGAATTATAATTAAATATAAATAGAAATGTAAACTATTGAAATCTGATTTAAGATGACATATAAAATAAAATACAATAAAATATAGATATCTACAAAATTTAAAAATCTTTTAAATTTGCTAAAAAAATAAACTAGGGTTAGGGTTAGGCTCAGAGAATTGTCTTTGAAAATGATTTATTTTAGGTTATATTGACTTTATGTAAATTTTGACTATCTAAAAAGGCCTGAAAACATATATGTATTAGAAAATAGTGCCACATTATCTATTGGGATGAGTCTATAGAAGAGAACAAGAGTGAAATACATTTTTGTTTGTCTATTATGACTTTATCATGTCAAGTTATGCATTATATTTAAAAATATGGGTTTGTTTGCATATGTCTGTATACAACATGTATCTATGTAGATACTGAGTTGATGTGTAGAAGACTTGTAAAATGATAACCCTAACCTTACACAAGCACACAAAATGATCTCAAATGAAAAAGGGGGAAAATGGGAGAAGTGTAAATGGTTGAGCTATCCTTATAAAACCCCTTGCTGACTTTGTGTTGTTAACATAGCCTAAAGGGTCTCAATCAGTGTAGTTATTCCTTAAGGTAAGATCATATGAATGAAACTAGAAATTTTGATTAAAATGATTGACAAGGAACCCCCAACCTATAATAAACAATGTTAGGCTTGACCCAAGATTGTAAAATTATAATATAGTTATAATAAGGATCTTTACTCAGAAAATAGATGCTTTTAAATCATAAGTGCCTTTTAAGCGAGTGCCATGTCTTTTCAAGTATGCCCCTTGATGTGATTTTATAGATAAATGTTTCTAATTTTTATTATAACTGACCAATTGATATACAAGGTAAATTCATTAGGAATCATGTTTGAAAAGATATTTTTAATATCATAGGAGATAAGTCTATACTATTGGAAAAAGTGTGTAGTGCATACCTATCTACCTAGTGTGAACTTGTCCTAAAAGGACAAAGGATTCTAAAATAAAAGTGAGAGTAAATTTTATATTAATTATGGATAGGAATGAAATAAGGAAGTCTATAATATGTTCTTAGGAATTGTAAGACTTTTAAGGCTTTCATAGAGATTGTAGGTTATTAGAATGATGAATTAGCCAAGTAAGGTAAATATGTCAAGGACAAACATTGTCAACCATTTATTGATTAATTTTAAATGTCTACATCCCCCCATTTATTATATAGGTGCATAAAATTACTAGATTAAAGTAAGATTCAAACCTTAGTTTATATACACACTTCGTATTTGTCATGTAAATGTGCATTCCACCTTGTTGAGGCATGTAGAGAAATGTTGAACATGTGACAAATTGAAAGTGATCAAATCTTAATTTTAATAATCAACGAAGATGCTTGAATTATAATTATGGTATGATCCAACCTTCGTAGAGTACTTTTCAATGTTTTAAAAGATGGGAACCAACAAAGTGGTTCACTAAAGTGAAATCAAAATGTTGAGCATCATTAAGCTCTCACATGGATCACTTATTAAAATAAAAACAATATATGGGAACTAGTACATGGCTTGCTAAAGTGAAACCAAGACATGGAGCATCACCAATCTCAAACATGGTCCACTTGAAAAATAAGAATCACACCACTACATATGGATCTAGATTCAAACTATAACATCTTGAAACTTTGAAAAAGATAAATCTAAATTTTTCGAAGTAGTAGCTTGGTCATGAATGCATATCATACCCCATGTACCATATAAAGTGCCAATTTTATATTTTAAAAATTATTTGAGATCTTATAATTGTTTGTGCACAAGTGTATATGTGTTCAATTATATATAAGAGTGGAGTGTATAAGTAAGCTTAATATCCCATAATCTGGAAAAAATATTTTTTTTTTCATATTGTAAACTTTTAAATATGAAATATGTTGCTTATAAAACCTTGAAGATAAGCCCATTATGATGCCCCCTTTTGAGATGATGTAAATTTATTGTAAATCACTTGTCTCAAAATAAAAAGTGAGAACATTTGTGAAAGATATAATCATGTAATAATATTTTTTACACTTGAATTTTATTATAATCTTAGAGATGTAAATTCAAGCATATGAAGAGCTTTTATATTACATTGCATCATGTAATTTGAATATGGAATTTAAGTAGTGTATGAAGCATGTAAATAACTTGAAAGCGTTGCATATTTATTGTAAACATAATATTTTTAAAAAATGAAGTATTAAAGCACGTAATTATTATGTGTATGATATGTATCATGGCACCATAGATATATGTGATAGATACATAGCAGTGTATGATAATAATCATGGTACCATAATATACACTAATGAACATGCAATAAAATTCACATAATGTTACACAAGAAGGCCCAAATACCACATACAAGAGACATGTAAAGTGTTGCATAATGTCACACATAAGTCCCAAAGGTTTAATACAAGGGACATGTAAATGTCACAAAAATATAGAATTCCAAAGGCTATACACACATGTCATGATTATTACATACAAGCAAGTGGTGTATCTTAAACATACACAAGGCCAAGGGTTGCATACAAGAAGTAAGCAAGTTGAATCATGTTATGTAATGAAGTGATCATTTAGAGAAAATAAAGCTAGCATATTTGGATTATATGTATTTATGTTCATGTTATAAAATATTATATTCATCATGACATATATAAATTATGAATGAAGAATAAGATATTTTTTTCTTATAGCTTAATATGGAAAAGAGGTTGTGGATAAATACAACCTATAAAAATGTTCATATAGAATAATGAGATAACCCAAACTAAGAAAAATTGTTGGGTAATAGGATGGACCAACATCAATAGCATGTAAAATTATGTCTTATCTTGAAATATAATTGATATTTGAATATGCATTGTTCTCTATGATCAAAAAATTATAATAGCTTCATGTGACTATTACATTAAAAAAAGAGATTTAAAATGCATATGGACATGTCCATAGTATGAGTACAAGTGTATAGTATGAGACTATATTTATTGTGTGACTTTATCTAGATTGACTATATACAGATATTTTTTATCAAGACAACTTTTTCTATGTATGACTATTTCTTGGTTATATTAAAAAATGTTTTGTTTCACACTCAAATACCTTGTGATAAGTATTGTGTATTGAAAAGGTAATGAAAATATGTTATTTACTGAAAATAAAGATATATGACATATGTAAACATGTAATCTACTAACATTATAATATGCTTATCAAACTTGATTTTAGATATTTGAAAATATTTTGATTTTTTTTCTATTTTTAGAATATATTAATGTTTTTTGTATTGTTTCCTTATTTTAAAAGTAAGATATGCATAAGTTAAAGTTGAAAATGCTTTGAAAAAAAGGTAAAAAAAAAATTATAAATGCACTAAGGAGGGAGAGATTTAAATAAATCTCAACAATATACTAATGAAAAACATGGCAAAAAGGAATTAAAATTAAATGATCCCAATGTAAATTTATATGTATTGTAGCAAAGATGGAAAGCATGGCCATATGAACTCATGTAAAAGTAGATATATGTGATAATGAAAGTGATATATGAGCAAAAAATGAGAAAATGAGTTTCTATGAAAGATGTGAATTAAAATATTAGTAATATGTTTGTCTTATATTTTTTGAATTAATTTAAAGTAAATAAGGGAACAAGTGCCCCAAAATTAAAGATAGATCCAAGGGCTAGAAGAAAATTGGATTACGTGTAGAATAATAATCAAAAAAAATAAAGAGTAAAGAAGCTATGTATAATTAAATACTATTAAAATATATAATCATGTGTATTGGCCCAACTAGGATATTGGGAGGAAGTGATAGAATGTGCTCAGCCAATGATCTCATCAACAGGATGTTCATATGTGTATCCAACACCTTGATAATAAGGAGAAATATCTTGTGAAAGAGAATAAGTGCTAAGTGTAGATGCTTCTAAATCTAAATAAGAACCATATGTCTTATAAGTATCCCTTTGAATCACTACTCATATATATATCTAAACTTGTATTCTCATGCATGAGAGGAGATGTTGTAACAACTTGTATCGATGTAGGATCCCTATGAATAACTTGTGATGTATAAATACATTGTGTTATATGTCATTTTTCAATTAGGTGTGTGTGTGTGTGTGTGTGTGTGTGTGTGTGTGTGTGTGTGTGTGTGTGTGTGTGTGTAACTTTTTATATCCAAATGATCATGCTCATGTGTAATTGTATTATGCTCAAAAAGAGATGGAGAAAATATAAAATATTCATGATCATAAATAGGTAAATAAAGTGGAATATATGTGTGCTCATAAGTAGGTGAAAAAATTGGTTTTGGATTATACCTCTTTGAATGTGAATTATGATCTTGAATAATTATATAAAATAATTCATTACCAATTTAATCAATAATTATGCCAACCAAATTTTATGGAGTAGGTGTAAGTACCATTGGTCCCATAGGATATTTATATTGAATGCCTAAAACTTAAACCACTTGATTTTTTAATTGTAGAAGGAACTACTTTGATTTTATGTAACCAAGGTCTCCTTAATAGAATATCAAAGACACCCTTGATTGGTAACACTAATAAAGGTGTGGTAAATATGAGAGGTTCCACTTGTAAAGGTAATATGATATGTCTAAGATTATTTTTTGTATGACCATCAAATGTTTTCACAACTATAGATGTAAATTATATATCTTGATTTCTATAACTAAGTGAAATTAGAAGTGTTATGGTGCACACATTTTAAATTGATCCATTATCTATCATAACACTATGGATGTGTTTCATTGCAACATATTATATAATTAATAATGCATGTCTATTAGAATCATCATAAAAAAAATCATCAAATGTAATATATGGGCATGATGCTAGTCTATTTTTAACTATACCAATGATACTATCAAGTGGATGTCCATATAAATATGGAGGATGAGCATTAAATGCATAATATAATTCATAATTTATCTGATTATATTATGCTTCATTATTTTTAAAAGGCTCTTTATACATTTTAATCTTTGCATTATCATTTATTTTTGGCTTAGCCTCTTCATTAGGTGTACCATTTTTAATAATGTTCTCATCAATGAAGTATTGAACTTTAAGCTTGAGATGCATACATCTATAAGTGGAATGTCCAACACATATATAATCATGAAAAAATGCATTTGTATCAAATCATCTATATTTAGGTCTTGACAGATATACATCCAATGGTGGAGGAAGCGTAATAATATGACATTCAAGAATATTATATAGTAACACATGAGGAGGTGAAACTAGCCTTGAAAATTGCCTCTTTGGTGGAGCTTATAATTGAATCTTTTGTGATGGTTTTTATATAGAATTAACTATAAATTTAACCTCATTTTTTATTTCATTAGATTTACTCTTGTAATTAGGATTTCCCTAAAAGTAGAATTAGCATTGGAGATATACTTGATTTTATTTAATGTAATCAATTTGACCTCACATTCTTTAATTGTATGGCATAGTTCATCAAATTATTTGAACTTATAAAACATGATAGAATATTGAAGAGGAGTATTCAAGATTTGAGTAAAAATATCTTGAAGCTCGTTATTAGCCATTTGATTTTTCATTTTTGATAGCATGGTCTTGTATCATGGAATATACCCACTAATAATCTCATTTGGACCTTATTTGAGCTTTGAAATGTGATCATAGGATAATTTCTCACCAATATTGATAGAAAAACATGCCAGATTTTTATTTACCAAAGGATTGAAAGTTTTAATTGATTTGAGAGGAAGATCATAGAACCATTTAAGAGCATAATCCTTAAGACTTCATAAAAAGAGAGTGGTTACTAATTTTTCCTTGTCTATATAATCTAGACAAGTTACATGAAAGACATGCAATTGTTATTTAGGATCACCTTTGAATTTATAAATAGGAAGCTTAGGAGACATAAAACCAACTAAAAGAGGATAGGATTCAATTTGAGCATCCAAATGGTTATGCAATAAGGAAATAGAATATAAGGAAGGGCTAGCATGATAAATGGTTTACTCAACATTTGCTAGACTAGTTTACAATACAATAAGGGCTTGATCAAGATAATCATTGGTTGTATTAATGGGATGGGCATAGGTAAAATTAGTAGGCATAGGAATGGATAAATAAGAGAGGTCAAGGGATGTTCCTAACCTAAGAGATATTGTGGTAGAATTGATTAAGGGCATAGAAATAGGGATAGATGCAATGACAGATGTCAAAACATTTGAAGTACTATAAAAAGTTGATTTCTTAAGTTTATCTCAAGAAATATATAGAAATGAATCAAAATTTTCTATATGTGCATGAGCATAGTCCTAAATCTTAGCATGATTGGCTTGGGTATCAAATTTGGAAACAAAGGTCATGATGTGCCCTTCAAGAGGATGAGAGGTCAGTACTAATACATCATGTGGGGATAAATGCATAACATAGGTCTTCTCTTATTCCCAATTTATTGAAGATTTTAAAAAAAACTATAGGATCAAGAACATGATAGGATAAGGTAGAATAATCATTTGCATCAAGATAAATAGGTAAATCATGAGAAATAATTACTTTAGTTACTTTATATTTGACCCATGAATAGACATTATGAATAGCATGCTAAAAAATAGTTTAAGATGCTATAAGGAACTGCATTACACTATGTAATACATAAGAGAAAAATGTATATTCTAAACCCATGATGAATATTAAAACGAAACAAGTAAATTTAATATATATGAATATAGTGTAAACAAAAATCAAGAATAAATGATGATCTAATAAAGGGTTTGAATGATTCTTAGGCTCTAAGATATACTTTATAGTTCATTTATTATTGTTAGCCCAATGTTTTATAGACTGACTACAAAGGTAGAACCATGCATATATCCCACTAGACCGTGTTTCAAGTGTAATTTGAGAGTAACTTCCCTGGATTATACACTCCTCTCAAGTGCACCACAAATTAGATAGATAAAAAAGGCTCCATGTTGGTGTAAACAAGGGGATCCTAAAAGTTTCAAATATAACATGATGTATGAGGAAACTAAATTTTATGTTTAGTGTTGTATTGTGGCTATGAGTATTAGAATAAAAACTCCTCACACCATGATGTCTATAGATAGAACACTACATATCCCTTCACAAAAAATCACTAAATAATTTTAAAACTAATAGAACATAATTTATAAAATAATAAAAGACATAAAAATAAAATAAAATGGCAAATATTTTTTAATAGGAAAATAGAAAAAATCAATTTGAAGTTGAAATAAAGAGCCTCTATATCAGTATCTATCTAACGTGACAATAAAAGATTTTTCAATTTGATATTAATCTAATGTAAAAAATATGAATAATTATGTTACAAATAATATCAAAGTTTGAGGATAGTATTATTTCAGTGTCAAAAATTTACATAATTAAAATGAAACCCTAAGCCAAAAATAAATAAGCAACAAGTAGTGTTCTAACTATATTAAGTTCACCAAAATGTTTACACTAAATTTAATTATGAATTATAGTTAACTCTAAATAAAAATGTAAACTATTGAAATATTATCTAGGATGATATATATATTTAATAGAATACAGTAAAATACAGAGATCTATAGAACTTTTAAATTTGATAAAAATAGAAACTAGGGTTAGGGTTAGATAATTATCCTTACAAATGATTTATTTCAGATTATATTAAATTTCTACAAACCATCTATCTAAAAATACTTGCAAACATACATGTATTAAGAAACAATGGCTCATTGTCTTCTAAGACATGTCTATATAAGGCAGATAGAAGTGCAATGTGTTGTTATATGTCTATTATAAATTTATCTTGTCAAGTTATGTGCTAGATATGAAAAATTAGGTCTGTTAACCTACATTTGTATGCACCCTGACTCTGTACAAATCCTAAATTCATGTGTGTAATACTTGTAAAATTAGAACCCTAATCTTACAAAATCACACAAAAATATATCAAATGCAAAAAGGAAAAAAATGAGGGGAGTGGGAATGGTCTAGTTATCCTTAAAAAACCCCATTATTGAGTATTGCCTACATAGTCCAAAGGGCCATAGGCCTATGTAGTTCTCCCTTTAGGAAAGATCATATGAATGCAACTAGAATATTTTATTACAATACTTGACAAGGGATTCCCTCCACCTATAATAAACAATGTTAAACTTCACCAAAGACTGTAAAATTTTAGCATAATTACAATAGGGATATTTACTCAAAAAATAGATGCTTTTGAAATCATAAAAAATAAGTGCCTTGTAAGAAAGTTTTATCCTTTCAAGTGTGACCCTTGTGATTTTATTGATAAATATTTTGAATTTTTTTGACAACTGACTTGTTGATATGTGTGTGAAATTTGTTAGTAATCATGTCATTTTTAAAATATAGTCATTATAGTGTAGGAGACAAGTTTTCACTACTAGATAGGTGTGTGGTGTGCCCATATCTGCCTAGTGTGGACTTGCCTTAAAAGTATAGAGGGTTTTGAAACAAGAGTGATAGTAAAGTATCTATTTATTAGGGATGAATAGGAATGAAATAGGGAAGTCTGGAAGATGGTTTTAGTAATTTAAAGACTTTGAAGGCTTTCATAGAGATTTTTGGTTATCAAAATGATGAATTTTCCAAGCAAGGTAAAGATGTCAAGGACAACCATTATCAAACATTTATTGATCAAATTTTAGTGTTTACACTATACTCTCAAGAATTTGGAATAGCTATCATGTAAGGTGGTTTTCAAACTATTTTTGGCCTCATTATTAGCTTTTAATTTTTGAGTATAATTAGCTTTATATTTTAACATTTATTTACCATGATATTTTTATGTGGTATAGGTAGGGTAATTAGACTCATATTTGATCATGTTGGCCTTTGTAATTTTAATCTCATAATTTTGAACCATATTAAAAAGGTCATCAAAATATTGATGACTTTTTTGAAGTGGTTGATGAAAACTATTGGATACAATACTTTGTCACTTGATATTAGGTATTTGATGAGATGTTTTCCTAATCATAGTTTTGAACCTAAGCACATACTCAATAATATTTTCATTAGTCCTTGTTTAAGTTGAGAAAAATGAGAAAATATGACCTTTTGGCTAATGTTGATAGAAAAATGAGCTAATAATATATTTTCCAAGTCATTAAAAAAATGCATGGAGCCTATAGGTAAGGTGTAAAACCAATCTAAGGCATGAAGAAAACAAATATTTAATGTGATGTGAAGGATCACCCTTACCATAATATACTTAAAATTTAATTATTATAAAACTAGTAGGCAAGAAGTAAGAGAGGAAATCATTATCTAATGGCATGTATAATATATCTTGAGAAGTGTTCACATGGCTAGATATTTTATATCCTTTGTAAATTTGATTAATTTTTGTTTACATGTCTTTAAGATATCATTGAATAAATGCATCCTTATATGTATTATCATGTGTATGAGTCAAATCATGATAAACATTGGTAGGAATGGATGTTTATTATGTTGAGTAAGACAAGGACCAAAAGGTGAAGAATTATAAGTGGGTCGATATGATACTTTAGCAATAGGAGGTATGAAATATGTAGTCTATTGTTTAAAAAATCTTGAGCACCTAATTAGGAACTATATGTGGAGGCATAGAAGTATGATTAGGAACACTAACCTCACCAGTCGATGTAGAATAAGAACCTCTAATAAGAAGATTAGAAACTTAATGAGCATGGGTAACATTTCCTTTTTTAGGTGTGAATTCCTTAGCCATAGATTAATTTTATAGTTATTTTAACTTAAGTAATATGGGCTCTAAATATGTGGTTTTCTTCTAAATTAATATTCTAAAGTAAGCAAGTCTATTAACACTTTTTGGATCAACTTCATCAAAATCATTTAGATTACCAGAATAACTAAACTATCATCATAATTATGTTCTTTAGTTTCGGTTTCATTATTCAAATTTTCATTATCAAAAATAGCATAATAAATAGGAATTTCACTAGCATTTTTCATTTTTTATTTCAAACAAATACCAAGTAAAATTTGAATCAAATCAATAGTATCACCACTCATTATAACACTTCACCTAGTAGGGTTTATAGATATAGCATTATAAATGGGAATAAGATATAAACATGTGAAATAAGAAGGAATATGTGGTTAATTATAAATAAATAAGGAAAACATCTAAATCTGAAAATCAGATTTGATAGGTGGAAATCAAACCCTATAGGGAAATAGAAAGAAGAAATATAACCCTAAAAATTTATTATATTTTAGAGTAGATGGGTTCACAAAAATATAAAAAGATTTGAAATTTGAATGGGCACATGAGGCTGAGTATAGAACAAAGTAACATAACCAAGATCTAAATGGATGAAATCACACCCTAGAGAGAAAATGGAAATGAAACCCTAAGGTCAGAAAATCATTATGATCAAGTTAACAAAAATGCTTTAATTATTTTTTGCATAATGGGGAAATGACACTGTGTAGTTATGATAAAAATAATGAATGTCAAAAATATAAGATAATACAATAAAAAAACAGTAACCAAATTTGACCTAGTTCCTAAAATAATGAATGAAAGTATCATGAAACAATTTTATAGCAATGGAAACAGAGAGATGAGTGATTTAAATATACACACCTAGGAATTATAGATGAATTATGATACTAGGAAGAAAATATAAAACTAGGATAGGAGGACTCTTGATAATTTTATTATCCTCCTCCAAAGGGAAAAAATCAATAGAACACTAATTTTTGACCTTATTTAGAATCATGGAGTGGTTGATTTTGACCCCCAATTGTGACCCTGAGCTACAATTTTGACCTCCACTACTTTTCAAGTTATGTAACTTTATAGATCACTTTTTAGACATATAATGATAAATATTATGAATTTACATAGTTTAATTGATGGGAATAATTTTCTAATTCAAGTCTTAGTTAAATTGATGGGAATCATTTTCAAATTCACTTCTCCTTTGGTCCTAACCTACTCATCCAAAATGTCTCAAGAGGAATAGAATGTGCAAGTTGGTTATCTTTGGAAACCTCTTGAAGAGTTTTAACTACATATATAAGATGTTTAGAATCAATTCTCTAAAATTAAAATTATATAAATGACTTCATCTCCTTTCTATAGATAATTAAATGAAATTATATGCTTTGTTATGACCTTAACTTGGTATAAGATTTGATTCATGATACTTAGAATGATTTTTATGTAATGTAGGCACAATGTGTAGGCTTCATGGATAAATTTTCAAAATATAGGTTTATTTTTTATCTCAATATAGAATGAAATAAACTCAATTGTTTAATGATAAATGTATTAAGGTGGATTTATATATAGGGATCTTTAAAACATATACACACATAGATTGACTAAAGAAGATAGTGATAAGTATAAATCATATCTATGAGAATCATGAAAAGGTGGGAAGGATCCAAAAAATGAAAAGGATCAAAATTGAATGGTCACCAATTTGAAATTTAATGGAAAAATATCTCAAAATGGAGATCAAGCTAAACAAAGGCTACCTGACTAGGATCCTAGTGTTGACAACTAATAGATCTAAGGTGTTTATGAGGATATTTAGATGAATCAATGCCAAATGGAGTCTAATGTGGGTTTAAAGTGTCCAAAAATATTTAAATGTACATAAATGGACTGAATATGGTAAAGCATGATAAAGAGGTAATGGAAAAGTGTGTTTTACAAAAATTAGGTGTCTACAATTCAAAGCTTAAATTTCACATTTATCTTTCCAACCATTTTTCATCTTAAATTTTTTCTAGTGTGTTTAAATCCCTTCATAATATGTATTTGTCTCTCTTTTATCCCTTATATACACACAATTGAGGGTAATGACTCATTGTGCACTTTTTATCAATCTCAACCTACACCAATTGTTCAATGTAATATGGTATAAAATCAAACAATATACATAATAAGATAATAATAGAATATAAAAAAATAAATATAGATAATGGTTTTAACTATACCTCTTGTAAGAATGTGACTCTCATTATAATTCCATTAATATATAATCCTAATCCTAAATTAATGATAGGGACATCAAAAAAATATCCATCTTAATACTCCTAACTAAAATCCTAGAAAAAATCCCTCATTATATAGTAACCAAATGCTTGTCAAATTGTTGGACCCAATGGCCCTTATGTAAACTAAAACTAATAATAAAATTTATAAAATGAAAATTCAGATTTTAAAAATACAAAATAAACCAAAATAAATTATTTTGGGACCATATAACAAGTGTCCATCTCCTCCTATCTTCACAAATACTAACAATAATCCTATCTCTCAATCTCCAATACACAAATTTATTCAAACATTACAAGATGTTTTTTAGTTCCTACATCACCTCCATGAACATTGGAGTTATTTATTCCACCATCACTTATGATGAGTACACTAAACCAACATTACGCCTTAAATATTTTGTAAATATCTAAAAATAATGGATTAAAAATACTTTTATGTGACTATCAAGATTATATAAAAAACCCTAATTGGGTATGTGTTACACCCAACTCAATTGCCAAGGTAGAAGATTTATTCAAAAAATTTGTCCAAAAATTACAATATCATGATCTTATTGAAAAACAATTAGGAAATTTCATCAATGCAAAACAACTATCTCATTAATATGTTCATGATTTTATCAAATGATGGAAAACCATAGCACACAAAGTATACTATAGCATTATTGAGAAAAATCTCTTAAAACTCTTTGTTATTGCTTTAAGACCAAACAATACAAACTAATATATTTATCTCCTATTACCTTATAATATGCTTTGGAAGAATCTAAAAGAAACTTATCTCATGAAAAAAATTAAGCAACCTAAAAATTTTATCAAAGAGTCTTTAAAATTAGAAACCGATGTTATCACTACTCAAGCATCTCAATAGACACCTCTCCAATCATCTAAGTCAGGGATTCCACTTCCCTCAAAAACTAGAAGTAAAACCCACCCACCCTTGCATCTCCAAGAGCTCAAGAAAAGGATCTTAACACCTTGTAAATAGATCTTATAAAACCCTTGACCAAGTGGTGCAACCTCAATAAATTATGTTAGTGGTATGTCAAATTGGGACATTCTCATGAAAATTGTTGACAAATAAAAATAATTACTTATGAACTCATGTTAGGAGATAAATTTTACCTTGATTATATCATAAAATAAATATACCAAACATATCTCTTAGCTTCCAAAATATTAAAAAAATTCAACAAGATAATGTATCATTCATCCAATAACCCCCTCTTCAAATGCTACCAAATCTAGTATCACACACATGCATAACTTCATACCCAAAATTGAAATAATTTAATACCAAACTTACATAAATTTGTGATATTTAAATGTACCTAAATTAAACTATAGTTGCAATCCCCTCCATAAGGTTCTCATCACAAACCCAATATACCCTCTCAAAAATAGATGACACTTAAATATACCACAACTACCATAAATAATTCAACCCCAAATGAATCACCTATTCTACTAATGAAACCAATTAAAGGTTTCTAAATATTATCCAAATTCTCAACCAAACTATCACTATGGTAGTTACCAAAATCCAATCAATGGAAATTTCTATAATAACTCAATGTTGTGCCATGTAAAATTCCTCTCATGGAACTCATGTGAACATATTTATATCATATAAAACTTCTCATCCAAAAAATCCAATCCATATAATAATATCCACCTATCTTTGAGAATTAATAACATGTTCCACCTCCACATATTCCCATAAACACGTAAATAGACACATTTGAGACAATACCTCATCCTCGATAAAACAAAAAACTTTCAATAGAATTCCAAATAGATGATATGATCAATGATGAAATACCTTATTGATTCTATCATCCTCCTCTCTTCTTTATTCTCATGATCAATTATGCTCAAATTCAAAAATATCTAGTAGATGAAGGTTTTATAATTAGTGTCACTTCCCTATGTGTAATAAAGACCTTAGGATATTCCCTAGATGACCTAAATCAAACAAATTTTAATTTCCATGTATTTGATAAAAATAACTAAAAAACCCTCTAATGTATTTGGCTCCTTATACTGGTAGGACCAAAAAGTGTATGAACTAAGGTTAAAATCCTTGACCTTCCACTTTCCTATAACCTCCTCTTGGTAAAACCTTGGACTTGCCATATGAGATTAATCACCTCTTATCAATTTTAATGTTTAAAATCCATTCACAAATTTTTTTGTTATAATCACAAATAAAATCCTAACTCATGGGATTTATCACTCATGAATCCTAGAAAGGAATTCAAAACTCCCACAACCAACATAATAAATAGTGAATCATTAGCTAAGTATATGAACACGCATACCAATATATATTTTAAACATCATATATTAGGATTATGATGAGCCTAAGGAACTCTAAAATGTTTTTAACACCTCTAAGTTACCACAATACATAATTAATTGAATTCCCCCATATCTCACACTAAGAGATAAATATATTAAAAGAGAGTGAAAAATAACCCCCTTGCAATGGTAATGAGACCACTTATGAAAATGAACCATTTAAATGTAATGATAATAAGGTCACAAAATATTCTAAGACCCCTTTTTATCTCTCCTCAAAAATTTATTAAAATTGGTATCTCTACCAAGGATACATCTATAAAGAGCATCAATTATACCATTTCCAAAAAAAACCTTGTTATATCTAATCAACCTATGATGAAGATTACATAATTTCCAAAGCTTAAGTATGAAATTTATAATTACTTCATTACTAAAATACCCTTTCACAAATGCATGCTTCAACTATGAGGCTAATGTGGTCTATATCTTATATGAACCTGAAAAAATCCTAACTTTGATACTTGTGATGATGAAAACAAATTTAAACATTATGATCCTCCTACCACACCTATATTATAATACCCAAGATGAATCATTCATTAGATCTCATCTTACACCAAATACAACCCACAAGAAATAATTTTTTAAATCTTAGTAAAAAAATCCTAACATAAAAAGGTATAAAATATCAACATTATCTTCCAAGTTGAAGGCATCAAAAAAATTCATTAAATATCAGCACTATAATCCATGTTATTGACATTATAAAACTCAAAAATTATCAACATCATCATCCAAGTTGATGATGATCCAAAAACATCAAAAAATATTTAGCACCATTGGCCAATTTGATGACACTCAAGAAAAATATACCCATCCCAGTTCCATCGATTGAGGTGATGGTGTCCCAAAAAATCCAAAAAAAAATGTCATTAGCTAGGCTAATGACAACCCAAAAAAAATTCAATATCCCTTATAAAAATCAAAAAATCACTGTAGACACCAAATTAACAAATGTCAAGAAAATACATTAAGAAAATGACACCAAAATTAATAAATACATAGACTTATAAATTGGCATTGAATACAATGCCCTACTACCTACACTACCAAGTGATGAAGCTATTTTATAACTCCTCTACACATTGGAATACCAACTCCTTCCCCAACTTAATAAACATGGGCATTTCATTAAAGTACCCCCATATTTTTACAACTTTATCATTAGCATTGATCCAACAAGCAATGAAATTTATAAATTTCCACTTATACACTATTAATTTTAAAATAGAAATGCAATACTAGTTGAAGATACTAGTGATATCAACTTGGTAACTATATAATATCCTCACATTGTTGAAATGGGATCATCTCTTTCACTTGAAGAGAAATATTACTTACTAAATTCAAAAACATTTTCCTTGAAATATTCTGACATGCCTAACATTGATCCTAAAAAAAATTTATCAAACATCATTACTTACTCGATGTGTCCCCTATCTATAAAAGATATAAAATATCATAAGAATGTTTCTAAAAAAATCATAAATAAATTATGAAACTCCTTGCTGCAAAATTTATTGAACTCATAGATTTATTTGAATCATTCTCCAACATAGTCCTTGTTTTCAATAAATTCACAATGGTTATTTAAATTTGAATTGACTTTAGAAATATAAAATTTTCATGTCAAAAATACAACTTCCCATTACCTTCCATTGATGTCATTTTAAACTATCACTATATATGAAATGTTATCCCTCATGAACAAATTATATGGATACAACCAAATCTAAATTACTCTTGAAGCTTAGTACAAGACTAAATTTACCACTTATAACTAGGGCACCTATTGTTATTTAAGATGCCTCTTGGCCTTAAAATGCATGGGAAACTTACTAGCATTATATGAATCAAATTTTTCACAATCCCATCCTCAAAAAATTTGAATCACATGTTAATGATGAAATATATAAGCTTTGTAAGGATCACCCTCATGACATAAGTATCATATTCACATGATTTCATAAATACAAAACCAAATTCAATCCTTATAATTATGTATTTGGAGTAACATAGAAAATATTTTAGGATTCATGGTATCCATGTGATGGGTCAATGTTGACCCTTCCAATATCAAAGTTATTATTGAC
This sequence comes from Torreya grandis, assembly GCA_037957365.1. Classification (NCBI taxonomy): domain Eukaryota; kingdom Viridiplantae; phylum Streptophyta; class Pinopsida; order Cupressales; family Taxaceae; genus Torreya; species Torreya grandis. The sequence goes on along the minus strand of JARHVA010002010.1, from coordinate 2,306,901 downwards.
ATGAAAAAGCTGATAATTATCCTCCAAATTCACACATTTCTTGAGAGACTAAGGGTAATTCAGATATTTTTCCTTTAGTATTGCTATCTAGCTCATTTAAATAATTCAATCCTCATGAAACGTGTCAAAATTGAATGGAATTACTCTTAAAAACATGAATTTTTCTAAATAAAAAATTATTTAATAAAACCACTAATTTTTTGACAAAAATCTTATGAAAGACCTTTAATACTCTACACCCATATCCATTGGGGAAATGTAAACCATCAAATCATATCATGAGTCCACCACTTACCTTACCAAATAGTTTTCATCATTCACTACCAAGGATATTACACAACATCAAATGTAATCACTAACTCTCTTTCCTCATAAACTTATCTATCCCACCCACAAAAAGCCTTATATGATAACTAATTTTCCATCCACATTATGAAATATCCTTGCACATCAACACATAATAATTATTCCCTCATTTACCACATTCTCAAGAAACTAGGGTAAATTATGATATTTTTATCTAAATATTCTTACCAAACTCATTTAATCAATTAGATCCTTAAAAAATGTGTCAAAATTGAGTGTAGTAAAACTTTAAAACATTAATTTAAATCTGTTAATAATTATTTTTTAAATCCACCAATGTTTTGGCCAAAATCTTCTAAAAAACCCTAATCTTCTACACATCATCTACCCTCATATCCATTGGGTCAATGCTTGCATAAAAAGATAAATTTATAAAATATTATGTTATATGCTACATTAGTTGTTCCTTAAACAAATATGAGACACTCAAATCATGTCATTAGTTCACCACTTAACTCAAAAAAGTTTGTATGACTCACTACCGAGTCTATTCCATGAGATAAACATGAAACGCTCTCTTTCCACCTCACTTCTATATTCCACCCACACAAAACCTTATATGACAAAAAAAAAATTATCCATGCCATGAAATATCCTTCCATTTCAACTCCTAATTATGATTCTCTAATTTTTATCAAGATACAAATCCCTTGGTATGAAAACATTGTCCAATAGCTCAAAAACCAAACATATCCTCCTCAGGTTGAATATAGAGAAAACACTAGAATCATAAAATAATCATTTAAATCCATCATAAACAATAATATCCTTTGATATTGTAATTTGGTTGGCACTCTACTATTATGAATTAATAAATAGGGTGTAACCCATATTATTTAGTAATCACATGGGGGCATTTATGTGGGAGCCTATACTGGACACACCACAACATATAACATATGCCAAATTCATGATGATCTAATCCACTCCCCTTAATTAAATATTAAAACACTTGAATTTCCATGTAATTTTTATATGTGGGGATTATATATCATTATAATAATTCCTTGGTCACAATATGGCTAGAATTTTATTATCATAGCTACTAAATACTTCACTAAATGAGTCAAATCTATGTCTAACATCAATGTCACTAGATTTTATATCTCCAAATTCATTCTTAACAAAATTATCCATTGATTTTGGATTCTTCACACCATTATTTCTTACAATGGATGGAAATTTAAAATAAATACATGAAGCAATTATGTGTCAAAATCAATATTACACATATATTTTCCACTCCTTACCACCCATAATTTAATAACCAATCCAAAAAAAAAAAAAATACTTGATAATATCTTATCATTTCCATTTTAGACTCCTAATCATATCAGCATCTTAATCTTTACCCCACCCTTGGGGCATATCATACTAGTATTAGGATTACCATTGGGGAAACTCCATTCTCACTAGTCTATGGAATAGAAGTCATCTTACCATTATAAGTGGGGTTAACCTCATTACTCATCTCTCTCCATGGCATAAATCTTGATTAATAAATATATTAATCCTACATTCATACAATATATCTCCTTGATGATATAATCATGATCGCTCTCCAACATAACCACTAACACAAAATTATATCTCTAAGTAGTATAATAAAAAGTTAAATACAAAATATTTGATGTTGGAAATTTAGTTCTAAAATTAGATAACATTCATGATAAAAAGGGAAAATACAACACAAAATTGGATGGGTACATACCTTATAAATAGATCCTTGGACCAAGCATGTATCGAATCAAAAATAGTAAAGGAAATATGTTCAAGGGCTCAATTAATGTTTGTATTCTAAAAAAATACTATTCTTAAGTTATGTTTTTAATTTAATTCATTTGTTGTATTTATTTATACATGTAGCATAACCAACATCTCATGTATAAATACTTGCATTATTATTATAACACTCTTATTTTTCATCTTATTTTACTTCATATACCATTTATCACTCATTTTAGCATTATTTTAACACAAATATTTGATTTGTTCTCTTTTAGCACATATTAGGCTCAATCCTACTTAACCATGCCTCTTAGATGTTTCCTAATTTATCACACCACTTTTCTCATTCTTACCTTAGCATTATTATTATCTCTTTCATATAATAGTAATCATTTAGGCTATTATCTTGTGAGTTCTAAATTATAATACCCCAAGGAATCCATCAAGCTTTCCTCATAGGTTCCTACCTCCTATGTTACCTAATTTCTAGCTTACACTCCCAACCATATCTAAATGTCTCTGATCAATATATTTCAATGGTCTATATTATAATTTTTATTCATCAATTTAAATTTATTCTTTGTATCAAAACTTCTAAAATCTATCTATATGTCTCTCATTCACACTTACCCTTCTTTTGATAAAAATATCAAGTTTGTTCATCATTGTATCACCATTTTATCCATTTTTAACTTTGGAAACATAATTTGTAACATATTATTCCCCATTTTATCACACTCCAATATTTGGTCATGCCAAGGTTGGATTCAATATTTCCCTCTTTTCTAAGGTGCATGTCTAGGAGTATTTAAGTCTCTTGGTTTCTAAGTTCTTTATATTGGATAGGTGTAATCTCTCTATTGATTTCATATTACATATCCAGTTTTTATTTCCAAATCCATATGGAGGAGGAAAATATAAAAAATTAAATACAATATAAATAAGTTATTAAAATACAAAATATGAAAATTTAAAAGTCAATCACAATCAAAAATATGTGATCAAAATCATTTAGCATGTCCCTATCATAGTTGAAAGATAAAACCCAATAGTTGGCATCACAATATAGATAGAGGTCCATTAGAGTAAGGTAGGAAATTAGAATGGGATAGGAGGCCTCATATATACCATTCATGTCACCTACCTAATTTCATAAGTATTAATTCCTTGTAGTTGCTTGATGGCTTCGGTGTAGTCCTAAGGAATAGGTAACCTTTCATGGGAGGGTAGTAACATTTACATTTAAATTATTTGCCTTAATTAGATATATTTACTAAATGAACAATTATGATAAACCATATATTTATAAAAAATTAATCCTAAACCTTTTAATGTTGACTATTCTTTGTCTTTCTAGACTCATTATAGTGTCTTGACTCTGATAAAGAACATGTCTTCACCTTGATGGTGCCCTATTTTCCCTCCCTTCATTATATTGCATTGATGGACATACTTATATCCAAGTATCCCTCTATTATTTACATCAACTTTTTTCTCTTTTAGACATATTATCATCCTAACAACATTAGCATTAAAGGGTTTAAAATTTTAAGACCTAGGGAATAAACCAAAATTCCTCTTTGAATCATCCCTACTTGAAGATATTATTGGGTCAATTGATCCAAAGTCACTATATGTTTATTTCGTTTATTAGTGTTAGTTTTCTTAGTGTGTTAGTGGGTCACATACACCCATTTTATAATTGTTAGTTAATAATGTTAGTAGATAAATGAAATAGTGTTAGTTTGTAAAAGTTAGTTATCTTACAGGTTAAAACCGTAAAGTAGTTTGTCCTATTTTGTAACTCCCATAATAGCTTTTATAAATTTTTAGTATTTTAAATATTATTGATTGAATAATAAGCTTTTACTTTTGTGTTAAATCATTCAAATACAATGTAGATCTTACCATTTACTTGTGAATTAATAGTCCTATAAATATTATTAGTGAAAAAGTATTTGAACCTAAATGGTGAATGTGAATCCCAAGCAAAGTTGAAGAAGAAATTAAAGTCATGTTACAAGCCCAATAGAGAGAATAAGGAATTTTTTATTGTATTTTTTACATTATTATCCCAAATACATAGTTTATACCTTCAAAAATATTTCAAACCTAATTTTTACCACCATTATAAGCCCTACCACCAAAAAAATAGTCATATAATTATTTGACACATACCAAATATAGTTTGCAATTCTAGAAATTGATATACATGCTTAAAACACCACATTGTGAAGCTTGATATTCTCATAAACCCTAGTTTTTTATTTATGCATCTTTCAAAAGCCTAAAGGAGTTTACACCATATTTTAATGCATTACTTAAACATTGTTTGCATAAAATTTCATCTCAAAAATTCTTGTCTAATTGATTGTATAGATTAGGAAACCCTTTTGGAGAAATATTTGATTATATGGCCTTCAGATGAATAAATGGCATTCCATTTACTAAAAATATGATCTCTATGTGTTCTATTTACTTCTAGATGATTTAAAACCTTAAAAATCCCTTCTTGTATGGTCTTTTATAGCCTCCACCACTCCCCTGAGCAACTATAAAAAAAATTGGAATGTTCATAGTAATTATGGGTGTGTTGTAGTAACATGGCTTTTTGAGGTATTTTGGCATAGTAATAGTAGTAATAGGATTAAATTTTTATTTTTCCTTCTCTATGGTTGAGTAGGCTCTAAAAATCATTAATTTTTTTTCTTATCAATTTTAAAATATGATAATATCTTAAATAGGGGTGGAGGTCTAGAATTTAACCAATCTCAATCATTAATCTAATCAAAAAAATATTCATTTCATCTGAGTTTATTCTTTTGCTTTTTCCATTTTTTCTCATGTGGATATTATTGTCTTAATTTTCATGACATTTAAAAAATATTATCACCTCATACCACCTTTATATCTTGTGTCTTCCATTACATTTCAAATTTATACTTTGTATTGATTCTTTCCTTTCTCTCATTAAAATTATTATTCATCAATCCTCTTAGTTTTTCATTTCTAAGTTTTCATCTCATTACTAATAGTTTATCTCTCAAATTTTTTTTAGTCATTACATTTTTTCATCCCCCCTTTCCTTTTTAATGTTCCCTCTTAATTATGTTATTCTCTTAGTTAATTAGTTATTTTATTCACCAATCATTTCCTCTTTATAGTGTTTATTTGTTCTTTTTGGTTGTTATCTTTCAGTCAAGTGTTAATGTTATCATCTAGAATTGCACCCTAAGCTAAGCAAGGAGGTTTTTTAGGATTCCTCATTCAAACCCTAGTCAACATGGGAACAATCCCAAGTTGTGGGTCACCTATGTTGGATTTGAACCTCCAAAGTAGGTTAGCTTCCTCTTTGATGCTCACCTAAGACTAAAACTAAGCCTAATGCTTCATGGGAAAAGAATTAGAAATAAAGAGAGCTCCTAATAAATCTAAATAGGTGATACAACAAATTAAAATGGAAAACACCCATAAGCTTGAACCCACACTAGATCAACAGAGGATAGTACTATCTTACACAACCTTAAGATCAAACTAATCTACATAAGTGTTTCATGGAAGAGGTCTAGAATAGAACATTAATCTAGACTTTTAAATAGCACTGAAAATTCCCTAAACAAAGTTATAAAGAAGGACCATGAATGAGGAATATTCTCCTTCACACAGTGTCATAGTGCACAACTTATCAAACATAGATTGAGAGCAAAGGATAGGTAAATAAACTCATATACATTAAGATGTAGTTCTTAAAAATGTTTGACAGAGTCAAACCCAATCAAGATGAGTATACTTTATAGTATGTCAGGGAATGTCCCATCTCTCAAAAAGATAAAATGAAGTCTAAAATATGAGGTCCCCAAAAGATGTTTTCAAAATTAAATGAAATGGTTAATATAGGAGAAGGGGGAGAGGAAAAAGAGAAGGGGGAACACATTGTTCATGATAATTAATTATCCATTATCTCTACAAAAAATTTCACTAGGCTTTTGTTCTAATCAAAATAGGTCATTATGAACAAGATATTTGATGATTTGCTTAGAAGCCTCCAAATCATTCTACTTTTAGTAGGCTACACTAGAAGATAAGAGTTTATAAAAGGTGGCAAGTCATGATCCAATGGAAGTCAATGTTCCAACTACTTTCCAAATCCCCAAATTATGATCTACTAATCTTCCATGAGATCCCATCAAGAGGATAAAATATTTATACCTACTAGGGACATGGCATGTCTATTTTGAACAATGGTTTATTGAGGGCCTAACTTGGGATGGTCTCCTCATTAATCATATATCTATTATGTGCCGTGTGTCCTGGACCAAGATAACTATAGGTGAAAACCAATCTAAGGATATTGGTTTTCCTATATTTTTACATGTAGATGACACTCTTCTCAATTTTAGGTCTTAACTAAATCTACATCGAGCTCCTTTCTTTTACTTTTCCATTAACTCAAGTTAGGCTCAAGTTCAGGTCATTTGACTCTACTTATTGAGTCAAGTTCATTTGCTTTATCAATTTTCGTCAAACATCCCAGCTCATCTCCTTTGTTATTGGCTATCAAAATTACCTCAAATTATTGACCCTTCTAACTTTATTCACTCCATCAAATTTTGATATCTAATTAAACATGGACCATGCATCTTTGGGACCCACTATTCTGAGCTTAGTTTCCCATTATTTCCTAGGATTCATTGACCATTTTAATTTACTTCAATATCCACATGCTTGACACTTGTTAATTGTGTGTTCCTCCTTAGGTTCTTGTTAAGGATTTTGGATCCAAATAGTCACTTTATGGGTCTTTAAAATGATGTTCATGTAGGCATCTACCATTTCTTGACCAACCTTGTAATTTTATAACTTGAAGTGCAAATATCATGGGGGTACCAAACCTGTAAAGAATGGACCTAACATTGAAAAGAACAAACCCTTTTGATATACTAACCATTCAAGCTTCCCACATGCTTCTATCAAATGTTGAAGTCAACTGGTTCATGTGATCCTGCATGATGTCTTGAAGATGGTCTGGTCTAAAAATGGCTAAGTATGGAAACTTAGAAATTTCTTTATTAAGAGCCAAATTTTCCCATGTATATCTCTCATTGTGTTATAGCATGTGAGCTAAATCTTGGTGCATATAAATTTGGGTTTAATGTGAAGAAACCCATGTGACCAACATTCCTTGATTTATTTACACATGTGAGATCTAGTGCCATTAAAATTACCACTCAGCTTTTCTATGTGGGCCAAAAATTGCCAACATCTTTGGTGACTTACAAGAAAGCATGTCTATTATGCTTGAGAACCCATTCATTTGCTAGTCTAATCCTTTAGGCATGGATTCAATCCTCTAAAACTGAGATAATATGAAGAAGATACAAGGATGCCTCTTTTTGGAACTTCCTCTTGAAACAACAAGGACTAAATCAAAATAATAAGGGCAAATGCATGCAAGCAAATGTAGGAAATAAAAAAACAACTAACCTACTAAAAAAATGTGCACAAAATCACTTAGAAAAAAGCATGAAATCTAACATAATATGTACAAGGTTATAATTTACAATTACTTCCCACCTGGGTCAAATGTAAATGATTTGGCATCACTTACTTGTGATGAACTAGGCTATAAAACAACTTGCCTTTGAGATCTCATTATGTGTGAGTTGGGACACCTAGCTACTGATTCATTTGGCATACTTTCAATTGGATGAAAAGGGACAAACATGTCTCTAATGTAGACATATTGGTCCATTTCTTTGAGGCTTGATCTAATTTGGATTATAGGGGCCCCTATATCCCCCTCTATTACTGACTTTAGGTATGTTGGCTAAAATCATGGACCTAAAACCCAATCATCATGATCCCTTATTCTCCATTTATGAATTGTTGATCATGAACATATAGATTAGCTTGATCCATCTCCTTTGACATATCTATAGGGTTAACCTCTAAGAGAGATGAGTCTAACATTTCAACCTCTCAAGTCCATTCGATATCACTTTTATCCTCTAAAACTATAGAGATGTTCATAGTTGAAGAGAGAAGTTGATAACCATGCTTGAAAAGTTTAAACATGTCATCTCTTAAGAAAATAACTACATTAGAAGGCTTATTATTATGAAACTATAATTCAATTGGAATTTATTCATAAGCAAGTATAATAATCTTTTGGCCATAATTATGAAGTTGTGATTCTTCTTTTGATATTTTATTTTGGTCAGTCAAGACTACTTCACCTTCATGTGATAGACAGGTTTCATGATTGTAAACCAAGTTTATTTCCTCCATGGAATCATGGTATAATTATTGGCATTATTCCTTTTGATTCTCTATCTTCTCTTCATTTTATTTTTAAAAAGTTATTTTTGAAGGGAGGGTGGGATGGTAGGTTGAGGCTGCATGAACTATTTCCCCTACCCTTCCCATTTTACTAATCTATCTATCCACCACTAAATCAAGGTCTTCATCTCATACAAATCAGCATTGATAGCATTGTACTAAAATTTGTCTCTAATAGCCATCCACTTACTTCTCAGCCTTCGAACTAACTTCCTCATCCTTTCTATGAGATGAGAAGGGATCACATCAAGCTCTCTATCCTATTTTCTCATCACCTCTTCTAATATTATCATATTTGGCTTAAGATATAGTAAGGATGTGATACCATAAAGTTGACTAAAGGGGTAAGTAGGTTGGTGTGAAGGATAGATATGCTCATTTTAAGGTTGATAAGGTTTATTAGATGGTTGGTAGGCTCTATTTGGTTTGTGATAAGGCTTACCAACTAGATGAGGGTAGAAATTTTCCCTAAATACAATCATAGAGACTCATCAAAGGAGATTAGATGCAGATAAAATTTGCTTGAAGGCTTACCTAGACTATAACAACTAGTTAAAATCTTGAAATTACCATTAATGTTTATAGATGTGCCTTCAAAGGATAATTGGATGAAGATAACACCAAAACCCTTCACTTTATTTGGACCTTAGTCCCACCAGGCATGCCAAAAACTATTATCATCTAAAATTTCACCCTAATCTAAGAAAGGAGGTTATTCAAGATTTCTCGCTCAAACCATGGGAACAACCCTAGGATGTGGGTCACCTATGTTCGGGCTGAACCTCTAGAGTAGGATGAATTCCTCTTTGATGCTCACCTAAGACTAAAACTAAGCCTAATGATTTATGAGAAAAGAGTTATAAATAGAGAGGGCTCCTAAGAAATCTAAATAGGTAATGCACCAAATTCAAAGGGGAAACTCCCATAAGCTCAAACCCACACTAGATCAGTAGAGGATAGTACTAGATTACAAAACCTTAATATTAATCTAATTTGCATAAGTATTTCATGGTAGAGGTTCAATATAGAACACTAATCTAGACCTAAAAATAGCATTAAAAATTCCATAAACAAGGTTAGGAAGAAGGACCATGAACAAAGAATATTCTCCTTCACATAATGCCATAGTACACAACTTGTCAAACACAAATTTAGAGCAAAATATTGGTAAAGAAAGTCCTATGAATTAAGAGGAAGTTTTTAAAAATTCTTGATAAGGTTAAGCCCAATAAAATTTAGTATACTATGTAGTATCTCAAGGAATGTCCCATCTCTAAGAAATATAAAAGAAAGTCTAAAATTTGAGGTCCTAAAGAGATGTTTTCAAAATGAAACAAAAGGGTTAATATAGGAGAAGGGGGGAGAGGAGAAATATAAAGAGGATCACCTTGTTCATGATAATGAATGAGCCATCAACTCCAAGATATGTTTCACTAAGATTTTGGTCTAATCAAAAGAGGTCATTATAAACAAGATATTTGATGAATTATTTAGAAGCCTCCAAATCATTCTATTTTTAACAAGCTACAATAGAAGATAAGATTTTTCCAAAAGTGGAAAGTCATGATCTGACTAGAATTGAATGCTTCAACTATATTCTAAATCCCCAAGTTCTAACCTACTCATCTTCTACTAGATCTCATCAACAGGATAAAATATTTATACCTACTAGGGATATGTCATGTATATCTTGAATGGTGGTTTGTCAAGGGCCTAACTTGGGATGGTCTCCTCTTTAATCATATATCTACTTTGTGCATTACATCCTAGACTGAGATAACTATAGGTGAAAACTAATATAAAGATATTGGTTTTCCTATGGTTTTACATGTAGATGCCACTCTACTAAATTCTAGGTCTTAACTAAATCTACATCGAGCTCCTTTCTTTTACTTTTCTACCAACTTAGGTCAGGATCAAGTTTGTTTCCTTTGGCTCTACTTGTTGAGTCAGGTTCATTTTCATTATCGACTTTTGTCAAACATCTCAGTTCATCTCCTTTTCTATTGGCTATCAAAACCACCTTATATTATTGACCCTTCTAACTTTATTCACTCTATCAAATTTTGAGATCTGATTAAATGTAAACCATGGATCTTTGGGACCCATCACTTTGAGCTTAGTTTCCCATTGGTTCTTGGGATTTGTTGACCATTTGACTTTACTTTGATTTCCTATGTGCTTGACACTTGTCAGCTATGCATTTCTCCTTAGGTTCCCACTAAGGATTTTACATCTAAATGTCACTTTATGCGTCTTAAAAATGTTCACACAAGCATATACCATTTCTTGACCAGCTTTATAATTTTATAATTTGAATCACAAAGATTGTGAGGGCACTGAACCTATAGAGAATGGACCTAACACTGAAAGAAACAAACCCTTTTGATCCACTAACCATTTGAACTTTCCACATGCTTTTGTCAAATGTTGAATTTGACTGGTTCATGTGATCCTTCATGAGATCTTGAAGATGGTTAGGTCTAAAAATGGCTAAGTATGGCAACTTAGTAATTTCTACGTTAAGAGCCAACTTTGCCCATGCATATCTCTCATTGCACTATAGTGCATGAGCTAAAACTTGGTGCAGATGAACTCAGGTTTAATGTGAAGAAACCCATGTGACCAACTCCCCTTGATTTGTTCACATGTGTGAGGTCTAATACCATGAAAATTCCCACTCAGATTTTATACATTCTTTATCAAATTATGCAAGAATTTTATGTGGGCTAAATATGCTAATAGTTAACCCTTTTGAACAATTATAAACTAACTTAGATTATTTTGAGCTTTAGGTTATTTCATTTTAACTTTACTTCTTTGAACAAATTATTTCTTCCCTCTTCAAATACTTTCACTAACTAATATCATTTCATCAATTTTATTAGTTACTAATATCTAATTTTTCATCTATAGACCAAATTTTTAACTCCTTTTGTTATTAGTATCCTCTTGCCCCCTCTACTTTTATTTATGATTTTATTTCTATTTTTAATTACCTTATTTATTTCAAACTTTATCTTTTAGTTTTATTTTGCAATCTATTATAATGAACTTCTAGTCAATTTACGGTCTTGCCAATAGACTTTTTATATAGTCAAATATTTTAATATTTTAGGTTTTTTTAAAACTCCCCCTATACCTAACTCCACAACACTTAAATTATAATATCTATAAAAAGGAATACAAGTTTGCAATCTTATCATATTATTCTCTCATCTTGATGATGGTTCATATAGTGTGACCTAAAACATTAATGAAAAAAATTCACACACAATTTAATCTATAAAAATACGTCATTATCATTATTATATATTCTATTTTTGTGTAATTTGCATGATTTTCAACATTTACAATAGCTTTTGTGACTTTTCATCTAGTCTTTGTTTTATACAAAGGTGGTCATGTGACAAGTTAATCTTAGTTTTTTGGACATTTCTAACACAATAGAATGGTAATTTTTATGATTTTAAACTTATTTATATGATTTCTAAAGCCATATATTTAAAATGATGTATAAATGTGGATTTTTATTATAAACTAATGCCTTCACAATTAATACTTTCATCATGTCATCTTGTGCTTATTATATTGGAGAACATGTCATAAATTATAGGTCCATCAAGATATTTCTAATTGAAAAACTATAAGCATCAAAATAGAGGTTGGAGGACTCAAACAAGGCTAGAGGATAATTTTCCTTCTCTAGTTAGCTATTCGCTTAGAGTTTGGGTATAATACTTGAATAGAATTTTTTGTAGTAGTATGTTTTGGTCAATTCATTATTACTTTTAGTTTTGGATTTCTTCAGTTCATTGATATTCAAGATAAGGAGCAGATAGAGTAATTTTTCTTTATTTTTTACTACAAGGGATTCTCAACTCTCACCTAATAGGGGAAAGATATTACATGGCCTTTAATCAGTCATTGGTACTTATATAAGTTGATATAGGAGTTACTACCACCATATTTTTAAACAAAGATTTATCAGCATTTTTTGGGCACCAAGGAGGTGTACCCTACATAGTATTAAAAAATCACTTATATGGGTTTCAATGTGAGACCTTATGTGGATCGATGTGATTGAATAAGCCTCTATCATATTCTAATATAGTATAGTACAAAATAGTTAGAGGGGATGAACGGAGCTTTATTGTGTTCATCATTCATGCCATAACTCATAGTGGTAGGATCCTTGGATGTGATATCAATTTATTATTACCATGATGTATAGTGTGTTAGTTACAAGTGTAGCATATACTTTTGATGACTTCATAGTTGTAGCTCTATATCATCTTCTATACCCTTTATTGGAATAAAGGGGTTTGTTGGGTCAATTGATCCAAAGTTGTTTTATGTTTATTTGTTTATTAGTGTTAGTTTGCTTAGTGTCTTAGTGGGGCACATATACCCCTTTTAAAAAATTTAGTTAATAATGTTAATAGATATATTAAATGTTAGTTTATAAAAGTTAGTTGTCTTATATGTTGAACCTATAAATTAATTGATATCACTCTGTAGGAAAGTCATGGATGCAGTAAAAAAATTAAATACACACTCGTTAGTATTGAAAATAAACACATTTTTTATAAGTAAGCACCTATGCTTTAAATTAAACACTCTTGATTTTAAATCAAACACTCTTGTTTTATATGGAAATACTCTAGTGGAAAGTAAATGAAATGAAAATAAATGTTAATCTAGGTTGGAAGATTCCACACAAAAATTGAATGAAAACTGCATAAAGATAATTTTAAAAAATTACTCAAACTTACAATAATAAAATGGAAAAAAGTTACACAAAGAATAAAAATAAATGGGAATCATTGCCACCAAATCCCCTAGAGTGGGCCTTGTCTTTGTTGAACTTCAGCTTAAATTCCTTCCTCTAAGATAGGATTAAATTAACAATATGATATTTATATTAAATATTATTAGTAAATAAATTTATACATGATAATTTTAATAATATAATTACAAACTTGCTCAAAATATTACAATTTATCTTCTCTCTAAGTTTTGTCTCTAACCACTCACTACAACTTGCATTTTTATCTTTATATAAAGGAGATGGAGTTATTATTAACTAATTTGAATCCTATAATTTACAATAGTAAAAATATATTAATATGAAACTACATGAAGTTTAAATAAAACCAATGGTGTTGAGGAACAAAATAGCTATATGTAGAATAGAGACAACAATTAGGGGTCCAATAAAAATGAGAACATTATGAGTAAAGTTGTAATGTCCTCCAACTTGTACAACTATCCTCAATACTTAGAAAGTCAATTTGAGAAATTTAAAAGTTAAAATTTTATCTTAATTTCTTGTAACTTAGTATAAATTTTCCTACAGCCATTGCTACAAGTGGTATCAGTCAATTACTACAAGTGGTTACTGATTTCATAGTGAACTATTCTTAGCCAATTAATGGCTATGGCTAAACCTGCCATGGTGGCTGCAAGTTAAAAACACATGAAAAAAACACCTTTTCATTATTTAATAATTATAAATATTAAAATAATTTAAAATCATTAATATATCTCAATTAGTCTAGAGATGCATATTAAAACCAAAATCAATATGTTTGTATAAATTATCTATATTATATGTGCATATTAACATATTATGAGCTCAGGGAGTGAAAATAACATGATGGAAGAAGTATTAAATTAGACTAAGTTATAAGATGAGAGACATTTATAGACTCATCATAACCCCAAACTAAAATATTTACACATCCCTATGCAATTAAATTAGCTTAGACTGACTTAAAATGAGACATAAAATGTGCATAAATACTTCATAAGTCACAAGGTGAAGTATCTCCAAATAAATTTCTATAAAGGTAGCCTTTGTATCTCTTCAACTTTTCCAAATTCATATGTTCTTCCTACTCATTAATTGTTTCTACCCTTATCCAAGAATGAAATAGAAATCATAGGGTAGGCATTCTAAATTTCATTCACATGCATCCAATAATGTCCTATTTTAGGTATTTCATGTACTTACTTACTATGTTGTTTTCAAACTAAAATGGAAAATAGAATAAGGTTATCTTTGTTATAAAGAAGGAGTAAGTTTTTTACACATAATTCCACAATCACTATATGTTTCTCTACTTATCAGATTAGAAAGAAATGAAATGATTTAAATTTTCCTTCCTATATTCTTACACTTCCTTACTAAACTATGGAAACATAATCAATTACTCTCATTGATTGATGATCAAATTGGATTGTGAGTGTTCTCTTAGATTTAGGGTAACATGTTTTTTATTGTATTATAATCTACCATATCCTATTTTTTCTCATCTCATTCCTAATGTAGGAATAATAAGCTATTATTTGAATATACCAACTATGACATTAGGGTACTTTTGTTTAGTCCAAAATTTAGTTCATAAAATACCAATGAGATTGGGTATTCCTAAATAGGAAGATGGGAACAATGATGGACTTTTGTCCTCCATTTTAGGACTGATTTAGGATCATCCCAAGGCATGGTTGTGGTTATTTGACTTCATTATAGAGTCTGTATGAAATAATCTCCAAGAGATGCAGCACTATGTCTAAAATTTCAATACGAGATTATTGGACAAAGGTCTAATTGTCTAGAGTTATTATTGATTCTTACATGTAATGATCTTATGATTTCTAAACACAAGGGGAAATGGTATTTCAATATTCAAAAACAAACACAAAAAAAGGAGGGAGAAATTAAAGTAGGAAAGAGTGCCTCTAGATTTAGAATGAGATCAAAGTCTTGACTATCGAACCAAGTGCCCTTATCATAGTTATACCACTGTGGACTAAGTTTCACTAGAATTTATACCTCCAAGAACATACAATGAGAAGAGTCTAAGGAAATATGGGAGAATGCCTCAACTATGAACCCTCACTAAATATAAGTACTAGAAGTTTATAGTAGATCACACATAAACCTCCAAGGTAACTTGTAGACTAGCTCATAAATTAACAGTAATATGAGAATAAAAGTGAAAGAATTCACAAAGGGATTATAATAGATAAGCACATTATAATCATAGCATACATTTAGTGGCAAAGTATTAGTATGATGAATCTTAACATTAACAATCAATCAAAATGGAGATGAAAGATGATTTAAAACACAAAAAAAGAATTTTGAAGAAAATTGAAATTGCATTCATTACAAAAAAAAGTGTTTTTTAAAACAATACCGATCATGGCCAAATTTTATAGTCTGAAGGGATGAATGAGAAAGTAATTGAAAACCTCTCCTAAATTTGACATCACTTTTGAGTAAAATTTAGTCAACCCTTTAATTACAATATAGTTATACCTTTTATAGATAAAGATGGGATTCACCTCCAAATAGTGTGAGATCCTCATCATGGGCCATGATGGAAACTCATGGTAGTTACAACCATTATTTAAAAATTAAAACAAAATCCTCCCAAACCATCAATAATTTATGTGGGGTACCACTTAGTTGATATGCAATGGTGGCTATGAGGATCTAGCTCCTAAATTATTTGACCTTGAATTCTTGAATTCTAACATGGCTTTCATAAGTTCAAACTCTCAATATAGCTTATCAAGGTTCATCAAGGGTTTTTTAAATATTACCATGGATCAAGTCACCAATATATGATACACCTAGAAGGGATCTTCCATCAAAACTTGGACTTCAAACACCTAGTTAATGCTCATCATGGACTACATTAAAAGCTCAAGAATTGCCTAGGTCCCTTCCCTTTTCACCTTAGTGGTTTTCCTCATGACCTAGTTAAAGTTACCTAAGTGGACTCCAAATTTTCCCTTGTCCATCAAAGTGCCATCTAGGTGGAATAGGATAAGGATATTAACTTCCTTGAAGTATACCAATATATTTTTCATGCCATCTTCCAAGGGTCCCATTACAGTTTGAGCCATATCCATCTTCCAAGGGTCCCATTACAGTTTGAGCCATATCCATCTATTCATCCATATATTTTTTCATGTTATCGACATGCATTTGATATAACCCCAAGTCTAAGGTGGGAATCAATTTTACCTCTAGGAACATACCTTTGTTGACTATCACAAATAACTTCCTACATTTTCCATCAATCTCTATGATCTTCTCCATGTAATCCTAAGTTTGTTGGATGAGCACATTGGTCCCTGCCATAGTTTCCACCACCTTCCCCAAGATTGAGAAGAGTAGTAAGAGAGTGTCCTTGACCTACCCAATTATATCTATGGGGAAGGAGCTCTTTACTTGGGACTCTAAGGTATGAAACTTACTTTACATATTCTTGAGGAGCTTATTTGGTATGTCATTGGTTTCCTGAAGAATGGAGAGTGGGTCCTTATCTACCTTTTCCTCCCTAATGGAGATCATCACTTTTGTTAGGGAAAATAAATATTTTTGGGTATACCAAACCAATAGCTTCCCCTCTTGGATGAATTTTTATGTGAGGTTCCTCTTCATGCTCCCCATGGCATAGTCAAAACTCCACTACACTTCTAGGTCACCTTAGATTACAATTTTTGATGCTTTTAACCTTGAGACCATTAATTAGGTTATATGAGGTTTGGGAGGGTTGGTAAAGATGGTAGAAAATGGTGGAGGATGAGATGGAGTGGAGATATATAAATTGAAATGTGTGAATGAATAAAATAATGGTGGAAGAGGGGGTATGGAATCAATGGGAGGAAGGACAAATGGGGACTCCCACAGGATCATCTATACCCACTATTGATCTTGGGTCATGCTCACTTGAGGGTTAATGACTCTTGGAAGAGAGGTATTCATCAGAATAGAAGAGATAGGCTAGTTAAAACTAAATCTCTAGGTGCTTAGTGTGATATAAAGATAGGTCTAAGGAGTCATATGTGAAGCTACAATGGTTGGTGTTGGAGGAACCATAAAGTCTAGTGGAGGAGGCTAGGTTAGAGTAGAAGGTATCTAGACTAAATCATGAGGGTGATTCACCTTTTGCTTTTTCTTGGGTCTCTTACCTAGGTCAGTGTTGGGTGTTGTGGTAGAAGGACTAAAATGGATAGTAGGAGCCATAGGGCCTAATTATGGAATTTTTTGGACTACTAATGAAGGTTCCTTGATGATCAAAATGGGCACCAAGATGGTTACATCCACTTGATATTCACTCCCAAAGGTTTTATTTATGCTTTTTGAAATAGGTGCACCTATAGGTACTTAGATTTGAGGCATGCCCAATGGAGGCACTAGGGTGGTTCTGGGTTGGGAAATGGATGGGGTGGAAAAAAATGAATAAGTGACAATACTTGGGAGGATTGAGACCAAGGGTACTTGGTTAAATAGTAAAGGAAGCATAATAGGGAAAATAGGAGGCACCAATAGAAAAGCTTATGGAAGGGGGCAGAACTGAGTGACACTATGAGGGGAAGCTATAAAGTGGTGGGGGTGAGGGGAGGAACCTACATCAGCACTTTTTGGGATCCCTACTCTAGGATACTAATGAAATTAAACCTCAAGTTTTGTATAGCCTGAGGTCAAGTTATCAATGGTTGAGTTGCTTGTTTTTAGGCTACCTAAAATTGAGTTATTTGGGTCTAGCTTTGTTAGGGATAGGGTGTCAAGGTTGCTAGAGGAGGTGAAGGTGGATCTAGGGAATGAGGTTTTAGATCTACTGGAGGAGGCAAATGTGAATCTAGGGCATAAGTATTAGGTGTAAGTGGAGCCAGGGCATGAGGAGAAAGCACTTGTAAAGGAAAAGGTGGTGGAATACCCCATAAAATTATTTTGGAGATCACAAGAGGAGTCAAGGTGACATCCTTCATGGAATGATAATTTGTAAGAGGGGGTATAGATGGCCTTGACTGAACCTTCTTTCCCTTCTTCATGTGAGCCATTATTTTGGCTAGTACCTCTTGGTAATTTTTAGTGTTTAAGTATATCTCATTGTCATCCTTTGACTAGTGGTTATAATTGATGTTAAGGCAAGTTGAATACCTTATCAAGTGGGCTCTAATCATTCCATTTAGTTCCTAATGTTATAGTTTGGCTTTCCTTAAAGTGAAGTAATCCTACCTAGTCACCATTTTCTAGAGAAGAGGGAAATTCCTATATTCATGGTGTTAAATGGTAATTAAGAGTGTTGGGCATGCCTTATACTAGAATCTAATGCAAAATGCAAAAACACCTTCCACTAGTTAGTATGTGATCTCCTACTCTACCAAGAAATCTAGGATGAAGTATGATACGTGAAGGGTATTATTGAGAATACCCATGACTCAAATCATAGTGTCCTCTCAGAAGTACCAATAGTCATCGATGGCTATAATAAAATCTCTTATTTCTTATAATAAATGTGGCTTTATATCCTTGTTGATCATATTATACACTCCTAAGTATAAGTACTCATAGATATCCAAGATATGGTTCTAGTACTAGTGGCCATATAGCTTATAAAAGAGTACATGGACCACTGATCCCTTTGGAACCCATGTATAAAAAGCATATGGCTTGAAGGTGAGCATCCCATAGACTATGTAAATGAGATATCTCATCATGTATAAGTTCCCACCTACTATTACATCTATTATGGCATTAACCAACTTAAAGTTAATCAATCCTCCCTTGTCTAGAACCTCAGAGCTAGTGAGAATCATTTGGAGGAGGGGCACCTATAATTCATTGACATGTAGGTAGTCTAGGGCCCTTAACAATTAGTTCAACAAAATAATACCCACTTGAATCTCCTCTTAAAAGGTGTGGATTTTATATGCATTTATGTCCTCCTTGATCACCCACTAAGCATCTAGATTCTCATCCCAATCTTGTAAGAGTTCATAAATTTATAAAGTTTCAGTCTAAGTCTGCACCACCATAGCATCATATGAAAAGGCAAAATTTGGGAGGGAGTAATATCCTTTGTAGGTGGTCGTAGATATGTCATAAATTTGGTGTTATATATTATCCAAATAGACTTAATTATGGACTCTATCTTACACTCACCTAGTGGTAAAGATTAGTCTATCAAACAAGTTGATGTAGGGGAATATCTTAGGTTTGTCTATCCCTATGAAGATTGCACTTATTATAAGATGAAAGGCTTCTTAAAACTTAGCTTTCTCATCATTATTAGAGGTGAAGTCCTTAGGTACCTATTCAATAGCTTTGAACACCTCATTATAATACTTGAATTGGGTCAAGACTTTTGGGAACATGGTATCCCTGTAATTGGGTTTAACTTTGAGGTTTGAGGAGCATGAAACCATTATAGTAATATGGAGGCCAATATAAAGGTCTTGAGTGTAGGGGAATAATACAAAGGTATGTGATGGGAATTGGAAAGCAAGGAGTTGATTTTCTTTTGAGGGTATATAGTGATAACTATTATCAAGGCTTCCTTAGGATATTTATAAAATCATACATTAACCCCCTTATATTAATGTTGTTTGGTGGCT
This sequence comes from Torreya grandis, assembly GCA_037957365.1. Taxonomy (NCBI): domain Eukaryota; kingdom Viridiplantae; phylum Streptophyta; class Pinopsida; order Cupressales; family Taxaceae; genus Torreya; species Torreya grandis. Next base: position 2,287,047 of record JARHVA010002010.1, on the reverse strand, counting down.
CACTTGTTTTGGATTAAAATTTGTGTTGCTGGCTTAATTTCCTTTCTTTATTTCCCAATTTGAAGTTAAATTCAGAGCTCATGATCTTACATCGCCAACCAAATTTATCAATGGTGATGCAACATTTTAAAACATGAAATCAAGCCTATATTTATATTTCTTTAATTCCCATCATGTGGTAGGCACATGATCACATCTCCCTTAGGCTTCCAAGGTAACTCTTTCCTTATGTCATGTGTCATCCACCCACTAGTTCTCATGTTAATGGTTGGGACCTAAGCATAGCCTTGTACTTCATGTCATATATTTAAGAGGGGTGAGTTATCATTTAGGGACACATGGAATCCTATGATTAGTCCTTAATCTCCATTTTTACTTCATTTTAACCATCTTGAGGCCTTAGGTGGTCACCTGCTCATACATCTAGTTGTATTATATGGCATGTTGTGAATAGGTCAAGCTCCCTAGGCTCTAACATCTCTAATAAAATTGGGAGACTAGATGCACTGACATTAGGTGACATGGAATATTCGATTGGGCCAAGTTCCCCTAGGTTATGATATCTTTTATAGGACTTGGATATTATTCACTCTAACATCAGGGTATGTGGCATGGTCTAACTAGGTCAGGCTCTCCTATGCTCTAATAACTCTGATGGGATCAAGAGACTCAGTAACCTAACATTAGTATTTATGATAAACTCTAACTAGGTTAGGATCCCTTGGTATTTGACATCTCTAATAGGACCATGAGATTGGTCAATCTGACATTGGACTTTGTGGCATGCTCTAACTAAGTTAGGCTACCTTAGGATCTAACATCTTTGAAGGATTGAGAGACTGGCTAATTTGATAGCAGGCTTTGTGGCATGATCTAACTAGGCTAGGATCCCTTAAGCTCTAACATCTCTAGTAGGATTAGGAAACTATTTGCCTTGACATCAAGCTATGTGGCACACTATGACTAGGCTAGGCTCTCTTAGGCTATGACATCTCTAACAAGACTAGGAGACTAGTCAATCTAACATATCTGACAACCACCATGTAGCTCTTCTCTAGTGGTCTATTCATTCCTATGAATCTCATAAAAATACTAAGTAAAAATTAAAGGATGTGCAACTAATTAATAACTCACCTGACTGCCATTCAGTATATGATTTTCTATATAGGATGTTGGGTCTATTGCTCTAAGAAGGAACTGAGACTCTAAAAACTTATTTTTAAAGTTGACCTATAAGGTTAGCAATATAAGTCTTGAAAATAATAAATCCCACCTTAATCATAGAATAAACAAGGTTTTCCATTATTTAGGGAAATCAGGGCAACACAAGATTTTAAGGACCTAGTTCAGGTGAAGCTAGTTATAATGAAAGAATGTATCTAAGAGCCCTAGTTTTGATATTTTTTAGGGGTCCCCCATTTCTACAAAAAGGGGTAATTTTGGACACAATATTTACCACTCATTTTCCATTGTTTCTACATATCCATGCTAATAAAACTCATGGAAAATATCTCTAATCTTTGTTAAGCTACTAAAGTAAGCTTTACAAAAAGCCAAAGGAGATCCTATGAAATGTTTTTCTCCTGATATTATTTTTCCTATTTGATATTGCATTAGTTTTTCCTTAAAATCTAATTTATATACCCTATATGTTGGTCTGCATTGTATTATTTTCATGAATAACTCATAAATTCTTGGAATTTATGATTCTAAACTAGTAACAGTTATATCCTTCTTTTCAAGTTCTTCCTCTTTATTTTTCACTTTTTTTAAAGGACTTTTTGTCCTCTAACAATTAGTGAAATTTTCATTATTTATCATCATAGATCAAACACCATTCAAGTTTCAAATTATGATTAAATGTTTGATGTTATTGTCTAGATATTTAATCTACAGAGGGTTCAATGGAGGCTTTAGATATAAAATGATATGGACCAATAGCTTGAGAGTCTTAAACCTCTCCTTCCACATTGGTTTTAGGTTCTTTTATAATAATTTTGTCTATAAGATTTTTTATTATGATTATGGTTGTTATAGGTGGAGTTATGTCAATGGTTATAGGCCCTTCCTCTTCTTATTTCTTAGCCTCACTCCTTTTTTCTTCCTTTAAAATCCTTATTAGAGTATCTATACTTTATCCCTAGCCTCCAATTCTTAAATTTTTAGATTTGAGTGCCTCAATTTATCTATATGTGTCCCTAATCATAATATGTGTGTCGAGGTCTATATTTGGAGAAACAAGGGAATTAGTATGTTATCTAATGGTTTGTTCTTCATCCCTTTTTCATTGATCTCTAACCTAGGGCTAGGTTCTAATGATTGTTTCCTTTTTGCCTCTTCTTCCTCCATGGGTTGTGTGTTTTCCTTTTAATCTATTATATCTTCATTGGTCTCATACCCAAAGGCCTCTTCTTATTATTCTTTTCAATCCTCCTCTTATTCACTACCAGAAACCTTTATTTTTCTTCATCATCAAATATATCAATTAGGTAGTCTGAGAAGGTTGTTGATTGATTCTAGTTATTTTTTTATTAGTCTATGGAAATGTCTTTGTGTTATAATAAATCAAGATTAAAAAAAATATACCTATTATGGGGTCTATAAGATGAAAGTGCAAACATTTATTATGTTTCTTTGTAAATATTTATAGGCTAAGATTTTTGAGGTAAATAGGGTGATAAAATTAAATCCACCCAAGTGGCATTAGGTTTTTTTTATCTAACACCTTATTCACTATTAAGTTTATAACATAGTTGTGTGATATATCCATATCATTTCCTCTTTGATATTTTATTTCCATTCTCCTTCAAAAATTTAAGAAATAATTAAGCATAATAACAAGAACATTATGCCTAAGTGTCTCAAAGGATTGAATTGTGTAATTTAAATCAAAGATTACCTACCTTCATGAGAGATGTAATTTGTAATGAAGGTGTCTACCTTATTCCATGTTGGATGTAGTGATATTATTATGATCCCATGAAAATAAAATTCAAGTATCTCCCTTGTGGTGAAAAATATATCTCTCTTTATGGTTGTAATTTTGGCCATTTTTCTCCTATTGTTAGCAATCCTATCACTTATAATAATAATTCCTCTATTAAAAAAATTACAATCCATTAACTATAAAAACATCATATTATAATATTTATGAAAAAAATATAACAATATCTAAGTCAAACCTTTCAAATTTTCCTATTAATGTCATCCATCCCACATTCTAAGATATAACAACTATATGTAGGTTATTTCTCAGGACAGTCTGATCATAAGGCTCTAATCTAAACATGTCACCTCCAATTGTGTTTTCCTTCCTTTTTTAGCATCTTAAACTTAAAATTTCATAGTTAATATTCCTCTAATGGTAGTTTGAAATCATAATATGTCTTTGGATAATAGAGAAGTTGAGCTTTTCTACTAAAGACAAGAAAATGAGTTGAAAAAAGTAATTGTTCTAGTATTTTGCCATAGATTGAGTTACGGTGGCACATGTCCTGATCATTATTTTATCCTATAATGATTTGCATGTACTTGTTATTTTTTTCATATGGTATTATCAAATTCATTCCCCATAACCTAACATGTTAAAAGTCTAAGAAATACAATGAAATAAATTAATATATTCTTTACATAACCCCAACTAAATGCTGACACTTGGCACCAAGTAGAGTTTGGAGTTAGATTTTAAGATGGGTTTTGACACATGCATTCATTAGAATAGGATATTAATGAATACAAAAAGGTAATTTAAAAGTATAAAATGATGACTTCATAATGGATATTTTGAGAGATGTGATGGAAAGTATGATGACAAGACATGGGGTAGACATGACATGGAGTCCAAGCTAAAATAAGTAATTTCCATGGGTGAAATGACTTAGGAATTTATGGTAGGAAATATATATAGCACATAAAACATAAATATTATACATATCTTATTGAAATGGAAGGAATATACCTACCCCAAATTACTAATATAATTACCTAACTTCAAACTGTAGACACCTAAATTATATTTAGTGTCAAAATGCACCTAAAACATATTAATAATTCTTATTAAAATAATTCATGACATCCCCCTCCAAAATCAAACTATTGAATAAATCAAATTAATCAATTGTGCATACTTTAAATCCTTACTAAAATATAAAATCCAAATTTTATAGCTCACCCAACATCTTCCACCTTATTCTCCCTCCCATGCTGACTCATCCCAACCAAACCCACAACTTCCTCAACTCCCTTGAGTTATCCCCTAAGTTCTCAAGTTGTTTGACTTATTCTTGTTAACTCATCTAGCCATTCCCATACTTTTCTCAACCATTCAAAATGGTCATCATCCTCATGGGTGAATACTTATTATCCACTGTTGATTATTTGGATCATTTAAGAAATCCAAATAATCCTCCATCATTAGATCCTTATCCATAAAAATATAAATAAGCTTGAAAACTATCATTTTCATCCATTTTGACTTATGCTAACAAAGTTCTATTTAATTTACAAGTGAGTCCAAGTCAATCAAAGAATCTATATACTCTTTTTGCACCAAAACATTGCCCATTCTCCTTTGCATTAGAAGAGTGAGCAACCACATTTTTGAAGAACAAATCAAGTTTACATCATAATGGAGGAAACTTACATATTTAAGGTATAAGCTTGTGTTTATTATTTTCTTTATTTGTTGATCTATCTTAGGTTGAATTTATAGTAGATTAAGATTGCATAATAAGTTGATTTCTTAGCATTTATAGATTTAGTTCATACCTTTTGGCATGTCTGATGGGACCTTCCCTCATCTTTTTCATCCTATGTTCATCATAATTGCATTTAGAAAGCATTTTTCATTTCATTTTTGTTATGTATATTTGCACATGCATTTAATCTTGTCTTTGTGAGTGATGGTATAAGATATAGGTCCCTATTTGATGTTTTTTCCTTGACTATGTATGCTCACTACTTAACTATAAATTTGGAAACATTAGTTTTGAAATTGTACCTCATAATAGAGACATTATTTTTTGACCCATTTTTAGTTTGTTTTTCCTAATTTTCTTTATATCATTAGCTTTTTGTTCACCTTCTACTGTTATCTATGTTTTCTATTTTTTCTAATTCTCTGCTACAAAAAAATAGCCAAATTTGGCAAACTTTTCAATGAAACCATTATTTCTAACTACGGATTCATCTTAATTGACTAAAAAGTTAGTATTCTAATCAGTAGAATCATCTCATAACTATGAATTTGTCCTATGATTTTTATGTTTTCTATTTCTACATTTGTAGGTGTAACATCAAAATTGTTTTATAGTTACAAAATTATCCTTTTGAGCAGTGAAATTATCATTATGTGTAGCAAAATCACTTTTTTCGTTAGTGAAATCATTTATGTAGGTTGTGAATTTATTATTTTTACTAGAGAAATCATTTTTGTAACTGTGAAATTGTCATATAGGCTAGTATAATTATTTTGTAAGTGTAAATTTATTTATTTTGTGTTTTATATATTCTATTTATTTCTTATGTATAACTTATTACAATTTCTCTTTTCTATCTTTCTGTGTAACTATGAATTTATCACATAGAATTAGTTTTTGTTTTATTTGTGTGGTTTTCCTTTGCTCCATTATAGGTTGCCTTGTACCAAACCTAAACAAAACATTCTAACCATTTTTTTTAGAATGTTTGTCAAAGATAATCCATTAAAAAAGGATAAATAAAAGAATAATTCCCTTTATTTTACTAACACTTTAAATTTCATTTTCAAAGTTTTTAGTAATTACATCACATTTCATTTCAAGTTATTTATTTTTAATTTTGGAAATTACGTATGCTCTTCCCTTGGCATCACATTGGTGATAATACTCAGGAATCAAAAATAATTACATAATTTTTTTTGTTACCCAAGTGGTGTCTACATATGCTCTTTCCTTGGCATCATATTGATGATGATACTCAAAAGTTAGAAATAGACACTTTATTTTTTTATTTTTTTTCTAGGGACTATATTGACCATGGATTTCATCATCATGCATTAGGCCAAACCTCATTTAATAATGGGGTATATAAATTAAGATCTATCTATTTTGATTACCTATGTGGTTGTGTGTTTTAAGCACACCATGATGTGAGGGGTTTTTATGCTCCAATACCCAGTATTTCAATAGTTGCCTTGAAATATGATATTGTTGAATATCAACACACTGAGACCCTGTGGCTATGTTGGAAACTTTGGGACAAGACCTAATAGTGTGTATCTAATTTATCTATTTCTTTCATAGTTTTTCCCCTTTAGATAATATTGTTTAAACCTTAATCCTAGGAAAACCTCTTTTGTCATTTAACTTTGGTGCATCAATTAGTGGTAAGTATTGAGAAGTTACCTTACACACACCCTCAAAACTAGATTTAAAGGGCCATGGGAATGATAGGATACTTCATGGTTAGTGCCTTAAAATACTAGGCTATATGTGAGAATATAGATGAGTTAGTGACATCAAAAGGCCCAAAAGTTATTCATAACCCTTATCTAGTTTCTCACATTTTGTGTGTAATTTCTTGACTTTTTAGAATAGGAATTTTTTTGTTGTTTCCTTGTGTTTTACCACATATTTCATTATTCTTGATTTAAAACAAAGTCCAAGGTATCAAACATCTTAAAGTCAAATTTTTCTAAAAATTCAAAATCATTTAGTTAGCAATCAAACTTTTAGTTACTTTGGTATTTTGCTTTAGTAGAGTCTAGTTTCAAGTCCCTTTCATTTATTGAGTCAATTTTTTCCCTTAACATACTCATTTAGAGAGACATGGCTATGTTGAAAAATCCCTTGATCAATTCAATCACAAATCCAAATCCAAATAGTCCATGTCTTAACCTAGGGTTCCATCCAACCAATTTTGATTCAAACACATATTTAAATCAGCATCAAATCAATTATCTAACAAATCTTAATCAAAGTTTCCATGTCATTGTAAACTCACTAATCAATTATCCAATAAATCCAAATTTGAGTTTGAATATGCATTCAACCTCACCCATCAATCAATCAAATCCAAACTTGAATAGTCATTCAAGTTTACCAATTGATCAATCCAACCCAAACATCAATCAATCAATTTCAAATTTTAATACTCATTCATGTTTACCCATATATCAACATCCAAATTCTACTTTAGGGATAACATTGGATTAGTTTTTAGGCTTTGGTAGTCAAAATTATTTGAATTATTTTACAATTTCTAATCCACCCATAAATCAAAAGTCACCAATCACAAATCAAAATGTGTTCATATATCCATATATTTCTAACCCTAGCATCAATTTAAATCAACACTTTGGTTCACCTTCATCACCACTTTCAAATATTTACTTGAACCAGAACCCATTCACAAATCAAACCCTAATTCAATCAAATCTAAATATATTCCATCAAAATCAATCTTTCAACTCCTACACCCATCAAAACCAACCTTTCCACATTCTTCAAAATCAAGCATTTGTTTATGCATCCAACCCACTCCCAAAATTGGATGAAACTACATCAAATCCACATTTTTCACAAACCAAACAAATTCAAATCCAATTAACTTCACAAATCCAAATCACCCCTTTAACATGAATCCATTGCCATCAAATCCAAAAAAATAACATATCTATCTACCTTTACATATCAACAAAATCAAAATAATTTCACCTTCAACACAAATCCATCCTTTGATCTAACCAATCCACCCTTCCAAGAGAAAGTTATCTATGTATCCCACTTCAATAGTATGGAATCCCAAAACATTCCACATAAACATCATCTTATCACTAGTGACCCTATTTTCCAAAATCAACCAGGTCTCCCATTAACTCTTTATAGTCTTAATTCCAACATCTTTCATTACACTAGCAAAGGGAATGCAATTCTAGAATCCCTACCATCTAGTATCACTCCATCCCCAAAGCTACAACAAATTCAAAACTCCCATACTATCAACAACAATGTTATTATGCTTATTAATCAAAAATTCACTTCTTTAGAGGAATCTTATGATGTATTATTTCAAAAATTGGTTATTGAAAACTTAGTCATTTTTCCAAACACCAAATACTTTAAACCAAATGTCCCAAAACCTGAGTGGTATAGACACAATGAATATTTTAACTATCACAAAATTAAATGTCATTATATAAACTATTATACAAGACTAAAGCATTATATCCAAGATTTTATTTACAAAAGATACATCAAGCTAGATCCAAGAGTACCCATGTTTGAAAATCATAGTTTAAGGGTATGTCGATATGTCTTTCTTGAGCTTAATCAAGCCACTCCTTTTCCAAGTCAAAGGCATAACATTCCATCCATTTCTCACAAACCTATTTTAAATAAATTCATTTTCAACCAATCCATACTCAACCAACCCACATTTGACAACCATGATCTACCATCCATCTTTGATGAGCCTATCTTCAACCAAAAAACTATCTTTGATTAAGATCCCATTTTTTATCAAGCTCCCATTTTTAACAAAGCTCCCATTTTTTACCAAGATCCTATCTTACACCAAACCTCCTTCAACCAACAGAGCCTATCCATCATTGGAAAATAACATATATTTATTTCATTACCTAAGATTCTACATTTCTAAAAAAACTCTTCATCCTAAATCCATCATTTCTAAATGCCCAGTGAAAAAAGTATTTGGGGATAATGCAATACAGCATGCCCTCCTTATGGCCACCTCCATACTAAGATCAAATTTATTATATAATTTTTTTTTACAATTTTTTTTACATTATAAGCAATTTCATCATCAACAATAACCACATCAAAATATCAATTTGAAAATATTAGTGAACCTTTTATGGATATCGAGGAAGTTTCATTTGGCATCAATGTAAGTTCCCTTAGTATCTTCTATGAAGATCATGCAGCATGTTCTCCTTCCATAAGTACTACCCTTCCTTTTCCCATCCAATATACTAACATCATATTTGCTACACATTTTAGTTGGGATCCAAAGAAATAGACATCATAAGACTTATTCTATGATGGTATATTAGTTTCAACATCTATGAAGATCCAAGAAAACATCCAATTTGAATAAATACTCCCTAGTGAAATATTGTTTGAGGCTCTAGGGTGAAATCAAAATAAACAATATCTTATTGGTGAAAATATCTTCAAGACACCCATAGATGAGTAAATCAACTCTTCATTTCTTGATGAAGATAATATCAAAAATAATGAAAACATCAAGCCAACTAGGAGAGAAATAACTTGGAATGATTTTCCATTTATAATCTAAGAATGAATATTAACTCCTATGTTACATGATTATTATGTTAATCACGTAGGATGACACTATAACAAGTTATTTCATGATTTTGAGATCACATTTGATGCACATCATAGCAAATTTGAATATTTTGGATTTACCAAGGTATTAAACACTATCAATATAGACCTATCTTATTTTGATTTTGTAGTATTTGGTGGTTAGTCAGTAGCAGTTGGGTAAGAGATATTGGTTTTTGTATATATGGTGAAGTCATTATTCCCTAGTGTTTAATATTATTTAATAGTATCACTTGTAACCCTTACAAGGAAAGGGTTCCTAATTCCATGATGATAAAAATAACTCTTAGAAGATTTCTAGAGTTAAGCTTTACCATCAGGAATATTAATGTGGGTCTATTTGATAACTATATTTTCCCAAGGAAAACCAAAATTAATATAGAACGTTATCAAATAAATTTATATTTGGATGTATTTTTTCAACAAGGATTTCCTAATATGGAATGATACTCTAGATGGTTTGTTAATAACTTTTAGTGGTCCTAACAACCTCATCCTGGTCAAGTACTATTCAAAGTAAATAACAGAACTAAAATTGAGATTGAATAGGAAATCTGGTAAGAATGATAGAGATTGTTTTAAAAAGGATTGGAATAGAAATAAAAGCAAAAGTTATGCATCTCATGGCCTTTCATTAGGTTCAAATGTAGATAAATCCAAAATATATATATAAACAAAAATAAATTAACTTGTTGTCTACAACTACCTTGACATTTGGGGGCATCATGTTTACAATTACATTTCACATTTCCCTTATTGCATTTAATTTTTCCATCATTTACATTTTGTCTTGCATATTAGATGTTGTGTTTTTTGGTTATTTATTTGTTAGTTCGCATAACACAAACATTCAAAATGCAACATATCATATCATTTCATTTTTCATATAACCCTATTATCTCATAGAAAACATTCTCAAATTTAGCATTACATTGGTTCTTGCCTTATTTATTGAAAGTAGAGTACATATATTTTACCTAAATCTTTTTGAAAATTTTAGAAAATACTATCCCAAAGCATAGTCTAGATGCTTATCCATGACAAAGTCTCCTCTTACAGTTCCTTCTAAGAAGAAAACATTAGCATGTTATAAAAAAAGAAATATGGTAATTTTACTCACCTATCTTGGTCTTCGATGATAAGCCCTTGCATCTTACTAGTTGCATGGAGCCAAGACTTGGGGGTAAAATCATTACAAATAAAATGACACCCTTATCTAAAGCTTTTAAAACATTAAATTCAAATTCACTTCTCTCTTCCTTTGCTAATCTTTAGTGTTGAGCACTCGCATCTCACTAGTTATGTGGGATTAGCATTGGGGGAGATGCCCTTACTTGCCTATGTATAGCCTATGGTGATGAGCCCATGTGTCTTCCTAGTCGCATGGGGATACATGTAGGGGGTCACAAAGAAAATTATAAAATATTAAATCAAAAGGTGTCCAAGAAAAATTTCTTCAAACAACTTATCTATATGTCTATGTTGAAAAGGGTAACTTTATCTCATTTACTAATTCTTTTTGGGCTAGTTCTCTCTAGACACATCTAATAAAGTTAGTATTTTTGAGTTTAGCAAGAAGTATACTTTTACCTTTGATTATAAGGATTAGGTCACATTCCTTTTCCATTCAAAATTTTGATTTTTGGTTTTCATCTTCACCACTTCATACTTATCATATTCCCAATTTCATTCTTTTGCTACAAATTGAAAGTCATATGTTGTGTAAAGAAAAGCACTAGGTCATCACCTGTAAAAAAATTGTTATCACATTCACACAACTTCATGCATATGTTAAATCATTTTCATATATCAAAAATAAAAACAAACACACCTATTGTCTATATTGACCCTAGCTACTTGGGGGCATCATGTTTTAGCAATCCATTTTATACTCCCACATTTATCATTTATCATTTTCCATTTGTTAGTTGTTTATCCTATAGTATGTTAAGTTTAGGGTTGATATTCCTACATGTGAACCACATATTTTCTCATGATAAATTTAAAAAAAAATTATATTCATTATTTTAAAAATCCTAAAATACAAAAAAAATAAAATTATTATAATAACAACCCAAAAAATATATGTTACACACTTCTACCATTATAGCTAACTTACACATCATTCACTCATTCTTGCGTGGGTCAATCATGCATATTTTTCACCCAACACTCAAACACTTCATCAATTTCCCACTTTCTCATCACTTCCCATATTGGGACAACTACATCTAGTCTGATATCCCCACATGGACTTTGTCTAAGTGGATTATGTAGGTATCACTTAGATACATGGGGTTTATAGGGTCAAATTGGCCACAATCTTACTCATCATCTATTTACCAAAATGTTCATTATCTTGTCCTTATGATTCTTCATCAATTTTTTGGTACCTAGCCTAGATCTTAGCTATAATTTTAAAGCTCTTGCTTCAACCGTTAAGTCTTTACTTACAAATTTTTTTGCTCAATCATATGTTTGTTTTCATTTTTGTCTTGTTCATTTTATATCCCTAACCATTAATTTGGTTATTTTTTCCATTTTCTATCCCTAACCATTAAGTTGGTTATTTTGTCCATTTCTATACCTAACCATTAAGTTGGTTATTTATTAATTTTTCTATCCTTAGCCATTAAGTTGGTTATTTAATCCATTTTATCCATTGACTTTAATCCATTTTATCCATTGATTTTAATTCATTTTATCCGTAACCTTTCACATGGCTATTTCCTTTTTTATTTACTTTATCCATTGTGATTGTTTTTCAATGAGTCAATTATTTATCTTTAGATTTACTATTTGTTCATTTGTTTGTGTATCATATTTGCTTAATACTTTTTAATCAATATTTTATATGTTTATGTCATTTAGATTACTTTTGTTTTCAAATCTTGTTTTAATTATTATTTTCTATGTTCTTGAAAATATTATTTTGTGAATTGCATAATAGTATGGTTATGGTTTTGATATATCATGACATAATTTAATTTTACATAATTTATTCTTTCTTTTGTTCATGTGCCTAAAACATCAAAATTCATCATGATTATTCAATATCATTAGTGGTAATGTGTTTTATGCTATATTACAAATCAAGTTGCTCAAAATTCTTTATTTTTGGAAATCCAATACAAAGAACTTTAAAAAAAAAGTAAAGGAGCTATGTCACATTCTAATCCATATATAAACCCAATCATACATCACAACATCCACAATCCATAAGTCATATGATGAAATAATTAAAACATTCTAGCATAAATCAAATTGTAAGAAATATAAATAGTGCTAAATTTATCCATACATATGTCAATCATGCATAAATTCCATATAAAATAAATAAACATTCCATAATATCCATCCACATAAGACAAGGTCTCATATTAATCATGAATATATATATCAAATGTGTCTATATAAAAAGATACATCTCAAACTATATACATCTATGAACCAATCCATCATCTAAACATTATGTCATGTCTCATGATATCCCTTTGAAGGAGTGTATGGTCTCAATAATAGCTCTTCACATCATGGTGTGCTTGATGGATGACCCATCACATGTTGTACCTAACCCACTTATCTATCTAACTCAATCTAATGTACTAATGTAGATCATCTCATAGAGTACTCTCTAAGATATATTGCCCTTTGAGAATGTGCCACAGCCTCCTCATATAAGCTCTTATAATATGTGCCATGATCCATGTCCCTCATCACCCTATCTAATGTTGAAATTTTTACCTATTTAGCTAGTAATATCCTTGCCTCTACTAGTTTAGTATTAGTAGTGTCTCTCTCCTATCTATAGCATTGTGTTAATATTATATAACTTAGAGTCTAGGTATCCACATCATGTGTCACAACTAATTTATCCATGTCATCTCTATATATCCCATCAACAACATCTTATAACCTATCAACCTTGGACTATAATCATCTAATATTCATAATTTGGTCTCCTCATCATCCACCACTCCTTATAATTTGGACACCTCCCTGTGTAACCCATCTATCTCCTTGTTACAAGATTTGATCTCCTCATGGATTTTGTCCACAAGAGACTGCTCCTCTCAATATCTTAGAGTGAATGAAGAAATAATAGCATCTTTTTTATCTATTTGAGTTTCATTTTCTACTCTCATAACTACATCCTCCTTGTTGTTAATAATTATTAGTGTAATCTCCCCTCTAACCCTTTGTTCTATATCAAAATACATATTTGTGTCCACATATATGTCAACCCTTGACTCACGTAATATCTCAACATCCTCCATGTCTATAATCTCGACATCATGCAATTGACTAATATCCACTGCACATCCTATACCTTGTGCTCATGATCATACCCATCTCCTATAAAATTTCTCCTAATCTAGGCTCCCAATCTTGTGTTTCATGGCTACCTAGTCAAGCTAGCCACCAGTCTATGTTTCCATGTCCATAGTGGTACATATGTTATAGTCAATCTCAATAGACATTGTTAGGCCCACCAAGCTACATAACCATTCATAACTCCTACATCAATTACATCTCTCTGATCACTCCATCTCATAGTTTGTAGCTATGATCAGATATGATCAACTATTGTTGGATCAATACTCATACCCCACTATTCTCTCTCTCTCTCACTAATCATTCAAATACATATGGACCAATTATTATATGTTATCTAACCCCAAACTAGCTCATCACCCTATCTAGGCAATATCTCTCTACATTTTAATCATGTGTCTCAATAATGTAGCACTGAGTCATCATATAGTCCATATGTAAGTCATCATGTGCTCATTAAAATACAATCTCTTTGTAAGGTCTCTAAGTGATTTGGTCATCACCTATCTCATCAATATCCCTCTTTTAAATTTCCAGATCACCTAAATGTGGTATGTGAGTTCCAATAATTATATTCCACCTATATTCCAATGGCTCATCAACATACTAAGTGCTTATGTTTCCAACCAGCCTCTCTATAGCATTGTGCTTCTAGTACCATACTTGTAGTAATGTTGAAGGTTCGATCTCCCTCCCATTTATATAAGCTAAATGATGCAAATCCTGGTAAAGGTATGCTAGTATGCATGGACCCCATGTAAATCACTCACCCATCTCCATCATATATCCAATCACATCTAATATATCAATAGGAAATTACCTCTTTCTCTTATTAGGTAGAATAATGCCATTGACAACATCCATAAGCATAATCATCAAGAATCCATCTCTAATTTAGTAAAATAATATACAACCATACTGCCCCTAACAGTAGGAATCATACCATCAACAAAAAATTTATACAATATAATCTCCTATGGAACCTTTTCCCAATATACCCATCCCCATCATATCAGAACACCCATATTATTATAAACATCCTCTAATGTGAATTTCATCTCTCCTATTAGCAAGTGAAATGTACTAGTCTCACTATGCCATCTCTTAGCAAGTTTTGTCAATAGCACCATGTCTGATCGAATCTTTGGTATCTTCACAATGTAAGATAAACTCGTAGCCTCAAGAGCTTTGAACTCATACTCTATAAAACTAGTTATCTATGTCATCACTCCAAGCCTCCACTCCCATGTCATCAGCACTAGTAATACCTCCTAAAAATCAAACACTTTAGCATCTAATTAATTTTACTTAGCATAAAATTCAAACAATCCCTATGTTAAAATCATTCAAAAAAAACTAAAAACACTATCAAATCAACATTTACAATCAATTTGTTCATATGTTCTTCTCATACAACTTGTTTATATTTTCTCAAATCTTCTTTTTCTCTTTCAAATCTCATTTTCACTTCTATAATAAACATTTTTCTACTAACTTTTGTAATTTTTCTTCTAAACCATTCAATTTCATCTTTTCTTACTCACAATCTTCCTTAAAACAAATTCATTATGTGTTTAGATAATTTTATGACCCACTCTTACGATTTCACTTCTCTAATTTGCAATTTTATGACTATGAAACTATAAAATTATCCCTTATGTCCAATTTCTACCTCTACAATGATTTTTCTACATTGTCTTATGAATTCACTTCTACATTTGATGAATTTGCAATTTCCTCTAATGAATTCACAAATTTTGTTGTCAATTTTGTAGAGAGGCCATCTATGAATTCATTTTGGTCAACTTTAAGTCCTAATAAATGACATTAAATGCAAAAAAATAAAAGCAAAATCTAACTTACCAAAGGTGTGCTCCTCTCAAGTCTTTAAAATCTCCTCACTCACTCTGAACGATGCTCATGTTGTGTAATGTGATCCATTTTTCCTCCAGGACCTCAGAGTAAATCTCTTCAATCAAATTCTCTTAGAAAATAGCTTTGACAATTAAATTTTCAAAAATGAATTTATATAACCCATTTCTTCTATTTATATTTTTATCCCATCTCAAAAATTCCCCCCCATCCCTCCATTATAATTATTCATCTTCCATTTTGACTTCAAATTTCAAGATATATTAGATCATCTTATTCCAATTTTTTCTCAAACCCTTGAAACCATAAATTTATCATTATAATTTGAAACTCAATATATTTAATCTATCTTTAGATCCATAACTTATTATTACTGGGATATATTGTTCCCATAATCACTCAATTTACCCTTACATCATTATCAAACACTAAGCATGCAATCTTGGAATGGTAAACATATCATTTTCTTATTAATACTCTAGTTTTAATTAACTCAAGAAAACATATTTACACAACCTAAATATCACAAGTTTGACATTGATTCTAAGATAAGTTCTTTTATTTTTCATCCAAATCACTTTGTCAATTTCCTCTTTTTATTGATTTTGAGTGTGTCTATTTTATCACACAAGCCCTCAAGGTGGCATCATCATACTTATTCCCATTCATTTGGGACAACTTTATCCTTCTTAATAATCAATTCTCTACTTCTTCTATTCTTTAAAATAGTATTTCTTCACAACACTCTTTCAAAGAGGGGAAAATGTAGACACCTAAATTATTTTTAGTGTTAAAATACATCTAAAACATATTAATAATTCTTCTTAAAATAATTCATGACATCTCCCTCCAAATTAAAATAATTAAATAAATCAAATTAAGCAATTATGCACACTTTAAATCCTTATTTAAATATATAATTTGGATTTTACACCTCACCCAACAACTTCCACTTTATTCTCCCTCACATGCTGACTCATCCAAACCAAACTCACAACTTCATCAACCTCCTTTGATTCATCCCTTGAGTTATCAATAAGTTTTACTCGTTCCTACTGACTCAGCTAACCATTCCCATACTTTTCTCAACCATTTAAAAAGGTCATCATCTTCATAGGTGAGGACTTATTAGCCATCATTGATTATTTGGATCATTTAAGAAATCTAAATAATCCTCCATCGTTGAATCTTTCTCCAAAAAATTATAAATAATCTTGAAAAATATCATTTTCATGTATCCTAACTTATTCTAATGAAGTTATATTCAATTTACAAGTAAAACAAATCGAATCAAAGCATCTAAAAACTCTTTTTATACTAAAACACTTCTCATTTTGCTTTGCATTAGAAGAGTGAGCAACCATATTATTGAAGAGAAAATCAAGTTTACATTGCAATGGAGGAAACTTTCATATTTAAAGAATAAGTGTGTGTTTAATTTTTTCTTTTTTTGTTGTTCTATCTTAGGTTGAATTTAGCTTAGATTAAGATTGCATAATTAGTTGATTTATTAGCATTTTTAGATTTAGTTCATATACAAACACATAATTTTTACCAATCTTTGTACATGCTTAAGGTTTTGTTAATATCATGTGGAGAAATGGCACCATGGAATCACTCAAGTATTGACAGTGGAAATCAAATTGTACAATTGGTGTGAAATGGTATAGGATAGTTGAGATTCAAAGAAGTTATTATGGTGAAGTCATCTTTTGTAAGATCAAGAATTGTTTCAATTTTCACCATAAACTTTTGATATAGTTTTTTTGGGAATGTTCAACTAAGTGTGAGGAATTTAACTTCCAAAATATGGGGAAACCATTTCTTAATGTTCCAAACCACAAAATGAGCTTGTTGGATATCCATAGAGTTGAAGAAAAAATAATGATTTCATATGGAAAGGAATCAATAACTAGTATCAAACTTACAAAAGTGGTTGTAGGCTCAAAATTAAAGATGGTGGATACAAAATGAATATAGGTAATAGTGGTTACAATTCTAGATTTTGAACCTGAAATTACCATACTAAAAGAGTGTATAATTATAAAACAAGTTGAAAATAGGTGTTTGTACCCCAATAATGGATAGGGTAAATCTATAGTTGGGTAGGCTAAACTCTACAACATGGACAATGAAGAACATGGAACATGTACCTCTAATAATACACCTAAAGTGATGATTATGTTATTATATATGTTGCAATTTAAAACCTATCATAGTGTAAGGATACCCATATCATTGGTATGTGAATCTGTAACTTATTACTAGCAAAGATAATAATAGCTTATAATTTCAAGGCAACATGTTTACAAAAAATAAAGACAACTACAAGTGAAAATCATATTTATTTATTTCCTAAATTTTTATCCTTTTTTACTATTAAGTGGTCAGCAAGTTGATTTCCCACTTAAGATTATCTTTATTCAATTATTGGTCATCTAGCATGTTGATTTTCTAAGCAAAACTACTTGCAATGCCCAAGGATTTTCATTGTTGTTTTTTAAACCATTTTTTATGATAACACCATGAGAATTTTGGTATAGTTTGTATTTTAACTTTGATAACCTAAAAATCAACCTTTGATTGAAGGTTTCAAATGAACTTCATGGGATGGAATTTTTCCTTAAGGATAATCCTCTCAAGAAGTTGATAATCAAGCTAGGAAAGAAGATTTCAGACGTAGCATTCCTTAAAATATGTTAGGATCAGAAATTTTTTCCTAATTTTTTCAATGTTAACCATTATATTTACTGTTATAGGAATAATTATTTTTCTAGGCAAGTCTCTCACTATTAAGATGCATGATCTGCCAACTCAAAGCAGATATCACCCATGTGTCTTCTAGATTTAAATATTTACACCTTGATCTTGTTTCTTCTTTGAGGATCAATATGTGGATCAGGATAGACATCTCCTCCTATTTGAGATTAGAAGGATTAAAATAATAGTTAGAATGTAGGAAGAAAAGAATTTTTTACAACATCTCCAAATCTCTTTGAACTTGCCACCTTTTTTGGGAATGTTTCTCCAAACATCAACCCATTTCATAAATTTTTATAACTCTCTCTAAAATGTTTGCAGTTCATTTTTATTATAAGTAAGAGTTATTTGATCTTAGAGCATTTTGTATTTCCTCATCTCTGCCCTCAAACAAGTCTAAGCTTCTTCATTCCTCTTAACAAGATCTATGTAAACTTGATTTAGTCTCACCCCATCTATCTGACAATAAATAATTTGCTAGTTTTTTTACCATTGAAAGTGCTCTCTACTTAACAATGTTATAATCAACTCATTTATTTTTAATTCTTGGTCCTAATAGTTTAATTGGATCATTATGTTTTTCCTTTTTTGTGCAAGCTCTTCTATATTCTTCAACCTGCTCCATGTTGTCTTAGTTTTCAACACCAATATTCCTTCCTTGGATTCAACTAAGCATATTCCAAGTTCAACTTTATGATATTGCTCTATCCATTTTATAGACATTTTCATATCTAGCATTAATTACCATAATATTTTTATATTTTAATTTTTCTCTCTTAATCATGTACCTTATTCTTTCTTTCCTAACATCTTTCCAAACCTCCACTCTCATTATATGAGCTTAAAATCATTTTACCTTTGAAATGGTGCATTATCTGACATCCTCACCAACTTGACCTATACACTATTCTTTATCTTCAAATTTGTGTCTTTAAAATCATCTCGAGTCAATTTTTATACACTTATAACTCTTTCCACATATTACATATGTTCATTTGAAAACTTATCCTCTAAGTTGTACTATTTCTCATACCTCTGGTCACCTAGATATTCAACATCAAAATTTATTCTCTAATTTTAAAGATTAATAAAACTCTAACGAGTCTTTTGATCATACTATAACTTTTGACTCTTCCTCCCTGTTGGGACTCATTTTTTCTTGCCTTACCCCAACCTATAATACTCACAAACCTATTAACGAGTTTGTCAATGCATGAAATAATCTAACTCTTCCCTTTACCCACACTCCTTTTATTTGTAATTTTGAAAACTATTCTTGAATATCTTCAAATTAAATTAATATGGTGAGTTCACTCACACATAGATCTATAGACAGTTAGGAGAAAAAAATTGTCAATTTATCTAATATCTCATTAAATAGGCACTCTTTCAATATTTTAAAAAAGGGACTGGGATTCATTGCTACCCCAAAACATATCCCTAGAGAATACTTATTGGTAGAGATTGAAAATGTGTTGAAGGTATTACCACATAATTTATCTGAGAGAGTTAGATAAGATTATGTCTTAGCTTTGAGGAAATTCAAACCCCCAAGATCAAACATCTCAAGAGAAGAATGGAATGCCTTGAAGAACCTCAATAGGAATGATTATATTATCATCATGAAATTTGATAAAGGGAATGCAATTGTTATTTTAAAAAAGAGAGATCATATTTAAAATTTATTTGACTACTTACAAAATAGTGGGTGCTATAGAGAGTTAACTTCTAACCTATATCTAAAATCTATAGATTAGTTATGAAAATTATTAATCAATCATCCCTATGTGAAAACATTAAAAAGCATCTTATTCCCAAGAAATTTATCACCCCTATAATTCATGGTGCCCTAAATATTTAGAAGGAAGGGATCCCTATTTGGCCTATCATTGATACCACTGACTCCTCAACTTATGCCTTAGCCTCTTTCTTGGCCTACAAGTTAAAACTTTGATGTTTATTTTATCAAGGATAAGAAAATATCTAACATGGAGATATTAGTGAGTTTTGATGTCATGTAGATCTTCACAAAGATTCTTATTTCCAAAACAATCAAGGTACTTAACAATAATGTACATGAGGAGACTACTTCTCTGATAACACTATCCAAAGTCTACTTTCTTTTCTTTCTTATGAGTTGTTTATGAGAAAATAGAGGGTGTTGCAATGGGATCCCCTCTCTCCCCTATAGTGTCCAATTTTTTTATGGAATGTTTTGAATACCTTTCTCTTAATTCCTTTCTTTTGAAACCCACTTGGTGGAAATTTTAAGTAGAAGACACACATGTCAATTAGCCATGTGGATTAGATAAATTAGAGGATTTTCATACCCACTTAAATAATTTTGTCAATTTCATCAAGTTTACAAAGGAATTATAAGATGAAGGTAATATTACCTTCTTAGATGTCCTCCTTTATATAAAATCTAATGGTTCTTTCTCATGAAAGGTTTATATAAAAAATACCCACATAGATCTCTACCTACAGGTGAACTCCCACCATGATAATTCTCAAAAAATAGGGGCCTTTAAAATCTCAAGTATGAGAGTGTTAAGAATTTTTAATGATGATCACTTATAGGATGAGATCAAACACTTGACTAAAGTATTTTAATTAAATGGTTACAAAAGGAAATAGATTGCTAAATCCTTCAAATTAGTTAGGAATATACTTATTAGACTGAGGATTGTGAATGACAAATTAAACAAACCTACAACTTTCCTCCCATATTTGGAAGGAATTCCTAATAAAATTTCAAAAAAATTAAAGATAAACAATATCCATACCATTTTTCTCCCTCACAAAAATCTTAGAACTTTGATCAAGTCATCAAAATATAAATTAGAAAAAACTCTTAGAAATGGAGTTTAAAAAAATTATTGTTCTTATAGAGTGTCATTTATTAGTGAGACATGTTATTTCATCAACATAAGGCTCAATTAACATGATGTAGATATTAATAAAGAAAGGTTTGATAAATTTGGCCTTAGAATAACATTCTTTCAAAATTCATCATATTTATACATAAGATACCAAGGTTCTATCCATAGAGAACCATTACTTCAAACATCATCTACGGGAAGAAATATAAATTTTCAAGTATGATAACAACCTTAACAAAGATAGTGGTCTTGATTTAAAACAATCTTGGAGACCTATCATTAACTTAATCAAAAAACATTGACTTTATTTCAAACATCTATCTTGTTTGGTTTTATCTATATTCTCTTTATCCTAGTGTAATATTTGTTCTCCAACTAGTTCCTCTCCTCCCCCATCCCTTTTTGGGAAATGTTGAGGTCAACATACCCCCCATTTATGAGTTAAATATGGAACCTTATACAATTCTAAATCTTAACTCTAAAAAGTTGAAATATTTTGTAGAAGATTTATATTTAAAGATCATCCACACCTGATGAGGGTGGCCTTTTGTTAATGATCCCACTTTAAATTTTGCCTAATGTTTCTAATAGTATATCTTCATGTTTCATTTATACATTTCATGGGACCACTTATCGAGTGGATTCCACTTGGATTTTATATATTAATCTTCATTCAATATTTCACTAACCTTTGGTCTATAGGGACCCTAGATTAAATCCATGTGTTGAATGTCTTGAAACCCTCCTTCGATAAACCCTTAATTAGATCCTTTATTTTAAATTTGAATTTTTTGGAAGCAAAGTTGGTGGGAATAATTTAGGAATTACAATGAACTAAGTTAAGTTTTTATGCTAAGACCTAATTTTGTTTCTCGACACAACCAAGCCCTAGCCTAGAAATCATGTTTGATTCCTTTATATTTTGCCCCCCTTTGTTCCCTTTTGTTTTAAATCTATGTGTAGGGTCCTTTACTTTCCTAACTCAGCCTTACTGTATGTTTCATGGCCCCTTTTGGAACTTATCCTAGCATCTTAGTCATAAGACCTCATTCATGTTTTTTTAACATAAACAAGACCTTAGCCCTAAGACTTTAGCCTAAGTCTTTACATTGTCTTGAGTTCTAACTTAAATTTCTTGATTCTTCATAGGATTGATAGTTTGTCCTTCATCAAGTAAATTTTATCAGATAGAGTGAAAGTGACATGTTGAAAAAGGCTTTAATCCATTGAGCCAATCTTTCTCAATCATTTAGATCGCAATTAATGGCTCATAGAAATGCAAATGGATATTGACACTCTACAAACTATTCACAGGATCAATAGGGTCAAAGCTTTGAATCCCTATGGGATCACCACATGGCACTCCCACGTTCAAGTTCAATATCAAAAGAACTTTAGGATAAAATCTTGTGTTTTAATTTTTTAAACATTCGAGGGGTTATTGCTTTATTATGTTTCAAAGAGTTAGGCTCGTAACTTAGTCTAACTTTGTATAAGGCCCCAAGCTAACTTGGTTCACTTTATGACTATAAGGACCAATGGCATGTGTTTATTTAGATCATGATCTATGGTTTACGCTTACTCATAGGAAAGATCTGATGGAGAATATTAAACACAAACTTCTATGGGACCAACTACATTTGATAATTAAAATTGACACTCCTAGACCCATCATTTGATGACCATAAGGCCATCATTAATGTTTGTAAGGCCATCAAATTTTAACCCTATTTGGAGAAGATTTTAGATCTTAATTTTGATATTCATGTGAACTTCGGTGATGCCCATAAGGCCATCATTGGTGTCTATGAGACCGTCAAAATTTAGCATAAGAGCCCATTTTACCCAGGAGATAAATATTCCTAAGTCTTGTTTCTCAATGAAAAAATTGGTCTTCCATAGATTAATCTAGTTCATTCAAATCCATGTCTAAACTTTGGATCCTTATAACTAAGTTTAGATGTGCATAGGCTAAGCTTGAATATCAAGCTAGAATCTAGTCATGTTTTTAAACATTCAACCAAACCTTAATCTATATATGCCCCCATGTTCTTTTAAACCCAAAAATATTAGTATAAAAAAATGTCCCATTACCTTAAAACTTATTTTTTAAACTTTTAATCTAAAGTTTTATCTAGTTTATTAACATAGTATAACACTAGGTTAAAACCTTGCATTAAATCCTTTTGTTATTTAGGGCCCCATTTATAATGTGTTTTAAACTTAGCCCAAATAGTTTGGTCTAACATATTTCATGTTTATTAGGCACTAAATATAACTATAGCCTAAAGTATTTAACCTGACTTCCTTTTATACCCTGATGTTGATTAAAGTTTGTGTACATTCATAAGATCAATGGTTCACACTTCAAGGGTGATGAATATCAGATGATGTAAAACCAGGATGGATTTAATCAACAAAGCTATATGTAAGTGTGAGACCACCTAATCAAAAACTTAGGATATTTGTTTAATATATAATCCAAGAAACAAGAATAACACAATTGTAATAATGTTATCTCTGAGAAGAGATGTTTTATTGATCAAATTTATAGATCCAAACATATGCCTATCTCTAAGAAGAGATGTCTGATTGCCTTTCTGGGATACATCTATTTTTATACATAATTTGAATGTATGATTAGGATGTGGAAGGTCACAAATATTGAGGGAGATGGATTGGTTTGACTTCCATGATTTACAACATTACAAAATTTGAGAAATTACTATTTTTAAAAACTTACTATTTTTAGACTACACTATTAAAATTGAAATTTAGGACACTTCAATTGGGATTTATAGTTTATAACCCAATTGAGCATAGATCTATTCCATATCATCTCATTCTCCTCATTCTTATATTTCCAACGATTCAAATGGGGAGTCAAACGGAGCTATGGGGTAAAGGTTATGGCTCTCAAAAGTTCTACCACCAATTGGGGTAGAACTATCACCCAAATTGTCACCTAAAATGTTGCTCATATCACCACCACATGGTGAAAGCATGATAATATGTAAACTAGAGATGTGCAAATTTTTGAAGGCCCATAGAACTAATAAGTGGTATGACTATGAATCCTGATATGGATAGGAACTAACAGCATGCAAGTCTCAGGATCAAAATTAATGGCCCCCATTGATCCATACATGAATATCAAATGGTACAAAATGAAAGGATGATTTTAAAAGGAAACAACTATTTCTTCAAAGACATTATGAAAAGTGCTATGAAAACTGCCAGCAAGATGCCACATTGATGTCGCATAGGCACAAGATGACAAAACTAGAGATTTTGTGGGCTCAAAAAGGAAAACATATAAATGCAAAGGTTTAAATCAAATCCAAGGCATGAATTCACCTTAATCCAAGTAAATTATCACCATTAAAGCTACAAAAAAATCCCTAACCTCTACTTAAATCCCTAATTTGATTATGGGTTAACCACAGTCCAACCATAAGATCATAATTGTTCTAGATTAAGGTAAAAATAGGTTTTGAAGGGGCCCCGAAACCCTTTACAACAGATAAGATATAAACCTTAAGCACACCCAGGAAACGAAATAACCTGGAGCCAACAAAGCAAAACCAAATTAACCAGTAATCTAAAAACAGCAGACAAGAGCTAGATAAACAATAACTAATAGTTATTATTTTTTTTACAAGACCGAAGTTTCATATCTAGAGGAGGAACCAAAGGCTTAGATTTTTTCCTCTTAACAGTAGTCCAGCCATCCTCTACCTTAGCTACCTCAGCAACCCATTCCTCAGACGGCCAAGAATCATGAAGCCCAGGAGGTGACAAAACCTCAGCCAAAACCTTAGGAGAACCAGCCAACAACTGGCTCCTAGGAGAATCCATCAAAATAGGTGGAGGAACCACCACCTCCTCAGAAATCGGTTCAGGAAGATTACATAATCCAATCTCCACTGAACCTTCAACAGGAACAGTCTCCAGCTGAGACTCTAAATCCGTCAAAGTAGATAAGATACTCTTTTCATTCTCATTCTCAGAATCGGTTGAAGCTTCCTCAGGTTGTTCTGCAATATAGTGATCATGATCAGCTTCAGCACACCAAGAAGGTGGTCTTCTGGGTCTGGATTTCCTTGCAGTGCACCGAGTAGCAACATGCCCCGTCATGTGACACTTTCTACATCGAAAAGGTAGCCCTTCAAAATCTAACATTTGCGTCCAAGATCCCCTAGGGGAATCCAGACAAATCACCTCAGGAAGTCCCTTAGAGACATCCACCTCAACCATTAGGCGAGCACAGGTCGATCTGCAATACCTCTTGGTTTCTGCGTCCACGAATAAAAATTCCCCTATAGCATTATCGATAGTTTTAAACACCGATTCATGCCATAGATGCAATGGAAAATTAGGGAGCCGAACCCAAACAGGGATCTTGTTGAAAGTTTCCGTTACAGGATTGAAATCCATGTGCCACCGTTTGGCGAAGAGAGGGTATTTACCCTGCCAAAATAAATTTCTATTGGAGAGAATAGTCTTCCTGTCCTCAGCAATGTGAAACAAAGCTAAAAAAAACCTTTACCACAGGGATAGATTTCAACATTTCCATCAATTAGTGGCAGCCATGTCTGGGATATCTAGCCATGTAAATCGGCAAGAGATGGCCAGAAGCCATGAAATCTATAAATAGCCATAGACTTAGAAAAGTACTCAGCCTGATCAAAGATTTCTTTAACAATATCAGGATCAAGATTAACCCTGACAGGTTTTAAAGCACTTATAGGTGATTCGCTTAGTCTCCCAGCAGAAGCCTGGCATTTCACATCATGGATTTCAGCTTCAAATGCAACCACGTCTGCATAAGTTCTTCCCTTAGACTCAGGGATAGACCCAAAACCAGGGAAACCATTTTCTGAATCTGTGATTGGAGAAGAACCCCCTTCCACAACTAGGATCCTATCCCCATTCGCTGGTAAAGACTCTACCACGCCAGCCGCCAGATCAACAGCAGACTGGACCAAGATGGATTTTTGCGCTCGCGCCTGTGTGCCCGCAGCGTTCAAATTCTCCATACGTGCGCAGGGAGCAGGGGGCATACGTGTGCTGGGAAAAATCATAAGATCATAATTGTTATCTGAGTAAGTATGAACTAATCTAGAGACAATTTGTGGATCAGTGTTGAGTAGTTTTCAATATTTATAGTCATGGCATCCTAGAGGCAACATAAAGAAGACATAGAGATGCATTTGACTATAGAATTTGAAGGGAGGGTCTTTAAAGACATAGTACTTAATGTTGTGTCCTTGAACACTGGGGAAAATAATTGGTCTAAGATATTTTGGATAATTAAGGAGTTGTAACCCATAACTAAAGAGGAAGAGAATATTGAAGCCTTCTATATGAGGTATTAAAACTTGGTTTTATCACAAATGGTGAGCCTTCACCATGTAGTAGCTAAATCATAGGTACTCCACCATATTGATATCTTTCTTCTTGTCTTTAAAGAATGTAAAATTAAAAAGGGCATGCTAATTAATGAGTGTACCCATAAATTCATTGTCTATGTATCCCCCATTGTATTTGAGATCTACTACAAGATCCCCAAGCCTTGGGTAGATGTTCCTACACTTGTTAAATGGGATAAGAAAAATGACCTCAAGGCCATCCTAGCACTCTAGCTATATTCTAGAAGCCATGTGTTTTTTTACCCTAGTAGAAACATTCCTATCAGCCAATTTTGACATAGAATTTGAGTGATAATGACCTTAATGAATAAACTCTTTATAATCCCCATGACCACTTATGTTGATAGCATATGGGTGCCCCTGGTCTATTACATGATTGAAAATGAGCTAACTCCCCCTATTGGTGAGATTATCAACACATGTTTATGTAAACATATCTATGTAGTCCAAAAAGGGGATAAAAGAGAATTATATATGATGTCCTACCTCCTAGATGCCTTGCTTGACATAATTCAGATCCCTAACTTTAGGGGATGGTCTCTTGAGAGGACACAGATAGTGTCCCAATTTTACTCCAAGTTACATATCTTTAAATATAGATAACATATTCATTTTATATGTGATTTCATCTATCCTCATTTGAATGAATCCTTAACAAGGACCTCTATACCAAAAAATAGCCCATTGGCAAAAAAATCCATTGAATCCATTGGAGACATATGGTTTTACTTAGACTACACGTCATACAAATTGAAGGAACATAATTCACTCAATTAAGTTTACTAGTCCACATTCCAAATAAATTAGTTGAATAGGAAGTTGTATTTCAAATATGATATGGTATAGATGGTGTTTATAGAGAGAAAAAGAAAGGGTTACTACATATTCTACCCTTTGTCATTGGTAGAACTGTCTTCCAGTATTGGAACAACATTGAAGATGCTACTAGACATAGAGCCTCCTTCAAATTGTAGCATGATGACTTAAGGCAATGGGACCCAAACGATAGGGTCAAAAATCATTTGAAAGCCAAACAAATAAATGTGCCTTATGAGCATCACCCAGGTGCTTATGATAATATGTACACAAAAGCTTCATCCTTCTATGAAGTCATAATAAGGTTGAAGAAATTCAACATCAACCTACAAGCAAGGTTGATGTAATATCTGAAGGGAAGTGATGACATTTGGCAACTTAATCTAAGATAGTACCACCTATTGGGAGGTCAATATTCTAGACCTCCGCTAACCCAACCACATATAGAAACATAGCAGTCTAAAGCACAAATTGCATAAAAACCTAAAGTGTAGATTGAATAGAGGCCTAAGGAAAATAAACCTGGTGAAATGCCATTATCTTTAGCCTAGCCTAAAAGACTACAATCCCCCATTGCATTCATATATGTAATTACATTAGATCCAAGGGAAATAGTAGAAGATGCATTATAAACATTGCCCATTACCTATGCGTTGGATAAAGAAGGTGAATAAGTGGAAGAACTTAAGTCCCAAACTAAGGAGAAATTAGAGACAAAAAGATAAATAGAAGAAAGTATCACTAGACCTAGTTATCATTGCTCCCACATAGAAAACAAAAGCTAAATTGGCATTAATTCCTATAGGACCAAAGAAACCTAGAGTGACCTTCACTCACCCATTGAGTGAGGTCAATGTATTTAATGATGAAAACCTGAATCATGGGCTAATTATTCCTGAGTGGTTTTTGTATGGAAAATTACCTAATATGCACCACCAGTGGGAAATCATAAATTAAGTGAATATTCATGTTTATGAAGAACTCAAACCTTAGATTTTGGAGCTGTAACAACAAGAAGAGGAGAGAAATATGACTACCCCTAGAGGATCAAGTGGCACTCAAATAGATGCTCCCAGAACTTTAAGTGAAGCAAAGGTTGAGATGCTTACTCCAAAAATGACTGAATCATCAGTTGGAATTAGGTTTAATCTATATTCTACTAGCATGGGTTGAGTAATTGAGAAAAGGGCCATAGTAGAAGGTGAAGAGTTCACCTTCTAAAAAGTTGAACCATTCATTGATTTAACTCCAATATATGGAAAAAAACTAGGACGTGATAAGATATTTGAAGAGAAGATCCTCAAAGTAGCTTAGGATCAAAGTGACTAGTTATAACTAATGATCAAGGGTCTAATCCAAGAAAACAACAATTTAAAAGAGGTTTTTGTGTTTTCTATTCATGAGGATAGGTTCAAGAAATTTGAGGATGTCATGGCAAGATTATTTGACCTTTTGACAATAGCTAAAGCAAGACAAAAGGCAATAGGGATGAAAATATCTAAAGCAATAGGCAAAGTTGTCCAATGGTAGGTTACAAGATTCAAAGTGAAGGAACTAATTAAGGCCCTATCTAAAAATCTAGTCCCAAATTTTGGGACTATTAGCAAAGCATGTCTGAATATGGTCATGGATTATTGATTGACAAAATTGATGCCTTGGATAGTTGGTCCAAGGATATGGAAAGCCTTTATAAAGCCTTCAAGTGACTGGAAGATGAAATATCTCATATATTAGATAGTTTTATCAAAGAACCCACAACCCTCAGCCCACTGGGTCTCATAAGAGATGAAGAAATTAAACAAAGAACCTTGCAATTCATGCAAGAAGTGAGAAAACAAGGAAAAAAACAAATAGCTAAGGGAAATATCAAAGTCATGAGTTTACATCTATACTTTGAAGATAAAATAGGAGATGCTAGGGGCATAAAGAAAACTATGGAAAATATTGAGGACCTTAAGGACTTGGAACACCATGGGTAGGAGATTTTCTTGAAGCTAGTAATTGATCTTTAGTTTATCAATGACCAACACTATAGGTTGAAAATCCTTCAATGAAATCAAGTAGAAGCATCAACACAAGGCCTTCTAACCATTTAAAAGTATTTTGTTCTATATAAATTTTGTAATATTTTAAAAAATGGAATATTCTTTGTAATTCATGTGCATTTTGTTAGCACGTTGCCTAAAGGTCAATTTATTTTGAAAAGTTTAGCGTATTTTAAGCAACATTGTATAAGTACAATTATCCTTACTTTGTACACTTATCAGTTGATACAACTAACCGACATGATTCCTTAAAACCTTTAAAAGGAAAATTTTCTATTGTAAAGGAGGACAGAGTTCTAAGAGCTAAAAACCATGTTGTAACTTTGAAGCAATTTAATACAAAGTAGGGAATACTGTAAAGTTTGTCTCAATTGTTTGTGTTAATTGTTATCATGACTTCTCTCTCAACTATCTATTCTAAGTCTTAGATTTGAATGATTTTTTTTATAATTCTGAATGTGTATCCAT
Organism: Torreya grandis; assembly: GCA_037957365.1. Taxonomy (NCBI): domain Eukaryota; kingdom Viridiplantae; phylum Streptophyta; class Pinopsida; order Cupressales; family Taxaceae; genus Torreya; species Torreya grandis. The sequence continues at coordinate 2,257,090 of JARHVA010002010.1, read as the reverse complement.
AATACAGGGTTGCTAATTTATGAAAATGCTAAATTAGTTGAATGTACTTAGGTTTACTTCATTTTATTTGCTATACATCAGGATGTGCACATGTTATTTGATTGCAATAGTAAATCTTTAAAGTAAATCAGTTCTTACTTGTATTTCTTCATCTTATCCTTAGATACTTGCCTGGTGTGTAATGGGATTTGAGTGCATGCTATTTTACATTATACATTGGTTAAATACATGTTTAGTTGGAATTTAAGCCTTGTCATGATGTTTGAAGACAAAGATCAGTAATCACATACTTTATTTCTACCCTACCTTTCCTTTTACTTCCTTTTTAACTAGATCATTGTAGCTTAAAGTCAGTGAAAATATTCATTTTATAATAGTCTTTAGTTTAGATTTTGATCATAATTCACCAATAATAACATATATGCTTCACACTTTGTAAATATTATTGAGGACCAAGGTGGCTCCCAATCACTAATCAATATAAATATTATGGAACAGTCTGCTTGCTCTACTATTATTTCACCATAAGTGACTAGATCACCACAACCTATAACTCATGCTATGAATTCTTTGAGTTATAAAATGAGAGTTTTTTTTAAAGGCATCAACCTGATCTCTCTCACACTGCAAGTAACCAACCAATATTCCTTTTTCACATGCTCTACTCTATCCTACATAGGGATAGAAAATATAGATATTTTTATTATTTATAACTGCTACCTATGTTAAAGAATGGAAAATATTATAGAGAGAAAAAATATATTTATCTTTCAATAATTTAGTATTTTGACTACCTTCCCTAAAAAATAGCTCCAAAGAAATATGATAATATATTTAATTATCATTCCATGGGTGTATACTTTGCAATGAGTTTGCACTATATACAGAGCATTTATCTAATTTGAATGACTAAGAGAGAGCTGAGTATTTTTATAGGAAATAATATAATTAAATGCACATTATTTTACATTGAAATGAAACAAAATTGTTGGAAGTAAACACTCTTACTTTGAAAGTAAACACTTTTGCTTTGGAAGGAAACACTCTTGCTAAACATAAATGTTAAGCTAGGTTGGAATCTTCCCACACAAAACATTGAATGACAATTACCTAAACAAAATTACAAGGAATTACTAACATTGTTAATAATGAAATATAAATAAAGTACATAAACTTATATTAATGAAATAGAAATAAAGTATGCACACTTGGAATAATGAAATAGAAATAAATTACACACAACATAAAAAACCTAACAAACAAATGGGAATCATTACCACCAAATCCTCATGAGTGTGCCCTACCTCAATTGGACTAGAGCTCGAATCCCTTATTTGCTAAGATAGGATTAACTTAATAAGGTAATATTGATATTATATTGTAGTAATAAATGAATTTATACATTAATATTCACATCAATCAAATTAGAAACTTTCTCTAAAGATTAAAATTACTCCTCTCTAAACTTTGTCTCTAACCACTCACTATAGCCTATAACTCTCTCTTTATATAAAGGAGGTAGGTTTATTACTAGATGATTCAAAATCTTATAAATTACAGTAATAAAACTATAATAAGTTGGAATAAAATGAAATAAAAATAATACCATTGGTAGTGAGGAACATAAAATCCATATGTAGAATGGAGATGATAAGTAGTGGTCTAATAAGAATCAGGACATTATGATTGAAGCTGTAATAACCTACACCTTGGCAAACTACACTCCATACTTTTTAAATTTATTTGAGGTGATTAAAAATGGAATTTTCAGCTTAACCACTTGTATTTTAGTATAAATTCACCTAAAATAATTGTTAGGGGTGGTCATATTTAATTGTTACAGATAGTCATATTTAGTTGTTACATGTGGTTGGTACTTTCATAGTGAATTATGCTTAGCAAACAATGGCTACATGTGATATTGCCATGGTGGCTATATGTGTAAAACATATGAACAAAACACCTTTGCATTCTTAAATCATTAGAAATATTAAAAACATTTAAAATCATTAAATTGTATCATTTAATCTAGAGATATAATATTAAAACCAAAATCAAATTGCATGTATATATTATCTTAAATCTATGTGCATATCAACATATTATAAGTTTAGGGGGAGGAAATAATATAACAAAAGTAGTTTTCTGAGATAGACTAAGTGATAAGATGAGGCTATTTTTGGACCTTGTTAATCTTATTATTCTTGGATTCCTATTTGTTATGTTTGATATCTTTATTTTTTTCCTACTTAATACCTTTGGGAATTTCAAACCTAATCTAACATTTTTTGTGTGGCTATCAAAACCTATCTTATCACCTTATCACCCTTGGGTCTTCTGGACCTAACCTAATTTTTAGCTTATGACTATTTGGACCCATCCTAACAATGTTACTAATTTTAGATCTTCCAAACCTAATTTAGTGGTTTTTGTGGCTATCCTGACATGTCTTAGTACCATCTTCCTTGAGAAATACCATATTACATATACTTTCATTTTAGACTCATCTACATACATTAACATTACATCATTAAGATTAACATAGGCATATTTTGATGACAAAACGATCATTAGGTGCACCCACCACAATCAATACTAAGGTATGTGCATGCACCCATTTCAAAAAAAAGGTAATTCAAGGTATGTATATTTCAATTTTCAACCTTTGAATTATTTCATTAGAGACATTTATTATCTTCTTTTTAGTAATGTGTTTTTCCCTAAAGCACTAACACTCTATACAAATCATTGTGACATCAACTTGTTTGTCCTTTTAGGTTATCATTCCATATTTTAACCCTATTTTTTCATTTTGTATGCATGTATCTAATATCATCATCCCAACTAGTGGCATCTAGTAGCAGCCCCCCCTTTTATCCACATGCCTTAATATTGAACAAACAAATAGGTAAACATAAAAGAGGCATACCTTAACATGGACCAAACACATAGGTGCACACAAAAGAGGCATGCATTAATGTAGACTAAACACATGTTCACAAAAGAGACATGGCTTAATGTACAAGTAGATAGATGTGGCTTTATAACAACCAAATATAGAGGTGAACAAAAGAGACATGATTAAAGTAAAAATTATGGACTGAGCACATAAGTATTCAAAAGAGAGAACTTAAAATGCACATGTCATATAACTATCACATAGACACTCAAACAAGACATGATATAGAATATACAAGTTATGGACCCATCACATAGATACTCAAAAGAGACATGATATAGAATGTTCAAATTTATGATTGGTCACATAGGTGCATAAAAAATACTTTTAAATTATATATTATGGTATTCCACATTTTTTAAAAGCTTAAAATGAAAAAAAATAAATTCAAAATATATTATTTATATAATATAAATTTGGTTGATTGATGCAGCTCCAAATTAAATGTCTAACTACTATAAACCTCACCCCTAAAATATGCAATTTAAAGTCATACTTATTTTTCTATAAAATTCAAACTCCTCATCATTAATCAATCCCTCAACTCATGTTTTGGACACAATTTATAATATCCTTGCCCTAAAAACCAAAACTTAAAATAAAAATCCCCACAAATCAAACTTTTAATGCCATTTTTTTGTTTAGGAGACTATTTTTTTGCACTATTAGGGTTTGTTTATGCCTTCTATCGAGAGCCATAGTATTTTCAGCATTAGACCTCCATGCCTTACTACATCCTTATGAAATATTATCATTTATTGAGATTTAATAGCTTCACCCTCTAAGTGAGTTATTTAATGGCTTCCCCATATTCCCATTTAGTTGTTGAAGCCATGACGATCGAAATAGGAGCACTCAGTAATGGCCCCACTAAACAAGCAATCAAAGAAATTTATCCCAAAATTTTATCATGAGGTAAGGGTTTTCCTCATGATGTGGTTCTTTATCAGCCTACTTTTGATTTTGATTTTCAATGGCTAGAATAGTTCCGCCTCATATCCTGCTCTATTGGTTGGATTCCTTCTAAAAGCATGCTCAAATCATGGGTTCAATCTGCCTAGGTGGCCCATAGCATTAACCTTGAAAGCATCCAGAATATGACCAAAGGTTTTTTCTATTAAAATTTTTTGACCCCACCCATGGAGGTGTCATATTAAACAATTCATCTACCTGGTATGTTCAAAAATCCCTCCTAGTGTTATCCCCTTAGAATAGCAACTTTTTTTGTCTCAAAGCAAGCTGCTATGAAAGTCACTATATGGGTTGAATTCTTGGGTTCACCCCTACCTTGATAGCCATTCTTGGACTAAATAGTTGGATCCATAGGCTATATTATCACTCATAAAACCCAAATATTCTACTTGGATTGGCCATAAAGGAGAGTCTGTGTAGAAGTTGATCTTTCTAAAGACCTCAACAAATCTATCAAAATATAAATCAGTGATTCCTAGTATTCTCAGATAATTTTAAATATCAACCTACCTAACACATGATTTTATTTCCAATCCATAAACCAAAATATTAAGGACTTCCCATTGTACCTCCCCCATAATAGTACCCCAACCAAGATAGTGGTTATGTCTCCTAAAAATAACTAGGAAGATGACTAACAAACTTTTGGGGGGAAGAAGAACAATTGCAACAAGAGACCTATTGAGATAGGTAATCAGAATATTAATAACCCTTCCTCTAATTTCATGCCTTAATTTATTAAACCCTTAACTTTGTCAAAAAAATAAGTTCCTCATAACATGATCCTCATTAAGGAATGAGTGGATATAGAAGTAACACTTTCTTAATCTCATTTTTCAATCACACTCATGGTGGTCAATGTTTTTTCTCCAATTAACAAGTTTCATTAGACATCTATATAGATTATATGGCTTTCCCATCACACTTCACTCAAACTGACACTGGTAAGCACTCATGCAACCCCTCTTGGAACTCTCTAATTTAATTTCAAAGCCTCATTCATTGGGATGTTTTTAAGGATTTGGCATATGTGATAGAATTTTCCCAATATCCAAAATTTATCCTTGCCAATTTAGAGCATTTATTGAAGAATATATATGAATCCCTTGAAGGGCTAGATGTAGAGGACATGTCTCTCAACTCTTATAATCTATGAATTATTTCTCATGGAATGTTAGGGGTCTAACAGACTCAGTCTACAAGTATGTGGTATGATATTTCAGAAGTAAGTTTGTATATTTGGACATTATCTACCCTTAATAAGTGAAGGTGATGGGTTTCCTTTTCATGGTTTCTACTAGAGTTGTTTGGCCTGATATTTTAGTGCTTTCTAGTGAACACAAGGAAGCCCATGTAGTGTTATGACATTTGTTGCACCTAAATAGCAACCTTATTTTGTAAATTTTGGTAAGGACCCCTCCCACTATGTCATATGAGCCCTCTTCAATATTGAGAATAATTTGTTTAGCATTATTAATGTTTATGCCTTAAATAACACTCAGGAGCATACAACTTTATGGTGATGGATTATTGATTCTTTTATCGATGTCCATTGGGTTATTTGTGGGGATTTTAATATGGTTGAATAATAAATTGACAATATTGGTAATTAACCAATGAGATGGGACTCTATAAAAAGGGAGGCATGGTTATACATGCAAAATAAATTTGACCTTCATGACCCTAATTCATGATGGCACCCACTCAAAAATATTGGTACACATGAACCAATCCTTGAGGTGGGTACGATAGTGTCCTTAAATGGATTGATCATGCCATGATTTCTTATTAGTTGTACTTCTCCTTTGATAGCACATTCTCACCACCAATGGAAGCCCTACCATATTTTACTTTATCTTACCACTTTCTAATCAGGTTTCATATTGCTTGGCTATTCAAAAATCCTAAATTTCATAAGATGCAATTCTTTTTTAATATGGCCCTCCTATATCATGGACCCACTATGGCACACATCAAGTGGGTCTTGAATCTTATTCCTAGGCCTACTCAGTAGTTAGGTTAGACCCAATGGTGGGTGGATGTTATCAATCAGATGGCTAGATTTTTGCACATTTACGAATGCCCACTAGCCAAGATTTAGTGGTGATCCTACTCTACCACCTCTTTCAATCTAAGTTAGGTGGTGGCCTTGTTAGAGGAACACCCATTTAGCGAATCCTTCTAACTTTAATTGGTCATATTATGCCACAAAATCTAATTTATTGATTAGTATAAATCTTGTGGTGCTCAACTTTGAGCTCATATGCATTGGGTCAAAGTGGGTGACTAGGTCTCCTAGAAATTCTTCCACATTTTCAATGCCAAAACCTTTGCCCAATAAATGGTATCCCTTCAAGATAATAGGAAGTGATTAACAAAAACACTTGAGATGATTAAGGCTTTTGTTAAACATTATCAGTAAGTCTTTTATGCCCAACCACCATCTATGGAAAACCAATAGGCCTTGGACCAATGCCTCTTAGTGATTCTCACTAAAGTTTTTTGCACCTAAAGGTTCACCTATGAAAGGTTCCTCTCTATAGAGGACATATTAAAATCCATGATGTAAATTTCCAATGACAAAGCCTCAAGATTTGATGGATGCCTCTCAGTGATTCTCACTAAAGTTTTTTCCACCTAAAGGTTCACCTATGAAAGGTTCCTCTTTATGGATGACATATTAAAATCCATGATGTAAATGGCCAATGATAAAGCCTCGAGATGTGATTGCTTACCCTATGAATTTTACAAGAAAATATGGGATATTATGGGGGTTGACCTTTACCAGGTCTACCTCAAAGCCTTCCACTCATAGACTTTGGGCTCAACCATCAACAAAGGACATATCAAAGTCATCTAAAAATCTAGTGACCCCAAACTCATTTTTAATTAGCATCCTATCACTTATATTAATGTATCTTACAAATTCATCACCAAGGCTTTGGTTCTTCACCTTAGGCATATGTTACCATCAATCATTCATCCTAAATAGACAGGCTTCATTCAAGGCTGGTATATTTTGTATAATGTCATATCAGTGTGAGAAGGTATGGAATGGGCTCGCCAATCACACCAAAAGCCCTTGTTCATCAAAATAGAATTTAAGAAAGCCTATGAGCATATTGAGTGACCATTTATCCTTGCTATGCTACAAGCTCTAGGTTTTGGTCCCACTCTCATTAAATCTATGCACATGCCTTTTTATGATGATTTAACATATCTCTATGTTAATAGAGTCAATTTTTAGCCTTTCAGCCTATTCAAATCCATCAGATAATATTGTCCATTGGCCCTAGCACTTTATGTTCTCACAATAGAAGGCTTTGGATATCTCTTGGCTAATGCTCAATCACAAGGCCTAGTGCATGGTATAGCCCTTCCTTTAGAAGAACCCAAAAAAATTATCAATGGTCACTTTGTTGATGACTCTTTTATTATGGTCATCAAGGATGAGGATGTTTTATCTAATGCAATGCATTGCCTGGAGTACTTTTGTCTTTCCTCTAGCTCCACCATTCAATGGCATAAAACATAGCGCTACAGGAAATCTTATCTTCTACAACCTACTTAGATAGTGTAATATAATTGGCATTGATTATAGCATGATGAGATATTTAAATTTTTGGGGATCCCCTTTGCCTTTTATGCCTCCCCTTATTTGCTTTGGCAATACGTGGTTGACCATATTAAGAAAAAACTCTTGTATTATATCACTAAGTCACTTTCTTTGGCTGGCAAATTCTAAATCTATTATAAAGTGTTTGATACCTCCCATGTGTATTAATCCTTATGTTGGGTGACCACAAAATAGTCCATCAATAAAATCAAAAGTTTGTTGAGGGAATTCATTTGGTCTAATCTTTATTTTAGTAAAAATTTCCATAGAGTTTCCTAGTATTATTATTGTCTCTCATGGGAGGTTGGTGGTATGGGCCTAATTGATATCTCTCGACAAGCCTCTACTCTATGTGTTAATTGGATTATTCATGTAGTGGATGGCAAAGAATATTGTAATATTATTCTTAGTAATTGTATTGCTCAAGGGTCCCCGTATGGTCATGCAACTTGGAAAGGGCTTAGTTTTCCCAATATCCTTACTCTAGTTACCCTGATCAAAGTGATGAGAACCTTTGTTATTAAGAGTATCTTAAAATCTTGGAAAAAAATCAAACCCTGGTTATTATGAGGCTTTAGGAATGGTTTATCTATCAACCAACAATCACTTTGGTGGTCTTTGATCATAAGCATGCAAACAATACCTCTGGCAGAAATGCCTTAGATTCATGCACTTAGATTTTATCACAAAGGTATCTACACTGTGTAAGACCTTTTATGTAAATAAACACATTTTTGGATCCCCTATAATGCCTTATAATCTAAATACAAACTTTATCAGGATAACAGAGAATCTTCTGATGAGATTATGGCAATTGTGCCAATAGAGTTGTTTCACAAGATCTCTATCGCCTCTGCCTAACCTTGGTAGAAAGATTAAAAATGGTGTAAAGAGACTCCTTTCCAAAATTATACTACCAAAAATGGATATGAATGGCTCTCTCCACAAATGCCTATGTTGGATAAACTCAACTAGAGGTGGGATATACATTCCTCCACTTCTCTCTAAGAGAAACAATTTTACACTATTTGGCCTTTGTCTACTTGTACTAAGCCCAAAATTGATCACTTTAATTGGTGTTTTCTTTATCAAGGCATACCTATTAGAATAAGGTTGGTCCAATTATGTATTTATCTTCCTAATTGTCCCTTTTGTGTCCACATTTAAACCATATTACACCTTTTTTAGCACTACTCAAAGACCCATCACAACTGGTTATAGATTCTAGATTTTTTTCATCCACTTCATTCCATTCCCTTCAGTTGGTGCCATATTATCTTTAGGGAAAACCTGAGTCTGCCTCTTTAGTTCACCCAAATTTGGCATGCTTTCAAAATGGAAATTTAATTTTGGCTCTAGAAATAACATAATTCAATTATATTTTCTAATAATTATGCTAACTCTTTGTTTGCTACTTATGACAAAAGTACCATCATTTCTAATGTTATTTTGTATATTCAAGTAAAAATAAATAAAGTGACTATGGAACTTGTTTAAATACAATTTCTTCTCAATTATTAGGGTGATGCACATTCCATCATTTCTTGTGTGTTGCCTTCCCCACCTAGGGACACCTTACCTTGCGATAGGGATGGTCCTCCTAGGGGTTGCTCTCATGACATCTAGCCTCACCATCATTCTTGAGCTTTTGGTACCTTGCAGTAGTGTCACTCTCCCCTCTAGTGTAGCAGAGTGGTTTGGGTCCCCTTATTGATCATCATACTGGTTGGGACTCTCTACCTCTACCACCTTGGCACAACTAGTAGTGGGGCTCCCCAATCTAGCATCCTAGCCCTGGGGGAGGTTGCAATCCAATAGTTCTCAAGATGGTTCTCTTCAACCTTTTGATAAAAGTTTCCCATGAATTAATTTAGCCATTTCTTGCTAGCATGTTACTAAAGAAAAAGATAATCTTGACCATGTGGAACTGATGCTAGATGGGACCCATTAGATGATGGAAAAGATCTTCTAGGCTCTAAGTGGGGTGGTCTTTCTGACAATGACCCACCCCTAGTTGGTTGATTTATTTTTTTTACTTAAGTTGCCCTCTTTTTTATGTACTAGAGTTTTTTCTAGGCATGGTCTAGTTTGTTTATTGTGTTTGTGGCCTTCAGCCTTTTGTTTCTTAGGTTTTGCCTAATGTCACTTTGGTGTTGTGTCCTCTACCACCTTTTTTTTGTGAATAGTTTTGTACATGTTTTATTTATAATAAAATTATAATCTCTATTTCATCAAAAAAAATTAATGCCAAATAGTTGTGATAACCATGTCATTCCTTAAGGAATAACGAATAGCAACTCAATTATGGGGTAACCATTTTCATAAAATGTCATCATATAAATTAAGTTTGTTAAGACATATTTTCTCATAATAATAGTTTTTAAAACTATCATTTAAACACTTACCCATGTTAGATAATTAGGAGTTTATCCTTACCATAGAAGGCTAGTAAAAAGGAAGAAAGGCTTTAAATTTGGATAATTAATATTAATAGTAAATATTAAAATATAGATTAAATTAAATAACTAAATTTTAGGAATTGGATAGTATATACTATGATTATATAACATCATTAAAAAAATATTTAGAATTGAATTTTTAAAAATTAAAAAAATAATAATGAAAAAAAAAGTTGGAAAGTATGAGCAACAATAGAGTGGTATAAAATATTCATTTTAGGTAAACCATCATTGATAAATATAATATAAAAAATAAAATTAAAATTAAATTGAATCAAAATGTAAAAGTATATATTTTTTTTTAAATAAATTCTCATATAAAGTCATAAACACAAGAAAATCAAAAAAAAATGAAATTAATGGGTAATAAGGTGGAATATTATTAGTCCCAAAGGGAGGGACTATACCATTGAATTTGCTTCATCTTTGAATTAATCCATGTTTCATCAACAAATGAAATCTCATTGTTTTATGCATTGTTAAATATGTAAATCATTAATGAAGGAAAGATACAAGTTGTTTAACAAAAACATTAAATACTATTATTCTACATAATTTGATTGGGTAGAAAAAATGTTTGTTATAAATGATTTCATGGCATTCAAAGAAATGGTCATAGCCAAAATATATTGTTTTTAATGCATTGTTAGGAAACTTGCCTCATTTGACTCCATGTCAGAATTGCACAATTTACCAAGCTATAGGTGGAGCAGCTTATAGGGATAAAAATTTAGATTTAAAAAATACATACGGCTGATGGCAATCCATGGGAGTATCAACATACAAGTGCCATCTACCAGTGGCCATGTCTAAGTGAATGATTGATCCATGTCATTTTTGCATAGCATAATACTCAACAAGTAATTTGATTATAACTTAAGCTAGGTTATGGATATTACAGTAAATATCATTACGAGGTGAAGAAAACAACAAGTTTTCTAGGGGCCTCCCAAAATATAGTAGATTTTCAAGGTATAATCTGATTCGGTTTCCTTTACCAGGTGGAAGAAAGTTTAAAAAATTATCACCCAGGCATGCAAGATTTGTACTGATTTGATTGTTCTTGTTTTCATTATGCATTCATCTTTTCCATTTGATTCGGTTATTTTCTTTGAAGCACTCTTAATATGAAATTGTTTCAGTGACTATGAGAAAATTTAAATTATAAGAGCTTTCATGTTGCATTCATCTTTTCTTTTTGATTTGGTTGTTTTCTTTGAAGCACTATTAGTATGAAATTTTAGCAGTGATGATGTGTAAATTTAAAGCATAAGATCTCTAATTATTTGCACCCTTTAATCCACAGTGACACAAAGTTTTTTTACTAGAATAATGCCTGTGTAGCATCCTTTTCAAGTAGGGTCATACTCATATCACCCTTATATGCCCACAAGTTAAACAGAATAAAACTGGTATCATATCAATTGTAGATTATGTAGGTCTGTTGGATTGATAAACCAATCACACACAACCTCCAATTATTTTGTCTCAGTATTTTTTTATCTTTATCGAGTCTTTTTTGTGTGCATTACATCTTACAAAGTGGGTTCCAATCACACACAACATGAATGCCTTCATGCTTTCTTCACCACCAATATTTTGTTTTGGGTGTGGCATAATCTTTATCCTTTAAATATATCTATAATAATTTTGTATTTGAATTTTTTCTATGTATTACTAACATTTTTCTATGTTACCCTTTAAAATATTGTGTGTTTGCTTATGATGGGTAATGCATTTTTGTTCCTTAAAATGTGATTCTTGGGCCCTCACAATCTATCAAAGTATTTTAATTGTAATTATCTAGAAAAACTATAATTTTTAATAGAATTTTCTATATCTAATTGTGCTTGACTCGCTCAAGAATGATCACACGATTTTGCTTTAACAAACAATGATGATTTTGTGTGTTTTGTGTGCTCAACTCTCCACTGAATATGTGCATGCATCTACCTCCCTAGATATATCTATATAACTTACATTTATATGTTTATAGGTTGTGTTAGAAAAGATTGGGATCATACCAGATGAAGTTGGTGACATTGTTGTTGGCACAGTTTTGACCCCTTGTTCTCAGAGAGCCATGGAGTTCCATATTGTTGCTTTCCTTGCAATATTTCTAGGTGTGCATAGTTTTTAATTGATTATTTTTTTGTAGATATCTATGCTCACCTGAGATTATTCCAACATGTTATTTATTATCCATTGCTTGTAGAGACAATGCCTATCAAGATAGTCAATAGATAGTGCTCATCTGGGTTCAAGGCTATAGCTAATGTGGCTACTGCTATCAATTGATTTGATTTAAAAATTCTTATATTCAATTTATAATCCTAGGGTTTTCTCTATCTCCACTCACATACATGTATAGTGGGATATAACCATGAACAGACACAACCACACATCAACATCTCTATTCAAAAATTAACAAATTAAATAGGATAAATCAAAAAATAAAGAGAAAAACTATAGTTTCAATAACATATGGGATATTTGGTGGCTTGAGGGTTAGATTCAATAAATAAAGGGTCATATTTGATAGAAATAGGGTTAAAATCAAGAGTTAGTAAAAATTGTACTTTTATAATTAATTAAGGTTTACCAAAAACAACACTGAGCTTTTTTTTAACGTTCCCCCTAATTAATTCTAAAAGTGGTTCTTCCTTCTTAAAAAAACTAATATTTTACAATTAATTAAGTTTTACCAAGAACAACATCAAGATTTTTTTAACCCTTCCCCTAATTAAGGGTTTATGATTTTGCTTGCAAGGTGTTGTTATTGAAAATAATTAGCCTATGTTATATGCCGAAAGCATTACCAACCCATCATACAAACAAAACCACACCAAAAAAGTACATTTATTTTATCAAACTTATCAACTAGTCTTTCTTAGAGATTTCAATTTCATAACTTCATAACAAAACCTAACAATCTAATAATCCTAGAGATTTATAATTGTTTTTTTTGTCTTTATCTAAACAAAAATCTAGAACCATCTAGCCTAACTATGAAGTTCAACATGATTTTCAGTGATAATGTGTAAAGAAAATAGAATTACAATTCTCTTTTTAACTCTCCCCCTAATTTTGGGAATTGCATCTTTTAGATCATGTCCTTATCTTTTGAATGTGCACAATTCTATTTTCTTTTTCCATAACTATCATCCTGAAGGGACTTGGCACCTTGTGCCCTTGTTATCATTGCTTAGTTACATAGAATAATTTTGGAAAACTATTAGAAAGTAAAATTTATGTTCTTAATTTTTATATCCATTTCAACTCATATGAGGGGAAAAAAATCTTTTCACATTGAAAATTTTAACCATAATAATATCATGAGTGAGGGAGGGATAGAAACCAAATCCTCAAAAATTTAACTTGATTGGAAAATTACAAATAATGAGACAAACAAACAAGTCACAATATTGTTAAATAAATCCTTGGTAGGCATGATAAGCAAGGAATACATACCAAATAGAGTGAGAAGTAATTATTGCTTTTCAAGGCTATTCTCAAATTATAACTTAGCCAATAAAAACATGGAACAACTGTGGTAAAATATGTAGGCCTCTAAAATATTGTCCTAATTTTAACATAAACATCATTAATTATTTTTTAGTATGTGACTTAGTTAGGATAAGAGAGTTAATAGTGATGACTTTTAAGTTTGGGGTTCACATCGATATATAAATATTATGTAAAAGTTATAAATTATATTAACATAGATTCCATGGTCTTACCAACTCTTTTTTTTTTTTTTTTAAAGTTTAATTTGAGAAAAAAATACATTTTAAATTGATTTAAAATAATATATTTGAAATACATTAAAAGGGAGTTTATCTAACATTTATTATGGTCTTGTATTTTAAATGTGTTATACATTGGTGATCTATTAATTTTAAATTTTACATATCCTGATGTGATTGGCTCTTAATTTTTATATCCATTTCAACTCATATGAGGGGAAAAAAAATCTTTTCACATTGAAAATTTTAACCATACTAATATCATGGGCGAGGGAGGGATAGAAACCAAATCCTCAAAAATTTAACTTGATTGGAAAATTAGAAAGAATGAGACGAAAAAATGAGTCAAAAATGCTGTTAAATAACGCCTTGGTAAGCATGATAAGCAAGTAATACTTATCAAATAGAGTGAGAAGTAATTATTACTTTTCAGGGCTATTCTCAAACTATAACTTAGCCAACAAAAACATGGAACAACCATGGTAAAATATGTAGGCCTCTAAAATATTGTCCTAATTTTAACATAAACATCATTAATTATTTTTTAATATGTGACTTAGTTAGGAGAAGAGATTTAATAGCGATGAATTTTAAGTTTGGGGTTCACATTGATATATAAATGTTATGTAAAAGTTATAAATTACACTAATATAGATCTCATGGTCTTACCAACTCTTTTTTTTATTTTGTAAAGTTTAATTTAAGAAAAAATTACATTTTAAATTGATTTAAAATAAGATATTTGAAATACATTAAAAGGGGGTTGATTTAACAGTTATTATGGTCATGTATTTTAAATATTTTATACATTGGTGATTTAATAATTTTAAATTTGACATGTCATGATGTGCTTAGCTATTTTACAAGAATATTTGGTAAATGTTGGACAACTATTAAATATTTTATAAACATGTGCTAATGTTATAATATATAAATATGTAATATTGTCTAATCATGTACCATATCCACTATTAAATGCCAATCACCAATTCATCGTACCATATCCACTATTAAATTCCATTCACCAATTGATCATTTCCCTAAACATGATGTCATCTTTAGAAATCCTACTATAAGTGAAAAATATTTAATACACTGGAGTATGCCACCATTAACTATACTTAAAATTTATCTTAACTTTGATTTAAGTGGCATGTTTGATGAGTAAACATTAATCACATAGTAAAACTATGGTGTACAGTTTATCACAATTATCTAGATGTACATTCATTATCTATTGGAAAAAAATTATAGTATAAATGTTAACAGTGTAAGTCTCAAAAGGCCAACTCATTGAGAATGAATTCAGATAGGTAAAAACATATGTTAATGCAAACCTAGGCATGCTAAATTAACACCATTAATTTCAACCAATTTGTAAAATATCATTTATTGTAATGATAAGAGAATAAGTGGCATGAGATATTAAAAACCATATTTAAATGTTTTTTACATAGTAAGTGACGTTAGACATTCCAAAAATAATAGCATTTAATTGGTTAGTAGATAAAAATTATTTAACTTAAATTATTCCAATTTTCTTGTCTTGAAAGGGACTAGTAAGAACCATAACCATTATGAACACGAGAAACTCATTTTGTTTACAAGTTCATAATAAGCAATATTTAATATAACATTTCTTAAAAACTTACTCAATTTCAAATCATTCTATATTATACAAACTAAAAACTAATGACCATCAAGATTTAGACTGTCTTTTTAGCATTTATTAGTTGTAAAACTACATTATTCTAGGGTATTTATGTGTTTGTTGGTTATTTATCTAAATTATATGTTATTATCATGTTGTGGTTATTTTTATTATTTCTTCTTACCCATATCTACTTATATGTCTTACCTCTTTTCCCTCTATTATTTCTTGTGGTTTAACTATAAACCTACATTGTATATTTATAGGGGTGTGGGGTCTTTTTTCCCAATAGAGTTCCTCGGTGGTTAGTGATCTTTTATTCTCCACTTTTTCACCTGTGTTGATGTTGGTTTGCATGTCAATTATGTCCTAAATTGAATTCAAGAGATCTTTAAATACACTTATATATTAGTACATTTAGAATTATATATAAAAGATATTTAATAATCTAAAAGAAATCTAAAAGAGCATTTAGCATTTATTTTCATAGCATTCTATGGAGCACTTACAAGCATCACTTGAGAAATTAAACATTTAGAGAGCATTTAATGTAGTAATGTGATTCATGATAGTACTTAAATATTGTATACCATTAAGAGCCTAATAAATAACCAGTGTTTAAAAACATGGCTAACCCTAAATACAAGCTCCTAAACAAATCCTTTTCTTTATTATTTTTAGGTTTAAATGCACTATTAGGGTTTAAATAATAAGTGTGTCTTCTTAGTCATTGGTACTTAGTTTACTAATTTTAATCCAGGTTTTTTAAGCCCAAACTTGACAAACACAATTGTACAAAAAATACTTGCATGTCATTTACTATAAACATATGGTCCAAAGTTCTAAGGCCCAAAAATATGGAGTTTACTATTCTTGAGATGTGTTATGTTCATCACGATCTTTCATTTTTCTTGATGTCATCCCATAAAAAACTAATTTTTGTTTTTAGATTGCAACGAATGTGACTAGATTATCTACAAACCACGATACTCTTATATACTATCTCTTAGTCATTTGCTACTCTAGATTTATATTAGTTAATTAGGTATAATTTATTTTTTTATATATGATTTAGGTTTTCTTATATATATATATATATATATAGACACACACACACACACACATTACATTTTAATATAAAACACTTATATGTATAAAATATTTTAGTGTGAATACATGCTCTCTTACACCCTTTAGGGTTTCATATTTTACTAAACCCACATTGTCTTATATGATTTATATATTTATAGGGTTAAATCTTGCCTCATTTGTGATAAATTTAATATTATTAGCGAAAATATAACTATTTATGGCTTTTTCCATTATACTCTTTTATTAGCCATTGCTTCTCTATGTTATTTTGAACCCTATATTAATTTTTATTGAATGTTTTATAAACCCTAGTACATTTGAATGGTAAGTGTGTTTATTGTTTGATCTCCTCATATACAATCAAAACTTTTTAGATCTAAGATTACAACTAGGAAGAGTGTTAGGATTAATCTTGATTGTGTTAATTCCATTGAATTTCATTTAGTTAATTTTAGATCTTGTTAAAGAAATAAAATGAACACTGGAAATTTAGTTAGTGTTTCTTCAACAATTATTTTTTCTATGGAAAATGATAATTGTTTACCTTTCAATTATAATGGTTTGAATGGATCTCAATTTGATAAATACATGTAAAATAGTGCATGGTCAACAAGTTTTATATTGGTGTAATATTCTACTTGCACTAATATTAATTTGACTTAGGTTTACTTAACTATAGTTACTTTGTTTTGTGCACACCTCATAGGATAAGAATAGGATAAGTGACATCATTAATCGCTTGCAAATAATTCCTATATCTATTCATTAAATATCTATCACTTTAGACATGTGTTGGTTACTTGGTCAAAAGCATAGTTGGTTCATAACTCTTGTTTTACTTAGATTAAAGAAAATTTAGGCCCAACCTATTAATTTATATATATACTAACCACCACTCTTGTATATTTAATGTTTTTGATGGTAAATAATATTATTATTTATTTTTCAATTAATTGATTTTTTCATGGTTGGTGTGAGTCTATATTGAGGATTTTTTTAGGAATCCTCCACTCTTGCATGGTAGCAAAGTTTTTCTCCGTCAAGTGGTCATTGTAGGTTTTTGAATACTTTCAACTTATTTGATGAGGGTTTTTGTGTCCTCTTCATTTATATAAATGTGGCATGTTAATCTCAGTGGTGTCCAATGGTAGTCAACAATAGAGTATGCAAAATGATGACTAATAATTATTTGTTTGGAGTGTTTTATTGATCATTTACTTATAAGTTCTATTCTACTTGATTGAATTGAAATCTAATCTATAAATTTTAAAATCAAACACACTTTTTTAATTAAAATTACTTGGAATGGAAATAGACTTGATAGAATTGAAGTTTCTTTAAAGTAAACACACCATTAGTCTATTTGTATAAATGTGAATTCCATGAAATAGAAACACACAACTAATTTATTTGTTGGAAAGGGAAATTCTTTGGAAGGGAAATGTTGAAATTAAGTTTGATTGAACCACATACATTAACACATAGTCTTATAGGTGAAACACATATCACAATAATTTGCATAAGAGAATGGATGAAAAACTTTAAGACACACAATAGTATGAAACAAATATATAAATACCAAAAATAGATCATGATTATTTGGTTGAGTGGGCCCTTGATCTCCCTCAAAATAATATTAGAACACTATTATATTTATATAAACTTCATAAATAAAGTTCCCATTACTTCTAAAAAATGTTTTACGAGACTGAAAAATAGTGATGTTCAAACTATTTAATCCTAATACTCTATATCTCTCTATTTTATCATCAAAAGGACATGTTTATATATTACCATGTATTAAAATAGATGTCTTAATATAGAGAAATAAACTAATAATATAATATTCTAATTAATATATTATCTCATTCTAAAATAATAACATAACAACATCATTTCCACACTTTAAGGAAAATTAGTGGAAAGTGTTAGATCTAGTTCCTTGTATAATTCTTGATATGTTGTTGTTTATAACTTCCTTGTCAGTTATATCCATCTAGACTCATTCAAATAGTAGATCAAAACATACTGCTTAAGTCACTCATAATAAAACTTCTATAAATACCATGGCTAAATATAGAAACAACTATTTTTGGAAAGTCTATATATAATTGTTAGAATTATTCCCAAAAATATACTAGACTGCTTCTTGTCAAGCATGTATGTATTAAATCAATGCATAATCCTTAGGTATTTTCTACCAAGCTTTTTATAATTCTTTTAAATCAGTATGGGCATCTTTGGATGCACAATAGGCATCTTTAAAGCTAGACTTGTGATCTTCAGAGCTAGTCTAAACTAGTTAGTCCTTAGGAGTCTTCTACTACCAAAAACACTATCTTCAACTATAGTACATTCTTATGACATGTACATACAAAATCGATGTCTTTATCATTCAAATGTTTAAAAAAATTTGTTTAAATAAGTAACAATACTTGCATAAAATAACTAAGGTAAAATACTCATTTTCTACTTTAAATTAATGAGTTCTATTATACATATTTTAATCCACTTAAAAAGAAGAATTTTAGGGGAAGGAATGAGATAATTACTTGTAAATAATGATCCATTTTATGGGCTCATAATTTCCCCCACACTTTACTTCTTACAATTCCTCTTGTAAGCTAAGGTCTCCCATGTTTCCTACTAGACACAATATCTCCTAGGTTTTTGCTAAGGTCATAAGTGTCATAATATGTATCCCAATGTAGTTGTGTTGGGCTATGTAACCTTTATATGATCTTACATGGATATTCTTTCTTTAAAAAATTATTTGAGTTATTTCATTCTACCATGAAGGCATAAAGATAAGTATTAATGGTGGCATATACCTCATTCCAATCCATTCTCGCTCATATTTTTGTCTAAATTATTATATCAGTAATATAATATCATGGGCTCTCCTAAAACATCATTTGAGATTATCGAGAGAAATCACCTCCTTTATCTTCAATGGTGCACTCAATATATCAAACCTCTAATCATAGGAAGTAAGGGTTGTACTAAAATGGTTTTGAGCATACTCCTCAAAATCAAAAATGCATTTTCTTAATATATTTATACATTACTCCCTAATCATTGGATTGTATAAAAGATTTCATAAAACTTTAGTTTGCTTGTCCATATTAGGGAATCCAAGCCTCATATAGAGCCCAGCAATTTTGACTTGAACAAAATATTCATATGTCTTACCCCTTCGTACAATTTGATTTTACAATGTAGAGGTGAAAGTATTAATTTGAGCTTCACCCATAAAAGAATTAATCAAAGAAATAGATATGTGTCATAGGAGAAAATGTTAGGAACTCATGTACTACCCTTCTTTTTGCATTATTAGTTTTTTAGTCGATACAAATTCATATGCTTTGTAAGTCATCCCTGAAGCATATTTTAATTATCCCACATACATGGAAAGTATTAGTTGTTATAATAGATTTAGTATTTAAGTAAGTGTTCAGGCCTAATGAAAGCATCCATAGATATTATTGTATTGAGATTACTAAAAGGAGGTTGTCCCCTTAAAGTGGCTTGTGATCTAAAGTTTATTTTGAGTTATTTTTCAAAATTCATTTCATTGTTCATTTATTTTATATAGTCTATAAATTTGTGTAGAAGGATCCTTAGATCTAGTATCAGAACACTTTCTCAGCCTATGGGTATATTTTATAGAATTTATTTTTTAGTAGTGGCTTTCTAGGAGCTGTGCCATTTACAAAAATATTTTTCCTTACCTCAATTTTATACATATTCATTATAGGTTCAAATAAGGGTAAATGTTCCTCTATATAATAGTGGAATTACTTGGTAATAACTCCTACAACTCATTATGAAGAGTGCCATAGGAACCCCAAATTAGTTATCCCATTATGCTAGGCCCTTAATCTTTGGCATATCTTAGAATATATGTGGCCAACTTGTGGCTTACATACCTCTTTTATATTCTTGTTACATTTCTCTATGTTATTAGTTAGGTCGGCCTATGGAATAACCATGGCAAAGTAGACTATATATAGGAGGTAGTGGTTAGTCTTTGATCATTATGTTAAGTATTCTACTCTTAGTGCATTATTGTGAAGGTTGACCACTCAAAGTTGCTTTACTATATTATCTAGTATTTTGCTCTGCTATCAATTATTATTGTGTGATCTCTCATATTTTCTTATTTTGTGCAATATAAAATCATTTTATGTGAACATCTAATTAATTCCATTACACATTGATAGGACTTGCTATTGAAAAGTTTAATGGCCCCATCCTAATTGACTAATTTCCATCCATGAGGTCAACCAAGATCTATCACTTAGGATTAAATCCCTGGCCAAAACTTTTCTAGAGAGCGGTACTTGTTTAGAAAACATTAGTGGCTAGAGAGACTCCTTAAAACCCTTAGGAAGCTGAATAGACTTGGGGCCCATACCCAGCATAAAAATTTTAGAAGACTAATAGTAGAGTGATTATAGTTAAGAACAGTTGGTCACTATGTACTTGTAGATAAGATTTTGGCAAGAACAACTAAGTGGCAATTAGTTTTTTTTTTTTAACATGTTTTTTTTTCATCTCTCCCTCTATAGTTATGTTGACTCTCAACATTTCTTAGATCACTTGAAATTCCATTATCCATATTTTTTCCTTAAGGGTCCATATCTGAATTCCACTTCTATTAGCCAAAAATGTCATCTTTTTATTTTTTGGGATTTTACCATAACTTCTTTAGTTTTTTCCCTTTTACTTAAAAACTTTTCAACAGTGTTCCTTTACCTTTTCTTCTCATCTCTCCCTCTTTGAAAATTTTTCCAATTTTTTCATTACAATTTTAAAATTACCCTTGCCTTGTTCAATCCTAATTAGGAGGTGCCAAAAAACTAGTAAAATCATATTTACCCTTTCCAATTGAGTCCAAATTAAAAAAATTCCTAATGATAATGTCTTAGAACATGTTTTTTATCCCTTGAAAAAAAACATTGGTTATGGTAGCCACCCATATAGACACAAATATCATGGAGGAATAAATCACAACATTAAAAACCCAGGTCACTGAGTTAACTGATATGATGCATGGACTGAATTATTAGAATAGATTTTTTCTCAATAAATTGTAGGAGTCTTCTTTAGAGAATAGTTTTTCCTATCCCCACACATCACAATGGCCCATGCTATACTTTCCATAGTTTAATGATATAGATCCTACATAATAGATACATTAAGTCGAGTAATTATTCAACCTTCATAATACTTATTCTATCAATAAAGTCCTAATTGCTTCCTTTCACTTGGAACAAGAAGCAATCCAATGGTATAGTTGGTATCTCAAGTTGAATGATGAACCTGATTAGAAAACCTTTGCATCCTTACTTCTAGGTAGGTTTGGTCCCTTGGCATTCAAGGAATTTATAGGATCTCTCACCAAACTTCACCAGATAGGCATCATTTATGATTATCAAAGTGAATTTGAAAAATTGGATAATCACACTAAAGGGTTATCAAATGACTTCTTCAAGGGTTTTTTTATTAGTGTCCTCAAAGATCCAATTTGATTGGAGGTGAAAATGTTTTATCTCAATAATATGATGGATGCTTCGGGTCTACCTAAGTTAGCATAAGATAAACTCTTAGTGTAGCATCGATCCCCCACTTTCTCACCTATTAAAAACACAGCGAACCAGCGGCTACCCACAACCACATTGGTCAAGCACCTTACTAAGTCAAAGATGTGGGATCATAAGGAGAAAGGATTATGTTATAATTATGATTACAAATGGGTTAAAGGTCACATTTGTGTCAAATAAAATATCCAATCGATATATGTGGAATCACCACCAGAGTAAGATAGTGAGCCTGATATCTATGAATTCTAGGATCTTCAAGTAGTTAAAATCCCATCAAAGGACTCAATGGCTTAGGAAAATCAACTTGAGATATCTCTACATGCACTTTCATGTGTTACCACCCCTCAAACTATGAAGTTCAAAGGGTTATTTAAAAACATCCCTCTCACAATCTTCATTGACTCTAACAGCACTCATAATTTCATTAATCATTGCATTCATAAGTAGGTAGACTACTTTGTACACCCTTGCTCTAGATTTGAAGTCATGATTACTAATGAGTTAAAATTTCCATGTAAATGGAAGTTTCATAATGTGTGTATCATGATAGGATATTACACTCTTTGCTCAGATATGTTTGTCCTACCCTTAGGATTATGTGATATGGTCTTAGGGGTATAGTGGCTCCACACATTTGGACCTATCTATGGGACCTCTTTAATCTTTGGATGTAATTCATAGATAGTGTCCAAAATTACACCTTAAAAGGATTATTATCCATATTTTATCACATCATAAATTCTTATCACATGGAAAATCTTCTAAAGAAAGGCTCACATAGGGTCATTACCCAACTACACTCCATCCAACCCTAGTTCCCCACTGCTACTAACTACCCTACTAATTTATAAGTCATACTTGACAAGCATGTAACCATTTTTATAGAGACATTAGTTTTGCCCACTTCATTCCCTAAATATTATTTCATTCTTCTCCTTCTAGGAATCATCCCACCCAACATCCAACCATACCACTATCAACATATATAAAATATTGAGATTGAAAAACTAGTATGGGAACTCCTTAAGTCCAAAGTTATTCACCCCAGCACCAGCCCATACTCCTCCCCAATGATTCTTGTCCATTAAAAATATGGGTTTTGGTGCATTTGTAATTACTTTTTTCCCTTAACCACCTCACTATAAAATATAAATTCCTAATTCCAGTCATTGATGACCATCTTGATGAGCTCCATCAAGCAAAAAATTTCTCCAAATTAGATCTTTGTTCAGTCTATCATCAAATTTGCATACATGTTGATGACATTATAAGGACAACCTTTTATAATCATGATGGTCACTATTAATTCTTGTTCATTCCATTTGGACTCATAAATACCCCTTCAACATTCAGGCACTAATGAATAAAACCTTTTGGCCTTTCCTTCATCAATTTGCTTTAGTTTTCTTTATTGATATTTTGATCTACAATTATAAATGGGATGAGCATCTCTAGCATATTGATAGGGAATTATAACTTATATAATATAATCAATTATGTTCCAAGTAGTCCAAGTGTTCCTTTGGTCAAGAAGATGTTGAATATCTAGGGCACATTGTTTTAGCCAATGGGGTCCATGTGGATCCAAAAAAAATTAGTGTCATGCAGTATTGGCCTTAGTCAACAACCCTCAAGAGCCTTCATGAATTCCTAGGCCTTGAAAGATAATACTACAAGTTCATCAAGGATTATGGAAATATCCTAGCTCCCTTGACTTCCTTATTTAATAAGGATGTATTCACATGGGATGCACAACTGACTAGGCAGTCATGGAACTCAAACAGGCTATATGTAGCACACTAGTTTTCACCATGCCATACTTCACCAAAACTTTCACCATCAAAAGTGATACCTGTGGAAATGGACTAGGTATTTTTATTCTCCTAAAGGGTCATCCCATTACTTTCACTATAAAAGATCTTTCTAGATGAAATTTGGCTTTGTCTACATATGAAAAGGAAATTATGGCAATTCTGCATGTAGTATAAAAATGGTGGCCATACTTGAGAATTATTTTTACATCAAAATCAATCACCAGAGTTTGAAATATTTCCTAGAACAATGGGTCTCATCACCAGCATGCATAAATGGGTCATCAAACTCATGGTCTATGATTATGATATCACTTATAAGAAGGTTAAATACAATGTCATGGTAGATTATCTCTCACAAACATTCAAGGACCAAACTTCCCTTTATACCAACTCCATGCCGATTCTAAATTGGTTGGAATCTATACACCAATGGTATGTAAATGATCCCTCCTTATACCACCTCATTCAACAATTGGCCACTAACCCCTCTGCAGTACCACATTATTTATGGGATGGTTCTTCTATGTGATACAAGGGTAATTTGGTGTTCCCCCATAGCATAGACCTTCATCAATCTATATTCTATGAAATTCATACTTCTTCATTAGTATAGCACTCAAGATTTCTCAAAACATATGAGCAGGCACATTGAAACTTATTTTATAAGGGGGTGAAAGGGGAAATTAAATAAATGGTGGTCAAATGTGATACCTACTAATGCAAAAAAAGTGAAACAATAGTGATTCCTAGTTTTCTCAAGACCTTTCCCATTCTTACCAGGATCTAGATAGATATTTCTATGGGTTTCATTGATGGGATCCCTAAATCTAGAGGAAACATGGTGATCTTATTCAGGGTAGACCACCTCTCCAATTATAGTATTTTTTGTACCCTCATCCATCCTTATATAACCCCCATAATCACACAAGGTTTCTTTGATCAAATATTCTATCTTCATGGCATCCCTTCTTCAATCATCTTTGATCATGTTATATCTTTTACCAACCATTTTTGGATGAATCTATTCTGATGCACAAGTAGATAACTAAAGATGAGCTTTGGGTATCACCACCAAACAGATGGTTAGACAAAAATTATCAATAAATCCTTAGAAACATTCTTTCATTATTTTGATTTAGAATAACAACAACATTTGGCAAATTGGCTTCCCCTCATATAATGGTGGTATAATACCTCCTACCACACTTCTACCAAAATGAGTCCATATGAAGCGGTTTATGATCAAACACCCCTACCACTTCTCTCATATACCCCTAGTGTTTCACTGGTTCAAGAGGTTGACACTACTCTTTAACATCGGGATCAGATTCTTAGCACCCTATAGGGTGATCTATATCTGGCACAAAACTAAATGAAACATCAGGCTAATCATCACCGCTCTGAGTGCAACTTTTCACCTAGTGATATGGTTTTTCTTCATCTACATCCATACAAGCAATCATCCCTGAAAATAAATGGACATCATAATCTTGATCTAAAGTTTTATGGTCCATATAAGGTTCTCTAGTAGATTGGGTTTGTTTCTTACAATTTGGATATTATACCTTCCTCCCAAGTTCACCTAGTCTTTCATGTCTCCAGTTAAAGAAAGTTGTTGAAACCACCATCAGAGAGATAATAGTTTTACCAAAACTTCATAATTAAGGCTCCATCCTTCTCAAATCAAAAGTTTCACTAGATAAGTGCACACACTAACTTCACTCCCACTCAATAACATAAGTATTAATTCAATGGCATGGCATGCAACCAGAAGATGCAACATGGGAACCACTATTCCAAATTTAGTAATGATTCCCACATCTAAAGATTTAAGGACAAAGATTTTTCTAAGGGGGAGGGGATATTAGGAACCTGTGTCCTACCCTTATCTTTTCATTATTAGTTTATTAGTCACTATGGACACATGTGCTTTATAAGTCTTCCCTTGAGCATATTTGAATTATCCCACATGCATGGGAAGTAGTAGTTTTTAGAATAGATTTTGTATTTAAGTGTTCAGGCCATATGAAGGGATCCATGAATATTATTGTATTGATATTTCTCAAATGAGCTTTCTTGTTCGAAGTGGCCTACGATAAATGTTATTTTTAGTTATTTTCCAAAGATCATTTCATTATTCATTTATTTTTTATAGTTTGTAAATATGTGCAGAAGGATCCTCATAGAAAATTACACAAATAGAATTCACACAAATTATTTTGTTGCTCAAGGGAACTAACCTGATAGGCATCCATAAATTCTTTTTCTTCTTATAACTCATGAGGAAACCCACATGAAATTCTCAAAAACTATCATCTATAAAATTATTCTTGTAGAAAGAGGCCATACCTAGAGGTAATTCTTATACAAGTGTTATCCTAGTTTTTGAGCAGAAGTCAAAGTGTTGATTTTTTTTATCACAAATGGTCAACTTGAATAAAATTTTATCAAAGTTGATATTTCCCAAGTCAAATTTTCTTGCCTTAGGTATTCATGGTAAAAATTCAACACTTGGTCAAATGTTAAAGTCAAAATTGAGAAAAGTAAAAAATTGGCAAAGTCCTTACCTTATCAAATTATGGAAGCCTACCAAACAAACATCAAAATTCTAATAAGTGTCTAAGAGACCATTAAAATATAACCTGTGTTGAATGACACTACAAAACTTGATCACTTTCTAAAGAGATCATTAAATCTTTAGATTTACTTGAGCACACTCTGGAACCTGATAGGTGCTCAAACACCTATCAAATCCCAACCATCTTCTGATCATGCATTCAGACTCTGATGTTTGTAGAAACATATCCTAGAGTCTGATGTTTCCCCATGTACCTCCAAATCTCCACTAGTCCTCATCCTTGGTCCTTATACACATAAATTTCTCATAGACTAAAATATATTCTTCTATCATTTCTATTATGCCTATCATTTGCTCATAGCTCCTCACTCCTCTTGTCCATCATCACCCTCATTCTACAAACTCAACATTTTCATAATTTTTTATATTACATGTATTTTCACATGTTTGGTTTCAAAACCCAACTCTTCCTATAATAAACCCTTATAATTTATTCTTTATATCTTAGAGTTTATTATAAAACATACTACATGAGTTTAACACAAGTGATTGGTTCTTACATCATGCATTATGTCAGACTTATAAATACACAACATCATAGCATCATAAAAACATGGTTATATTATATCTCATCTATATAAAAAATAATATAATATATTATTATGTATAATTTAGTTTAAGTAAATATAAAATTAGGACCAATCTTGTCTATATACAATACAACTAGTGCAAAGAGTCTGAATAAGTTATAACATCTACTACTATAATAAGTACAACTAAAATAAGTCAAAATTTATTTGAACATATATATCTCAGAGGTAAATAAATCACATGAACATACTTTGGTATTAGTTCTAGTTGTAAATAAGGAGAGCATCATCTAAGCACTTTTCCTCTAACCATAAACCTGGCAGTCCCCTGTACACCTCATAACTAGGGAGTGGCCCTTCCCTTTAGAAGGGATCAAATGAATGCAGAACAAACATTCATAACCAAGTTGGAAATGTGTCTAATGTGTACATTAAAATAATTCATGAATCAATCCATGATAGTAACATATGTAAAATAATTATATAGTTCAATTTCAACAACATGCAACACCTGAACAACCATGCAAAGTAGAAAGTACAGTGGAAAGACAATGTCTATTGATATAACATTACTTGGCCAAACATTCATAAAGTAAGAAGATGGACATCTGGGTGGTTAAAATATATATCGATATGGGTCTAATCCACATAAATAAATCTCTATACTATCTATTAGTATTAATTAATTATTTTAATCTCACCCAAATATGAACCTCTGATTAGATAAATGATCATAATATAAAAAATCTAGTTTCACATAGATCACACATACTATAACTCATAATTAGTATATTCACACCCAAATAGAATAATTTAAATGAAATAAAATATTATTTTAATTGAGATGTAAAAATCCATACTAAAGTCCATAATACTTAAAATCTATATTTTACACTCAAAAAGGTAAAAAGTAACTCAATATGCTACTACCACAAACATACCTATGTTTTATAGTTCAACAACCTAGTTTTGAAGGACTTTGTACCTTGTTTTATAGTAATTATTGATATTATAAATCAATACCTAACTCAAGAGATCATTATACATCAAATAATATCAACTCGTGATATCTATAACATACATTGGATTCATATAAATTACAAGTGGTGTCTAGATTTATTACTACCGTAGTTTATTCATAATTCCTTCCTCAAGAAAACACTCATCTTGTAATCCTAAGGGAAAAAATTCATACCCTATATTTTTAATGTAATAATTTGTTATTATTTTTATATTTACAAAACCATCCTTAACCCAATATATCATTATGATATCAACAACATACATTAGATTCATTAATATTACAAGTGGTGTTTGGATTTACTACTTCCATAGTTTATGCATAAATCCTCCTTAATGAAACACCCATATTGTATGTTTAAGGAACAAATTTCATACCCTATGTTTACTATTACCATAGTTTGGGTTCAATTATTCCTTTAAGTTAATAACCATTATATATTTATTTATTAATGGATAAACCCATACCCTTATTATGTTCTTGTATTATATGTTAACTTTTGATACTCCAAGTAGGATTTTGCCTCATCCTAATTTATTTTCAAACAAAACCACTTATCAAGTATGTAGGTTCATTATTAGTATGAAATACTTCCACCTTATATTTGTGTGGATGTGTGTGTGTGTGTGTGTGTGTGTGTGTGTGTGTTAAATAATATCAAGTTAATTTTAATTCCATTTTTTCAACTCTACTCTTATTGGATTATGTTCACCTAAATCTATCCATTAATAATTAAGTTCCAACTAACTAGTGTGATGTTGCACATTAATACTAACATTGCATAAGGAGTTGGTTTAGGAATACTATGAAATACCCAAATTAGGTAGTCCAAAATACACCTAATAAATTATGAAGCATCTAATATATATCTGTAGTCATATATTAAACTTAGTTATTCAGTGGATCCATTCTACGTTCATGAGATAAGCTAATTCTATAAAAACAACCATTTTTAGCTATACTAGATGATTGATTTGTGTAATAAACTTTCCTCTAAATCCTTGTATTAAATCCATACTATTATAATAATTTTATTAAATCCTAATAAATCTAAAATAATTTCATATACAACCATCTATTATTGTTCAATAGTCACTACTAGTTGTGAATGATCACTCAGTTCATCACTCGCTTCTATTAGCTCTAAGAATGTGCAATTATATCCTTAATTAAGTTTAAATGGATGAAAATAGATAAATGTAATTATTTATTACATAATTATAAGGTTTTTTAAGACATTTTATAATTTTTAAAAATGTTCAACACAAAATACATTATTTTCCCATATATCTGGTATATTTCTCTACCACAAAGCACATAAAAGCACAAAGATGCAAAAAATTCGCTTGTTTATCATTTTTATCTCTTATTATTGATACTAAATAATAAAAGTATTTAGATTTTAAACATATTAAAATTTTCCCTATTAATCAGGAAATTCCTATTTAATACCAAGCTAGATTTATTTAGGAATAAAAACTACAAAAGATTTAGCTACTTGCCTCTTTCTCCTACTAAAAAAATTATATTCTTGCCTGAAAGAAGATTATCTTCTTGTAGTGTTACCCCAAATTTAGTCTTCTCCTCACAACCTCTATAATGATGAAGATCAGATTTTAATGTTTTTTCTTATCCCTTGTCATCTTCCTTAGGTTCATATTTTCTCACTTATACTTTATCCTCTATGAAATCCTCCTCTTCCAAAAAAATGCACCATAGCTCCTCTAACATGAGATTACATTATGGATTTATTTCTTCTCATCCCTTATTTATGGTTTTCCTCCTTGTTTTAGGCTCTTCTCTCTAAAAAATGGTGTCACACCTTTGGGATAAATGAATAGTAATGCATAGTGATGAATAGTGAAAATTTTGTCTTTATCTCCGTCTCACTTTCCTCACATGTGCCCAAAGTCAGAAGGAGAATCAACTTTTGAAAAATATTTTTCTCCCATGTGCCTCCAATAATAGTGAGATTTTTTATTTGTCTCCCACCTACTCTCCTCACATGTGCCTCAAAGAAAATTCATCCCACTTGACCCCATGTGCACAAAAGTAAAAGATTCCACATCACATGGGTGGAGTGAAAAATAGTTGTCAACCAATATGTTGAACCCATGTTCTTCCAAGAAATGTGCCCCACTTGCCCATGTGAAACTATTAGTTTTAGATTTATCAAAATAAAAATATTTGTTATTTCATCTACTATTCCAATTAATGTCATGGAGAGGTCATTTAATGATTTTATCTATGAGGGTTATTTTAAATCATAAGGGAGGGTTTAAATCCTACAAAGTGAATTAAACCAATAATCTCATTATTTCCCTAGTATAATCATAAGCTTATTTTCTAAATCAGTTTTATGATTATTGTGATGAATTAACCTTATGCAAGAGTATCATCTTATGTAAGTAAAATCATGTTTTCAATGGTCTTAGGGGTCTTAGAATGTGAATAGAATCATGAATAATCTTGTTCTAAGCACTAAGAATCTTGTTTGGTCCATTGTATAGGTTTGGATAACTTACCTCCTAAACCAAAATTTGAATTTTCAAGTGTAATTTATGTAAATATATGAAGAAGTTGGATAAATCCTAGAGTATAACTTATTGGATAAGATTAAAACCATGATGTAAACACTCCTAGTCATCATCCTAAAGTTTTACAAGTTGTTGAGTTAAAGATCAACATACAAGAGGTAAGAATAATTAAGTTTGACAAGTTCTTAATGTGGTTGAGAGACTTTAGACAACCACTAACTCAATTTGGAACTTTTTTTTAGATAATTAAGGCTCAAACAACTCAAGATAAAGTCAAGAAAGCTATTTATGAGGAGGAGCAAGTTACCAAGTTGTTATCGTTGTAGGTATGTTAGTTTAAAAAAAAGTATGTTATTACAATACAAGGTTTGTAGGTTAGAGGAGTGAATGTGTGGTCACAATAGAGAAAATAAGGCCTTTTGACCCATGTATATGTTTTGCATGAATATGGCTATAAATAAAGTGAAACTTCCTTGTATATTGTTCATATGAATTAAAGATATCACATTCAATATTTATAGAATTATTGTAATAGAGATCTATAGTAGATATGTACAGATGTATTGATGTTTGACCAATATAGGAGATTTCTAGATATCTACGTTATGGAAAGTTAGATGTAAAGGAAGAAAATGAATGAAGAGTTACAATGTAGAATAGAAGTCTAAGTGGTTTTTAAAATTATTTCTTTTGAAAATAAAGTTTGTGTTAAAATCTTGTCAAGGATAAAGTGCTAGAACTTCAATACCATCCATCTAAAGTAAAAAAAATATTAAGAGAGTTATTAGTAAGTGATTTCAAGGTTTCCTTTGTATTTCAAAATTCTATTACTAGATTGATCATAGTATTTTGAGCACATGTTGTGTGATATGCCAATTGGGTTGACAAATTCATTATTAGATATGAGAGTAACAATCAAAATTTTAAAATTGAGATGGTCTTGTAAATAGAAAATAATTTCATTCGGTGTATTTAGAGATAACAAAATAAAACTATGAAGAGTCTTATTACCTTTGCATAGGTCATGATTATCATAGTAGTGACATATGGTGGACTGTGGGTTTTATAAAAACAAAAACCAATCACAACATCATATGAATTCTTCAAGTTTTGTAGTATAACATATGGATTCAAGAAAATATCATTTGGGATTTGGTTCACTTTGTGCAAGCTATGGCACTTTTGGAAAACCAAATTATTCATGGCAGTTTTATGGATCTACAAAATCTTGACATGGTCAAAATTATTCATTTTTTCTATATTTATGCAGTGAGAATCCTAATTTGAATGGCCTATAGATGTAAATTCAATATTTACCATCTCTTTGATGCCATTCTAATCATATAATTCATGATATATTTTTTATATGTCTAAATAAGCTAGGGGAAAGGCCATAAGATGTTTAAGAAAAGATAATCATTTGTACAGGTGGCTGGTAATAAACCAAAACTATAGAGTTTGTATTTGCTTGGTCTGTGTGGTGTTTTTGAGGCTATCAATCTGTGGGCAGAGGACTAAGAAAGTCTTGAAGGTGAGTGTAGTAATTTCCTTCATACTTTTTAAGTTTAATAATCTAGATTAAGATCTCCACTACATATTTATTGCAAGTTGATTTTTGTAAAGAGTGTAAATTAGAAATAATCTCATTGGTATTATCAAACCAATATAAAAAGATAAGGATATTGATAAGGTTTAAGAGCAGCCAATGATTAGCCATAGACAAATAAGTTTATAAAAGGATGAAAGAGTGACTAAGAATAAATTCTAGTGAGAAAGTGTGGGTAATGAGCCAATTATAAAAAATTATATGTAATAGAAAGCAATTGATCATTGATCAATGAATGTTAGAGGACTTTGAAGGGTTTAAGATTATTGTGATCAAATTTAGTGAATAAAATAGAGAGCATTGGTTGATTCGTATATTCTCATTGGTTTAGAAACGACCAATATACATATAAGGATAATTTTTCAAGATACAAGTAAGATAGATAACATTGAAAACATGATAGAAATATGAAAACAACTTGGGAAATAAGGTTGTGTATGGACTAAATATAATCAATAAAGCAAAAAATGTGGATGATTTCCATCACAACCTAATAATATTAGTCCATAACTATTTTAAGCTATTAGTAATTACCACATGTTGTTAGCTACATTAGATAAATCAATTATAAGGTATAATAAAAAACAACCTACAAGAAAAAGCACACACAAATCAAGAATCACACAATGACAACTATCTCTAATACAAGCACTAAACAAGCAATTATGTGTGTGACATGTTCCCAAGATGTTATACAAGTTCCCTTTACAAATACAACCCTCTCTCCAATGATACTCTCCATCTTATTATTATCTGAGAGATGTTATTTTTCCTACATTCATCGTAGTCAAATAAAATAGTAGTTAGTTTGAGATTAAGACCAAATATCAACAATATTCACAATATACAATTATCAAATAAATTGATGCAATATAATAAAATAGTAACTAAAATCAACTATGCATAGATTTAAAAAACATAACAATATAATACATTCTAATGTATGCAAGATGCCCTCTAGTCATACTAGAATTACTATTAATCTAGGTAGCATACATCTAATTATTCCAACCAAAATTAAATAATAACCAATCAATAGTTGATTCATTGTCTTAGTATTACTATAGTTTACTAAGGGTAAAACAATATGTAACATTTGGATGGTTTTCAAAACTCAGAGAAAAACTAGGGTTTGTAGTTATTTACCTTTAACATCATTTTTTTCAAGAATTTATTTAGATACTTGTTCATTTTCTCGAGATGTCCTTAAGGATCTTTGTAGGGTTAAAAAATTTATTATGAGGTATATCTTGTTATATTTCATACATGTTCTAACCATCACCATATTTTAGAGGTTTCCCCAACATCTATCAAATCCTAGCACTTGCTTGTGCACACTTCAAACTTTGATTCTATATTTGGCATGTCATCCGATCCTGAAGCTTTTTGATGCACATATCAAACTCTGACATCCTATTAAACATGAAAACATGCCATCAAAACCTGATATAACACTTCATTAGAATTTGACACCTTGCTCAACACTCCATCATAATCTGACACCTTATATAATACCCTATCAAATTTTTCCATCTATATTTGTACACCTTGAATTCTACCTCTTATTGGAGCACATTCAGATTTTTGGGTTAATTCAGGGGTTACTCCTTCTCTCACAAATAGATAATCCTAATCAAATTTCAACATTTGACACCCCAATCTAGGAGACTCCCAATAAAAACACTCTGAAGAAGAACCCTACCAAGAAGAGTCTCCAATTAGAAGAGGACACAAAAAATTAAGTACCAATTTTAAGGAGTGGTTCCACCTTCACACCTATAATAAAATGTTGAATAAATAATAGATACCAACCTAGGCCACATTGATATGGAATAATTTGGGAACAAAATAAGTGGTGTACATAAAACAAATATTGAACAAAGCATCCACAATGGTGGATTGGCTCAATTAGTTGTATTTCTTATTTTAGTATAATGTTTAGAATTAGTGTTGATAATGGCCAAACACTATGATGTAGATAAAAGGTAAGTCAACAATCTAAATCGATAATTAGTCTTATGCTTAGTTTCAGAGCATATTAATCATCTATTACGTCTACCTGACAAGGAAGCATTTGTAAATTTGACTCCTGCATCTGCTCAATAATTTCGGGACTCTAATACCAACTCATGCTTAAAGTGGGTAAATAAGTAATGGTTGATAAAATCTAGGCATACATCAACAAGCTTCCTAAGAATATTTATAGATTTGAACTGATGAATGAGGTCAATGAAATAATTACTTTCTTGCATAGACTAGTGAGAATCCTAATTTCTAGGAATTTATAGACATGGATGTATAGGTATATATGGATCATCCAACAGAACAAGTAGTATATAAAATGGGGACAATTAATCAGTGATTCAATTCACAATTATCTTGTACAAGTCAATAAAAATTCCAAATTCTATATGACATATTGTCTTTTTTATGTTGTCATTAGAAGGAGGTTCTAACATGTTTTGAATATAGTGGGTGATATGCAGATTGACAAAATATATGACTTCTATCCATGGTTCTAATTGAAATAAAGTGCACATCATTTCTATAAAGTAAATGATGCATTCTTATAATATGTGATTCAGGGGTTCAAAATAGAACCATATAATTTGAGGTTATCAATTCAGGCCTCTATAGAGATTTTCAAGTGGAGAACATGCTTTATACAATTTCAAACTTTTGCCTACTTGAGAATTTATGGCTATGAATTTTCCCTATATATGCTTCCAATATATGTGGATGATAGATAGGTTATTATGGAACTAGTGAGACAGTAGACTAAGATGCATAAGTTGTCTTATAACACAAGTCTAGAATAAAATTTCTTATCTCTATTGGTTGATACACTTGTGCTTCTTTATCTAAAGTAAAATTGATTGAAGAATAAATGACTCAAGTTACTATTTGATCATTTAAAAACTAACTTTCATTCAATGATAGGGTTCTGATGCATAATATTCTTGATTCTTCATATTAACATGTAAATCATTTGAAGACTACTAGATGAAATGTGATGATGAAAAATATGAGAGATTTTTTTATTACTCATGATTCACTCTAGAACAGGTTCTTATTTTTGATATATTAGAGATCAAGAAAAATATATCATATGATGAAGATGTATTAGATCCCATATATGAAAAATATGGAATTGAATCAAGACCTCTTTCAAGAGTATATTTGCACAAGAAGGAGTCCATTTCACTCATCGATAGAACTCAAGGTGTGCCAAATAGAACTCTAAAATAGTTGAAGATAAAAGGCAATAATGTTGATAAAGTAAGATTTCCTCCTTCAATAAAGGAAGTTGAATTGGGAACTACTCATCTAAAACATCAAGTAGAGATAAGAACATCTTCTGTGATAAGAACTATCAAGGAGTAAGAGGAAATGGGAGAAAAAACATAAGTTAAAGTAGTTACATAGGTTGTTCTAGTGAAAAACCACTCAAGTTGAAGATATGAAGATTCGGTAAAATAATTCCAAGTACTCCAAGTCTTTCTATTTTTGAAGAATATCCTCTTAAAAAAAATCCTAGCCTCAAGCCCTAATAACTAATACTACATAGCTTTTTTTAGCCTCTAATTCATATTTGTTATTTGATTCTTCTATTCCTTCTTAACCTAATACTTCTATACCATTGTCTCTGGCACAAAATGTTAAATTACAAACTGAGCCTTCTCCTAAGACTCCAATTGATATATTAGGGAAAGAAGAAGGTGAAATTGTATCTAAAAAATCTTCAATTTTGTTAACTCCTCCCTGTTCTTCTAAAATTAAAAAAGAATATGATATTGCCCTTGTGTAGCATTCCTTTTACATATAAGTTCATAATTAGTTAAATGAAGTTGTGAAGAGGAAAATTAATATTCTTAATTTTAGCATCCAATAACTAACCATCCTTGTGTGGCAAATAAACCCAAAATAATCTCAATAATAATCACTAACTAGAAAGGAGATAGATATGTAGAACTAGAAGTTCCTCCTATTGACAAAAATAAAAAAGATGTTGGATATTTTGATTATCAAGTTATAAAATTTCACCAGATAAAGGCAAAAAAAAAGGTATGAAAGAGAATGTCCAATCTATAATTTGCATAATGTTCAAGAAAATGGAAAAAGATAAAGTAACTAAGGAACAACTCAAAGAAAAATTTGAACTAACATATGTGGTTCAAAATTTGGTAAGGCCTATTCAATCTTCCCATTCTATTATCCATCAAAATTTTGATACATAAACCCTTATGTTGCAAAATAAATTATCCATATGGGTAAGGCAACAAAAGAGTGAATTGAGAAAATTTTACATTAGGGTATCACTACACTTCAAATAGTGTTGGCTATGTGTTCTGAAATTCAATCAGAATATGATCAAGTGACTAAAAATGAAAGCAAATATAAAGAAGTGAAAAAATAGAATGAATTGATTCATAAGTTGGAATATTTCACTTTTACCTATTTATATGACCTAATTCAATAAAAGGTCATCTAAAAAGAATAAATTGTGTACCTTACAGAGTTTATAAGAGCTACTAAATTCAAAATTTGCATTGTTAAATAAAGTGTCAATAAATTTGAGGAATCTAAGTTCATAAGGGGAGAGGCTCTCCTTGAAATACTAGAACTAGGAAAACTAAAATGTAAGTTCACTAAAGACAAGGGAAATTAGTATCTGAGGAGGATATTTTTTATCAATTCAAGAAAATATTGAAAATATAACAACTCCAAGTTTTGCATTCAATTATGACTCAATTCAGACATTAATCAAGTATCAAAGTAATTTGAAGAACCTCAATGCAATGTTGAATAATTCACAATGAACAACTCAAAAGATGTTTGATCTATATTGTGACATGGAAATAGTTTATACATATTCAGATGATATAAAGATAATGTGTCAAAAATCATGCAAAAGTTCAAAGAATATCAAAATAAGAAATTAAAACCTAAAAACCAAGAGGCTCAGATCTTCATTCGTGAAGATGATAAAGAATGATTCTACATTAAAATTTTGATCTTTCTCATATATTTATTTTTTCTAAATCACTCTTGTATTTCTCATCATACCTTCTTGTATTAGTTAATTCACACATTGTAAAATTTTGTAAATGTACTAAGTTATTTTTTTAATATTGAGTCATTCAAATTTTCTAGCACACTTGTTCAAGTTATGCAAATTCATCATTGTACTTTTTCAAATCATGTAAAAACACTAATGCATTTTTTCAAGCTGTGCAAGTTACTTAATGTGTTTTTATAAATTTAAGTTGTGCAAATTAGCTAATGTATTTTTACACACCCCTTAAAAGGAAAAAAGGGTGGTTACACATTGTGACTACCTATTTCAACCTAAAAATATGAGTTGAGGGCTCATTTGTATAGGTTCTTAATAGTTAGACTTTTCAATATATATTTTTGAAATAGGAGATTGTATTTACAACCCAATAAAGATCAATACAAAGGGATTTTGTAAAATTTGTGTTCAAGATTTTTTCATGGATTATGTGTATATATTCTATGTACATGTATTTTAATCTTTGATTTCAAATTGTTATTTCAGTTGTTATAAACTAGTAAAAACATGAAAATTTCATTGTAGTGTTTCTTTTCAAACCTACATATGTTGTTTTCATTATGGTGAAACCATGATGGAGTTAAAAAGTAATTTATCACTTTCTACAAGGAAATAAAAAGTGATTTTTATATTTTTTTATCATTCATATATAATTGTTTTGGTGTGTGTAGTGTTCTCTTATGAACACACATATGCATATTTTCTATCCACAAAATGATAGAGGTTGCCTTCTAGACAGAATACTCATTGTTTCAACATTTTCAAAAAGTCACTAAGTTTAGCTTATCAAACTTTTTATCTCCCACTTTTATAATCATTTTTATTTCTCTTGTATCTCTTTTTCATACTTCCCTTTATACATC
This sequence comes from Torreya grandis, assembly GCA_037957365.1. Classification (NCBI taxonomy): domain Eukaryota; kingdom Viridiplantae; phylum Streptophyta; class Pinopsida; order Cupressales; family Taxaceae; genus Torreya; species Torreya grandis. The sequence continues at coordinate 2,218,906 of JARHVA010002010.1, read as the reverse complement.
CTTTTCATAATTTATGGTTAAAATTACTACCCTAATGAAACCCATTTTGGCTATAAATATTTTTCCTTACTGCATCATTTTTAGGTTTAAATAAAGGTAACTCTACCTAATAATAGGAGAGGAATTTTGTCACATGACTATTGACAAGAAAATTCCATTTGTCTTCTCAACAAATTCTTGTGCCAAAAATTTTTGCACCCACTATGGGGCAGGTTTTTACAACACTTGCGAAACCCATATTTTGATATATTGCTCCATATGACTTTGCCATCAATTCAAGGACCACTCTAGCAACTTGAGTTATATTTAGAGCAGTCTACATAATAGAATATCATTTCACAAATTAGACAATTGGCCTAAGACTTGAATGAAATTTTAGTGAGTCAGTTTCAAATTATTCTAAGAATTTTGAATCAAAAATTAGATCATGCTAAGAGAATAGAAATAATTATCACACATAGAGAATCCCACATAGCTCAAAAAATAGCTCAAAATCATTAGATTTTATTCATGACTATTTTAGCCATCCAAAATCCTGATCATCAACCTAGTTTGAATTGGATACAAATTATAGAGGAAAACATTGCGTCAAGTCTTTGACAACTAGCCTAGGAAAATAAAATGCGTTTCACTCAATTCAACTTTATCACTGTTATAATAAACATAGAGTAATATCATTCTATCATTGCCTAAATAAATGTTGAAACTATTTCAATATGGCAAAAAAGAAGACAAGCACAAAGAGTAGTTATTATAGTTATTCAAAAACTTTTATCATTAAGAATTATATAATGACCATTAAAGTAGTCCAAGAGCTAATTCTTCAACTAAATCTTGATAGGTTAAGTCAAAGACAAGAAGATATTTTGTTAGATTTGAGAATATTTACATGGTACGATAGAATTAATTCAACACATTTTCATAGAGTTGATGTATTGGAATATGAATAAGATCAGGTTATTTTAACATAAAGATTTGATGCACTAGTTACACATAGATAGAAGACCAGCTCATATAATCCTTCAATTTTCACCAATTCCTCATCAACAATAAAAAAAATTATATAAAAATGATTTACTAGGGCTAGTAAATTGAAGCATGGCATTGATTCTTTTTATCATCTACAAGAGGCTTATGATTTCAAATTGAATTCCAAACAAAAATCCCAACTCAAAAAAGTATTCAATCTTCCTACAACCCCTAAGAGAGGTAAACCCTTTTAAGGAAGAATGATCATCAGTCAAGCTCTTGTCTTGCTATGAGTTTTTGTACCATTATAAATAGTCTTTCTAACCATGGATTTACCTTGGGATAATATAATTGTTCCATTGGATTTGGGGCATTTACATGAACTTCTAAATGGATGATGAAAGAACTTTTTGAAATTAGTAGGTGATGGTAAGCAACCTCTAGATGAACATATTATTGATTTATTTGTAGTATGTGGAATTATAGGCATGGAACATAAGGATGTCATAATGTGATTATTTTTTGAAAATCTCCATAATGGCATAGTAGATTGGTTATATCATCTTCCTTAAGGATCAATAACCAATTGGAATAACATGAAAACTCTGTTCAAAAATAAATTCAAACCAGCAAAAAATGCATGCACATTATTAGCTCAACTCACTTAGATGAATAAATAAACACATAAACCTATGAGATATTTTTTAGATAAATTCAACAAAATGCTACATAAAATACCAATAACTGCCAAACCAAAATATGAGAATTAAAAATGCTTATTTATCAATTCTCAATTTCCATAAGTAAGTTATCAATTGAGAAGAGTTAGAGTACCAAATTTGACTATAGCTCAAACATTAACTATTGATGTTGAATATGATATGATAATGGTTGTAAATTTAAAGAGGGAATAACATACAAATAATATAAATAATTTAGGTCAATTTTCCATCAAAAAACTTTTGCAAAATATGGCTAATGACATAAAAATTTTGAAGAAACAACTACCTCATAAAACTATCATTGATCCTTATCCAGACATCCAAATAATAAATTATGTACCTTTTCAAAGTGATCATCCTTGATTGCAAGTTCCCTAGAAAAAGCTTGCACTGGAAGATCCTCCTCAAAATACTTATCCACCTATGAATGTTATCTTGTAAATAGAATAAATATTTGTATATGAAGAAGTCAAAAAAGAAAATGAATTAGAAAATCAAGATCTTCAAGAATGTGAAATTGAATAACTTGGTGATGACTCCATAAATGTGTTCCTCGAATACAATTTAGATGAAAATGACTATGAAGATAATTTTGAAGACATGAATAGTCAATCGTTCATAGTCTTCACAAGATCTCAAAATCAAAAGAAACAAAATAATGATAGGAAAGAAGAATCTATGGAAGTTATTATTCTATGAGGAACACCGCCTCCTATTTAGATGAAAGGAAAATAACAAATAGATAGATCAGGTGAGTCTTGCCTAAATAACTCTACTAGTTATTTAAAAAATACTCCTATCAATTTAATAATGCTAATGTATCTAAGTCTATGAAATGTTATTATTCTACTTGTCTTCTTTTTTTTATGTAATTAAATATGTCAACAAAACTAAAATTCAGATGTCATAAGCTAAATATTTGAGGACATATCTAGATCAACTATATACGCTAGTAGAATTTATCAAAGGAAAAATTCCTACTCAAAATAAGATCAATACCAAAGCAATATTATCCACCCCACCTTCTTCTAATATAGTAAACTGTGTGACTCTTATGACATCTAAATTTAATAAAGTTGATCCTTTTTACATTTCCTTGTTCTTCAAGAGATGTAAAGTTAGTAATTACATAATTGACACAAAAGCCTCAGATAATGTAATGCCTACCAAAGTTGTGCATGCCATTGGCATAAATTTTACAAAGACATTTTATTATTGTTGCTCCATGGAAGAAAAACAAGTTCCACTTGTTGGCCAAATCAAATATGCATAATTCATCCTTGCATCATTTCCTCAGAAAAGGATCAAGATCAACATCTTATTATATGATATCCTAGTAGCTTATAGAATTCTCTTGGGAAGAAATGTTTGTAAGGAACTTGGTTATGAAATTTAATTAGATTTATCACATGCAATGATTCCAATCAAATAAGTGAAACAACACCTTGAACTATAATTGAAAACAAAATACACTATGCAAAAAGTAGATGATCCTAGATCAGATATGAGTAGATATCTTTTATGAAGAGGCAAGCATAGGTAATTATTTGTTGAGATCATAAGAAGATCTAGATATGGCATAAATCATGAAACCAATCCTAATGAGGTCTAGATGTTGAAATTTTATGGTAGTTACTCTTTAACATGATATGGTGTAGGAATTGTTTGAATATCCCTAAGTAAATAAATATTTCCTTTCTCTTAAAAATTATAGTTTGAGTATACTAATAGTACTGCATAATATGAATCACTCTTGCTTGGGATGTAGGTTATAGAAGAGATGGGAATTAAAAAATTGAAATTTTTGGGTGATGTAGAATAAGTATTAAAACACATCAAAGGCTAGTATTAGATGAAAACTGATCATTTGAGGTATTACATGAACAAAGTTTGGGATAACATTAAAACTTTTGAATCATTTTTTATTCATGTTATCCTAAGAGAAAATAACTCCAAACTCGACACACTTTTAGTATCATCTTCATTATTGATTCCTCACTCATAATTTGATAGAGACAAATACATGATTAAACTTGTGTATTAACCTAGCATGCCAGACAATTTGGAGAGCTGACAAGTTTTCAATGATGATCAAAATATTATCTATTTCTTGAAAAACATAAACCTATATTTCAAAGGCAATGATTCATCATATAGAAAATCTTCTTCACAAAATCTGAAAGGTGTTGCCTAAGAACAAGATGAAAAAGGGGTAATCAAACTAAAAGGGAATAAAATTCCTAAAGGCTTGGTCTCATTGGAATAATTTTTTGACAAACAAGCCAGGTTCATTAAAAAGATGTATAAATACTCTCTCAGTTTAGCAAACTATGAGAAAGTAAATATTGGTTATAAAGAACAACCCAGGTTGGCTAACATTAGAAAATGTTGTTCACTAGAAGAAAAGAAAAAATTCATCAATTTTATTTGAAAATATATTGATATTATTACATATTCTTATGATTATCTCAAGTATTTTCATCTAAAATAAATGCAAGACATGGTTCTTATAAAACTAGATGTCAAACCACTTAAGCAAAAGCACAGACAATATAATTTGAAGATTTTACAAATAATTTTCATAGAAATTCAGAAATTGTTGAATGCATGAATCAACTTCCCCATTCACCACTCAACTTATATTTCTAATATTGTCTAAGTTCACAAAAAGAATGGATGAATCATAATTTGTGTAGACTTTCAAAATATTAATCGGGATTCTCTCAAAGACAACTATCCATTACCCATCATGGATCAAGTTATTCAGGGAATTATAGGTTTAAAAATAATCTCAATTTTGGATGTATTTTCAAGTTATAATAAAATTGAATTTATTACAGAAGAACAACATAAAATAGCTTTCACAACTCCATGGGGAACTTTTACATATTGATGAATGTCATTTGGCTTGATTAATGTGGGTGCTACATTCTGTAGAGCTATGAATCCCACATTTAAAGATTTGAAGAACAAGATAATTGCATTAAATATAGACAATCTAACAGTGTTTTAAAAAATGATAGAAGATCACTATGAACACCTTAAAAAGTGTTCAAAAAATGTTGATTGCATAGTATCTTTCTCGACCCTAAAATGTATATTTTTGGGGTAACTAAAGTAAAACTTCTTGGGCATATTATATCTAAAGATAAAATCAAGATTGATCCATAAAGAGTTGAAGCAATCTAAAAATTGTCTCTACCAACTAGTAAACCAAGTGTACATTCATTCTTAGAAAAGGTGAATTTATTAAGAAGATTTATTCATATTTTTGCAAAATTCACTAGCCACATTATTAATATGATGAAATGAAAACCCTCCAAGTGGAATAATGAAGGAAAATAGGCATTTGAGAATATAAAAGTTGTTATTTCTTGTGAACCAATTTTTGTTTGTCCAAATTTTAAAAAGGAGCTCATCATTTATTGTTATTCCTCAAACTATACTCTCTCAGCCATACTAGTTTAGAAAAATGATGGTGTTGAATCTATCACCAATTTCATGATTTTTAACTTGAAATACTATGAATTGAAATATTCTCCAAAAGAGAAACATGCATATGTAGTTGTGAAAGCTATCAAATAGTTTAGGTATTATATTCTACATTCACATTCAATTGTAATGGTGTCAATTACATCAATCAAATCATTGTGAAAGTCATTAAATATTTTAGGTATTTTATTTTACATTCACATTCCATTATAATGGTGCCAAGGTAGCTATCATTTCTATTTTGACTTAACAAAAGCTACTATCTAAGAGAGGTAACTAGATAACTAAGGTACAAAAATATGATCTTGAAATAAAGCCAATAAAATTGGTTTGAGGAAAAGGATTGTGTTAACTCATACCAGAATAGAAATGTTCTCTGATAATCCCTTCAACAGATTCGAATGATCAAAATAAAGAAAATTTTCCTTTTATTCTTTTTGTATATTATACTAATGAATGGTTTACATATATAATTTTCCTTATAACATATGGATAATTCCCATCTCATATGTATGCTAAACAACATAAAACACTCAAGTTAAAGGCTATAAAATATGTGGTTTGGGATGTTACATTTTTCAAAAAAAGTATTGATAGATTTTTACTAAAGTTTATTAATATTGAACAACAAGAGAATCTCTTACAAGATTTTTATGATCAAGATTGTGGTAGACACCTTTTTTCTCCAATAACAGCATACAAGATCTTAAGATCTCACTATTATTGGCCTACATTATTCTATGATTATTATGAGTGGGTAAGGAAATGTGAGGCTTGTCAATAGTTATTCGAGTGACCAAAACTTGAAGCATTTTCCCTCAAGTCATTGGTGATACAAGATCATTTTCAATAATGGGGATTAAATTTCATTGGAACTATGTATCCTCATTCAATTGTAGGACATATGCACATTCTCACTACTACAAACTACTTCACTATATGGGTAGAATACATAAGTCAAGCAAACAACTTCAAAAGTTGTTTGTAACTTCATCAAAGAGAATATCTTGGTTAGATATGGTGTTCCACAAAATATCATAATAGATAATGCTTCATTTTTTAATTATTCAAAGCTACTTGGATTAGGCTATGGCTATGGCATCTCATTTTCTCACTCTTTAGACTATTGCCCATAATGAAATGGTCAAACTAAATCAAGCAATAAGAACTTAGTCATCATCATTCACACGTTGGTTCATGAAAATCATAGGAACCAATGCAATAAGTTATATGATGCATTTTAGGTACATCGCATAACACTAAAAAAATATATAGGTATGTTTCCATTTTATTTTATCAATGTGATAGATGTGGCAATTCCAAGAACTCTTGAATTTACTATACTTCAATTGGTCAAGGCTATAGAAAATCAAAATTTTGAAATTCCCTTGGATAAAATAATTATTTACTTGAATAATTTTGAAGATTATAGATCTAAATTTTTTGATAGAATTGCCAAACAGTGAGCTCAAGTTAAAGTCCTTTTTTACAAGAAAGTGAAGAGAAGATATTTTTATGTGGGAGATCTTGTTCTTTTGTGGGATAAATGTAGAGAATCAAAAGAAAGTCTCAAAAAGTGTGATTCCTTATGGATGGGCCCCTTCAAAATTAGGCATTTATGTGGAGACAACACTTTCTATTTGGCTAACTGTGATGGCACACATCCACCATTACTCTATAGTGCACAATATCTAAAGCTTTACTTCAAGTGAAAGCAGGTAATCCCCTACATGTAAATATGTACATAATAAATTTTGCTTGTATCTTTTTTATATCTTTGTTTTGGTGTTCATGTGTGTTAATTTTCAATAATACAATAGCTTGTATATCATTTCCTCTTCTCTATGTATTAGTATTTTTAACCTACATATCATGTAGCTCTATCCTTTTCTTGGAAACTATAAGTGGTCTTGGAAACATGTGTTCATTTATCATATAATTTAAATAGGTGAACTAGCTATCATTTGGTCAGATCAAGATGTGTAAAAGCAAGTTTCATAGAAATTCTCAAGAATTTGTGACAATTAAGACAACACTAATTAGTAAGCTTTTGACAAAGTAAAGGGACTTCTTATCACAATGTAAATGCACTAGCCTATGAAATGAGAGTCTAGAGTTATTATATTTTCCCTTGTAGTTTGAGGTCCCCAGTTAGATCCAACTGTTATCCTAATTTTCTAACAAAATGCAAAAATCTAAAAGTGTTGAGTTTTTTATCATAAATGGTTAACTTGAATCAAATTTGTTATTTCCCAAGTCAAATTATATCACTCAAGGTATTCATGATCAAAATTCAACACTTGGTCAAATTCTAAAGTCAAATTTAATAAAATTTAAAAAATTGGCTAAGTTCTTGTCTTATTAGATTTTGGAAGCCTATCAAACAAGCATTAGACTTATAATAAGTGTCTAGAAATCTGTCAAATCTTGATATGTGTTGAATCACACTCTATAACCCAATAACTTGTTGAATAGATCATCTAATTTAGAGCTTTGCCTAAGCACACTCCAAAACCTAATAGGTACTCAAACACCTATCAGATCTTGACCACTTATTGATCATGATTTTAGACTTCAATGACTACATGAACATCTTCCAGAGTCTAAAATTTTCCCATGCACCTCAAAATCTCTACCATTACTCTTCCTTGTCCCTTACACACATGGATTCCTCATAGACTATAATATATTCTTCCATCCTTTCCATTAATCCTATCATTTGCTCATTAATCCTCACTTCTCCTATCCAACATCACTTTCATTATAAAAAATCATAATTTTTATAGTTTTTAATATTGCATATGTTTTCACATGTTTGGATTATTTCCAAAACTCATAGAGAAAACTAGGGTTTACAGTTGTTTAGCTTTGACATTATTTTTCTCAAGATTTTATTAAGATACTTGTTCATTTGATTAAGACATCCTTAAGGATATTTATAGGGTTCCAAATTTCATTATACAATATATATTCTCAAATTTTAGACATGTTCTAACCATCCCCAGATTATGGAGGTTTCCCTAACAAATATTAGACCCCAACACTTGCATGTACACACTTCATACTCTGATTACCTATTTGGTATGTCATAGAATCCTAAAGCCTATCAGTGCACATCTTAGACTTTGACATCCTATTAAACATCACATCAAAACCTAATACCCTACTCAACACACCATCATAATCCATAACCTTGTTCAACACTCCATCAAAACTTAATACCCTACTAAACACCTTATCAAATTCTACCATCTATATTTACACACCCTAAATTTTGCCTCTTGTTGGAGCATCATCATATTTCTAGGTCAATTTAGGGTTTGGTCCTTCTCTCATCATATAGGTAATCCTCATAAAATGTTAACATTTGGTACCTTAATCAAGGAGACTCCCAATACATAGAAATGAAGTATCAATTTCAAGGATTGGTTCCACCCTCACACCTAGAGTCAAATGTTGAAGAGATATCAGATACCAACCTAGGCCAAATTGATATAAAATAATTATAAAATAGAATAAGTGGTGTAAAAAAAATAGAATATGGATAAAGCATCTATAATAGTGGATTGGCTCAAGCAGCTACATTTTCTATTTCATTATAATGTCGAGAATCAGTGTTGATAATGGAAAAACACTATGATACAAATAAAAGGAAAGTCAAGAATCCAAACGTAGAATTAGCCTTATGCTTAGGTCCAGAGCATATTAATCATCTATTGTAACCACCCAATAGGGAAGAATTTGTAAATTTGACTCCCGCATCTACTCAGCAATTTTAGGATTTTAATACTAGCTCATGTTTAAAGTGGGTCAATAAGCAATGGTTGATAAAATCTAGGTATACATCAACAAGACTACCTAATAATATTTTGATATTTGAATTCATGAATTAGATTAATGAAATGATTACTCTCTTTCATAAAGTATTGGAAGCCTAGTTGTTAAGAATTTCCAGATATGGATGTACAAGTACATATGGATCATCCACTAGAATAAGCATTATATCAACTAGGGATAGTTAATCAATGATTTAATTCATAAGCAATTTTTAGAATTTAATACAACTTATAAATTTCATATGACTTCTTATCTTGTTTATTTTATCACTATAAGGAGGTTATAAAGTGGTTTGAATATAGTGGGTGATATGCAGACTGTCAAAATCTATGACTTTTATCCTTGGCTCTCTTTAAAAGAAAGAGAATGTCATTTTTATAAGGTAAATGATGCATTTTTATAGTACGTGATTCAGATGTCTGAACTAGAACCATATAATTTGATGCTATTAATTCAAGACTCTATAGATATTTCTAGGTGGGGAACATGGTTTATACGATTCCAAACTTTCACCCACTTGAGAATTTTTGGCTGTGAAGTTACCCTGTATATGCTTCTGAGATATATGGATGATAAATGGGCTTTGATGAAACTAGTGAGATAGTTGACTAAAACACACAAGTTTTTGTCTTATAAACACAAGTAAAAAATAAAATTTCCTATCATTATTGGTTGATACACCTGTGTTTCTTTAACCAAAGTAAAATTTATTGAATAAGGAATGACTCGAATTAGTATTCAATCATTTAAAAGCTGACATTCATTCAATGTTATGGGTCTAATGTAGAATATTATTGATTCTTCATATTAACATGTACATCATTTTAAATACTATTGGATGGATTGTGATGATGAAAAATATGTGATAATTCATGATTATTTATGATTCACTCTAGAATAGGTTGTTTTTTTGATATATTAGAGATCAATAAAAACATATCATATGATGATGTATTAGATACCATCTATGAAAAATATGGGATTGAATCAATACCTCTTTTATGAGTATATTGGCATAAGAATGAGTCTACTTCACTTATCAACAAAACTCAAGGTGTGTTAGACAAGACTCTGAAATTGATCCAAGAACATCCAGGCTATAAGGGCAATATTGCATCACCAAAAATATATACACTATGTTGCTTTGAATTTTATCTTTATAGGTTTTTTAGTTTAGTTGAAGCACAGGTTGAAGTTTCCAATGGTTTAATATTTTCAAAATATTTTGAAGGCTAAAAATAGTAACTTTCTATTTTTAGTAAACCAGTATTTGTGCATGTATGGACATGAAATTTTACATAGAATATGTCATAGAGCACCTCACAAGATTTATGATGCAATGAATAGTTCATCAACCGGACACCTGATTCAAAACTTATGCCTCTTAGAAGTTATGGGTGACTTTAAGTGGGAAAGGAATATTTCTATTCTAAAAATTTGAAAGGAATCTAGTGGGGTTTACATGCACCATACATACAAGTCCATATTAGAAAGTTTCCTAAGGGTAGACTTACATGCTAATTCATGGAACTTTTTAAATAAATGCTTTTTCTTTTTAGAAATTTTGTTTAGTCAAGATTCTCATTTAGGATAGTGGATAAGGACATGGGATTTATTAGTGCCTATATAAATAGGTGAAGGGGAGGTTATAGAGGATATATCCATGAGTGTAGATTATGGCTCCAACTTGTAGGTTAAATTTTATTTGTAGTGGAATAGTCCATGTTGTTGTGGTATGGTATTTTTTCTGATAATAAAAGTTGTTTGATTTCTTTCCTTACATTTTTCTATGAGAATATATGTTATTGTGTTGTGTGTGGAGTAACCCTTCATCAGGTAGTATTAAAGAAATAGTTCTTGAGTGTGTAGATAGATCGTTGACTGTGAGGTAGTTTTCAACAAGAATTGAGGTTGTGGGTTTACTATAGAGATCAAGATGCCTCCATGAAGGAACCGTGGTGGTGCTGGAAGAAATGTTGTGACAGAAAAGGGTTTTATAGCCCTAAAAAGAGGATTTGAGCCAATAAGAAGAGAAGAAAGTGAAAATGTGGCAGAAGAAGAAAATAATTTAGAGTAAGAACAAGATGTTGAAGGATATCCTAAGAAAGTTAGGTTGTTGAGGGCCATTTCCAAGATTGGAAAAATTCTAAATATTGAATTATTTACATATTCCAAAAAATTGAACTCAAAAGAGTTGATCGATTGGATCAATGAATTGGAGGAGTACTTTGAATATGAAGATGTGGAAGATCCTAAAAGATTCAAATTTTCAAATACCAAGATAAAAGGACATGTCAATGTCTACTGGAAGGAAGTTCAGTTAGAGAGAAATTGAAAAGGGAAATAGATCACTAAAAGGGATAGAATGGTGGAAAATTTGAAGAGATAGTTTATTCCTATAGATTATGAGTTAGAGCTGTTGAAAAGGTTGCAAGGTTTGAAATAGTAAAACATGATTGTTAAGGAGTATATGGAAGATCTTTAAAATATCATTATCAGAACAAGCCATTTAGAGGCTAACAAGGAGAAGGTAGCTTGTTACATTAATGGGTTGAAGCCAAAAATTCAATAGGAGTTGAGTCTAGTGAGAATGACTACCATAGAAGATGCATACCAGTTTGCCATGAAGGTAGAGGATAAGATGAATAAAATATTTGAAATTAAACAAAGAGGAAGTGATTGTAGTGGAAAGATTGATGTAAGATACTGTGGAGGATGAAATGAAGATCAAAATAAGAATTAAAAGCAAACACAAGTCAAAATCAAAGAGGAGGTAATGCTTACCACTCTTGATACCAAAATAATGGCAAACAAAAAGGAAGAGGAAGACCTAGATGAGTACCTAGAAGAATAGGCTTTAAGCGAACCTATTTCTAATGTGGAAAAGAGGGACATCGAGCTTATGGGTATCCCCAACATTAAGGAAGGATAAATTGAATACTTGAAGGTAATGCATGAATTACACATGTATATGAAGATGCTTAGTCTGAACATTATAAAGATGTTAAAATAGGGGAAGTTCTTATCATAAGGAGAGTCTTGATACATGAAGATATAGAACCAGTCCAGAAAAAGAGTCTATTCTAGATAAGATGTAAATTTGGAGGTAAATGTTATGAAATTATTATTTATAGTGGTATTACTGATAATCTAGTTTCAGGGGATATGGTCAATAGGTTAAATTGGAGCAGAGCAAACATCCACATCCATATCATATTTCATGGTTGTAGTTTGACCATAGATTTTTGGTTAATGAATAGTGTTTAGTCAAGTTCAAGATTGGAGACTACCATGATGAGGTATTGTGTGACATCATCCCAATGGATGCATGTCATTTTCTATTAGGGATGTCATATAAGTATGATAGGTTTGTTATCCATGATGTCCATGCAAACACATATTCCCTAATAAAAGATGAAATTCATCACAAATTGAAACCCTTAAAGGAGGTATAAGAGAAGGTATGTAGTAGTACCCAAATTTGTTTAGTTGATGGTAATAAATTTTTGAATTATATGAGGCATGAGCATATGTGCTTTATGTCAATCCTAATATCAACAAGGAGGAATGTGGAGATATACCAGCATAATTCTTAGATTTATTGAAGAGATTTAAATATATTGTATCAATAATGTGTCATAAGGTTTTCCACTAGGAAGGAATATAATTCACCTAATGCATTTGATACCAAGAACCAATTTTCCAAATAAGGTAGCCCACAGAATGACTCCTACAGAGAATGAGGAGTTTAACATAAAATTTGAGGAGTTGTTGAAGAAAGCGCTGATAAGGGAGATCCTAAGTCCATGTGTAGTACCTATAGTTCTAGCACCAAATAAGAATGGAGAGTGGAAGATGTGTACAGACTCTACAACCATCAATAAGATCATAATCAATTACTATTTCTCATTGTTGAGGATGGATGACATAATGGATTATAAGCAGTGGATCCAAGTACTTCACAAAGATAGATTTGAAGATTGAATATCACCAAATCTAGATCAGAGAAGGAAATGAGTGGAAAATAGATTTCAAGATAAAGGAATGTTTTTACGAGTGGTTAGTTATGCCATTTGGGCTAAAAAATACACAAAGCACATTCATATGACTCATGAACGAGGTATTGAAATAATTTTTGGGAAAGTTTGTTATTATTTATTTAGGTAAAATTTTGATTTTTATCAAGATTGGGGAAGAGCATATAATGTATACCAAAATATTTTTTGAGAAACTGAGTGAGGAGAAGTTGTTGATTAATCTAAAGAAATGTAGTTTTGTAAATAAGGAGTTAGTATACATGGGATTTGTTTTCTCAATTGAGGACCTTAAGATGGATCCATAAAAAGTAAAGGCTATCGTTGAATGGACTACACCAAGGAGTGCTACAGAGGTAAGATATTTGCATGGTTTGACAAGGCTTTATAGGAAGTTTATTAAGAACTTCAATAGTATTTGTGCACCCCTAAATGAAACAATGAGAGGGGATAGAAAGGAGTTTAAGTGGACTACAGAAGTAAATAATAGTTTTTATATATTAAAGAAGAAATTCACAAAATAACCTATTTTAGCACTTCTAAATTTCAACAAGTTATTTCAGGTAGATTGTGATGATAGTGGTAGTGTTATAGGCATTGTATTGAGCCAAGAAAGTAAGCTTGTTACCTATTTTAGTGAGAATCTTAATGATGCCAAAAAATGTATTTTGTCTATGATAAGGAGTTTTATGCTATAGTTCAGGATTTGAAGAAATGGAGACATTATTTGTTCCCAAAGGAGTTTGTTTTATATACGAATTATCACACTTTGTAGTATTTTAATGACTAAGGAAAGTTGAATCAAAGGCACTTAAAATGGATTGATTTTTTGTAGAGTTATAATTTTATTTTGAAGCATAGGAGTGTTAGGTAAAATAGAGTTGCAGATGCCTTAAGTAGAATGAAAAATTTGTTGACAAAAATGAAGATAGAAGTTGTTGGGTTTGATTAACTCAAAAGTTTGTATCCCAAAAATCTAGACTTTATAGAGGCTTAGAAATCTTGTTTGAAACCTATTACTTTGGAGAGATAACCTAATTAATGAGAAGCATAGTGGAGGGTTGGTAGGACAATTTAGTCAACATAAAACCATTGCCCTTATTAGTGAGAATTACTATTGGCCATAGTTACATCAGGGTATGAATGCAGGAGCATCTAGGGTGTAAGGGTAATCTTGTATCACCAAATATATATATATATATATATATATATATATATATATATATATATATATATATATATATTATGTTGCTTAGAATTTTGTTTTTGTAGGTTTCTTAGTTTATTTGGAGCACAAGTTAAAGTTTCAAGTGGTTTAGGACTGTCAAAATCTTTTAAAGGCTAAAAATACTAACCTTCTATTTTTAGTAAGCTAGTATTTATGCATGTATAGAAATGAAACTTTGCATATAATATGTCATATATCACCTCACAAGTTTTTTGATGCAACAAATGGTTAGTCAATTGGACACCCAATTCAAAATTTATGCCTCCCAGAAGTTGTGGGTGACTCTAGGTGGGAAATAAATGTTATTATTCCTAAAATTAGATACAAATATAGTAGGGTTTACATGCACCATACATGAAAATTCATAAATTATAAAGGAATCAACTGGGGTTGCATACACCATGCATGCAAGTACATATTAGAAAGTTGCCTAAGGGTAGACTTACATGCTAGTTCACGGAACTTGCTAAAGAAACGCTTGTTATTTTTAGAAATTTTTTTTAGGAAATATTATTGTGGAGGATAGTAGAGAAGGGAATGGAAGTTATTGGTACCTATATAAAAATATGAAGGGGAGGTTATGGAGAATAGATCCATGAGTGCAGATTATGGATCTAGCTTGCAAGTTAAATTTTTTTTGTAGTGTAACAGTCCATGTAGCTATGGTATTGTATTTTTTCTAATAATAAAAGTTGTTTGATTTCTTTTCTCACATTTTTATGTGAGAATATCTATTATTGTGTTGTGTGTGGAGTAGCCCTTCATCAGAAATGGTTGAAGAGCAAAGGAATAAATGTTGATAAAGTAAGATTTCCTCCTCTGATGAAGGAAGTTATATTGGGAACTACTCATATAAAACATCAAGCAGAGTTAGGAACATCTTTTGTGGGAAGAACCAATAAGGATTCATAGGAAATATAAGTAGAAACATGAGTTAAAGTGGTTATAGAGGTTGTTTTAGTGAAAAAACCACTCAAGTTGAAGATAAGAAGATTAGGTGAAAAGATTTCACGTACTCCAAGTATTTTTATTTCTAAAGAAACTCCTCTTGATAATATTATCCAACCTCAAGCGCTAGTATCTAATAATACACAATAGTTTCTAGCCTTTGATTCATCTTTGTTATTTGGTTCCTTTGTTCCTTCTCAACCTAATACTTATGTACCATTATCTCTTGCAAAAAAATTAGAATTTCCAACTGAACCTTCTCCTAAGACTCCAATTGGTACATTACGGAAATAAAAAGGTGAAATTATATCTAAAAAAATATTAGGTTTTGTCAACTCCTCCCCATTCTTCTAAAATTCAAAAGGAATCTGATACTAGCCTTGGACAGTAGTCCTCTAACATAGAAGTTCCTAATTGGTAAAATGAAGTTGTGAATAATAAAAAGAAGATTGAGAATCCATAAGAAACTAATTTTAACATCCTGATAACTATCCATTCTCATGCAGCAAAGAAACCCAAAATGGTCTCAAGAATAATCATCGACCAAAAAGGAGACAAATACGTGGAAATAGTAATTCCTCTCACTAACAAAAATAAAGGAGATGTTGGATATTTTGATTATCAAGTTTAAAATTTTCACCTAGGAAAGGCCACAAGATAATGTAAGAAAGAGTATGTTCAATCTATAATTAGTACATTGTTCGAGAAAATAGACCAAGATAAAGTAACTAAAGACCAAATCGAAGAAAAATTTAAACACATAATGTCTATTGTTTATAAAATGGTAAGTCCTATTCAGTCTTCCCACTCTGTTATCCATCAAATTTATGATACAATTACACTTAATGTTATAGAATAAATTGGCCATATGGGTAAGGCATCAAAAGAGTGGATTGAGAAAATTTTGCAACAGGGTATCACTACTCTTCAAACAATGTTGGCTATGTGAAATAAAATTCAACCAAAATATGATCAAACAACTAAAATTGAAAGCAAATATGAAGAAGTGAAAAAATGGAATGAATTGATTCTTGAGTTGGAATATTTTTATTTTACATGTCCAAATGATCTAATTCAATAAAATATCATCCAAAAAGAATAAATTATGTACCTTATAAAGTTTCAAGGAGCTACTAAATTTAGAATTTGAATTGTTAAAGAAAGTGTCAATAAATTTTAGGACTCTAAGTCAATAAGAGGAGAGGCTCTCCTTAAAATACTAGGAGAAGGAGGAAAACTTAAATGCAAGCTCATGATGACATAGGGAAATTAGTATATGGGGAGGACATTGTTGATCAGTTTAGAAAAAAATTGAAAATATTACAACTCCAAATTCTATATTCAATTATGACTTAATTCAAATGTTAATCAAGTATCAAATAAATTTGGAGAACGTCAATGTATTGTTGAAGAATTTACATAGAACATCTCAAAATATGATCAATATATATTATGACACATAAATAGCTTATACATGTTTAGATGGTCTAAATGAAGATACAATGTTAGAAATAATGTAAAATTTTGATGAATGTCAATTGAATAAATCACAACCTAAAAAAGAAAAGGTTCAGATCATCATCAGTGAAGATGATAAATAATGATTATGCATCAAAATTTTGATATTTTTCATAGATTTGTTTTTTTCTAAATCATTCGTGTAGTTATCATTATACCTTCTTATATTAATTAAATCACACATTGTAAAAGTGCTAAGTTCTTTTTGAAATTTTGATTCATGTAAATTTTCCAACACACTTTTTCAAGTTGTGCAAATTTGTCATTGTACTTTTTCAAATCATTCAAAAACACTAACATATTTTTTCAAGTTGTATAAATTGCTTAATTTGATTTTACAAATTTTAAGTTTTGAAAATTAGCTAATGTGTATTTACACATCCCTTAAAAATAAAAAAGGTGGTTACATATCGTAACCATACATTTCAACCTATTAATATGATTTGAGGGCTCATTTGTATAGGTTCTTAATAGTTAGACTTTTCAATATACATTTTTAAAATAGGAGATTATATTGGCAACCCAACAAAGATCAATGTAAAGATATCTTGCAAACTTTGTGTTCAATATTTCTTTATGGATTATGTATGTATATGTTATCTATGTGTATTTTTATATTTTATTCAAAAATGTTATTGTGGTTGTTATAAACTAGTTAGAACATGGAAATTTCATTATAGTGTTTCTTTTCGAACCTACATCTATTGTTTTCATTCTGGTGAAACCTCAATGGAGTTAAAAAATAATTTATCACTTTTTACAATGAAATAAAAAGTGAATGTTATATTATGTTATTAGTCATATATAGTTGATTTGGTGTATTTAGTGTGTTTTTATGAACACACATATGTCTTTTCTATCCACCGAATGATAAAGCTTTCCTTATAGAGAGATTACTCATTGTTTTAATATATTTAATAAGTTATTCAGTTTAGGTTGTTTAAATTGTTATCTCCCACTTTTCCAAGCATTCTTATTTCTCTTGTCTCTCGTTTGTACTTTCATTTCAACAACCTCTTTTTACTTTCTGGTTAAAATTACTACCTTGATGAAACCCATTTTTGTTGTAAATATTTTTATTTACCGCATCCTTTTTGGTTTTTAATAATGTATCTTCATCTATTAATAAGAGAGGGACTCCATCCCATGAATGTTGACAATAAACATCCATTTGTCCTCTCAACAAATTTTCACACCAACAACAAGCAAGAAGTTTCTCTCCTAGTTAACACTTGTCTACAAGATGGATTCTATTTTTTCCTTTTATTTATTCTCTTCCTCAAGATCACTCTTTAATTTTTTATTTTATAACCTAACCTCCCTTAAGGTTTGATAGGGTCACTCCAAAGGAGTCATGAGGTCATTATAAGAGAACTGGGTCTATACACCATGGTCTACTTGGTCTATAAGTGTTATTGTCTTTTCTTTTAACTGGTCTATTTCATTATCTTTAGTAAGGGATTGGTTTCTAATTTCTTATAACTCCTGCTATAAATACAAAATAGTCTCTTCCTTACCTTTCAATTTACTCTTAAGGAATGTTATTTCCTCCTCTTATTTTCTCATGGTTATTTTTTCTCTTGATAATGTCATGGCTTGTTGCATTTATTCTTCCTTATCATGACTAAAATTTTTCTCCTCTTCTTTTACAATAGGATATTTTCCTTTGCCGAACAATGGCTCAGATGAAGAGGGTTGAGAGTGCTCTGCTACTATTTATTCAGCAATAATCTCCTCCACCATAGATGAAAACTCCTATGTACCTATGGATGGTTCCTCCATAACCCCTTCTTCTATAATATCCTATAAGTATTTTGGAGATTAAACAAATTGATCTTGATTGAGGCTTCTGAGGATTTATGTATCACATTTTATGTTATCATGATTATCCTCTTTAGAAAGGATGAATTTTCTTATTCAAGGCATGGTTTCTGATGGTGACAAGAGATATTTTTCCTTCTCAAGACCTTAAGACAAGAGAAATTTGGAGCTTCCTCTTCATCATCTAATATCTCCATGATAGGTATATTTTTAGTAGTATGCTATGGATATTCCTCAGAGGTAGCTTCAAAATTGCTTATTCTCTACTTCCTCTTCTTTGTTGGTTTTGTAGATGTCTCCTTACTTGCAATTTCTTCTCTTAACCCAAATTTAGGTGTAAGGGAAGAATATAATGGTATTATTTTTACCTAGGTCTTTGCCTACAACATGTCTTGTAAGAGTACCTCACATTTATTTTCTTCATCTAACTTCTTCAATAAGTGGTGCTGACATATCAATTGTATTAACCCGTGGTGTCTAATAGATGCTACACCCTAAACATATATGTATCAAATTACTTGGAAGGTACCATATAAAAAGTAAAGCATTTTAAGCTCCACTCAAGTTTTTATCTATGTCTAAGATGATTCACAATTATCATTGCATCCCCTCCTAATAATCCATATTTTCCTTCACATGTGAAATACTTGATGATCAATTAGGTGGCAGTCTTCCAAAGTTATGGAAGACTTTCTCTCTTAATTACCTTGGTGAAACCTTATGGACTAATGAGTAACTCAGGCATGATATCCCCTTCATCATTAAATATTTTAAGTATTTAATGAAACATTTACCTAATATTTTCATTCATGTCATAGGAATCCTAGACAATTGGTTGATGATAGAGTTGTTGACTAGAATCTTGGTTCCTTTCACCTTAGAATGTTCCCCTTTCAATTTTGTGACATTCTTCTACCAGTTTATCATCATATCCATGAAATTTATTGAAAAAATATAACCATGTTACTTCTTCAATCACCCTAGATACAACTTCATCCTGAGTAAGAGCTCTGCTAATTCAAGTTTATATTTATTTTTCTTCCCCATCTGGAAAGTGTCAAAAATCCTCAAGGCTACAGAAAATTCTTGACAAATAATTGAGAGTGTTATTAGTAGGGTTTCGACAATAAGTGAGAGTGTTATTAGTAGGTTTTTGACAATAAGTGAGAGTGTAGCTAGAAAGCAAGAGAGAATATAATAAGCTTGATAAATGAAGGTACAAGTTTGAAAAGTCTACAATTATTTCCCTAGCTCTTGAAATATCCTAGAGCTGAGTTGGTAATGAGATTTGACATCTTTAATAAAATAAACTTATTATTATGTAATATAATAAGATTTGAGGTTACTCAAATTGTTCTTATCCTTCCCTCCTCATGCCAATTCTATCATCATTATTTATTTTATTCACCATTATGATTCACCTTTCATGCCACAAGCGGTCCTTATCATGATGATCCTTATAAATACCTTTTTCTATGAATACTTTTGAGTGTGTCATCATGATGACATTATGTCCCTCTAATGATGTGTTATTTTTTTTATGGGATATTTTATGGTATGCCACTTTACTCTATTTTTGGAAAAAAATAAATAAAAGATCCTTTTCTATGAGACCCCCCTTTTTGACATATCCTTGTTTTGAAGAATAATTTTTGAAAACGGGATATTAAATGACACTTTTAAACTCAAAATTAATCCTACTCATAAAAAAATGAAATATATATATATATATACTTTGAATTACCTATTGTTGTCTTTATTCCTAGTTCTATCACATGTCTTGGGATAAGAGGCACACATAAGTTAATCAAGATTACTATACAAGTCAATTAGGAATATTATTTTTATTGTTGTCCCCTAAAAAGTTGTCATTTATTGGTTTTAAACTTTTTAACCCTTTTTTAGTATTTTAATTTTTAGTTTTATATTTTATTTTTATTTTTTTTGGAAGATGATCATCATTTATAAGTTTTCAATCTTCTTCCTTTATTACACTCAAAATCTCATCCTTTGGTTATGATGGAATAATAAGGTTCTTTCATATAACCAAATTCTTATTGAAATTAAATCTTCTTGTATAAATACTCCTTGCTAAGAGGTTGATGATATAGCCTCAATTTGTGACTATTTACCAAAGTGTATTTTTTTATCAATTGATAATAACTGAATAGATCCATTTAAAAAAATATTTTCAATTTAGTTAGGCCCTGACCATCTTGTGTGGAGTTTACCTTTGAAATTATGGTACTTTATGATGGAATGCAATATGCATTCTTGTAACCCACATGATCACTCATGCATACCAATACCATATTAAAAACATCTCAGATATTATTCACACAAACAATAATTATGCACAATCTATCCTATTCATTATTGTCTCTCAAGAATAAAATACAATCCATAGATTCCTCTCTCTTTTGAGCACTAAGGAGAAGAACAAGGAGTGCCTAATAAATAGGCAAAAGAGTTGGTTTCACAACAACCACTTGGTTGTTATGAACAACTTGAATATAGGTGGATTATTAAGTACATAATAAAACATTATTTTTTCACACAAATAAAACAATCCAATGAATATAACAAACTCCAAATCAATCTTAACTCTATGAGTGGGTGTAAACATGGCTAAACAAAAACTAGTTTGTAAATGACTCAAACCACTAGCCAATGTGAATAGGACCACTACAACACTCACCCTTAAGAATAGAACAGGGAATGAGAAAAGAGAAAGTAAAGAGACTGAATGGGTCCTGGAAAATCGGCCTAATCAGGTACCCATGTATAAATCACAATTAAATACAAAGTGTCCCTATGGTAACCAATCCATCATACCAAAATACATAGATGTCGAGTTCAATGTAATCATCAATTCAAAATAGGAACTAGTACTCTATAAAAGGCTCACTCTATTAAAATACATTGATCACAAACTAGGGAAAAATAATTACCATGAATGAAATGTATCATCATAAGGTACCCAAAAACTAGTAAAACCAAAATGAAAGTGAATAAAAGAACATATGTTGTAAGGAATCTAAAGAATCATGACTTTAAAAACTCAATACAAACCTGTAGTAGGTGCACTCGATGGGATGAATCCCATCAAACAAAATTTTCACTCAATCAACTACCTCCAAAAGAAAATGTGGCGTGCCAAGTGCTAACAATGAACATAACACCTAAATCAGTATGTGCAGACATAGCCCCATAATGTTTAAATGGGTGTAGTGACTCAAAAAAATATTTGTACGAGTGGGCCAATCCCACTACAAAACATTGAAATGTTGACACTAGGTTGTACCAAATTAGCTACTCTTTAGAGGGAGATCAAACTCCATAACAAATCTAAAGGACACTATCAATATCAAAGGTACATCTACAAATATCTCCATAATATTTCCCTATTAGTGATACGATACTCAAAAACTAAAGAGTAAAGTAGTCAATACGAAGCATAGAAACATGAAGAAAAAGCTTCATGACTCTTAGTGTGATTATAAATAATGGTCCCATACAATAATAATATCACCAAGTGATGTAATAAGTTCCATAATGCAGTCAATGTGTAGTAGATGACATCTATGAAATGAGAGATGTAAGCTCTAAAATATATATCTTCCTAACAAAGAGCTCAAATAACCAAGGAACATCAAAAGATAGGAGGAGTAATGTGCGATTGAAGAAGTTGAGTGGTGGAGGAACCTCACCTATATATTCCTCTCAAATAATGTTTTCAATGTCACCAAGAATGATCAAAAAACCACCCCAAATAAACATGAATGGTGGATTAATATGTTTGCATATGAGTGGGTGAAAATTTTATAGTATAATAATGCAAGGTAACATCCAAAGAAGTGTCAGGTAAATCATGTTTGACCACTATAATCTCAAGTTTTTCAAGACTGAGTGAAGGTGAAAAAGAGCCTATATTTATCTCAATATCCTTATGAAGAGTGGAGCAAACAAAATATGGATCTCTATCTATCTAAATGAAAATGAAACATTGACATCATAATCAATGCCATGTCGATCAATCCACATAACAGGTTGAATAGGGCAAGCAATGCCTTGTAAATGCTTCCTAATGCCCACAAGTTTGGTAGTGTGACCCATGGAATGAAGCATGTGGGAGCTAAAAATAGTGGTATGTTACTCAAAATAAGTAGGCATATATGCAAGTGGAACTAGAGAGGGATGTGAAAAATGTGCAATAACAATAGGCATAGAAGTATTATCTACAATAATAGGAGCAATATGAATAATGGGTTGATCAAAATCTCATAGATCACATTGTACAAGTGCATCAAGTGGATGAGTACCAAATTCAATAACACAACATGATGGGGTATGAGACTGATGCTACATGCCAACGAGTTTCTTCTATAGATAACAAATGAGGGAATCCTTTCCATCAATCAAGGAGCACAGAATAGAATTCTACATCATGATTTTCTCATTTTATTGCTGAAGTGTTAGGAAAGAGGCCATATGATTAATGGGTTTCTTAGGGCTTGGTAGGGTACTATCAATAGTCATACCAAAATTAGAAATAGGATAAACAACCACTACATCAAAATTTACATTAGTAGGTGAAGGAGGTGAAGGTACCTCATCCAAGTGACCACCAATAATAAAATCTACATTAGGAGTAGTAGGAAGTGGTGGTATAAGTGTCTTATCATCATAAAATATGTATGCACTAAAAATGGAAAGAGGATAAGAAATAATAGGAGGATAAGAAGATACCAAAGAGTCTTCATGCAAATCACTATCATGAATTACACAATTACAAATAGGAGAAGATGGTGGAGAAACAATGTCACCAATAAAATCCTTGGTATAAGAGGAAGGAGAAGAAAGAGGAACAATGAGAGGTGAAGAGACCTCATCAAACAATGCAAAAATAATATCCTAAGCTTCTTTAAGTGATGTGGCATGCTCAATATGAGTTTGTAAACTGTCAAAAATATGGGGGTGAATAAATAAAAGTGTCTCTTTTTTTAAGGATGTAAGCCATATAATATCATCCTCATCTATAAATATGGGAAATTCACCAATAACAACTCTCCATAATCCTTCATCTACAAGTACATCTACATTTTAGTTTTTCACGTGGTGTAGTTCAAAGAATAAGGGGTTCAATCACACGGGAATCCATATTCAAAGATGTAAAAAACCAATAATAGTGAAAAAATGCCAAAGAGGGATGTTTGTTACTACCAAAAATACAGTTACAAGTACAAGTGGAACAAAAGAGGATAAAACACACTAAAATAGGACATTGAACTTTACCAAAAAAATGTCTTGTGTACAAATCACACCAAAAAATGAAGTGTTTTTATGAGGGGGTCTCACCGCCTATGTGACTAGACCTCACCCTCTATCTTTGACAAGTGAGAGGGGAAAAATAAATAGTGGCCCCACTTCAATGAAAATGCCCACTTACAAAATTTGCCTCCACTTTACAAATAATGCTCGCCACTTTAAATCAAGTGCCCCTTTAAAATAATTTTCGTCCCAAGGGAATATTAAAAAATACCCTCTTTTACAAAATAGGCTCCACTCACTATACAAAAATCACCACAGTTACAAAAAAAAAATAGATCGTTACTTTAAAAGGTGCCCCTATAAAAATTTGACTTCTATTTTTTTTTAAATAAACCCCTACAAAAAAATCTTTCTAAAAGAATATTGAGTAAAATATTTTCTCTTGGGTGATTTGGAGGTAGTTGACACCTCAAATTCCTCCTACCTGAATGCCTTTCAAAATAATTCAATAACCAGGCAGGCAATAAACCAAGCTAGAATTATAAGTTTCAAAACTTATATTTTAGTTTTAAACTATTGGTATTTAAAAAAATAAAGCCTTACTTGAATTGGTGATCAACTCAAAAGCAGTTTAGGGTTTGTTTTTGATGATTAGTATACCCATGAAATATTTACACAAGCTACATGAAGTGGAGACAGGTGTTGGGTGAGTCTGATCTACGATCTAACATTTTGATTTGAGAGGCTTAGATTCATTCAAGGCTTTAAGGGAGTTTTCAGTGGTAAAGTGGAGGTTGGCTATTGAGGATGAATCGGCCTACATGGTGGAGTTTGCAATGGTGGTGAGTGATTAATGTGAGTGTGTTTTAAAGCAAATATTCAATGCTTCCAAAGACCATATGAATCCAAATCTCCACTCAATGCAAAACAACCTTGTAAATCAATGCCAAGATAAACCAATTACAAAAAAATAAAGCTAATCAAATTTCCTACAAAATGTTGATACAAGTGTACAGCTATACCAAATATAATAAAATTATAATCCAAATTAATCGAGCTCATAAAGGCAAAAAACTCTAATTGACTATGGGTGTCCAAGACCGAACCCTATAAATGGAGAATCATATAATATAGGGCTATATTTTTCAATTATGGTTTGATTTTTGAAACTTAAATTGAGTGACTGAGTAATAGTTGTTTGAAGCTTGATTAGATACCATGATGGAATGTAATATGCATTTATGCAACTTGTAGGATCACTCCTACATACCATTACCATAGAAAAACCATGTCTAATATTCACACAGACAAAAATTATGCACAATCTAGAATCTTCATTATTGTCTCTCAATAAAAAAATGCAATCCCTATATTCTTTTCTCTCTTCAGCACTAAGGAGAAGCACAATGGGTGCCTAATAAATAGGTAAAAGATTTAGTTTCACAACAACCACTTGGTTTTTGTGAACAACTTTAATATAGGTGGATTGTTAAATGCATAAAAAGTTATTATTTTTTGCACATAAAAAAAATAATCTAATGAATATAACAAATTCCAAATCAAGCTTAACTTTGTGAGTGGGTGTAAACACAGCTAAAAATAAAACTAGTTTGTAAATGACTCAAACCACTAGCCAGTGTGAACACAATGAGTCTAACACTTTAAATCAAATAATAATACCTAATCTCCTTCTGTTAATTTCATTTCCTTAATGTGATGGTCATGTCATGCCTTATTTTGATATTTAATAAGCTTTGTCTAATGTAATGCCTCAAGTTGCATTTCATTTAGTTCATTTAATTGAAGAATATTTTTTTGTGCTTATTTTAGGTCCATGCCTACCTTCATTATTTTTATTAATTTTTGTAACTCATATTCAATTGGAGGTAATTTATTTTTCTCATATATTGGCCCATATGGAGAAACTCTTGTGGTGGACTTCCATAATGTGTTATACGCCCAAACTACTTTGGGTAGCTTACTTGCCCAATATATTTTGTTGATGTCTACTATCTTGGTTAATATGTTTTATAATTCTCTATTGGTGATTTAAAATTGATCATTGACTTGAGGATGGTAAGGTGATAACTTCCTGTGGGTGATCTAGTAGTGTTTTATGAATTATTTCATCATGTTAGATGCAAATTGAGGGTCTTGGTCTGAAACTATTGCTCTTGGTGCTCCAAAATTTTGAAAGATCTTGTAGTACAAGAAATTAGCAACATTTTATTACAATCAAATGGCTTTAATTTATGCCCATTTAGTAACATGATCATTATATATTAGGATGTACTCCTTTCCTTGAGATGGTGTATCAATGGGACCAATAAAATCTAACACCCATTTCTCATAGGGTCCTAAAACCACTTGAAGATGGAAGGGCATTTCATTAGACATTGTAGGTTTCCCCATATTTTGGAAAGATTACATTGCCAAACATATTTTTTCACATTCATGTGAAGTGAAGGCCAATAGTATCCATCCCCAAAGATATTGTGAACAGTTCTTTTGGATGAATAATTACCTCCTCTAAGCTCATCATGGTATGCTCTTAAGATATCATATATCTCATATTCTCATACACACTTGTGAAGTACCAAATCAGGTCCATATTTGAATAATACACCATTAAATCATTTATAGTTAGCATTTTTTTATCAAAGATTTACTTTGTTAGGATTAAAATCACAAGGAAACTTCCCTGAAAAGAAATAACCATATCAACAAACCATGGAGAATGAGCTGAAATTATGAATAGTTGTTCATTTGAAAAAAATCCTCCATTGGCTCCTTTTCACCTAAAACATTCAACCTTGATAAGAAGTCAAGAACTACATTATATTTTTCTAACTTATAAGTGATTTTTATATCACATTCTTGTAATAGTAATAGCCATATAATGATCCTCCTTACCTCATCAGATATCGTATACTTGAATAACCTCTATAAATGAATATTTTGTATTTAGTGATGTAGTGACAGAATTTGTGCATAGCAGAAATATAAAAAGGAACTCATTTTCCATAGGTTTATAGTTCCATTTAGTAGGATTTAATTCTTATTTATGTAATAGATAGCATACATCTTACCTTCTTCATCTTTCTACCTAATAATTCCCTCCATACCTTTGTTAGAGGCATATTTGTGTATGTGAAAAGGTTGTTCCCAATTGGGACCTCTCAAGATTAGATTAGAAATTAATTTTCATTTATTATTTCAAAACCATGTTGACATTTTTCCCATTCAAATTCACTATTCTTGGTGAGCAAGGAAAACATAGGTGCAACAAACTTACTAAAATCTTCAATTAAATGCCTATGATGTCATGTATGATCTAGAAAACTCTTGATATCTATCATATTTCTAGGTGTAGGTAAGTTTGAAATGACTTTAATATTTTTGGGGTCAACCTATATTCCTTAGGATGAGATATGGTGATCTAAGATAATTCCTTGATATACCATCATCAAGCACTTCTCATGACTTAAGGACAACTGATGTTGTTCACATCTAGTCAACACTTTATCTAAATTGTTTAAGGATTCATAAAAAAAGTCCCCATATACTATAAAATCATCCATGTATACCTCAACACATTCATTAGTAATATCAGCAAATATATAAATGATTGGTCTTTGAAAGGTGGTTAGTGCATTGCATAAGCCAGAGGGTAAAACTTTTTATGCAAAAATCCCCAAAGAACATGTGAAATTGGTTTTATCCTAGCCTTAAAAATCTACTCTTATTTTATTATACCCACTAAATCCATCCAAGGAAAAATATGTCTTTCCATCTATATTTTCTAAGACCTGGTTTATGAAGGGCAAGAGAAAATAGTCTTTCATAGTGGCTTTGTTAAGTTCCCAGTAATATGTGCATATTATCCATTTTATATGTTTTTTAGGTACCTTTACTAGTGGTAAGACCCATTAACTATATGATACTAGATATATGAATCCTACCTATAATATTTTTTATGTTTCAATTTTCATCATATTTGTTAGTTTTAGATTTATCCTTCTTTGGGGTTGTCTAATAGGTTTAATATCTTAAGTGTATGTATGATGGGTACATACACTTGGATGGATGTATTTCATGTCACTATACCCAAACATTATTATGACTCTTTAATGCATCAAATATTTTGGTCTCATGTTCATTAGTTAACCAACTATTTATGTTTAACATTTTGTATAATTGTATTTCAATTCGTTTTGTCCTTGGATAAATTGAATTAACTTGTATAAATTCACTCATGAGAGAGTTAAATGGACAATAATGAGGTTGAAACATATTAAAGGTGGTTATGTCTTTGAATAAGGACTCTCCTAAAATCACACCTATTAATGGACAATAGAAAGCTGAAAGAAAATATTCTTAACTATTTTATGCCCAGCTAACAATACTTTATTGGAGAGGTGTGTGATCATAAATTTCATCATGAGTTTCCTCAAATATACTTTGATAACATTCTATAGGTGTTTTAACCATTTATAGCTTTGGTCTAGTGATCTCTAGAGCTAGACTAAGCATCTCTGGAGCCAAACTATCTTCTTTCATATAACCTGTTAACTCTTCCTCTAGCTCATTTGCATGGTTTTTAACTACCACTATTTCCAAAAAAGAAATACTATTTCCGTTTTTATCTGATTCATCTACCCATAAGTTATCTAATGAATATGGAGATAGTTTTGTAGGTGGATATAAGGAAATTTTCTTTTCTTTCAATCCATTAGAGATTGTCAAATCTCCAAACTTGCAATCTATGGGTGTTGCAATTATGGCCAACCATGGCCTTCCGAGGATCCATGAATAACCTGATTTCTAACTCTTTAGTTGAATTATCATAAAATCTATAGGTTATTTCCAATATTATATCATGATTAAGACACCTTATATAACCCCATCTAACTTGGTAATAGATTGGTCAGGAATTTGTAGAGCTATAGCAGTTGGTTGTATCCTAATTAGGAAAAGTGGTTTCAATGTGTCGAATGTCATGACATTGATATAAGCTCATAATTCTATTAATATGTTTGGTATTTCTTTCTTTCTTATGGCTACGGTGATGACTAGACTTCTAGGGTCTTTATATTTTGGTAAAATCAACGTCCTTGTTAGAAGGTCAACAAGCTTACCATCTACTTGTATGATTTCAGGATATTGTCTTATTCTCCCTAAAGTTTTAAAACACAATCATTTGATGATTATATTAAGCTTAGGTATGTATTTGATGGCTTGCAGTAGTAGTATCTCTATGCTTAATTTTCTTATTTCTTGGACTAAGTTAGATTCACTTTTATTTATTATTTCTTTAAGTCTTTCTAGAAATAAAATTGGTGAAGGAGCAGTAGTTTCTTGAGGTTTATATTTCTCCTAGATGTTTTCTATTTCCTTAAATTTCTCATTGTGAAGGTTTAAATTTTCCTTTTTATTTAGTATTTTTGTGATGGTGAGTGGAGAAGGACTAGTCAATGTTTTTCCTGAATGTAATTAAACATTACTACAATCTATGATATTTACTCCCACAGTTCTTTCTTGTTTTGTTCCATAAACAAATTTATTTGTCTATTCTTAGGGTTTACTACTAATTATTCATGTAATTTATGTTTATTACTTATTCTTAGGGTGACAACGTATTTTGTTGATTGAATGTTTGTTGGGGTACCCATTACTAATTTTTTGGTGGAATCCATGGTTTTTGGGTTTGTTTTACTACCCATGGTTGTGATGATGTCCATACTATTGGAGACCAATTTGGTGGTCCCCATGTTTGTGTAGGTTTTGGTCCATACCATAGCATCATCCATAGATTAGAAGGATCTCTACAAACAAAGTGATTTGGGTTTTGATTATAAGATAAATTATTCCCTTGTCTTTGTATATAATTGATATCTTTCATTGGTTGGGTAATATGTTTCAATTTATTCTGAATGATATGGATGAGGATGAAATTTTTTATGTCATGGGTATTTGTATCATAAATACCAAACATATATGTCTTGTCAAGAGGGCACTCTCTAAGGGCATGTTTCAACCTACATTTTTGACAATACATAGCTAAAGACTCAATAGTGGCATTAGACTTTGATTTCAAGATGTCTAATGTGGTATTTAATTGAACCAAAATGTTTGTTTTAATATTTAAAAACTCTTTCATGAATCATCCTACTTCATTGCTTCATTTCTTTATTTTCAGCTTCCTAATACTAGCTCTTATTCTTGAGTAGTTCCTACATAGTTCAACAATGTCATTGAGACAAAGTTTTTTTATGTCTCCTCTTCCAATTAGGTTCAAAGATTAATTATCATCATCATCCAATCCTTTCAATAAAACTATTATTCTTATTTCCTCATCTAATTCATATCCACACTTTCTAAGGACAAAAAATAAATGATCAAGATAGTCTTCTATGTTTTCATCTTATTTTTTTTATACATAGGAATTCTTATTTTTAATTTTTTACCCTTTATTAATCCTAATATTTTTTTAATAATCCATTTTCTATTTCATCCCATGTATGAATTGATTAAGATTTTAATCTCATAAACCACATCATAGTTTAATCCTTAAGTGTTGTTGGAAACAATTTTAACTTTTGATTGTCAAAATTATAGTCATAGGTCTGACATAACACCTTGAATTCAAATAATAATTGGTCAAGATCTTTTGTTGACATTCTCCTAAAATTAGGCAATATAGATAGGGATATGTTTTTCATTGTAGCATTTTCATTTAGATCTAGGACAATAAGATAGGTAAAGGTTCTCCCTGTTAGTTGAGCTCTAGTTGCTCCATCCCTATTTTTTAGATTTATTATGTTTCTAATTTTATCTCCAATTTCTTCCAAATAGATGTTGTAAAGGGTTATACTGAGATATGGTGAATCATCATAAGTGGTTGTAAGACTACTTGATTTAGATTCAGTACTTTAGTTTACAATATTTTTTATCCTAGATTGTTTCTTTTAGAATGATGCACCTACCTCTGGAGAATGTTTCCAAAGTTCAAGTGAGGTTAATAGTGGCTCCTCAACAATCTAAATTTCTTTTCTTATATGATCTTATAATACACTTTCTTCTTGTGACCTACTAGTACTTGTGCTTTATTGAGGGTTCTTAAGAATATATATTCCTTTTGAATCTCTTTATCTATTCATAAATTTATTTCATTTATGGTAAGTATTTATTAATCAAGAGTCAATTTAAGATTTTATACCCTAATTACACCTAAAAATCCCTAACAATGGTGTCAAAAATAATGGGGATCATTGTGTTCTCTTCATTTAGATGAATGTGTCATGTCAATCTGGGTGGTGTCCAATGGAAGTCATCAGTAAGGTATACAAAATAATAACTAATAGTTGTATGTTTGAGGTGTTTTATTGATAAGTTATATTCTACTTGCTTGAATTGAAATCAAATCTATAACTTTTGAAATAAAACACACTTGTTGAATTGAAACTAGTTGGAAAGGAAACACACTTACTGGAATTGATGTTGCTTTAAAGTAAACACACCTTTATTCTATTTTTAGAAATGTAAATTGCATGAAATAAAAACACACAACTAATCTATTTGATGGAAAGGGAAATGTTGAAAGTAAGCTTGCTTGAAACACACACATTAACACATAGTCATGTAGGTGAAACACATATCACAATAATTTACATAAGAGAATAGATGATAAACTTTAAAACACACAACAATATGAAATAAATATATAAACACCAAAAATAGATCTTGCTTCTTCGATTGAATGGGACCTTTCTCTCCCTCAAAATAGGATTAGAAAACTATTAGATTTGTAAAAAAATCATAAAATCAAGTTCTAATTACTTATGAAAAATGTTTTAAAATACTAAAAAATGATGATGTTCAAAACATTCAATCCTTAATACTCTATATCTCTCTTTATTATATCATCAAAAGAATGTGTTTATGTGTTACCACATATTACAATAGATGTCTTAAGATAGAGAAACAACTAACAAGATAATATTCTAACTAAGATCTTGTCTTACTCTAAAATAATAACATAACATCATTTCCACACTTTAAATAAAATCAATGGAAAGTATTTAATTTAGTTCTTTGTGTGGTTCCTAATCTATTGTTGTTTGCAAATTTATTTTTAGCTATAACCATTTGGTCTCAATCAACTAGAAAATCAAAACATAGTACTTACAGTCACTCATAAAAAAACTTATATAAATATCATTGTTAAAGATAGATACTACTATTTTTATAAATTTATATATAGTTGTTAGAATTGTTCTCAAAAATATACTAGAGTGATTTTTATCAAGCATGTATGTCTTGCATCAATGCACAATCCTCATGTGTTCTTTGCCAAACTTTTAGAATTCTTTGGAACCGGTTTGGGCATCTTTGGAGCTAGACTGAGCATCTTTAGAGTTAGATAAGGCATCTTCAAAGCCAAATTGATGATCTTTAAAGCCAGATTGGCAGTCTTTATAATTGGTTTGGACTAGTCCTTAGTAGTATTCTACTGCCAAAAAGCACTTTCTTAGACTATAGTACATTCTTATGACTTATACATATAAAACTAGTGTCTTTCCCATGCAAATGTTAGAACAAAATGGTTTAAATAGGTAACAATAGTAACACAGAATAACTAAGGTAAATACTCATTTTCTACTTTAAATTAATAAGGAGTTATATTATACACATCTAAAACCACTTAAAAGGAAGACTTTTAAGGGGGGAATAAGGTAATTACTTTGATATTATGAGTCATTTTATGGGATCATCATTCTTTTACACTTCTACATACTTCTCCAATCATCTTCCACTTTGTTACATAACCTACATTTTAATTTTCCAAAAACACCATTTGTGTTTTTTTTTTTCCGAAAACTAAATTTTATTTTATTTTTTAGTTTTTTTTGCATTTTTGAGAAAGAAATAAAAATCATTATTCATGAAAACCTATGAGATATTCTTGCTTCACAGTTGTATTTTTTATGAATTTTTGAAGTTCTAGCTTCTCAAGACAACATCAGGCAAGTGAGCTGTAAATTTTTAGATGTTGGGGTATCACCACATATTTTGTTTTATTCTACTCTTCATGATCTTTTTATAAAGTCCAAATTTTTTAAATTTGGACTTAAAATGCTCCCAAGGCATCAATTTAAATTTTGCAACTATTTAGGGCTCTACAAAGGTGGAGACCTTCCTTTGTGTTTTAACACTTATATTGAAAAAAATATTAAGAGGCATGATGGATAGCCTCATTTTGGTAAGGTGGTGGTCTCTCTTAGGTCTAGGGATCAGATCCTTATGACCTAATTTTGCATACTAAAGGATTTAAGCCCTTGAAATACCTTTTTTAATCCCTTGGATGTTGTATGTGACCATGGATTCCACCCAGTTAGCCCCATGTACCCATTTAATCCCCTAGTCACCAATTTTAACAAACATATGTCCAACTACTAGCATTTTAAGCCCCCTATGTAATTCTTTATTCCTTGCATGTACCATTAAGCATTGAAATTTAACTAAAAAAAATCTAATGCAATTCTTTATTCCTTGCATGTACCATTAAGCATTGCAATTTAACTAAAAAAAATCTAGAGGCCATAACTTTTGATCTAGAAAGCTTGAGAGGCCCCTATTTTTTTTAAATTGTGTATATTCTTATCTTTAAATATTGGACTACAATTTTTTACATTTTGGTGGCAAAGTTTCCCAAAAATTGTAAGTTTTATTTGAGTTTACTACCTTTTCTTGATTTTTACAACTTTAAATTGTTGTATCTTTTGATTCGTGTGTCGGATCGAAGTACTATTTTTTGGAAGTGCATGTTTTTCATGTAATTTATAATGGTAACTTCATTTTAGTTTAGTTATTTATCAAAAAATAATATTTTTTGCTCATTTTTACTTGTATTTGAACTATAAACACATTATTTTATAAAATGGCACCTACTCTCAACTAGGGGGAACTTTTTGTGCATTATAAAAGCTTCTGGCTTGGGATTATTTTCATATTTGCATGTTTGTAAACTCTTGTACTAGGGAAAAAATTGTAAAAAAAAATGTCACATTATAAGCCATTTGGGAGGTTTTATTGAGTGTGTTCATTTTTTGAGATTCTCTTGAAGGTTGTTTACCTTGCTTTTTTTTAATGGCTTCACATTAAGATCTCCACACTCTCACATAAGTAAATAATAACCTACTTTTGGAAAACACCCTGTTTTTTATAAAATATGTACACTTAAAGAAGATGTGGTTAGATTTGTTGAAGATAATAGGAATCTAAAAAACACAACTCTCTATTACTCTCACTAATTTTTTGAAAAAGACACCCTTCTTTTATCATCGCAGGACATAGTTGTGTACTTGGAATGTTAATTTGACACCATGGACATACCTCTTATTGAGCATAATGTACCTTATGTCACTAATTAAATCCTATTGATGCATCATTAATCTCTGATTTACCTGATCATGAGATGCCCCTTGAATCTGGTGCACTTGTTGCATCCCACACTTCATATTCACCCACCATTGTGTTTAGATAATGTGAGAAGCACACAACTAGATTTGGCTCCTACATTATCCAATAAATGGGTCATTCTAATAGAGGCATTCGTAAATATTTACATGGCATATTTTCCCCTATTCATCATCTTCATTGGATTGCTTTCCATAGCATTAGCTATAGAACAAATGTTACTTCATCAAAACCACTTTGTGCACACTCCCATGTTTTGGTTGCTCCACTGTTTTTAAGGATATTAAGCGACACCTTTTTCACACCTTCTCAGACATGGGAGACTTGAGACTACTTTAGTAAAGCATGAACATTTTGACACTTATTCAAATGATTCCTTGCATGCATTATTTATGCACATCAAACCAAATCACATCTAGGCATCCTCATCTACCATCTATAATCACCTAGGATGGATCTCAAATCAATTGTGGTGGCATCATTAGAATTATTTATGTGGTCTCTACAAGTGTGGATCCTCTACCATCCAACTACATAGTCAGAATTCTTTGTATGGGGTCTACAAGCATGGGTCCTCTACCATCCAGATACATCATATGCACATTGCTCACTCTACCTAAAAGTGCTCCCTTTGTTTAAGAGCAACTCTATTTGGCAGTGCTCTTTTATTTTAGAGCTATTCACATTGATATGGCATTTCTTTGACAAATAGACAGTATCCTTATTTGGAGATATTATAGTGTATACATTGTCTTACTTTTCTTCATTTGGTATTTTTAGATATATTGTACTCGCACTAAATTATAAAGTGTCATGAGAGGTATGTTTTTAATAGCCTAATATACCTTCATACATGTGTGCCTTATTTTTTGCACACTTTTTTATTGTAATTATTATTTTCTCTCATCACCACTATGGCCATCCCTCTTTAAGAGACAATTTATGTATTCTTTCACACCTTGACAATCAGTTTGTCTTATTTTAGTGAGCATTTTCTGACATACCTAAATTTTGTCATTTTTCAATATCCAAGTAGTGTATTTGGACCACTCATACAAAGATTTTCATCCACTCCATGCATTCAGCATTGGAGTGGTTGTACACATACTTCTTTGGGTGTTGAGTGTCTCTTGTATGTACTTCAAAAATTTCTTCAGTTGATGGTATTCTTAGTGTACTCTTTTGTACTTTTAACACTTCACATGGCAGTATTAGTGTCTAACATCCATAGCATCTATCTTAATTATCGAATAGTGAATTTGGGCCACTCATGCACATATTTATTTCTTCACCATCTAGGCATTCTTCTTACACTTATTTCATCTTATTCAGTAATGGCATTCACCCCATTCAGTGCATCTTTAGTGGTGGATTTCATCCCATCCAATGTAGCCTTCACAATACTTAGTCTAGGTTTTTAGATATCTTTATTTTGAATCTCATTTTCTCTAGGTTGTCCTTATTGTACATGGGTACCTCATCAAAATTAGTTATCAAACCCATTTTAGAAGATTCTTAGTCTTCTTTCTTGTATAGGCCTTTCTAAGGTGCACTTAAGGGGTGTGTTGGTGAAATAATTTACTTTCACTAATATTAAGTTGATTTAGGTTAGTTTAACTCTATTAGGTTTCATTTGTGCACACCTTGTACGTTTAGAGTAGGATAAGTGGCATCATTAATAACTTGCCACCATTTCTTGCATGTGTCCATCACTTCAGACATGTTTCAGCTTGATCAAAATCAAAGTTGGTTCACAACTCTTGATTTATTTAGTTTTAAATTTTTGGAACGAACCTCTTACTTTTTATATATATCAACCACCTCTCTTGTATATTGTAATGCTTTTTTATAATAAATATTATTATTCTTTATTTTTCAATTCCTAAATTTTTCATAGCTAGTGTGAGTCTACATTGAGGAGTTTCTTGGGCATCCCCACTCTTAAAATTCCTTAGATGAACAAGAAAGGGTTTAAAACCTTGCACTTTTAGGAAATAACTTTTGGAAACCACTAATGAAATATTTTAATTGATGCATGTATTGAAATGATTTGCAAACCAAACCATAGGTCAAGAGACTCAAGATTGGCTTAAGGTGCCAAACATACCCTATAAGGTAGATAATGGATATCTGAGTGTTAATATTGTAAATCAAATACTTCCCTCGTGTAAGGGATTTCCTTTGGTGTATATTAAAGTAGTCATTTCTCAATTGTCTTTTGAACCTACTCCTCCCCATGTTTATATCGCTTATAATATTTCTAATTCTTTTCCTTCTCCTCAAATTGATATGGTTACTTCTCAAATTCTTCAAAATCTTGAACATGCTCCCAGTGCTTCTTGATTTCTTCAAAATACCCAAATATGTTTCTCAAAATCCTCTTATTCAGAAATTATTTACTTATAATGTTTGTCAAATTACTTCCAATGTTGTTAACCCCTCTCTTATTTCTTCCATTCTCATATATTCTACTACTTCACCTTTTATTCCAAAATCTAAAATAACTACTATGATGCATGCATTATGTGACTTGCAAAATAAGATTAAGGTTCTTTCCAAATAATCTTAAAAGTTAAATAATAGGGTCACTTCTAATGATATTATTCTCAACCCCTTGGCTTATGAAGTACTTGCAGACACATTTATAATAAGATTTGTAACTCCAAAATTTGAATTTTCTAATGGAAAATGATACCTTTCTTATCTTATTAGAGCTTTATATGCATCTTGTTTATATTTTGCCCATAATGATAAATTAATAACAATTATTTTTGGAAGGACATTAAAGGCTTATGCATTTTGTTAGTTTTTTGCTTTATCATGTGGGTTTATGTACTCTTTTACAACATTAGTTCATGACTTATTACCTCATTTTTCAATCAATATTGACATGAAGGTTACTTTTTCACAATTAGCTCAAAGGAGATAAGGATCCAATGAGACTATTAGTGAGTATGTGCTTATATTTTAAACTATGGTTACCATAATGACTCATCAACTACCAAATAATGAACTTCAAAGTGTCTTTGTTCATATCTTGCTCCCAATCATTAAGGTCAATGTAGTTTTCAACACTTACCATTCTTTCGATGAGATTTGTCATGTTTTAGAGACTTTGAGGTCAATATGTTTAGGCAAATTTTCTTATAGGTCTAATGCCCCAACTTTTTGTGGTGCCAATTTTCAAAATGAGACAAATTTCAAGGCTAGAATTAATGAGTGTTTTTTACCTATGAAAGATGCTAAGAATGTGGTCAATGTTGTATAAAAAACACCCAACATGCTCATATTATCTAAACAAAGGGAGTGTATGCAATTTATAAGGTAAAGTGAAAGTTTGTATAATATGTTGAAAAAAAAAAGTGGGTGTAATATGATTACTTTGCCTCTGTTATTGAATTGAATCTTTCAATACCATTGCCTAAGAACTATGATGAAAATTAATTTTTTTATTACTATAAAATTATAAGGCAATCTTCAAATAGATGTATTACCTTGAAACATAAGATATAAGATCTCATTAATAACAACCAAATCCAAGTGGAAAGAAAAAATAATAATTTTAATGAATCAATGGCTCCACTAAATCAACACTTGAAAATCTTTACCAACCTTCTTCCAAATAATCATACTCAATCAAAAGATCAAAGAAATATTCATATGATAGATAGACTAGAATAAAGGAAAACATCAAAAGCTTTTAATGTTCAATCCCTTAATGGATTTAGTGATGTGGTTTTTACAATTACAAGGAAAATGACTCATTTGATTGTGTTTCATGATAGTAAGATCCCAAATGATAGTTCATACTAGACCATTATTCTAAGAGTTTTTATATGTGAACTTGGATAATAAAAAGATGGAGTTATGGTTGATAATGGTTCAAGTATCAATGTATGTAATGATAAATTCATTGATGGTCTTGAAATATATAGAAGAAATTTAGCATGTACTTCAGCAAATAATATGGGATGTGATGGCATTACTAGAGAGCCACTTGGTTGTGTTCTTTCCCTTGCTAAGGTGGGTCCTAAGATGGTTTTAACTTGGTTTCATTTAGGGCCGAATAATGGATCCTCTTATGTCTTTCTCAATAGACCATGGATATATCAAATGAGAGCAATTTTTTCTACTTTATACCAAAGTCTAACATTTGTGCATGAAAATCAAGTAATTACAATTACAAAAGATGTGTATTATCCAACACAACAAACTCAAGCAGAGATCTTACATAAGGAAATACCAAAGGAGCAACCAAACTTAAACATCAAGCAAGAGGGCACAAAATGTAAGAACATTAGGTTACACCTAGAAGGGAATGTTTATCACTGTCTATTGTCACTCTAACAAATAAAAAAGCTTAAACATGATCCAATTATTCAATAACATAAGATCACGGTCTACAAAGGTATATTTGTCACAACCTGTTATCGTTCCACAAATACAAGAGCTTAAACATGATCCAATTATTCAAGATAGTGTTCATGCAAAGGATCATACTATTATGCAAGAATGTATAGTAGATAATGAAGATATAAGTGATAATGATAATGTGTCGTCTTTATTAGATTCATGGGTACCTCGACATCTTGATTTGACTCTTGATGATATATATTCTTTAGCGTATATATCTTATGATGATGACTCACTTGATTATGATTGTATTATCAGTTAGCTTTGCCTAGCTAATTACTTATGCTTTCAAATGAACTATTTGTATTTCTTGTACGTATTTTACTTTTAGTTCATTGTCTCTCCATGGGCACACTTCTTTTATTTTTCTATTTGTATGCTTCCTTACTCCTATGTTTGGTGTGGCTTTTGATGCTCCATACTTCTTTCTCAACCTTCTTATATAATAGGTCGCCCACTTGGGTCATTCTTGGCTTTTTGATTTTCTTTGGTTTCCTTCTACTTCTAGTATTGAATTGTTCTCGTTTTTGCTTCAAATTTTGCTATGATGTTAAAGTCACTTCTGCTCACTTTATTTGTTTAATTATGTTTATTTTGTCCAACTTACTTTGTATTGATTCTTGTCTTTAGGTTATTTTGCTTTCATCATTTTCTGATTTTCCAACTCATCTTCCTATGGTTTCAATTTCCCTTTTGGCATTTATTTTCCTATATGTTTTCATGTTATTTCTTCTTTCACCCTTATATTGTTTTTTTTGTCTCGTCCCAAAAAACCATGATAACTTTCAAATGATGATACCAAAATTATTTTGGCTATATGCCTATAAGCACAATGAAATTTGATAGAAGTCATTGGTCACTAGAGAGCCTCCTCTTTTACTTTTGTTGTTGGCTCTAGCTCTATTTTTATGTATGTGATTGCTACATGTCTTCTTAAATTCATCTGCCTTTATCTAGGAGCACATCCCATGTTTGCTAAAAAAATAATCTATGGCCATCTCCTCATGTCATTTTAGGTTCTATATTCATCAATTATACTTTATAATATTAGGGGTATCATTTGATCTCTAGTGTACCCTTGTCTATTGAATGCATCCTTATATGCTTTGTGTTTTAATATATATTTGTGTGTCTACAATGTGTGTTATCTTCATATCTCACGGGTTTGTTATGTGTTTGATTACATAGTTGCCTTATTTGCTCCTTGTTTGATGTCTTCAATATGTTTGATGTGTTGCCTTGTGTTTGATCTATTTTCAATTTGCTAGATTTGATTGCTTCATAATTCATGTGCATTCACTACTTCATGTGCCTACATAGTGATTATTGAGCTTGCTTCATGCCTTCATTGTTTTATGTGCATGATCAATGTTTGATGTGCCTTCACCATGTTTGGCATGCTTACTTTGTGTTTGATGTGTCATACGTGCCTTCTCTAGCTACTTTATGTTTGTTGTGTCTTCACTATCTTATAGCTTATATGTGATTGGCATGCTTCCAATGTGTGAATGTTTTGTGAATGATTGCTTCTTGTTTGGTCACATATGTGACATTTTGCTTGTTTTAGTTCTTGCTCATTAGTGTTTGTTATGTTTTATGGTGCCATGATATATATCATGATGGGACCGAAACACCCCCAAAGCCCTGACACAACTTGTCAGATTTAAGAGCACACATGATTACCAATGTATAAGCAACTAAACATGCGGAATCCAGAAGAACAAATAACTATCAATGAGAAAGCACACAGAATATGAGAGGCAATATACAATTATATTCAACTCTTTACAAAGGAATCTACAACAAAGAGGTGGCACTCTTTCTTCCACATCCTGTGGGCTTACAGTAAACTTCCCTCCAGAGTAATCTTCTCTCATAGGTCACAACACACAGCTAACACAAGCTGTTGTTCACCTCATTGCACATCTGTACAATCGAGTACACAATCGTACTCCAAGTAGATCTCTCCATGATCCTGCTGATGTATTGCTGTCACCTTGGATCTAGCTCCCCCGCTGATCTCCTTTCTGAACCTCGCATCCATACACCCCTGCAAATCAAACCTGATCTTACTTAAACACACATGGGGAATCCTACTTGATTCCACCATGGGAAGAACTCTCCAAGCTTCACATAGCTCTTCTCCAAATTCTCCACATAACAATACAGCCCATAGTCTCTCATATAGATCTCATGCATACACTAAAATTAGACGGGCGGCTCAAAGACTCGAACTGGTCTTCACATGCAAACTCCGCGTTCACTTAACTGACTGTTCGTCAACAGCAGTTCTGACCGCTACAGGTGACCGACGTCGGTCCCTGCCCTCCTGGAGGTGACCGACGCCGGCCGATCTTCTGCCGATGTCAGTTTCCCTTCTGCGTCCCCTAACCGACGTCGGTGTGGCCTGCCGACGCCGGAGACTGCATACTTTCAGAAACCTCCTCCTTCTTCTGTTTGCAACAAGGTGAAGCTTTTAGCTCCACACCCTAACAATCTCCCACTTGGAGATAAAGAGCTACACCTGTACCCATACCAGTACTCTGTCTAATCTGTATCCTGGCTTGTATTCCTCTCCAAGCTCCCACTTGAAGACAACCCACCACACTCCTTGTGGTGCTAAACCTGTGCTTGAATTTCTTCAATCTCATCGTACCTTCTTCTGCCTTGCTATACTCCCACTCAAACAGCAACCCCTGTGAGTAACCTGTAATCAACAAACACTTAACAGATCTGGGCCATCTGTTAGTCAAGCTCGCTCTGAGAACGTCCAACCTCGCTCTGATACCAATTGATGGGACCGAAACACCCCCAAAGCCCTGACACAACTTGTCAGATTTAAGAGCACACATGATTACCAATGTATAAGCAACTAAACATGCGGAATCCAGAAGAACAAATAACTATCAATGAGAAAGCACACAGAATATGAGAGGCAATATACAATTATATTCAACTCTTTACAAAAGAATCTACAACAAAGAGGTGGCACTCTTTCTTCCACATCCTGTGGGCTTACAGTAAACTTCCCTCCAGAGTAATCTTCTCTCATAGGTCACAACACACAGCTAACACAAGCTGTTGTTCACCTCATTGCACATCTGTACAATCGAGTACACAATCGTACTCCAAGTAGATCTCTCCATGATCCTGCTGATGTATTGCTGTCACCTTGGATCTAGCTCCCCCGCTGATCTCCTTTCTGAACCTCGCATCCATACACCCCTGCAAATCAAACCTGATCTTACTTAAACACACATGGGGAATCCTACTTGATTCCACCATGGGAAGAACTCTCCAAGCTTCACATAGCTCTTCTCCAAATTCTCCACATAACAATACAGCCCATGAGTCTCTCATATAGATCTCATGCATACACTAAAATTAGACGGGCGGCTCAAAGACTCGAACTGGTCTTCACATGCAAACTCCGCGTTCATTTAACTGACTGTTCGTCAACAGCAGTTCTGACCGCTACAGGGGACCGACGTCGGTCCCTGCCCTCCTGGAGGTGACCGACACCGGCCGATCTTCTGCCGATGTCGGTTTCCCTTCTGCGTCCCCTAACCGACGTCGGTGTGGCCTGCCGACGCCGGAGACTGCATACTTTCAGAAACCTCCTCCTTCTGTTTGCAACAAGGTGAAGCTTTTAGCTCCACACCCTAACATATCATGCTTACTTACTCCCTGAGATAGGCATGTCTTATCGATATTACATTAATTTTATCTTGCCTTCATATGAGGCATGATATTTTTGGTGCCCCAAGGATTAGTAGTCCTAACATTTGGCATTTATTGTCTGCCCTAAGAAATCATTTTCCTCATCATTTGCAAGTTCAGCTATCCTATTAGGGTGGATTCGAAGCCATGCAATTTCCCACAACTTTACCTACATAGTTTTCAAATTGGTTTTATGGATACTCTTCATAATACCTTATCCAAAATTCAATTCAGGGAAACTCTCTCCCATACATTTATCCAAATTATGATTAGTTTATTAAGATTGTGTTTAATCAATTAGATTTGATTTTGATTAAGTAATTAGGTTTGATTTATTATTCACATCTTTAGGCTTTATGTATTGCATTTTTCATGTAAAACCCCATTTACCTATAATACAATAAGATAAGTATAACAATTTAAATTGTGTAAATAATAGTCCAATCATATCCCATTCCATGACACCTTTCTCACGTAGGAAATATGGTCAATGAACTTTCACAAGATAAGACATCCAAAAAAAATGATCCCATTCGATACCATGGTAAAATCATAGGGTGTAATTTATGGATACTCTTCTTAATACCCTATCTAAAATTCAATACAAGAAAACCCTTTCTTATACATTTATTTCTCCAGATTTTGATTAATGAATTAGTTTTGATTTTGATTAAATAATTATGTTGGAGACATTTTATTATGGCGAACATACCATACATTAGTCTCATAAAATGAATATGCTCAATTAAGCCATGTTTTGTTAAGGTTTTTTTTTGCTATTCATAAGCTCACGTGTACAGTTACGCCTTGCTTTCTAACCATCATAAATTAGTGAGTTTCGTTGCTGTCAGGGAAAACATGGAAGGAAGCTGGGAATTCACCAACGATGGGAGGTGTTGTCATGTTGAAGGTGCTTTTGAGGTCAACGGGAATATTAGCCCCGACCTCTTTGAATTGGGCTACCTTGTACATAAGCCTCTCCTCTTCCTTGGTGTAGCACTTGATCTCAATCAATGGAGGCCCAGATAGTCTCTAGGACATATTGATTGAAGAGAGACTCTTGTATGTGATCGGAATTAGTGATCACATGGAACAAAGATGTCAAAACCTTCACCGATAATGTTTTTATCAACCTTATGAAGGTGCCCACTTGCGAACACACTAGAATCTTGTTAACATAACATAATGATTAACTCTTGATCTCCCTCTCCACTTTTTTGTCAAAGAGATAATGTTGGGGCAAGAGAACAAGTCCCAACCACATGCAATTATGCACAACTTTCCTCAACCCATACACAAAATATAAGACCCTCTTTCTGAGTAAAATGTTTCTCTCTACAAAGAATAAAAAAATACAAACATCTCAGTCAGAAACAAGCCTTCCACAAAACAAGACAAGCACCAGTAGGAACCATTTCCAATTGTAGATCCCACACAATGTTCCTTGAGGCTACACAGAAAGGCATCCACAATTACAAAAAAATTGAGCCACTTAAAAAGGGAGAGAAAACTCCATTTGGCATTGCTTAAATTCATCAAAAAGATTGTAGTCTTTAAAGGGATTGAAGTTTGAGGAGGAGGATGCGAAGGGAGAGTAGTAGTGCGAGAGGGCGAGGGGGAGGGGGATGGGGATGGGGATAGGGATGGGGAGGTTTTGAGCACACCCCGCCTAAGAGAAGTTGTTTCATATTGTAATTTGGTGCTCGTCTTCTACATCTTTGGAACACTAGAAAGATGACCTCTCGTTTTCCCGATTATATGATTTTCATCTTCATTCCCCTTGGCAAGCTGGGCCCAACGGAGC
Source organism: Torreya grandis (assembly GCA_037957365.1). NCBI lineage: Eukaryota > Viridiplantae > Streptophyta > Pinopsida > Cupressales > Taxaceae > Torreya > Torreya grandis. The sequence goes on along the minus strand of JARHVA010002010.1, from coordinate 2,174,650 downwards.
TCCCCCATATCAACGTCCATATCCAATGAGTTAAGATGTGGGATCCTTTCCGTCCCAAAAATCAAAGTTGTCGTTCCTTGTTTTCCAAAGCCTCATGCATATCTCTTTGATTAGACACCCCCACCTTATCAGGGTCATGGAGAAAATCATAGCGAGAGCCCGTCCAAATTCCTCCACCCGCTTGCCCATTGCCATTTGCCCTCCCACTCGTTTTTTTGTTATTGTTCATGTTACCTTTTGTATGCATGCAAATTTGTTCTTCATAAATTGGGGATTTAGCATACATAATCTTACCGGAAATAGGGTTTCTTCGTTGGCAGATGGACAGCTTGGGGTATCATCGGGCAGGGAGGTGATCGTGGGTCGGAAGATGCGGAACACTCCAACATCCATGGTGCCAAGGTCTGATTCCGGGAAGACATTGGGGCTATGCAGCTGGAAATTTTCTAGATCCCTTCGCCATCGCTGCCTTTCTCTCCGGGAGCCTTAGAAAACCCTTCCTCCTCCTTGGTTTCCCCTCTTGGACAGACGGATACCTCGTCTCATCCTTCCATTGCTCTGGTTACTTTCATTGCAGAAACTAGGGTTTGTAAGGACTTGACAGTCGTCGGTGGGGGGCAATGCAAGCCCGTTTTAGGGTTGTTACAGGGGTATTCTCGATTGTTGTTTCAGATAAGACGCCTAAAGCTTTGGGTTCTTTTCCTTTGGCTGGGAGCGACTCTGCGGGTGTGATCTTGGAGGAAACTGGATCGGTGAAACCCAAATCTCTTGTCCATATAGTTTCACATGGGGAGCAGAATGATTGACAGAATGTTAAGCCATTGGCAACAACTAAAACCAGTCAGGTGGTGTCTTTTGATTATGAAACTCTAGAAGAGTTCTTAGAAATGAGGATTGGTTTGCTTCTCATAGTTTAATATGTAGGTTCGACAATTTCTAGCCGTGCCTTCCTGCCCTGAATCAGTGAATCTCGGAATCGTGGCAGCGTCTCTTGGAAGAAAACCAGGGGATTTATCCTTGCACCAGAGGCTTCTTTGTTGTAGTTTTTGATTGCTTGGTGGACCGGAATAAAGTGGCTCAGAATAATTCTTGGTCATGGGATCGATGTTGTCTTCGTCTGAAACCTTGGAGTCCGTCTTTCAACCCCTTGGTCGAAAATTTTGAAATCAAACTTGTCTGGGTTTGGCTGCCCTATCTTCCACTCTAGTTTTGGGCTGATTCCAGCTTTTCGACCATTGGTGGTTCCCTTGGAAAATTGCTGGCAATTGACGCTTCTACTTTTAGCTTTTCCCGCACCACTTATGCGCGGATTTGAATTTGCATTGATTTATCTCATGGTCTCCCTGAGACTATTCAATTAAGAGTTAATGATCGTAGTTGGTCTCAATCCCTTGACTATGAGGGATTCCCTTTCAAATGCCGCATGGGCTTTGTGAGAGGCATCTGGGTTCATCTTGCTCTTTCGGCAAGCGTAAAGTGGCCTCTTTATGGTGGGAAAACACTGGGTTTGAACACTTTTTAGTTTTCCCTTTGTTCCCTTCTTCTACACATGTCAAGGCTTGTGATGCTGGATCCCCTATGTTGGATACTCTCGATCTTGGTTCATGGGCTTATCCGATTGGAAATCGCAGTGGGGTGCCTCAGGGTGATGTGGTTCAGAGGTGGAAAGCTCGGTTGTGTCAAGTAGTGAGCGGACCAAAGTGGCTCCGGTATTTAATGTTCCGGTGGTTTCAGAGAGTAAAGAGGGCACTATTGGTGTTATTGAAGATGGGACTCTTGTTTCTTATGAGGATTCCGGTAGATTGGGTATTTTAGATGAGTGAACTGTAGTGTAGAAGAAGAAAAAAGGAAGTTTGTCCTCGGTTTTTATTAGGTTGCTCCTCTTTCACCTCAAAAGAGGGAATGAGAGGCTTTGAATGGCACTTTGGGGTTCGCGTAAGGGGTGTTTTTTCTTCTTAAATGATTTGGAACTTGTTTAACCAAGTTTTGACAATATAGTTCCTTGTAAGTTTTCATCTGAAATAAATCACTGATTTTTTGTTCAGTTTTTTTGTGAGGGACCTTACAACCCTCAATTATATATATATATATGAGTGTATATATTAAAATATATATATAATATTTTTTAATCTATACACATTCATATTAAAATATATATACCAATAATATTATTAGTATATATATATACATTTTAATATAAATATTTATATATATATATATATATATTCATATTAAAATATATATACCAATAATATTATTAGTATATATATACATTTTAATATAAATATTATATATATATATATATATACACACACACACACACACATTAAAATATATATTATTTTATTGTTATATATAATATAATATAATAATATTAGTATTCAAGAGTTCCTCGTTGATTTGGAACAAATTTTGCCCTGACTACTTTATCTTTTTGTTATACTTTTATCGTTCCCCCTACCTCTCGCCCCATTCACTTGGAAAACTTTCGTCGCTTTCATGTATTCAATAGTGTTTCCCTTCCCCACTTATTCACTATTGCTAAAGTTTATTGTGAAGCATAACGTTCCAACACAACGCAATGCCACATCATATTAAGAAACACATTCAAGTTAAGTACAACTCTCAATTTACACTCTTATTAGTTTACAAAACCCAGCATTACCAAAACAAAAAATTGCATCCCTTCCATGTGACATGTCCTCCCTCCACAACACATTGCCACATCATATGAAATAATACACCCCTTCCTTTTCCACCATAGGTTATGCTTACAATAAGATTGCTAACTTACACTATTTTGATATACAACCATGGGTTTTGCTTACAATATGATTGTCACAATATTGAGACACGAGCAAATTCCATAATCATATGGTTTTAATATTATATTTTTTATTAAAATATCAATAATATTTCAATATATAATTATATATAATATAACCTATTATAAAATATAATATATTAATAATAAATATAAATATATAAAAGGTTTGTGAAGCAAACAAATGTAAGTTGCTAGTTATACCTCACTTGAAACCCATCACCACCGATCCCATCTCGATATATATATAATGCTTCATGCACTAAAAACGAGATGGGATCAATGGTGATGGGTTTCAAGGGAGATGATGATACAATGTGTTAATGTTAAGCATGAAGAGATGAGACGAGTGGCCATAGTGAGGAAATGATATCCTACACCAAACCCGCATTATATAAATATCAAGATGGGATCAGTGGTGATGGGTTTCAAGTGAGATGGCGATATGATGTGTTAATGTTAGGCATGAAGGGATAAGACGAGTGGCCATAGTGAGAGGAAATGATATCCTAAACTAGACTCAAATTTAGGATTTACATGACTTGCACCCATTGCAAAGAGGTACACAACTTGCAAGGTGGCTAGGTCTTTGATTGGATGTTTTTATCATCAATAGTTGACGAAGATTACATGTCGCTAATTTGATTGCAAGAAGACTTCACATTCAATGTGCAACTCAAATTAACATTATAATGTCGTTGATGTGGAGACAAGACATTGAAGTTCCAAAGTTTATATTGTAACTTATGTTCAACTATACTAAAAATATTTTAACTAGAGAAATTACATCAAGGTTAAAAACATACGACACCACCATACTCATACCCATGGAATAAAAGGCAAGGACATATATCATGATATGCGGGAAAAGGTGAAACATGTGGTAATGATGAGAGAAAATGATATCCTACACCAAAACTGAATTTAAGACAACAAATGGATATACATGACTTGCACCTATTACAAAAGGGTGCTCAACTTGCAAGATTGCAAGGTCTTTGATTGGATTTTTTTCATTGTCAATGGTTGATGAGGACTAGATGAAAATGATTTGATTGCGAGAAAATTCCATATCCACCATGAATATATTGACACTTAGATAAATTACATCAAGATTAAGAACATACAAAAACAATATACTTATATACAAGGAATAAAAAGCAAGGCCACATAAAACTTGCAAGTAGTCAAAGATTTCAAAGTTAGTCAATGATGATGAAGGGCAATGATAGGGTATTTCAAATTATCGTACACCAAAGGGACCCATATCATACACATGCCTTGACATGCATTACAAAGGGGTTTGTAACTTACAAAATGGTGACATCTTTTATTGACTATTTCCTATTTGATTATGGAAAGAACACCCATACAAAGAGATTTGTAACTTACAAAATGGTGGCTTCTTTTATTGACTATTTCCTATTTGATTATGGAAGGACTCCACATGGTCAAAAACACATGGGTTGAGTCTAAGAAATACATGGGTTATGGAGTCTATTTTGTTGTTTTCATTGCACTTTAAGTAACAATGCAATATCACTAATGTGAGGGAATCACATGGGTTGAGTTGAAGAAATACATGGGCTAAACACATGGGTTGAGTCAAGGAAATACATGGGCTATGAGCTCTATTTTGTTACTTTCGTTGTGCAAGTACCAAAGTTTTTACAATTTACTTTGTTATTTTACATCTTACATTTGATTTAGGCTTTTTAATTAAAAAAATTAAAGATAGTTGTATTGCATTTTTTATGTAAGCCCCAACAATTTAAAGTGTGTAAATAATAGTCCAATCATATTACTACTATCCCATTCCATGATACCTTTCTCATGTAAGAAATATGGTCAGCCAGCTTTCACAAAACATAACATATTCATAAAAATGATCCCATTGAATACCAAAATGTAATCATAGGGCATAATTTACATATAGGTAAAAATGATCCCATTAAATACCATGGTAAAATCATAGGCCATAATTTACATATCGTTTTAAAAAAAACATTCAATACCATGGTAAAGTCATAAAGTCATCTTGCACATGTAAGAAAAAAGATGGTAAAGTCATAAAGCCATCTTGCACATGTAAGAAAAAAGAATCCATTCAATGATTAAATCATTCTTCTTTACCATTCTTCCACTCAATGCCACGACATGATCATTCATTCATTCAATTGCACGACACAATCATTCATTCAATGTCACAACACAATCAGTGCCACGACACAATCATTTCTCCATTCAGCGCCCCACCAAACAATCCTCCATCCAATGCCACAACACAATCCTCCATTCATCCACAAATTCATTCATTCATTCAATGCCACGATAAAATCATTTGATACATTTTACATCATAGTAAAAATAATCCCGTTCAACATTCAGTGCCGCAATCAATGCCACAACACAATCCTCCATTCATCCACAAATTCATTCATTCATTCATTCAATGCCACAATAAAATCATTTGACACATTTTACATCATAGTAAACATAATCCCATTCAACATTTTACATCTTACATCATATAATTTGAATTCAAAATCTATTAGAGGATTAAAAGTAAACTAATCTTATCCACGGATATGCAACTTTGAGAATCACACCAGTGGCATTCACAATGTTAAGTATTAACCAACCTTAACCAAGGATATACCACTTTTGAAATCACACCATACATTAACAATAATAATCTAGGCGACCGACAAAGCTCTAAGCACTCTTAAGTCTCTGAAGAGGTGTTGAGGGAAATTTAATATAAGGGACACATACAATGTAACAAAAGATAAAGGAGAAAGGAAAGCATTGCTGAGATTGGTAACCTCAGCCTCTTACTTTTTAATGGTTCCTCTTTGCAGAACTTAGGCCCTCCTTTTGAGAACTCTTCAATAGGATGAGTAAGTTCAGATCCTTACCTAGATCTGTAATAAAATATTAAAAGGTCGAATTAGAGAACAATAACATGGCAGCTTTGCTCAGAGACCAGAAGTTGATGAATGACAAATTAACTTTTGCTCATTTCAAAGGGTCGACAAATGGAGCATAGGTGGATTTGGTGGCATGAACCCTATTCTTCAATGACTCACCTTTCAAAAACTCAGAAAACCCTAAACAAGGATTAATTAGAGATCCTTGCCAAAGTTGGAAAATATATTATTCCAAAGTATTGGAACTAGAATCTCATGGCATTGAAGAAATGTGCAGCTTTTCACTGTGGCTTGTCCAAAACTGATTTCAACACCTTGCCAAGTTCAATAATAGAATATTAAGTAGTATTTAGTCAGTCTCATGGCCTTGGCAGAACGGGCATTTTTTCATAGGGTACATGGCATTGTACAGAAACAGAGGGAATTGATCTCAACTTCAGGGAACTGAGCACAAAAGCACACTTTATCCTAACCAAGGGTAATCAGAATCCTATCGAGTTTATATGGTTTAGATAAGTAGCAATTAACAGACAGATCTCATACACACCCTAAGCAATTAGCAGACAGATCTCATACAGACCCTACAACTCATGAATGATTTTCCGGAATATTCGATTTATATGCAATTCAACACACGAAACATATACAGGGCACAGTTTAGCCTAATCAAGGGCAATTGGAATCCTATCATACACACACATACAATCTTTAGTATCCTTCTCCTCAGTCTACTTCTAAACCTTCCATCACAAAACCTACAATGTTAAATTGTTTCCTAAGCTGTTCTTTTTCTGAAATAAAGGTTTCTCTCCTGCTTCTTGACAAAAGACTCATTTTAAAAGTCTGATTGAACTCTGCAACAATTAAAGCACTTTCCTAGCTAATACTCTGCAGACGAAAACTATAATAACAACTAAAAGACTAATCATTGCTAGATCATTATTGCACTCACAGCATAGGCAACTATGCATCGAATATTGCATTTTCCAGTAAAATGTAAGAAACCGCACAATAACCTTTGAAAGGGAAGATTAAAACCAAAAAACATTACCCTAGTGCAAAGGTGAAGTATTTTCAAGTCATTCTCAGAAAATAGCAAAGGCAAAGTATTTTCAAGTCATTCTCACAAAATGGAACAGCATGAATCCAATCCACATATTACATTGGCATAAACTTCTCTAACTCAAGCAACAACTTTGCACTCATTGTCCTGATTTCAAAAATATCATTGCAGCAACACTTGATCAACAAACCAGAAAATATGTCTCATGAAATTTACAAGTTTGGTCTTCCAATAAGAAAAGGAAAATATACAATCAAAACCCAACGGGAATCCCATGAAGACAAAGTAAAATCAATTTAAAATAAAAGCCACAAAAATATTGCCAAACACCAAGTAGAACAAGCATTTTATCCAGTTCTTGAATAATTTTTTATAAGAGTTCAACCATCTAGATCACTCATCTTCATCTAGATAAACTAAACCTTCCTACAAAGCCCAAAAAATTCCATTCCAACCCTTAAATTAATTCATAAACGTGAACTTTAGGACTCGTATAGCTTTCCAGTTACCACTCATCCTACTTGACACAGACTAAACCCTAGAAACCCTAAACCCTGGAGCAACTTTCTGATAACCGACAGACCTACGATTCTATTATAAATAACAATAAATATAAAAATGTCTAAGATTTTAGAAGCCACCTGCGACTTTAAGACATGATTCTTCAATCTTCCTCAGATTTAGTATTATCAAAATCATCATCTTCATCCTCGGCTTCAGAACCCACCAAATATTCATTCGCCAATGCGTCCTCATCAAATTCTTTGCTGTCGCTCTCGGAGACTTCTTCTTCTGAGTCTTCTGCATCGCTCACAGGCTTGCGAGACCGAGAATAGCTTCTGCCGGCACTTGGCGCACTTCTAAATTGGAAAACTGCGGCGCCGAACATTCTCGGCAAGACATTGGCTGACCCAACTAATTTAGCCTCATTAACGCTCTGGATCTGCCCTGCGCATACGCTGAAAAGCCGAGCGGGCACTTTTTGCCTGCAGGCATATTTCAAAGAAAACTGTCTCAAAATTGGAATAATGGAAGATTTAATTGCCATTTTCGAACTGGGGATTTCTGCCACTTCGCTAGAAATAAACAGATGATATAAATCTTATTCGCAAGAACTTAGGGTTCTCGGCTATATAGTGAGGAGCTAGGGTTTAAGAGTTTCGGATGATTTTCCGTCTACTGACGTGAATGGAAATTTATTACTTCGGTTATTAACGAAAAAGATAATGTTGTTCCCGTTTAGATGACTGGAAAGCCTATCATAAATGAATCCTTTTCGTGTATGGAAAAGGCCGAATCTTTTCGTGGATGGCACCATGGACTAAAATTTAATTAATTCTCTTTCTTATTTTAGGGTATTTTTATCAATTATTAATTATTGCTATAAATTAGGAATTATTCATGTATTTTTTATTTTATTTTTTATTTTTTATTTTTTTATAATTAGGAGAATTGAGATTTAGTTTAGTGAGTTTATTCAATGTTAATTTGTATAGGGTGAGTTCTCTTTATAATTATTTAGTCGACTGTGTAAATAAAAGAGTAATCATTCGTCCTCTTTAAAACTATTTAGTTGATTGTGTAAATAAAAGAGTAATCATTCGTCCTCTTTAAAATCATTTAGTTGATTGTGTAAATAGAAGAGTAACCAATCTTCTAGATTAAGTATTGACCCTGGGTGGGTGCGGACAAATCACTCAAGGCCAACCACATGGTCTCACTCTTGCATCTATATATTTTTTATTTTATTAATAAGAGGAATTTATATTATTTTAAAATATATGTATTTTTATCAATTATTAATTATTACTCTAAATTAAACGTTATTAGTATATTTTTTTACCAGTTTTATCATGTTTCCTTTTTTTCTCCTTTTTATTTCCTTTCTTTCTCTCTTCTTGTTTTTGGGACTTCAAATATTTTGTTTCATTAGAATCTCTTAAGAATTTGAGGTTCTATGTTGTGCAATTTTCCTCTTTTTTATTTTATCTCAACTTACATATATCAATAGGGTTTTATTTTAAATTCAATAAATCTATAATTATACAAAGATATTAGTGCATTTAGAATATCTATCATTTACGTATCTAAAAGAACCTTGAGTATCTAGTATTTATTGTGACAACAAACTATTAAATATTTACAAATATTTTAGAGAAATTAAACATTTAAATAACATTAATTGTAGCATTAAAGTTAATATTAGTCCCCAGGGGTGTGGGTGTGGAGGGCGGTGTCACCGATCTCACAACCGATAGTCTCAAAGTTAGAGGAGTGCCTCTCCTCGCTCTCATTAGGCATTTCCTCCCCGAGGATCTGACAAAGGCAACAGAGACAATGGTGGTAGGGGGTTGGAGGCCCCCTCCACAAGATAAGTTCTTGTTGCTAGCATTGGTCATTTCTCCTTTCAAACATGATTCCCATCAACAGAATGATACTGAAATTAACTAGCAGACTAATGGTTGGGACCTTGTCCCAATTGATGAAGACCCCCCAACACAGGTGGTGGGGGGGAACCCTCAGAATCCTCCGCCTTCGCATGTCACCATGTTCGTTATTACTGCTTAACGATCTCCTTATTGTTTGTGCTTTTATCTTTCTCTTTTTTGATTGATGTGCACTTGAGTTAACTTTATCGTGGTTGTTTGATCATTTGGTGGCCTTGTTTGTACTTTGCTCTTCCCAAAGCTTCTTTAGCTCAATTTGGTTTTTTTTTCGTTGTGACTTTTCCACCCATATTTTTTGTAGGATTAGCGATGTATTATGTCTTGTTATATTAATGAAAGTGCACTTTTCAATAATAAAAAAATTATATTAGCAACACATTGCATCACACAGGGTTCCCTAACTGAATCATTATTACATTTACTTGGTGTGTTGTCATTGATATTGTATATTTTTTAGGGAACTAATAAGTAGTTGGTGATTGAAAACCTTGTTGACCTTATATAAGGGGCTCAATTGAACAAAAAAAAATTCTCGTCATTTGAAAGTTTAGTCCCAGTGATTGGTATTAAGTTTCAAAAAAGAAAGCAAGGTTTTTAGATCCCAAGATCTGAAAAAATATATTTTCTCTTATCTATCACTTCTAGGATTGTGTTGTGTATGGTCCTAGGTCTCATAAACATGTTGCATACAATTCTGCTAAAGTTTTGAATTCACACGAATTTTTTAAGTTAGTTTTATTTTGTTGGTTCAATTTATTTTGCATTGTCAAATTCTAACGACTATCATCCAATCTCCAAAAAATCAAAATACTCTTCTAAACACTCTCACAATCATGTATTGCTCTCGATTTAAATTAATTAAAAAATAATAATTTACGATTTTGTATTTATTTAAACCCATCCATTTATTCATATTACAGTGAGGCGTGATAATGACACTAAAACAAGGTTAAAAATGACTAAAAAGTTTTCCCCCATATATTAATATAACACTATGTTACAAAGTTAATCGTATAAAAAACTAAGTGGAAGGATCACATTCCATCACAATCACATTGGCCAACGCTGAGAAGCAATTAACAGTTTAAATTTAAAATATATTCAACTAAAAAGATGAAAGCACAAAAAACTAGAGCCATATAAACTTGCAGCAACTAACAAAAGAACATTGTGCAATATGAACAACCATAAGTAGTGGTAGAGGAAGTGACGGGTCATTCAATTTGTCTCCCCAACCCCCAGCGACTTCCAGTAGGTTGGTATGTCATATTAGGTATGGGATCCCAACCATCATTATTTTTTTCTTTAACATTATCTTTATCAACAACAACACCCTACCTAGGGGAGAGATGCAAAGTGTTAACCGAGGGAACTTTCCTTGTGCAGGTGTGTAAGAACCTCCTGGTCAAGTACCGAAAAATATCCATAATTTTTTTATTTTTTATTTTTAAATTTATATATTTATTTTAAGTTGTATAATATTAGTCTCCAACTAAAAACATGACTCGATTCCACATCTATCCCTAATCCTACATTTTCAACAAACTTTGATTAAATAATAGTCATAAAATCCTACATCAATGTAAACATCATTATTGATTTTGAACAACCATTAGCATACAAAATCTATTATTATTGTTCAAAATCCATTATGAAATGATATAATAATTGTTCCTATGGTCTACAACATATAATGCCTACTTACTCTCATTTACATAGCAAAATATTATTCATCTAATTAATACAAGATCATCATTATCCATAATGTTATAAGTTTTCTAGTCTTGTTTTCCAATACAAACAAAATAAAGGTACATTACTATGATAGTCTCATCATATGCATATATTAGTATAAGAAATCTATGTGTACCTTAAAATGATTAGATTCATTTATCCAACCTGGCAGGAGTAATAATAACCAAAATAAGAAGTATTATTTAGTAATATGTTGCATTCATGCAAAAGATCCATGCTAAAAAAAAGTATTAAATTGAAAAAGAAGAGGAAGAACATCGTTGTAGGGTTTTTCTCCAACCGCATAGCTTTTTGGATCCCTCACACACCTCTCATCCATTAAATGTGGCTCTAACCTTCTAAAAAGATACTAGATACAAAAAAATCGATGGAGTGAGAGAAAATTCGTGTGCATAAAACAACCATAGAAGTAACATGCAACTCCCCCAAAAAATACAATATATGACAATGGATTAAAACCATAATGATATTACATTCTTAGTATATATTGATATATATGTATGCATATTAATAAATGAAAATAATGGGTGGACTTTAATGACCCTAAAAAATACTCTAACCCTTACATACAAAGTTTCCAATATTCATTACATATTTCTCAACTATCCAATTATTTGACAGGCTTATGATCTCACCAATGATATCACTTTAAAAATATTCAAGTTTAATCAGATCCCAATGTTAATTTAAAAACAAGGGTTGTATCAAAGCAATACACATATCCCATACATGAGTCATATCATTAACCAAGGTGTAACCCAATAATATATGTTGAAGTCCAAAACCAAGTTTTATTGTAAGGTGTCTAGCTCCAATGTGCTTCGACATCTAAAAGTGTTGGACTACTAATAATGAATTTAACATCTACAAGGTTTCATATAAGTTTAGAATTCATTATCTAAGGCTTTATTTCCCAATAAGGGATCAATATACAAATGTATGACTATTTACCCATATAGATTCTATTTGTCGAAAGGGTTATCTTCCAATGTGTGTTTGTAATATAATAAGTGATTAATTTCCATAATTATTTATGATTGATCTTAAATATTCAAATACATAGTTTTAAGGTGTTATATTAGGATTTTTACTTAAGGTAAGATCTCAGTTCGTCTAAGATACAATGATTTTGAATCAACCTAGCAAAGGTAAATCATATCCAAATCCAAATCCCAATTTTAAAACCTAGGGTTCTTGAAGGTTCAAAATCCAATATCATTGTCATCCATTCAAAATCATCATAAGGTTCAACATCCAAAATCAATATTCAAGTATAATAAGAGCTCATCAATCCCAATACATGTTTCACTAGTTAGTCAATTCCTGAACATTCCCTATGTGAGTTTAACATCCCAACAAGGGATCATAATTTGATATTAAAATAAGTATGTCCAAAATGATTTATCATTCCATATTTACAAATATCCCCAAAGACTTAAAATCATGATTCAAATCCACCTAAGGTATTTAGGCTATCCAAAATCAAGTTATGGGTTTCAATAACCTAGGTTCAAGAAAATGCATTCAATTCATACAAGGGTCTTTTGATCCTTATATAATATGCAAATGTTAACACAACTTTTAAGTGTCACGTATCACTTATGAGAATCATTATCATAAAGTACTCACATGGGGATCGATCACACAATTGAAATGAGGTTCAAAATCTATACATAATAAGACAATCACAACATGCTTACTAGTTATTATTACTCAATTCATGATTGCCTATGTTTAAGGCTCAACATGCATCACAATGATAGACTCATGACAATAAAATCATGGTGATGTGTTAACTATAATTTTTGACAAGATCCTAAGATGCCTATGTTTCCCATGTTTTCTAGGTTATAAATTCTAATCATACTAAAATAATTCTAATTATTATCAAGCAATAACATCCTTCAATATTTTTATGCAAGCTTGATAATTTTAAACACATTGATAGATTCAAAATTTTAGCCAACCTATGGGTTAGCATAATCTAGGTCTTTATAATATCTAGCATAAGATAACTTAAATATTATATTATAACCAAAAATCATACTTAGAAAACCCTAAGTGTTATAATATATAGTCAACATAACTTACATTTATTATCCATGACTCGTATAAGGAAGTACATTTAACCACCTTCTGCATACCTTTCTCTTAAGTTTGAAATATATGCCATGCATTTCCTATGCTAAGGGTTCTTACACAAAATATGTTTTTCAATAGGTTTGCCACCTATACTAATGGTTCCATTACTTACATGACAACCACTTATTACCTACTCAAACTTGCACCCTTGTGAAGGTTGTTTAGGACTTCATAGTTTGGAGTAACATGGAGATAATCCTAGGTTGTGGGTGGCCTAACAGGTGGATTGAATATCTAGATCATAAGAGATAGCTCCCCTTGATGTATCAATTAGGCTCTCTACACTACACTACCAGCTTGCAAGGAAAAAGGAAGGAAGATAAACTAAAAGAAAACCTATGTAACTGAGGTGATACACCTAAATATTTCCCTCACTTGTCTAACATGCACTAATAAGGCTAAATTAAAATATGAGCCTAATTGCACTTCCCAAATGAAGAGTCTCCAAACATCAATATTTCACATAAAGGTCACTAGCTTAATGCATGGTCTAAGGTGTGAGGTCTCTAAAGGACATTGATGAAGGATTACACTTGCCATACATACAAGGATGTTCAAACACATTATGCAACTTGAAAGGATAAATTACTGTTAGGATAAAATAAAACATAGATTTATCCCCAAATCGCATACAAGAGAAACTATGAAACAAATCAATCAAACTTACAAAAATAATCATAAACATGCACAAAATAAGAGACACTATATTTAACGTGGTTCACCCAAGATGGGCTACACCCACCAAACTTGTCCAGTATATTATTTCTAGCAATACAAGGGAGAAACAAATCTTGCAACAAAACTTGTTACACCTCTCTACCTTCTCTACCTCCTCTATGTGTACAATATATTTCATCTTTCATCTCAACCATGTAATAATATATTTTAGGGCAAAAAACACCTAAACATAACCTCTATCGTTAGGTTTTTAACCTCTGATCCTAGAAGACAATCAAGCTCCACAACTAATAATCTCCCACTTGGAGACTGATTGTAGCAACTCTACCGCTACTACATCCACTGTACTATCTAGACCTAGACAAGTTCATTAATTTAGTTATCATCCATGAAGACCAATTAAAGTTGAACAAATCTTCAAATTCTCTCTAGTAACTACCTTGGTCATCATATATAAAAGATTTTTACTGGTATGTATCTTCTCCAATTTTAGTTGGTCTTCCTCTATCACTGAACAAATGAAATGATACCACAACTGAATATGTTTTGTTCTTGAGTGAAAATATGAGTTTTTGGCTAGATGAATTGCACTCTAACTGTCACTATATAGAGTACATATTTCTTGACTATGTCCCAATTCTTCCATCAACCTCTGTAACCAAATTATTTCCTTGCTTGTTTTTATAGCGGCAACATACTCAGCCTCTGTGGTTAAAAGTGCCACAACCTTTTGTAATCATGATACCTAACTAACTATTGTGCCACCTACTGAAAACACATACCCTGTAGTGCTTATTCTACCATCCAATTCACCTACCATATCTAAGTCAACATATCCCTATAATGTCACATCTGATCCACCATAGCTTAACATTGTATCTATGGTCCCTCTTAAGTAATGAAGGATCCATTTACTACCTTCCAATGTTCCTTTCCTAGATCACTCATGAACCTACTCACCACTCCCATTGCATATGCAATGTTCAACATCGTACACACCATTGTATACATTAAATTGACAACTATTGATGAGTATGGAATTTTAGACATCAAGTTCTTTTCTTCTTGTGTTTTAGGACATTGTTCCTTTGTTAATTTAAAGTGTGCAACCAAAGGTGTCCCAACTAATTTTACATCCTACATATTAAATCTTTCCAACACTTTTTTGATGTACTCTCCCTATGATAATTCTAGCTTCTTATTCTCTTTATCTCTAGTTATCCTCATACCGAGGATCTATTTAGCTGCACCTAGATCCTTCATAGAAAAGCTATCACTTAACTATTTCTTGAGTACATTAATTTGTGCATGTTGAAACCAACTACAGGCATATCATCTACATATAAAAGCAAAATAATGTAGCTACCATTTTTATAACTTTTAAAATATACATAATGGTTTGAATGACATCTACAATAACCCTGTTCTATTATAAAACTGTCAAATTTTAAATACCATTGTCTTAGAGCTTTTTTTAGGCCATACAAATTCTTCTTCAACCTGCACACCATTTTCTCCTTACCTTTGACTTCGTATCCCTTTGGCTGCTCCATATATATTTCCTCCTCTGAATCACCATGAAAGAATGCGGTCTTCACATCTAATTGTTCAAGGTGCAAATCTTCTATTGCTGCCAAACTTAAAGCAGCTCTTATAGAAGTCATTTTAACTACTGGAGAAAATATTTCATCAAATTCTATACCTTTCTTTTGTGCAAAACCTTTAACCACCATTCTTACCTTGAATTTCTTTGTACCTTCACTCTCCTCCTTTATCCTGTATACCCACTTATTCTATAATGCCTTCTTTCCTTTGGGAAGCTCCACCAAATCCCATGTCTGGTTTTCCATTAGAGCATCATACTCCTCATCCATAGCTTGTTCCCACCTATCATTGGCATCAATATGCACTGCTTCTTCATAGCTTTCTGGCTCACCACCATCAGTAAGTAATAAATAATATAAAGAAGGATAAAAATGATCAGGTGTTTTACTTACTCTTGTAAATCTTCTAATAGGGGTTTGAGGTGCCTATTATTGTTGCACATTTTGATCAAGAACTTTTGGGACATGTTTTTCTGTAATGTCTTCTAATATTGTATATTCCCTTTTTAGATTCTTCTTGCTTCTTTTCCTGTAATGGTCCCTGTACATAAATTTTTGATGGAACACATCTCTACTCCTGATTATTTTCTTATCTTCCAGATTCCATAATCATCAATTCCATAACCAATAAATGTGCAATTTTGAGACTTAGCTTCTAACTTATTTTTATGATCTTTGTCAATATAAGAAAATGCCTCACAACTAAAAACTCTTAGAAAAGAATAATCTACCTTCTTTTCAATCCATGCCTCCTTTGGTATTCCACCATCCAAAGCACTCAAAGGTCCTCTATTTATCAAAAAAAATGTATTAGTTATAGCATCTGTCCAAAACTATAAATGCAAACCTGCATGCAATCTCATGCATCTGGCATGCTCCATAATAGTCATGTTCATTTTTTCTAACACACCATTCTATTGTGGTGTTTTTGGAACTATTTTCTATCTACAAATTCCACTTTCTGAATATTAATTATTAAAAGTGTTACTGCAATACTCACCTCCATTATCTAATCTAAGACAGTTTAGTTTTAAACTTGTTTCATTTTCAACTAAAGCTTTCCATTTTTTGAATGTATCAAAAACATCAGAATTCCTTTTTATATAGCATACCCAAACCTTCCTAGTTGCATCATCAATAAATGTAACGTAATGATTTGAACCACCAAATGAAGATACCTGAGATGGTCCCCATACATCCGTATGCACAAGCTCTAACTTTTTCTCCTTCTTGGCTAGTCTAACCCTGAAAAACTTCACACATTTTTGTTTTCCATATATGCAGTGCTCACAAAAGTCTAAATATAATTCTTTTAGACCTATTAGTTTATCTTTTGCACGTAGGTTCTTCATTCCCTTTTCACTCTTGTGGCCAAGTCTATAATGCCAAAAAGCTACGTCTTTACATGTAGCAGCTATAGCACAAGATAAATTAATATTATCTATAGAAAAATATAAAGTGCCTACTTTCTTACGTTTTAATACCACTAAGGAACCCTTTTTAACCTTCCATGATTTGGTTGTAAATGTGACCCTACAACCCTCACTAACCAGTTGCCCTACAGAGATCAAATTTATCCTCAAGCTCAAAACATGCCTGACATCCTTCAGCACCCAAGTGTTTCCATTCTGTAATTTAACTTGAACGCTTCCTTTTCAAACAATATTATAGGGTTCATCATCACCAAGGTAAACATTCCCATAATTACCTTAGACATAATCTATAAAATAATGTCTATGAGGGGTAGCATGAAAAGAAGCACCTAAATGTAAAACCCAATATTCATAAATAGTATCCAAAGAAAGTATAAGAGCATCTTGTAGTACATCACCTGCTACATTTGCTTCTCTATTACCTTTCTGTTGGTCCTTACTTAATTTATCCTTTCAAAACCAGCACTCTTTTTTTGTGTGTCCTAGCTTGCCACAGATCCAACATTCCATCTTGCCTCTTGATTTAGATCATGCACCCCCTTTTGATTTTCCACGATTTCCCCTATATTCTTTTTCCTTCCTCTATTCTCCATTGTTAATGCATTTCCAGATATGGATGTTTCACATGTGCTTTTCCTTTGCATTTCCTTGCTTAGGATAACACACACCACATCTTCAAACTTTAGTTTAGCATTATTAGACACAGAGTTACTGCCATTACCAAGCTATTCCAGCTTTTAGTTAAGGAACAAAGAATGAGAAGAGCCCTAACTTCATCGTCAAATGCAATATTTATGAAATGTAACTAACTAGTAATCGTGTTAAACTCATTTAACTGATCTAGTACTGAACCATTTTCAGACTTTTTCATATTGAATAATTTTTTCATCAAAAATATTTTATTTGAGGTAGAGGGTTTTTCATAGAATTTTCCTAATGCGCTCATAAGATCTTTTGTTGTCTTTTCTTGTGATATGTTGAATGTTGCAGAAGATTTAAGGCACAATCGTATGGTTCCAAGGGCTTTTTGATCTAATAGTTTCCAAGCTTCATCTGACATTATGGATGGCTTCTTGGCTTGCCCTCCCAATGGCAAATATATGTCCTTCTAGTAAAGGTAATCCTCCATCTGCATCTTCCATAATCCAAAGTTCAGTCCATTGAACTTCTCCACCTTATATTTATTTTCATCTACCATAGCTCCCACTCAAGGTCCAACCCTTTTCTTCTTGCGATTTAAAATTATGTAAATAAAACCTTTGATCTGATACCACTTGTTAGGATAAAATAAAAGACAAATTTATCCCCAAATCACATATAAGATAAACTATGAAATGAAACGATCAAACTTACAAAAATAATCATAAACATGCACAAAATAAGAGACACCAGATTTAACGTGGTTCACCCAAGATGGGCTACATCTACCAAACTTATCCAGTATATTATTTCCATCAATACGAGGGAGAAATAAATCTTGCAACAAATCTTATTACACCTCTCTACCTTCTTTGCCTCTTCTCTGTGTACAATATATTTCATCTTTCATCTTAGCCATGTAATAATACAATTTAGGGAAAAAAACACCTAAACATAACTTCTATCGTCATATTTTTAACCTCTGATCCTGGAATACAACCAAGCTCCACACCTAACAATTACCACCTACAACTAGGTACATATGAGAGGATAACTGTGACAAAGCATTCACTATCATTGACATTCATCTACAAACCATATATATACACTAGTCACAAACATTGAGGAGGCATGAATTCAATTTTATTTAGTTCATAGATCTAAGTACAAGAGTTTTTTAGCATGGCTCTACCACAACTCAGGTTAAGGATGATTA
Source organism: Torreya grandis (assembly GCA_037957365.1). Classification (NCBI taxonomy): domain Eukaryota; kingdom Viridiplantae; phylum Streptophyta; class Pinopsida; order Cupressales; family Taxaceae; genus Torreya; species Torreya grandis. The sequence goes on along the minus strand of JARHVA010002010.1, from coordinate 2,155,919 downwards.
CAAACTCCAAAATTAGGCATACTTAAATAGAAAGTGAGAAAGGGGAGAGAGAGACCAAAGCCTATAAACTAGGGATGATTCAACCACCTAATTTTCCCTCAACTTCAATGTGGTACATGCTTGATTCTCTCTTTCTTCTCTTGGAGAATGGCATAAGAGGTAGAGAGGAGTTTGTTTGGAAGATTTGAAGAATTTTTATCATTGATTCCTTGACTTTGACCAATACATGTGCTTATATTCTTGCTTGTATGCACCTATATCCTTGATGAATAAGTCCTCTTCAATGAAAATAGGTCTTCAAGTCTTCATTAATATTTCAATTGAATTATTCTTCTCATCCATTTATGAGGTCTTTCCACCTTACTTTCATTGTTAGAAGGCTCCTTGAGGCATCTTTGACCTTTTCAACTTGTTTGGTGTAAGAGAGAGGAAAGGTCTCCTAAGGTAGTTGATGATTCTTTTAAGATTTTGGGTGTTTCTTGTAACCAACTTATTGAATTTTTATCTCCCTCAAATTTGTTTATAAGGTTTGAAGCTACCTTGAAAATCTTATTGAAGAGTTTTTATGCATCGACTTGGTAATTTGATCATTTGAACTCCTCTTCTTGCAATACGGCGTAGAAAGGAGAAAACATGGTTTTTCCTTGAAAAAAGTAGTGTTACTTAAGGGATGGATTATAAAAATCATACTAAACATGAAAATAGACACTTAGAGCCATCAAATAGTGTAAAAGATGTGATTTTGCTCCATTAGCTTGTTTTTCTCCCTATTCATTGTAGTCCTCAAAATAGGTAAACCTCCTCATGCAAAAGAAAATACAAAGAATATTGTAAAAATAATAACATATTTGAGGACCCAATATCCTCATACATATCTATGACAAGTTTCAAGACCCAAATATTAATAAAACTATCCTTTTTAGTTCATTTTTCTCTCTAATTAGGCCTCCTTGCTTAGAAACTGAGATTTTGCTCCACAAGCCTCCCACACATTTTAAAATACAATAAAGTGTTTGATTTATTTTACCCATCCTAATACCATTCTCCATGTCAAATTTCAAGTTTTAATACCTTCTACAAATGGGTAAACCATGAAATGGCCAAAAATCCTAGTATAGGCACGTGTGCATGCTTAAGAGGTAGTTTGAGTGTTTTTCATGAAATTTATAGGTTTTAGGATTGGAAATTAATTTTTGAGACCTATAAAAAAATTATACAACTCAATAACTTGAGGGTGAGGTCTCTTATTGCACTCCATAGGCCTGCATCTAGGCTTTTTAGCTTACAAACTTGTGCATTTTCCACTTTTGACCAACTTGTTATTTTTCAAAATTTGTATAAATCCTTATGAGGCCTAAATAGGTGTTTATAAGGTTATAAAACATTTATCTAGTCTCAATGGACCTCTATACCTATTTTATAATCCAACTAATATATTGTTTCTACACATTGACACCCACAAGCGAGCATTTATGTGCAACTTTGTACATCTGTACTTTCTCACATGCCAACTACTAATTTAGAAGATGCCTAAAAGACCTTAGGAGTCACTAAAATTATTTCAAGGTCAATTCAATTTATTAGAAGACATTTGGGGACAAAACTCCTCCATCAAGTTACTATGAAGGGTTTAGGAGGGTTTAAAGTGCTATGAGGTCTTAACAATGATTCATAAAGGAAAAGGGTTCATTCCAAGAACCAATGCCAAGATATAGAAGCCATGGGGCCTCTATAACACCCCCAATGTCCATATATCACCATGCAAATTCTTGAATAAGTTTTGAGCTCTACAAATTAGCTTCTTGAGTAGGATGGACTGTGTGAGAGACCGAGAGACTGGTCTTAGGATTTAAAACCTTCACAACATTCACCATTGGTTACAGTGACCTTGAATAGGTTTGATACAATCTAGATCATACCTCTCAATGGTATTAAATTAGTAATGGCCTTCAAAAAATTCTATAACTTGGATTACTTGTCATGAGGGCTTAAAAACAAACTAGATAAAATGACCCTAAAGGCCTTGTTTGATTCATTTCCTCCCAATTAATCTGGGTTTGAAATTTATGGAAGTCTTTGTCTATGACCTATAAATCTCTCATCACACTTTATCCTTCAATTCCAAGTCCCATTTTGTATAAAATGTCAATCTTCCATAAATAGGCCTGGACATTTCTATTAAGCTTGAAGGTGTAATTGGGGTATCTTGACTAAGTTTTGAGTTTCTCCAAGGATAGAGACCCTACATTGTCTTCACTATAAATCTTGAAAACTACTCAAGACTTTAATCCAAACTTAAATTCATCTCAAAACTATCTAGGACATTCAACCTTCACATCTTCCCTACATAGGCCTGTAGGTGTTAGTTTGATTTTTTTCTTCTCTTCGAGATGTTTTGGTACCTGAATGGTCTTAGGAAAGTGTTGGGAACTTGTGTTATTTTGACTCTCTACCAACTCTTATAAGACTTTTCATCTTCAAAACATACCCCTTCTCTAATTGCTCAATAGGTGTGTTTTTGGCTATTTTGAGTATTAGGCTATAGACCATATTTTCTCAATTGGTCTTGCATAACCTCAAGGTCACAAAGGTCATACATTTCTTTATGAACCCTACCAAGCCCTTAAAATCCACTTTCACAATATAAGCATACATATTTTCTCCTTTCAAATAGTAGACTACCTATATATAGTCATTTAGGTATGGCGAATACAAGGTTGAGATAGAAACCTCTTCATATTCATCTTCTAGTGCTTTTGAATGATGTCAAAGGATGTATCATGCTTCAGTAGAACTCTCTACAACCTCATGCTTGGAACAAATCTTGTCTGGGACCTTTCTATCTTACTTGTGCCAAGATTACCCTTGGTTGTAGATCATCATTGAGATATTGGAGTGTTAGGATTTGAAATTTGGTCCTCTCAGACAAAGATATTGATATTTTAAAGGTAGTTAAACTCCATGAAGGATCAGTTACATCCAACTTAGCCCTTTAGAGGCCTATTAGCCTTTTTATGATCTCTTACCTCATGTTATGCCTGTGTGAGTCAATTAGTGATTTGACTACATTCTAAGGAGGTTTAGGGTATCTACTCAAACCATCAAGTATCTCAATTATTTTCATTACAAAGTTGATAATTTAGTACCTTCCTTCTACCTTTTGCAAACTTTTTCAAACTCTCCAAGCTTGAAAACCAACTGAGTTATCTCAAGTAGACCTGTATGTGTGTCTTTTAAACATTTGACTACAATTTGGAGCTTTAGGATCTCAACTCAAACCACCGAGCACTTCAAAGATCCTTGTTTCAATGTTAAGATCTTATTGATTATTTTTTGAATCTATGTAACCTCTACAATTATCTTGAATCCATATTCCTTGACCTGTTTGTAGGTGGTTTGTATTCTTTAAGGTGGTGATTGACTGTGTGCTTGGCATTAGGTCTTGGAAACACACTTCCTCACTAGTCTTTAAACTCTTTAAGTGTGAATAAATTGCAATTCTCTCATGGTTTAATCCTTCCAATCTCAAAACTTGATGTATATTCAACATAACTTGTTTTTAAATGCAGACCTACAGGTTTGCATTCCTTATGTTTTAGGCCATCAAATGGTGCAAACATGATCTTTTAAGTTCCAATAACACCTTTCCATTTCCTTCACACTTATATTTTGAGTTTAAGACCCTCTAACCACCTTGAAAATGCATAACAAAACCCTTCAAATCACTTTATGTAAACAATCTTCACATACAATTTTAAAAATGAGGAAATACTAGATATTTGCTTGGAGATAATGGTGTTAGAATGTGCATTGAAAATTATTGATGGATCATTGGAGAGATGAGGTGTGGTATTAAACCTTGTTCCATCCCTTCAAATTTTGGAAATCCTGAAATAGACAGGAAACCATGACAACCACATTTGCAAAATGAGCAAAAGAAGATATTTTTTATCAAATTAAGCCCACACATGTGAAATGGAACTTGGAGAAACATTTAATATGCCTGTACATACCCATAATACCCTTTTTAATTGACCTAATTCATTAATTTTTCTTGAAACTACCATTTTGAGGAGAAATGGTGAGCTTGTAGGGTTGACTAGCAGTTTTAGGCCACCCTGTCTTCTTAACAATTGTTCATAAAGAAGAGGGGATGGATATGAAAACCAATTCCAAACATATGAATATTATTATGACCCCCTTCTCTAACAAAATTTTTATGACCCAACTCTCTCTCCTCTATTTATACTAAGCACTTCAAAACTTACTTTGTAAGCTTATCAATGGAGTGATGGAGGTTTAGAAGCATTTTTTGCACTTTCAAGACATTTGGAAGCTTAAAACTCATGTATATGACATTTATAATACCAAAATAAACTTTTAAGACATTTTCACTTGCAAGGGAATACCCCAAGTTTGTATAATCTCCTAAAACTGCCTTTTTTGGAGCAAAAATTGAACTGTTCTGACATGTAAACCATTATTATGACTTCCTTCTAACAATAGTACATTGGAAACTCATTTTAAAGTTTTTACAAGTGAAATGGTACATTTATTCCATCTTGAACATCTTTTAAATGGACTTAAATCCCTTAAAAGCATCTTTGAGTGCAAAGATAGCCATTGTAAAACAGATGATCTCATGTAAAGATACTATATCAGTCCAAGACCTTCTAGGACTTCAAATGACTTATTCACCATCTAATTTAATTCTTCATGCCATATAGTCACCTTGAGAAGACTTATTTTGGTCAAAATTGAAACCTAAGTTTCTCCAAAAACCTTAAACTTCGCTAAAATACCTTAATTTTATCAAACAAGATTAGTAAGCTTTAACCAAATGACCAAGTGAAAGGAATTGACTTGAAGGACCATGTACCATCTTGACACATCATGACATACCCCTAGGAACCACAAGACTGACTCTGAAGGTATCGTAAAGTTTAGCAAATATATTACCTTAAACAATGCTAACAAGACCTTACAAAGACCACATGAAGACTATGAAATCATGACAACACTTATGAACAAGGTTGTAGAAGCATGACAAGTAAAGTTTTGAATTATAGGGGTGATAATTTGATCTGTGAGGTCAAACTTGTCAACACCACCTTACATAAGGTTTTAAGATTTACATGATGGACAACTCTAATCAATGTTCTAAGGCCATTGAAATCTTAACATTAATAAAACTATTTACTTGTAAACCAATTTAGAATTAACTATAAAAATGTTGTTTAAATTGATATTATCATTATTTTAGAAAGTCACTAATAATGTGGTTTATGTGATTCCACATGAAAAACATTTTGCATAAACTAATAATATGAAATATATATTGGTAAAGATAAAAATTGTATTAGTATTGATAGAATAGTTTTAAAAATCTATAAAACTAAAATTACGATAACTTCCTTATTTATAAATAAAATTTTATGGTTTAAAATGTTTCAAAAAAATAATTATGAAACACACCAAACCTAGAAATAGTATTTGAACATATTGTTTGAATTTATGAGTAGTTTTATGTAGAACATGACTGTGTTCTAAGGTAACTCAACAAGATAGAACAACCAACTATAAATTAGAACAACTTAGTCATGGAAAAGAATATACAATTGGATAAGGTTTATATTTATTGTCATTTTATTCTACAAATCATATCAATTTTAGGAACAATAGATCAAACATATGTAAGTCAAGAAAAAACCATAAATGATAAGATAAGCTTGGAAAATGAATGTTACATAATCGTACAATCCAATGCAAAGACTAAGGAATAATAGCAATTATCCCAAAATGTTAAGACATGATGTGACAATTGAAGAAATGTGTGTTTTAATTTACTAAAACCACTCAATTGTGCATTTAAATCAAAGGTTCATTGTTTATTCGAATGAAAAAATATAATCACAACTTGCATTTGGAAGCATTGGTCTTCCTCAATCACCATAGAAAAATAAGAAGAATCTCAAAGGCTTTGGAGTGGAGATGACTTATAGTTATGATAAGGATCCAAAATAGTAAATTATGCATTTATGCATATAACTCTGCTATCTGCACAATGAAATTTATTTAAAGCTCCCAATAGTAAATCACAACAAATAAAGTGTTTGAATTCTTATTTATACATAAAAACTTATAATTACATTAGAAAGGCAATGATTATGGAATATGAGGTACCTGGCATTTAAGTTGCCCAACCCATTATGGAAGATATTCTTTGTATCCAGAGCAACTTATAAATATAGCATACAAATTTTCCTACATAATGACATATTAGAGCAGGATGCAATTGTTCAATCCTCACTACCTTGGTTAGAGCATGAGGCAACAACACACAGCCTATAAAAGCCAAGTACATTGGATATAAGATTTGAAAGACACATAAACATGACTAGATATAATACGTGAATATCCATTAAAATTTACACTACAACATGATCTAAAATTAATGCTTATATGACTAGATTATATCAGATGTAAAAAATTTGAACAATTAATCAAAACTATATATATAGAAATCAATTGTAAGTCTCAACAATATTTTAAAATATCTTAACTAATATTTCCAATATAATTCACATTCTTAACTACTTTTTATATATATCCATATAATTGAAACACTGTATGAATAAGTTTTAAAACAAAAACATAACTATGAGATAAATAAATAATTTATAATTCAAAAAACTAAAATAAGAAGCACAACTGTGTCTAATGCTAAATGCTTTGATGTCATTCATATTTATCCTTCCAACACTCCCTCTGTCCAATAACAAGATTCAATCCACATCAATACCATCCTCCAAAAGTGTATCTCTCCTCTTATCCAAGTTGCTTAGAGGAAACTATAAAAAACACCTTTATTGTTGGTCACTTAGGCTTAAATAGATTTTTATATTATTGTTCCAAGATTCAAAGTGTCATTTCCCATTTATGCACACCACTTGTGCATTCAATTTTTTTGGTAAAATTCATGGAAAGAGCCACTAGAGGATGATGGCAAGCCAAGATTATTTTACCTTGGTGGTTGGCATGAATTGCCTTTTTTTCTAAAAGTCTTAGTTTTGCATTAAAAAGGCATTTTCCAAACCCATGTGGCTTTCATTAATACAAATGACTTTAAAATGTTGGTTGGGTACGTTGGATAGATCTTAGTAAATTTTAGGATATTAATGTCAAGGAATAATGAGACCCATCACATTATTCAACAAATAAAAACAACATAATAAATATTTTGAATTTAAACTCAACTTATTTAAAAGATATAATAAAAAAAATTAACATATTTTTAAAACCTGGTAAATTTGGGATTTAACAATGTCCTTTGTTTTACATGGTCATTTCACATGAAGAAATAATTAATAATTCCATATACCATAAACTTCTATTATTTACAATCATTTCCCTTTGAGACCATTAAAATTTATACTTTTATAATTTATTATTCACGATTTGTAATTAATAATTAAAAATTTAACATTTACAATTATCATTTTATGGATTGTAATAAAATATTATTCATGTGTATGTTAGGTTGATTGATCTAAGTTTACTTTATTTCATTATTAATGTTAATTTATTAATATAGGATGTATACATCCCTTCTATATTTGTTAGTATTGTTATTAGTGTTAGTGAAAACATAGTTGATGGTTGTCCCTATTAGGATCCCATAAAGTAGCCACCCCATGAAAGCTTCTAATAGCTTGAACTTGTAAATATTCTAAATAATGATATTTTATTAGTGTGAAATATTTACAAGCTTATACAATATAATATTTTCTTTTACTTTTGCATTGTCTAGTTTAATCAGTAGTATCAGAGCAAATTAAAAAGAATTTGTTTGTCAAAAAGTTGAAGGTAAATGTGAAACCTATTGAAAATGGAGTTCGAGCGGAGATTGAAAAGAAAGTGTGATGGAAAGAGAATATGAGATAATCTAAACATGATTTTTAAAGCCAAAATAAATCATAAATTTCATTTGCACAGTTTTCATAATGTTTATATAATCTTCAAAACTACCAAAATTCATTTTTATGCCCTCAAATCTATTTTCTCCCCTAAAAAGCTTTCATAAAATTATTTGTATGACTTAAAAGTCATTAAATCAGATTGGTAGGTCCAAAAACTAATTTGAAACTCATGTTTGTTGACATATATGAACAAACAAGTAATTTATACAACCCAAAATAGAATAACATAACATTTTACTATCTGACACTCAACCAATTTCATTTTGTATGCTGATATGAAGTAGTTTGTAAGGCTTGGGAAGCAATTTGCTTAGTTAAAAACTAATCTTATTCTATTTTATATTCCTATGGAATTGTACATATTATATAGTGAAATGGTTGGCATTTGAAGCCTAGTATATCATAACATTTTGATAAATTTTAATCTTCATATTTGCTATTATACAACATTTAATTCCTTTCAAAACCCTTCCAAACTATTCATGTATGAAATTTTATGAAAACAAAGGGCATATTCAAACAACAAAATGGCTTCATACAACCATAATGGCATTTGAAGCAAAAGTGTGGCACAAGACATGATTTGCATTTGATTTTTAATGTTTCATGTTTCCCTTTGTAAATTAAGGTAGGTCCCATAAATAAAGAACAAAGGTGCAACAATTCACTTTCCATGAATGTTTGGGTGAAATTATTTTACATGCACCAATAACTTTTTTTTAAGAATCAAAAGTTATAGTTTAAGAGAAATATCTTCCTTTCATATTTTCAAGTTGTTTCTAGAGGAGTTGGTGATGAAAGTTATGTGATTCATATGCAATAGAAAAGGTTGAAGGTTTAATTCTTTTTCAAAGAATTTTTTTGGTCGAATTTATTTTTTCAAAAGAAATATTTTTTTTTGGAATATGTTTTTAAGTTGTAAAGTGAATGCAATAGAGTAATAAGGATGTAATTTTCACAAATTTTGACACTTGTGATATTTTTTTGCGATTGTGGTATTTAGTTATTCTTTTGTACGAAGGCGGTCACATGACAAGTCAATTGCTAAGTTTTTAAACATTCCAAACACATTGGAATGGCCAGTTTTATGATTTGAAACATCTTTTTATGATTTTTAAAGCAAATGTATTGAAAATAATGTCTAAAGATGCATTTTTAGTGGAAATCAACACCTTCCAAATGAAAAAATCCATAATGTCATGTCATACTTGTGCTATCGTAGAATATGTCATATATTATAGGTCCATCAATATCCTTCCTATTGACAAATTACAAGTGTCAAAATGGAGGTTAGAGTATCCCTTAGAGGCTAGAGGGAAATTTATCATCTCTATTAGCTATTTGATCAGAGTTTGGGTAAAATACTTGAATAGCATTTTTGGTAGCAATAGTGTTTTTTTTTAATTTGTTGTTTTTTTTAGTTCAGTTTTAGTTTTTTCACTTCATTGATATTCCTGATGAGGAGCAGACAAAGTAGTTTTGATTTGGTTTTTCACTACAAGTGTTTCTCACCTCTCACTTGATAGGGTAAAGATATTACATGGCCTTTGATTAGTAATTGATGATTGTATGAGTTGACATAGGAGTTTATAGCACCATAATTTTGAAAAAAGGTTTGTCAGTATTTGTTGGGCATCAGGGAGATGTGTTATACACAATATTAAATAGTCACTTTGATGGGTTTCTATGTGATACCTTATGTCGATCAATGTGGTTGAATAATCCTTGATCATATTCTACTAAATTATTGTACATAATGGTTAGAGGGGATGAGCAGGCCTTAACAATGTTCATCATTCATACCTTAACTCATGGGGGGTGAGCTTATTATAAGTGACATCAGTTGATCAGTACCACAACATATAATGTTCCATTTGCAAGTATAGTGGATATTTTTTATGACTTCATAGTCATCACTTTGAATCATATTTTATACCCTTTTTTGGATCAAGAGGGTTTGTTGGGTCAATTGATCCAGAGTTACTTTATTTCATTGTTAGAGTTAGTTTATTAATATGGGGCACATACACCCCTTTTATATTTGTTAGTGTTAGTAAATAAATAGTTAGTTGGTGGTTGTACATGTTGTTGTCCCATTAAATAACCACCCAATGAAATATTTTAATAGTTTGAACTTGTAAATGTTTTAAATAATGAAAGTTTACTATTGTGTGAAATAATTCCAATTTTATATAATGTAATATTTTGTTTTACATGTGCATTACTCAGTCCTATCAATTTGTAACTTAATAATACATCCTAGCTAAGATTGCTATCATAAAGACTTAAGAGGGATAGGTGGTTTGCTAAGTTTACACATTAAAGTAAAATCTTGACAATAACCCACTAAAGTATTAATATCAGGTGAAAAATTTACAACTTAGTTCTTATGTTTTACATGATCTTATTGGAAAAAAAAATTTCATGTAAAATTATTAACTTATTATGGTTATTTTTGGGCACCAATAGATCTGATAGGGTTATTTATTTTAAATAAATATAAGAAATATGCATTAACACCCACTTAATAGACTATGAGACATAATAATAACTCAACCTTATCAATTTTGATTGGTCAAAACAAATTATATGAGACCTAAGTGGTCTATATTATTTATTATGACAGACTTTATAGGTCCATTCGATCTTTGATCAAATGAATAAAAACTAAAAGGCATCAATACACATTAAAAATAACACATATTTGATTGATAATTAAGGGACAAAGCTTTCTCATGTTCAACATGTTAACAGTTATTGAAATATCAACTACAATGACCTATAATAATACCTAGAGTCAATTGTGTCTACTACAACCAAAATATAATAGTAATATGAAACATGCAAGTGAGACACCCAACTTATGTGGTCACTATTTATGCCAAAATGGGTGAAATAATACGTCTACAAGCATCTATAAATATCACAAAATAGTTCACAAGATTATCTCTCCCTAACCCATAATCTACATTTAGTTCCTTTTATCTTATGATACTCTCCTTTGCACCAAAGGAGCTACACATGTGTGATAATGAGATAAACAAGAAGAAAATTATCTAGGTCATGATATCGAAACACATGATATGAAAAAATAAAAAAAATTTGGGAGGAACTTGAGTAACAACACATAGGGCACTCCCCAAGTGACCTAGAAGAATCTAGAGGTACTCCTTCTCTAGAAGCACTTTATTCACTTGTACCTATATCTGAAACATGATATTATATAGAACATTAACCTTGTTAGAAGTAGGTAAATAGTCTTTAAGAGTGGCATGACAAAAACTAACATCATTCCTATTTTTCCATAAATGAAAGAGAAATTGATCTAAAAAATATTCTAATTTTGTGTGAATTTTTCAAGAATCAAGATCAAGTCCCCTAATAGAACCATCTTTTAGTTAAAATTTTATAGATGGAAGGGTTTGAAAGTGTGTGAATATAAATCCAATCAGACTAGGATGTTTTCATAACCAAAACACATGCTTAAGTTTTTTTAGGTCATTACAAACTAAGTATACATGATGGACCAATATTATGTAAACTAATTCAGTGCTCATTGGAAGCCCCTGGTGAAGAATACAACAACATAAATTTGATTTTTTGGGATCAATGATGGCATCCCACACACATTCAATCTTCTTTTCCAAACTTGCTCAATGGAACTAACTCTCCACCTGGCATTGGGAACATCAACTTGAAGGTGTTGAGGGGAAAGAAGTTGATAATATAACCATCATTGGTACAAGAAGAATTGTGTCTCAACATGCCATTTCTAATAAATCCACCATATATAGGAAATTGAACTCCATTTTTTTGAATATTACACATTAGGTATAGAGCTCTAGAATACCAAAATGGACTCTTGGTCACTAGCTTGCAGATTAACAAAAAAGGTTAGAAATGACCTTGGTGTATTTTTTTAAAATATGGAGGCTCTAAATCTAGGGCACAAAAGTAATGACACTTCATAAAAAGCTAGTATATGATGTTACCATAACAAATGGGATTTAAGAGAGAGTGTAAACTTAAAACCATCTCCATCCCATCTTAAATGCCTTTTGATAATTTCTCAAGCCTTCCAAATGCTCTTAATAATAAACGTGCCAATAATGTAAAAGGGACCTAAGTGATTAAAAGAGGTTAAAGATTTAAACCTTTCCAAGATTAATTTCCTATTGGATTACCTTGAGTGATGTAGTTTCTAAGATTATCTTCCATGCGTCATCCCCTTTGAGGGCTCAAATTATCCATTTAGCACACAAGGCATGGCCTTGGATTTTTATATTGAAAAGACTATGACCACTGAGAGCTTTGGTTTCAATAGATATCCCCACCAACCTGATGGAATCCTTTGGTGCTTTTAGATTTGGACCACAAGGAGTCCCTAAAAATTCTTTCAAGTTTGGCATGGGTAGCTTTAGAGGGAACCCAAAAATAAGAATAATAGACATGAATAGCAACTAACACCTTAGAGTAAATTTAAAACTTTCCTACTATAGAAAATGACTTAAAAATCTAGAAACCAACCTTTTTTTCAACCTATTAAACCAGATAACCCTAAATATATAAGGAAGTGACTTGAAAATCAAAGGGGATGCCTAGAAACTAACATTTCTCACCTGGTTGAATCTAGAGTCACCTATATCAAAGAAGCTAATTAGGTAGGGGAGATAGATTATTTCTAGCATTGGGTCCTTTTCTATTGAATGTATGGACTGAAGGCTAAACAAAAATTACTTAAACATTCCATAGCATTGTAAATATAATTTTCCTCTTCAACTAGAATGAGGAAGGATTCATCAATAAAGTGTCCATTAACCATTTGATTATGAGACTAGGGGAGAGAAAAATCCTTAACTAAACCTTCATAAGTGTAATAAGATAGAATATAACTGATCCCCTCAACAACCAACACATAAATTGAAGGGGTTTAAGGGAATTACTGATAAATATAACAAAAACTTCCAAACTCCTCAAATTGAACACCATTGATGGTGATACAAGCACCTGCATCTTGGAATAACATTTTAATCATGCTAAAAAAATTAGATCTAAATCCAATAACATGAAGCATGGCTAGGTTTAAAGGTCAGTCAATAATGTCATAAGTTTTTTCAATGTCATTTTTGACAAGAAAGGCATTTTGATGAGACTTGGTGATGTTATCAATATATACATGTTATGAATAAGACAAGTTTTTTATGGATAAATTATGAGGGGTAGTAATTACTTGACCTAAAGAGCGTAGACCTTGACAATGATATTATAGGATATATTGAGAAGGGTAGTGGGACAAAAATTGTTAATGAGCTTAGGATCCCCAAATTTTGGAATAAACTTGATATTTATTTGGTTGATTAGATTTCTAAGGGAATTGGTTTGAACAACTTCTAGGTAAATTCTGTGAAGATCTAGACCCATAATAGCTAATAATTCTTTATAGAATTGACATGGAAATTTATCAATATCAAGAGCTTTATCAACCATATTCATAGCATCCTCTACAATATCCTTGATGGATAAAATTCTATCACATGCCACTCTTTAATATTTAACGAGTTTGCAAGGCACAACTCAGAGACATTAAAATAAAGCTTGATTTCTTTTTGACAAAGAGATTGAGTGGCAAAAACCTTGTGATAGTGAGAGAGAAAGGATTTAAAAATATTAGGAAGGCGCATGAGGTGGGAGACATCCTCCTTGATAACTTTGATGCGCTTAGTTGGTTTCTTAGAATGGAGGAGATTGAAGAACTCGTTAGAAGTTCAATTTTCAATCTTTAGCTAGTGCATTTGTGCATGGATTTGGGCTCCCTTATCTTGATAATGCTCTTCAAATTTGAGTTTTTTTCACCACATTGAAGCTTTAATTTTAAAATATTCATTTAAAAGAGAGAGCTCTAAACCCTGTGAAATTTGGATGAATTCACAATGTGAAGCCTCATGGGCATTCTGATGGAAAAAAACTACTTGTCTGCCATAGATCCGAAGAAAGGAAGTTTTCCTACTAATAGCATTTTCCCACTATTCAATCCATCCAAATTTTTCCTGAGGGAGAGGGGAACTATTCAATATTTTGATAATGTGCTTCTTTTTAAGAGTGGGAAATATGAACAGTGTTAAGATAAAATTAAGTCCTAGAGCCCTTAGAGGGTGGGAGAACCATTCAATTTCAAACTTGATGGGAAGGTTATATAAGAGATAAGAATTAGGGATGATGTCTACAAGCCTATAAAAATTATTGTAAAAAGAGAATTATTTTTTTCTTAGTTATCATGGTTCTCTCAAGCCTCTTGGAGACCCAATCAAAACCTTACTAAATATTAGACCATGTGTACCATCGTGAGATATTAGGAACGTGGTAATGGTGGTTGGGGTCTAAGAGTGTGATTTTATTGCACATGTAAAACCATGCCTCTCTTTCATCGACACACCAACAAATGGGGATTTTTACATCCATAACTTTGTGAGATTAAACCATATTGAAATCTATTAGGAATTAATAGTACTCACATAGTTTATTGTTAGTTGTTAGTTGTCAATTGTTAGTTTGTTACAACTCACTAAATTATTATATGTGTGTGAGTATCTAAAATTGATAATAGGTTTGAGAGTGATTATAGGTATTTTTTTAGTGTAATGTGATAAGCCAAGCTCATTATAAATATGAATTCTTAAGCCTATATATTTATGTAACTCTTGTGCATGAATATACGCTTATAGTGTGTAAACTCTTCTTTATGAATAATTAATTTATTATTATTGTGTGAAAATTTCATACCAAATTCATTTGGTATCAAAGTGTGGAAAGTGGGGAATTCCTATTGGATGGAAAAATTTAGTTTTAAATTCTTGTCAAGGGAAACTTTATTTATTGATTTCCCTACTCGATGACAGTTTGTAAAAGCATGCATATGGATTTAGTTTTTACAATAACTTATAACTAATTTTTCTAATAGATCATTATCATCACACCATATAGTTAGCATAGTTCACATTTATAGGCTTTATTAGCCCCTAAAGTTTGACTAAGTACTATCCATTTTGGTGCACAAGACTAGCATGTCATGGAAGGATCATTGTCCCATTTTGGCATAAGATTATCATGGAGTGGAAGGACCATGGTGCAAGAGGACCATGACACATAGATGATAGGCATAGAAGGATCATGGTGAAAAAATTTCTAGGCATGAGAGGCTAATGGCATAAGAGACCCAATGCGAGAGGACCCAATCAAAAGATAACAAGTCATGAGGAACCTAAGAACATAGGACTCGAAACAAAAGCAAAAGACTAGAGGAGCACATGAAAAGTAGAGCACATGGGAAGCGAGAGCAATTAAAAGATTAATTCATATGGGAAACTTTGACCCTTTTGATTAAAGGTTTTGTACTAACCCCCCAGGAATGGAACACACATCCACCTATATATAACATAGAGCAAGGATCTAGGGGCACAAGGCCCTGGGTCTTCAATAAGGACTTGTTGTAAAGTGCCATGACTCTCAGTCTATTTGGAATCCATGAACCATTTAATTTTTCATTAATGATAATTAATACTTGGTCAGGGAGAAACATGTATAAATACCCCTATTGTAATCATTTGCAAGGTTAGTTTTTTAGAGAATTAATAATAGGATCTTACCTTGTAATTCACTAAGCATATAACGGGAGTTATCATTTTTACCAAATTGTGTTATGAATGATGAAATACACTAAGTTTTGGAGATGGACATGGTTTAGTTCTTTGTCTTATTATTAATCTTTTTCTTTTCTGAGTCACTATTGTTAGATAATAATGGTGATCCTTGTATTAGTGATAGTTACATCCAGAATAATAAGGATAGTAGTAGTATATTTATGTTATTAAATAATTATTTAAAGATGCATAATGGAAGATGAAAAAACATACACTACTATGTTACAAAACCTTTAGGAACTGGTCTTTTGTTGTGTGCTTTGGGTGAGTGCATGAGACCTAACTCTCGCATGATAGGGCTAGTGTACTAGATTATTGGGATAGACTTCAGTGTCAAAGCTAGAATCAATGAACAAAACCCAACATTTTGGTTATGTTATTAGGACCTCAGGCACTTGAAGCATAGTCATGGGAAAATGTTTGAGTACATTACACTAGAGAATATAAAATAATGGGTTATAACTATCAAAGATAATTTTGCAGTTTTGTATCTTGAACCAGGCATCTTTACATGACAATGGATAGAGTAGAATCTCTATAGTCCCTTATATGAGACCTTATTTTCTAAGGTCCCATTTATTTTACATGCTTGGATAATAAAATATACTCAAGGATGATCCAAAAATCTTAGAAGGAGGTAGCCTTGCATGCTTGAAAGTCAGAAGATTTTAGCACGACTTAGAATTCCATGGATGTGAGCAGTTAACTATTGGTAGAGAGGAGTTCAAAATAACTACATTTTAGAATATGTTGTGACCACCTATTCATGCCCTGAAGAAGCCAAATTTAAATTTCTTCAAGAGTTGAAGGGTTTCTAACTCACACATTTTTCCTTCAAAATTAAGAAATTAATTATTGACCTTGGATTGGAAACTATACCCATGGAAGGCTAAATTCTCTTGTGCATGAGCTCGACATTTGGAAGGGGATACTAGGGGTTGACTGAATATTGTGGGTTCAACATAGTAGAAACCCAGTGATCATTACAAAAATGAAAGTATGATGAAGCCCAGTAAGGGATCATGGGAGTTAGTGGCATGGAAAGAGACTGGGAGACCTTTAAGAGTGCTATGAGGAACCATAGGGAAGCAAACATGCATGAGGAACCCATCACTTCTGAGCCACATTCTTTGCCACTTCTATCTTATGAAGTAGAATTGAGCTGGACTTCAAGAGTTGAGGAACCAAGTATGAATCAACTAGGCTCCCCCACCATAGTGCATGTTCATGCCTTTGAGTCAGATAGATTACATATACAAAATTGGGATACAAATAGTTCAAAGTTAGAAACTAAACCGGTAAGGGAGACTAAAACTAGGCCATTGTACATTCATTCAAATTTTACTTTATCTTCCTCCCTTTAAGGGACATTTATGGCACATCTTAGGATGTCTGGTGGATCTGGTCCTCAAGGCTAGAGTACAAGCCCAAACTTGGGTAACCAACCCTCTACCACACCTCTTCCCATGGGCACTACTACTAGAGGAACTGAAGCAATATTAGGAGGAGGTGTAGGAGGAAATAGAACCCCTCCTCAAAGAATAGGGGATATATTTTCCCAACAACCACCCATTCAACCAACACAACTTACTATGATTTATAATGAGATGACATTGAACTTACCTAAGTAATGAGGGGTAGAGAATGTAGTTAAGCATGTCTACAAGTGTGAACTGATTTAGAGAGCACAAGGCATCACATTTCTTGAATTAAAGGCTACACAATTTAAAACTATGATTTTATATCATGTGCATAAATGGTATCAAAATTTTGATCCTTAGTAAGTAATAGTTGACTATAATCAACTCAAAGCAGCCTTCTTATATGAATTTGACATCCCTGAGTTTGAGTAGCAAAGTATAGCGATGCTGAAGGACATAAAGAAAGAAATTATAGAGAATGTACGTGAGTATGATGCATGATTCAAAACCTTAATTTTTAAATTTTAATTTGAAATAAATCTTGCTCAACATGCAAAATGGTTTATGGGAGGATTATTACTACCTTTTTGATGGACTCTGTCACAATGAACCTTCACCAATGTGCGAGGCTTTAGAAGCTGCCCTCGATGTTGAAGTGGTTGGAAGCATGGATACTAGGATTAGTACCTTTATGGAGACATAGATAGCATCTATGGAATTACAACTTGAAAATTTAATGGCAAGTAATGTGCATGATACACGTAGTGGTGTCTAGTATATCGACTGTGAAACTAAAGGGCATACAAGGAACAACTACCTATGTAAGAACATCCACATGATACTAAAACAAACATGTGAGATATGCCATGAAGAACATGATGTCCATTATTATCCTCTTTTTTCAATGGGATATCAACACTAAATTGTATGAGTATTGTAAGATTTATTATGCCTACACACATGACACCAATGATTATCGATTGATCAGTGATATCTATGAAGCTCAAGTGCATGGTACGTGCCAAACCTTAATCACTAATACCCAAGATAATGGTGGATACCATGGGTGGGGGAGAGGATGAGGATGAGATAGTGATTGGTTTCAATTGGGAACCTATTACAAATGTGGTTTTGTAGACCACTATAAAAGAAATTTCCCAAAACACCTGACATGTGCATTTTACAAAAAGGACCATCGACTGGAAGAGTGTCTTGATCTATATGCAGCTATCACTAAATAATCCAATGAATAGGATTCCAATATGATTCAAATAAATAAACCATAGTGTTGTACATGCCTAATCATTCTAATAGTTTAACAATTAAATATTTCCACTCATAGTGAGGGACAGACTCAATCAACAACCAACCTAGTTGAAAAGGTACATCAAGAAGAACCATGAGATAGAAAGTATCTTGATGATCAATAGTAAAAGGATGTCATTTAGGATACAATGAAACTTATATGAGAGTTTCAAGGTGAGATTTTATACCTCAAATACAAGGACTTGATGCAACGTGCTATTATGCAAAGAGAAGTTGAACCTCAACCAGTGGTATGGGATGACTTCCAAGAACTGTGTAAGTGTATGATAGATGAGGATATTATTCCCTAGCTTAGTGATTATATTAAGAATCAAGCCTAATCACCACACATAATCCACCCTCAACTTACTCGACAAAGTGAAGACCATTATTTAAATCATGCTCAATGTCAGGAAACTCCAAGTTCCTCTACTCCCTTAAATGATGGAGAAATATTGGTTAATGCTACCATCAATGAATGGGTAATCTAGGACAACGTACTAGATACCATAGTGAAATTCAATGTCCTCACTAAAGATGCCAAGCAAAAAATATCTGGTCTAGCCCTCTAACCTTCTCCTCATGTCTTGTTTATGGAAAATAAGACTTGAGTGCATCCTATTGAAGTCCTAAAAAACACCATAATTGACATACTTGGGGTTCCCTTCAATGTGGATTTTGAGGTTTTAGAGTTAGCTGAAGCTAATGACTATCCAAATCTACTGCAAAGGCCTTGGTGCTATGAGAACCATATAGACTTGAGCTTTAAAAACTGATACTTTAGTTTTGATAACACCAATCAGCACGTGGTAATACCACTAGATCAAGCACAAAGACATCTTTATATCAAGCCTATTAATACTGATAAAGACATTAACCACTTGTATAATGTTACTTCCTTTAATGATGAATAACATGATCCAATGCTAGATGGTATTCTTTGATGGATGGATAACTAGTCTATTTTTTATACTATAAGCAATGCTTGTAACTATTGTGCCCATGGCGACTATGATCTCACTGGAAGGATATGTAACACCGTCAACAAAGGAGAAAACTTCTCTCTCTAGCTTCTTAAATGTCACAAGTTTGTGTGACTTATGGGTTTAGTAATGAGAGGGCAACTGGTAGGACCACCACTAGAAAAACTTGATGAAGCCCCATGGTTCCAAGGACAAATAGAGGTGCATGATTTTTTCTAGTACCTTGAAGAATTATACAACATTGAGGATGATCGAATGAGGTCATTAGATCACCTTTTTGATGGCACCACTATAATATGGTGGTGTACTAATAAAAAATTGATGCAGGAGCATCGAATGCTTAGATATGCTAGGGATATTTATTTTATATATATATATATATATATATATATATATATATATATATATATATATATTGTAATCAGGGACACTTGTCAAGAGGAAAGGATATGCTTATTTGAGTAGTGTAAAGATTAAATTTAGTTATTGACAACTTTGTCACCATGTGAAATCAGGAAAATCACGCCATAGGTGGCGTAGGTTGAGAAAGTATATGTTTAAAACATTTGTTGAGTTTTTCTAGGTATTGGTTGAGTGTTATTCCTAGTAAATTAGGACTATTTCAAGATTGTGGGACGTAGTATAGGTAGTAGAGTAGGAGGTTGTATAGGAGGAGCAAGTCCGAAAAAGGACTGCATTTTAATTGATCGTAACAGATTTGACAAAATAGTAAAGATAGTGCACTTGATGGAAAGTTGTATGCATTTGATAGATTTTGTAATGACTGTTCTGTATAAAAAAATAAAGGATTACTACTGCTGTTGATACGGCTGTTGGATTTGCCTGACAATGCTTTGGCAGAATCAACGTCCTCATTAATAATACTGGTTTAAAAGATAATGTTAATATTGCTCTAGATTTGGAGGAGGACATATTGCCACGAAATGGTAGATGTAGATTTATAGAATACGAAGAGTTTGGCACAATAAAATGGGAGCAATTTAGTTTCTATCAGGTTTGTAGATTTTGGGCTCGCCAGATTCAAGACAGCTTCTACTGCCACCAAGAATTTGAATGCATAGGTGACTTCATCAGAGAAACAACCTAAGAGAAAGGAATGGCAAAACCATAAGCAGTCCATTAAAGAAGAAAGTGTGATTGATGTGGAAGAAGCAGCGAAGATAGATAGGGATGTGATGTGGATGTGGATGGCGATGCGGATGGGAATGGTGTGGTGAATATGTAGTTTCTAGAGACGTTTGTGAGTAATCGATACAGCAGCAAGAAATCCCTTTGTTAGGGAAAGGATGGATATTTTCGTGAATCTCAGACTTGGATCTCCGTAGACCTGTATTGGCGTGATAGCTGTTGAAGGAGGTTTTAAATGATGAGATAAATTTAACCTTTACAATGTGTAATGAATTACATTTTTGGTCATTTCAAAAGTTTCCACTGGTATATATATATATATATATATATATATATATATATATATATATCTGTCGGGCCGTAGTCTCCTGCTAGGCCGCATATCAATGATGGGCCGCATATCAATACTGGGTCGCCCCAATGAAGTATTTGCATGTTGGCCACTTCAAATGTTGCGCAGATCGAATTCCTATGTGTTGTGTTATTTCTAGAACTGTCATTTGATGTTTTGTTTGATACCACGTGGACATGGCTTCTAATCTTTGTCAAAAATAATTTAAGTTATGATTTATGGAAACAAGAAGCGAGACTGGTGAGGAACAGAGAAGCTTTTGTGATACAAATGCTACTTTGGAAGATAATGCATCTGAAGATATTAAGAACGTAGATGAGAGGAAGACCCAAAATCGAAGTTGGAAAAGAGGTAATACGTCTATATTTGCATGGTATTGTGTTTCTTTACAGACCTGAGTCATATTTGAATTGTGTCTACGTTTACAAAGGCTGAGTCCATGTGAAAAGATAATGGGATTACTTTAAGCTGGGTGATAGAATTGATCTACAATTGTGTTTAAGTTAGCCTGTAAAATCCAAGCCAGCCCATCTAACTTAGCTGGTAGAGCCTTTTGGATCAAAATGTTGTTTTTGCAGAGATAATGCACTGTGTGGAGTTGCAAATAGAAGGAAATAGATTGGAGTGGTTGAAGCTGCCAACGCTGCTATACAAGAGAAAAAGAAAACTGGAGAAAGTACTGTTTGAAGACTAAGGTCAGCAAGTCAGGATATTGGATCAGAGCTTTGTTTTGAAGTTTCCAAAAAGTCATTTGCATCATTTGGTATCAGAGCGCAAGGTTTTAATTCTTGGAGAAGCAGCTACATCAAAGAATTAGGTATGGATGTTTTGTGAAAATATTGTTCTGAAGAAACTGTATTATTTGCATTGGTAAAGTTGGAAAAGGTAGAGATTTTTGAATTTTGTTGAAGAATAGATATAGCAGTAAGGCTTGAAAGGTTTGAAAGATAAGTAAAAACCCTTGAAAGGAGTGAGTGGCAAGAGAGAGTCCAAAAGCCATAGAGGCTTGAAGAACAAAGGAAGAGAGCTAGTAAGCTCCTGGAAAAAGAAAAAAAAAGTAAAAGTTTGTACTCTTCTAATCAGTGTTTGACAGAGATAATGTATTTTGTGAGGTTGCAGGTTCAAGGCAGTCAAGCCATTGAGGTTTAAGAGGAGAAGAAGCCAAGTACTGCTTAGTGAAGAGCCAAGAGAGCTCTAGAAGAAGAGCAAAGTGAATTGCTCAAGAAGAAGAAGAAGATCCAAGAAGAAGCTTGGATAGTTTGCCAAAAGACTAAGGTGAAACAAAATTAGGTGAGGTAAAGGATGGAGATTGAAGAGTTGAGAAGAGTGATAGAGGGACTGCCTAGAAGAAACATAAACTAGATAAAGAGAGAGAAACAAGAAAGAGAAAAACAAAAGAGACAAAGAGAGGAAGAGTACCAAAGAGAAGTGAATGAGATAAAAGCAAGGATAGCCATGATAAAATTCATGGTAGAAAATATGGAAAACCCATGGCAAGGATGGGTAATGAAGAAGAAAAGAGTAAGACGGCCAGTTAGATTAGTGATGGAGAGAAAAAGAAGAAAAAGGCTAAGAGTTGCCTTAAGGAGAGAGATGAAGAAGCATAAACAAAAGGATAAGCTCAAGAATGAAGAGCTTGGAGAAAAGTTTCAGTTAGAAGAGAAATTTCAGTTTGAAGAGGAAGTTCAGTATGAGATGGATCTCATCATTGAAGAAATAGACCAACAGCAAGCAATCACTCAAAAGGTCAAGTGGCCAAATGTTTTTGTATCTGACATTTCATTTGATGTTTTGTTTACAAGAAAGCAAGTTGAGGAGGAAGGAGAAACATATGATCCAATGAAGATGTTCATGGATCAAGGAGGTGAAGCACTTCATGAGAGAGTGCTTAGACAAGAAGAAGAGGCTTGTTGTAATGCCTCAAGTGATGAAGACATGAAGAAGGATCAGTTTGAACTCCAACATAAAGAATTTATCAAGCAGGAAGAAGAAGTCCTTACTCAAGAGGACAAAAGAAATGAAGAGCTGCATGAAGAACAAAGGTATAGTGATTAAATTTCAGAATTGAAAAAGATTGAAGATGACAATTTTCAGTTGCATGATGTTGATATAGTTGATTTTGATTCAAATGTATTAATCACTATGGAGGAAGATCTGCAATGTGAAGGAGAAATATGGCAGTTTGATCAAGCATTTGCAGGTGAAGGAGAGTTATTTGATAAGAAACAAGAATGGGTAGAATAGCTGCAAGAAGAAGATGGAGAGAAGGCTAAATGCTTAGCCTTGACAATTGAGGAAGATATCTTGAAGGAGATAGAAAACCTTGATGGAGAGTTTCTAGTTGAGGAACCAAACAAGCTTTTTGCATATCAAAGTAAAGAGCAATTGTTGGAAGAGTTGGCAGCCTTAGAATATGCCATTAACCATGAAGAGAATACCAAAATTTGTCCTATAACAGTATCTGAGGAGTTAGAACATTGTTGTGAAGAAGAAATGAAGACAAAGGACCAAGAAGTCACATTTGAGCAGCAAGTACGGGTTCAAAAATTTGGAGAGACCCAAGGGTCTCAAATTTTTCTTCTAATTTTGCTTTGAATGGTGATTGTATAGGTTTGCTTGATAAGGAGGTCAAGTACTTGGAGAAGAGAGCTCTTCTAAGAGCTCAAGAAGTGAGAATGGAAGTGGATATCCTCATTCAAGAGGATGAATATGTACAAAAGAAGACTGCAAAGAAGATGAAGAGGCAGCAAGATGTACTTTGGAAGGAAAAGACAGCAAGCAAAACAAGACCCAAGTGTGGAAGTCAAGAACATGCACATTTGTATGAAAAATTGAATGAGGAAGACATTTGTTTTGTAAAATTTTTACCTTTGTAAATGGGCAAACAAATGAAACTCATGAGCAGGAGCTCATGAAACTTTTTAAGCCTAGGAATCTGATGCAGGAGCATCGAATGCTTAGATATGCTAGGGATATTTCTTTTAAATAAATATATATATATATATATATATATATATATATATATATATATATATATATATATATATTGTAATCAGGGACACTTGTCAAGAGGAAAGGATAGGCTTATTTGAGTAGTGTAAATATTAAATTTAGTTATTGACAACTTTGTCACCATGTGAAATCAGGAAAATCAAGCCATAGGTGGCGTAGGTTGAGAAAGTCTATGTTTAAAACATTTGTTGAGTTTTTCTAGGTATTGGTTGAGTGTTATTCCTAGTAAATTAGGACTATTTCAAGATTGTGGGGCGTAGTATAGGCAGTAGAGTAGGAGGTTGTATAGGAGGAGCAAGTCCAAAAAAGGACTGCATTTTTATTGATTGTAACAGATTTGACAAAATAGTAAAGATAGTGCGCTTGATGGAAAGCTATATGCATTTGATAGATTTTGTAATGACTGTTTTGTATAAAAAAATAAAGGATTACTCCTGTTGTTGATACGACTGTTGGATTTGCCTGACAATGCTTTGGCAGAATCGACGTCCTCATTAATAATACTGGTTTAAAAGATAATGTTAATATTGCTCTAGATTTGGAGGAGGACATATTGCCATGAAATGGTAGATGTAGATTTATAGAATACGAAGAGTTTGGCACAATAGAATGGGAGCAATTTAGTCTCTA
This sequence comes from Torreya grandis, assembly GCA_037957365.1. Lineage (NCBI taxonomy): Eukaryota > Viridiplantae > Streptophyta > Pinopsida > Cupressales > Taxaceae > Torreya > Torreya grandis. Next base: position 2,131,391 of record JARHVA010002010.1, on the reverse strand, counting down.
TCAGGTTTGTAGATTTTGGGCTCACCAGATTCAAGACAGCTTCTACTGCCACCAAGAATTTGAATGCATAGGTGACTTCATCAGAGAAACAACCTAAGAGAAAGGAATGGCAAAACCATAAGCAGTCCATTAAAGAAGAAAGTGTGATTGATGTGGAAGAAGCAACGAAGATAGATAGGGATGTGATGTGGATGTGGATGGCGATGTGGATGGGAATGGTGTGGTGAATATGCAATTTCTAGAGACGTTTGTGAGTAATCGGTACAGTAGCAAGAAATCCCTTTGTTAGGGAAAGGATGGATATTTTCGTGAATCTCAGACTCGGATCTTCGTAGACCTGTATTGGCGTGATAGCTGTTGAAGGAGGTTTTAAATGATGAGATAAATTTAACCTTTACAATGTGTAATGAATTCCATTTTTGGTCATTTCAAAAGTTTCCACTGGTATATATATATATATATATATATATATATATATATATATATATATATATATATATATATATATATATATATATATATATATATATCTGTCGGGCCGTAGTCTCCTGCTAGGCCGCATATCAATGCTGGGCCACATATCAATACTGGGCTGCCCCAATGAAGTATTTGCATGTTGGCCACTTCAAATGTTGCGCAAATAAAATTCTTATGTGTTGTGTTATTTCTAGAAATGTCATTTGATGTTTTGTTTGATACCACGTGGACATGGTTTCTAGTCTTTGTCAAAAATAATTTAAGTTATGATTTATGGAAACAAGAAGCGAGACTGGTGAGGAACAGAGAAGCTTTTGTGATACAAACGCTGCTTTGAAAGATAATGCATCTGAAGATATTAAGAAGAACGTAGATGAGAGGAAGACCCAGAATCGAAGCTGGAAAAGAGGTAATACGTCTATATTTGCATGGTATTGTGTTTCTTTATAGACCCGAGTCATATTTGAATTGTGTCTACATTTACAAAGGCTGAGTCCATGTGAAAAGATAATGGGATTACTTTACGCTGGGTGATAGAATTGATCTACAATTGTGTTTAAGTTAGCCTGTAAAATCCAAGCCAGCCCGTCTAACTCAACTAGTAGAGCCTTTTGGATCAGAATGTTGTTTTTGCAAAGATAATGCACTGTGTGGAGTTGTAAATAGAAGGAAATAGATTGGAGTGGTTGAAGCTACCAACGTTGCTATACAAGAGAAAAAGAAAACTGGAGAAAGTACTGTTTGAAGACTAAGGTCAGCAAGTTAGGATATTGGATCAGAGCTTTGTTTTGAAGTTTCTAGAAAGTCATTTGCATCAAAAATGCCTATTATACTAGGATCAAGTGTGATCTACTCTACACCATACATTTCATCATGATAATAAGGTAAGGGGACACTTAGTTACAATGGTGTGCAAGCCCACAAACCTCATATTGAGGCGTGTGATATAATATGGCAAACTAAGGACACATACTTACTAGAGTACATTTGGGTGCATGCATTATATAAGACTCTGTGCACTTGGGCATGGGCATGGTATATTCATGAAAAGAGGCACATGGGTACCAAATTTTGGGAGTTAAAGAAGGAGAACATGACATTGACACTATCCTACTCTTTACCAAGGATGGACTTGCACCTTACTCTTTAGGCCATGTGTGAAGTAGTTATTGAAGACCCAAGTCCCTTGGAAGACCCCCTATGGAACATCCATTAGGAATTTGAGAAACCTTTACACTTGTTTGATTAGCCTCCAACACCTCTAGTTTCTGGGCTTACTCCAGTTCCTAATGAAGAATGATGTGAAGAGATCCACCTGGGAAAGTAAAAACTCATCTTTCAAGTAGATGAAGGTGAAGGATCTACTTCACTCGACCCCTTAACTAACCATTTAGATGTCCCTACAAGCATTGGTACATGAACTATTCAGGATATAAGTCTTTGAATAGATAACCCCTAAGTAACTATAGTGATATGAAGGGATTCCAACCATTTTTAGGGAAAATGCACATCAATTTAGTTGACAGAGCTCGACCAATAAAAAATTGACCATATAGAATGAATCCTAATATTTGGGCACACATGAAGGAAAAGATTGATAGTATGATCCATGCTAGAATCATCACTCCTATGGCTAAATCCCATTGGGTTAGTCCCATGTTAAATAGTATCAAAAAGGATGGACATATACATATATGTGTGGACTACAAAGTGCTAATACATGTTATGTGACTAATTCCTTTCCAACACCTTTCACAGAGGAAATCCTAGAAGGTGTTGTTGGTTGAGAAGTGTATTTTTTTATGGATAGATTCTCAGGGTACCACCAAGTCTAAATAGCTAAGGAAGACTAGTCTAAAACAACTTTCTCTATAGAATGGGGATGTTTTGTCTATATCATTATGCCTTTCAAGTTGAAAAATGCCCCAATAATATTTTCATAGATAGCAGTTAAAGCTTTTAAAGATTTCATTCAAAAATTCCTCCAAGTCTACTTGGATGAGTAAATGGTATATGGATTGGTCAAGGACCATTTCACTAATCTCAGACTCATGCTTGAGCATTGTCAGGTGTTACAAATTTCCTTAAATTTAAAGAAGTGCATGTTTATGACACTTTTTGGTGTACTTCTTGGGCATATTATTTGCAAGGATTCCTGGTGGACCCAACAAAGGTTTTTTTAATTCTTCGTATGCCAGTGCCCAAGAATTAGTGTGAGGTGCATTCCTTCCTGAGGCACACAGGCTTTATAAAAAGTTCACTCATGGTTATGCCAAGATTACCGCACCCCTAGAAGAAATTTTAAAGTATAATGAATAGTTTATATGGACTCACTCTTGTAAGGCAGCCTTTGAAACACTCAAATAAAAGTTGGTTACTACTCCTATTATGTAATTCCATGATTGGACAACACCTTTTCATGTCTATATTGATGTATCTAGCATGATAATTGGTGTGATACTTGCACAACCAGGTGAAAGACATTTAGACCATCCAATCTACTTTTCCAGTAGGAAGTTGACACTAGTTAAAAGAAGTTATACCACCATAAATCATGAAGCTTTGTCTATGGTCTACACTTTACAAAAGTTTAGGGAATATCTTCTAGCCACCCCATTTACATTTTATACAGATCATGAGGCATTGAAATATCTTGTCAATAAACTAGTACTACATGGAAGAATTTGTCATTGGATTATCCCATTCTAAGAATTCTAATTTTCTATAGTAGTCAAACCAGGAAAGACTAACTGTAAACATAACTATTTATCCCAAGTTAAAATTTTAGAGCCCCCATATCCCATAGAGGATGATCTTTTAGATGTATAACTTTTTTGAGTTGCTCCTGTGCCTGAAGAACTAAAAGATATTACAACATTTCTCAACACTGGTTTTGTGCTCGAATCTCTTACCACACAAGAGAAAAAACAACTGACGGTCCATGCCACACCTTATCAAATCATAACAGGAGATCTTTATAAAATGTATTGTGATGATGTTTCACCACTATATAATATAACATGAGCACCCTGAGGTACTATGAGAAGTTCATGAAGATATGCCAAAGTACACCATGTTAGAGAGGCTACTATGTGCAAGGTGTTACTCACTAGACTTTTGTGGTAAACTCTATTCAAAGATGTTAAGGCATATATCCAATAATGTGATGTCTACCAACGTGTAGGTAAACCTAACAGGAGATGTTATGCCTTTGTGACCTAATCCTTCTCAAAAACCATTTGAAAAATGGGCTATTGATTTTGTTAAGCCCATCACTTCAGTAGGATAATGAATAGGTTATCGATATGTCATTATAGCATTTGACTACCTCATGCACTAGGTTGAAGTAGCATTGACAAAGGATGATACTACATCAACTACCATGTGATTCATTTCAAAGAACATTATAACATGGTTTGGATGTCCCCTAAGTTTCACTAGTGATTAGGGAACCCCACTTCTTAAATGAGATGATTTGCATCTTATTAGCCAAGTTTATGATTGTGCACCACAAGATGACACCATACCACCCATAGGCAAATGGAAATGTTGAAGCTTTCAATAAGATCATCAGTACGACTTTAACAAAAATCTATAATATTGGCTAGACTAATTGGGATGATAGAGTATCTGCAGTACTATGGGCCTACCAAACTACATACAAGCATCTCAATAAAATCACACCATTAAAATTAGTGTATAGAAAGGAAGAGGTTATACCAGTGGATTTATTGGTCCCCTCCCTCTGTATAGTGCATATTGGAAAACCGGATAATGAAGCATCTTTGAAAGCATGACTAGATGATTTAATGAAATTAAATGAGACTCAGTTTCTTTCCCATTGGAGTTAGGATGTTGAGAAACACAAACAAAAGGCCTAACATGATCACCATCTAAAGAATAAAGTCTTGTCTCTAGGCATGAAAGTTTTATTATATGACTCAAAGTTCATGCGTCACCCTAGGAAGCTCGACATCTATTGGGATGGTCCCTTCATAATACATAGCATTCGACCTACTAGGGCTTGTAGATTAAAATGAATGGATGGTCAATTTCTCCAAGAGCACTATAATGGAATTCAGCTTCGGTCATATTTTGCTTCAGTGTAACTAAACTTTTGTAATCAATAAGGCTAAGGTTATTAGATTAAGATTTATTATTTTAAATAAACACATTGCCTTTATGGTGCACATTTCTCCTTTAACGTAATTTTGAGTTTCTATACTTAGTTGTTTTCATATAGGACCACAAACCCTTTTAGTTTGGGGTAAGGAATCATAAAAAGTGGTAAAAATAAAAAGTGTGCAATTTTAAATCAGGTGCATAATATATGTGGGCATGTAAGTCCTTAAAAGCATACAAGTAATTAAAGGCACTTGAATCATTTAAGGCACTTCAAGGAAAGGTTCCCACCATATGATTTAAAATTTAAACAGTTGTCTTCCACCACTGAAAAGGTGGGATATAGTTGTCTTCCACTTCCAAGAAAGGTGTGAGAAAGGATGGGCCATTAATGCAATGAGGTAAGAAGCGTGTGAATAGAATTATGGGATAAAACCATGAAGGCATTAAATGTATAATGCAAGATTTGAAATATATTGGTCATTAAAATATTTGTATTTATGACTAAAAGTGACAAGGAGTGGTAAGGAATTAATGAAGGTAAAGCCCCTAAAGATCCTATAAATAAGAATGTTAAAGTCATTTCACACTTTACCTTATGATAATTTTCTAAGTGCTAGTTATAAGAATGAGTGATGAACAAGAGAACTAGAGATCACACCAAGATTAAAATACCCAATTCCTAAGTAGAGCAGAGTTTTTGTATTTGGTGAAGTCATGAAAGTTGTTACCCAGGCAAGAGGAGACTAGATTGGTGGAAAGAAGTGATTTTTTGGAGTTTCAAGTTGCAGGTCTACCATTGATGAAGTGTGAAGCATGAAATAATGAATTAAGATTGGTCTACCACTATGTATTCATTTGGGAAATGTGGGATAACCACACGTTAACCTTTAGGCTCCATGTAGGGTAATGTAGCCTAAGAAAAAGGCCAATAGACTCTAAAAGCTACCAACTATAATGGAGGAAGAAGAGGTGAGTGGAAGATATTGGTTTCCAATCAGGGAAGAGGCTCTATAAAACTACGAACAAAAATTAAAACAAGTAAAACACATGAAAAGAGAATCGAGAGAATGTGAAAAATAAGAAAGGGACAAAATGGTAAAGAAAGGGAAGCATGTGCAGACATCAACATCATAAAACACCCTAACATCTCTACCTCTATCTCTATTGATAGAGGAGATGCAATACCCGTAATCAATCTTGTGTTGGAATAAATGGGTCTCCAAAGTATCAACTACCACTATATTTGATTATAACCACCATCAACTAGGGAATGAAGTGGAGCTCCAAAATGATTACCAGGTCAAGACCACCAATACAAGAAATCAAGTGGTCTATGACTTGTCTATTAAAAACTAGCTGGACTAAGTAGGCCTCTTCCAACTCTTTGAGTTAACATCTTTTGGGAAACTTAAGGAGGTAGTATAGTTTCTCCTTTCACACATCATGAGGACTACATATACTTCACTGGTTGTAACATAAATATCACCTCGAGAGGATCAACAAAGTCACAGGACTACAGTGCTTAGGGATGAATGTGATGGATGATTTAATTGATATGGAGGAGATTCAAAAAACTACCACTACACAAATATACCAAAATTAGGGACATGTTATGCATATCAAAAAATTGTAAGATCCTGCCCTCAGAGTCATGGCATGGATCATTTCCACCAAGATCAGAGGGCCTGATCACTGGAAGGAGGTGGACATGGCCCACCTATTTATTGTTCACCAAGCCACATAGGGACTAAATTATAGCTAGATTTTGTACTTTATCCACAAAATAATTGAAGATGAAATGAGGGCCCATAACATGCCCAAGTACAGGTTTCTCTGGGGAGAAATCCTCTTACTCATGGTCTTCGATGAAATTAGGGTACCAAATTATAGCTCGAGTTCATTAAAGTGGGTGTACCCTCCCACTCACAAGTTCCCCACTTAGCACTTCAAAGCATTCACTTGTTCCCAGCATAGCACCCCCTCATACAAGTTAAATATGAGGTATTGGTTTGATGGGATGAAGGTAGAATTTGGGAATGAGTGGTGCATTGCAAAGGACTTACCCACCTTGTCTACAAATCAAGCACAATTTATTATAAAACAACATTACTCCCTTGCATGCATCTACATAAATCCATGGGGAGACCTTTTAGCATGGATGAAGCTGCCATATTCCTTATCCATGCAGTACTTCATAGACTCTATTAATTGGATATATGATGCATATTCAATCATTTTTCATGTGGAAAGGATTGACATAGAGCTCCATACCCTTCAAAAAATGTATGTATATCCAGGTAAGAAGGCCTATGTGGAGAGGTTGGAGATGGACTTAACTGACATCAAGAAAAAGGATATTTTGGTTGAGGAGAAAGTTAAAACATTATTCTATATGTTACACCCCCACTATTACCCCCAAGACAAAGAATCCCCCAGGCACCACAACTATGGAGGAAGTGACCAAAACCAAGCACAAATTTAAGTTGGTAGCAGGCCCCACATAAACAGTAAAGGAAAATAGATGAACAAACCTCTAGTCCTATTTCTTCTCACCCCTCCATGCCTTATCCACATCCACCTCACCCTTTACCTTCACCACCTCATCCATCTCCATCCCCTCCTCATACTTCATCTCTTCCTACTTCGCCATCCCCTTCTCATTCCACTCCTCCCCATTCACCTATCCCTGACCCTTTATCTCCTCAATTCACTCCCCTACCTTCTCCACCACCTTCTCCACCTCCACTTCCACCTTTAACCCCATCATCTCCAAAGACTACCATATGATCTACCCTAAAACAACTTCCAAGGTGATCACCCCAATAGGAGGCCCATCAAGTGCAGATCCATAGCTCAAAATTGGACTCTAAAAATACTCCATCCCTAGTATAAGAGGCCCCATCTGGTGATCCCCAAATTGATATTAATGGATTGGTAAGATGGCCACAAGAAGCCATCAAGAGGCTGAGCTCAAATGCGACCTAAATAAGGGAAAGGGGCTAGTTGAAGAAGAAGAAGATGAATAGAAAGAGCTGATCACTGCACGTGAATGCTACCAGTTCATCATAGAAGATAAGGACCTCTATCTTTGGTTGTACTTCCACCGTAGAGATGTGACTCTAGACACCAAGAAGTAAGTGTCCTTCCTTCTAGAGATGTATAGTGAGGAGCTCAATTTCAACCTCTAACTGGATAGAATTTTTTTGGGTTAGATGCAATAGGACTGTCAGATCTAATGAGGGTTGATCTACAAACGCTAACCCCACTAATGACAAGTGCCACATTTTTTAAACTAGGCATGGAAACACCACACCAGAACATTTTATTAGATTCTGATGCATGCACAATGGAGTGGAAACATCCTAGGGTAGTGGATATGTACATTAAAGTTCTTGTAAAAAAGCAAGTGTTCATCAAATAAGTGGCCTCTTTGAAACAAAAAATCCAAGAGGCCACTGAGGAAAAATTAAGGGTTTTAACCCTTTGTAAAAAAAATTTGAAAGATGTTCTAGAACTTATAGATGGTGTACCTCTATATAGGGACATCATTGGAAAATTAGAGACCTTGGTTTAACTACTGCTCAAGAAATGCAAGGAGGGACCCATGCTAAGAGATGAGGGGAAAGAAATTAAATAGTTCACCATGATAGTTGACATATGTAAGCATTCCTTAGAAAGAGTCAAGGAAGTTATCCCGATTTTGGATGACATTTTTGTATGCATAGCATTCCTAAATAAAGTCTTAGAGGCCCATCTCCATGATGAAGAGGTCCTAAGGTAGCAAGTGATAGATGCTACCCTTTTAATAAAAGATCACATGAAAAAGGCTGCCATTAATAACCATCATCAACAACTAAATACAAGTTTTTCCACACTATGAGGATATGTTGATAAGGAGGTCTCCACATTAGAAGATGTCTAGAAGGTAGCTAGTGCAGCTCTAGATGAATAGGTGAAAAATATCAAGACTCCAACCCAATTTGAGGAATTGAAAGAATCAAAAGAGGCCATCAAAAGAATAACTTCTAAAGTCCTTGATGCATTTCCCATTGGGATGGTATGAAGAAGGAACTCAAGCACAAAGGCCCTAAATTTTTAGAAGATGCTAGCGTGACTTAGTTGAGGATGGAATAAGGGTATAGTGTGGGGTGATGTTGGCCCTTAAATTTTGACTAAGTACTATCCATTTTGGCATGTGGGACTATCATGGCATGAAAGGATCATTATCCCATTTTGGTACAAGATTGACATGGCACAAAAGGACCATGGCATCAGAGGATTATTCCATATAACTGACAGGTATAGAAGCATCATGGTGTGAAACTTGCTAAGTGTGTGAGGACAATGGTGTAGGAGACCCAGCCAAGAGGACCCAGTCAAAAGAGAACAATTCATGAGGAACCTAAGAACATAGGACTCAAAACAAAAGTAGAAGACTAGGCAAGTGCATGGGAAGTAGAGCATGTGGGAAGTGAGAGCTATTAGAAGAGAAATTCATATGGGACACTTTGACCCTTTTGATTAGAGGTTTTATACTAGCCTATCAGGAATAGAACACACATCCACTAGTATATAACATAGAGCAAGGATCTAGGGGTACAATGACCTAGGTCCTCAGGAAGAACTTATTAAAAAGCTCCATTACTCTCAGTCTATTAGGAGTCCATACACTATTTGATTTTACATTAATGATAAGTAACACTTGGTCAGGGAGAAACATGTATAAATACCCCTATTGTAATCATTTGTGAGGATAGTTTTGTAGAGAATACATAAAAAGGACCCTACCTTGTAATTCATTAAGCATATAATGGGATATTTCAATTTTTACCAAATTATGTTATGAATGATGAAATACACTAAGTGTTGGAGATGGACATGGTTTAGTTCTTTGTCTTGTTATTGGTATATTTTTCTTTTCTGAGTCACTATTGTTAGATAATAATGGTGATCCTTGTATTAGTGATAGTTACATCCAGAACAAGAAGAATAGTAGTAGTATATTTGTGTTATTAAATAATTCTTTAGAGTTGCATAATGAAAGATAAACAAACATACACTACTATGTTATAAAATCTTCGGTAACCGGTCTTTTGCTATGTCATTTAGGTGAACACGTGAGACCTAACTCTCATGTGATAGGGTCAACATGCTAGCTTGTTGGGATAGACTTTAGCGTTGGAGCTATAATCAATGAACAAAACCCATCATGATTCATTGTGCTTCCATACTCTAATTTAACACCATATTGATAGTCAAACTATCATGTTTTCATATCTCTCTTCACCCAAAAACTATCAAGATTTATGTCAAGGAAACATTTCATACCATATTGGATTTTCTATTTCAATGTTGAAAACTCTATCAATTCCAATTCCCATATACCATATAGGCTTCATGTTGTTTGATAGAGGTGATAGTAAGGCATTTGGAAGGATCCCATGCTTTGAACTTAGGATTTGTTTAGACAAACTGTAGACTTAGTGAATGATGGAGAACACGTGTTGATATTTAAAAAGTGTGGATATATAGAAACCTACAGATTCAATATAAGCATAGTGGAGAGGGTTGGCCAGAGAGAAGTGCCATGAACATATGGTTACTTAGATATATCTAAATAAAGTAAGACTGAGGACCACAAAAATGTTAGATCTACTTAATCCGTGTGGCTTTGTCAACACAATATTTAAGGTTTACTTTGATATTTGCACAAGTTTCATTTTAGAATCAGCCTCAACTTCATCTACACTACATCTTGCATCCACGTGGAAGTATACAATGGTTGAGATCGATGTTATATCTAACAAAATCCAAGCCTCCAACTCAACATTACAACACATTTGAGCTCAGATCTTGAGCCACTTGAATCACCTCAATTTCCATTTACTCTATCATCTTAATGCTACATCTAAGGTGCATTTTTAGTTAAAACTAACATCCCAAGTTATTCAAATTATGGATGGATTTTTTTTAATGACATAGTTTTTTAAAAAATGATATGTAACCAAGCTTCACGTGGTTTTGATTAGAGTGGATATATGAAATCTAACCAAAACTTGTTCTGTTAGAGTGGATGATAGAGGAATCCACTTTATTGGTTTCAATGGGAGGAAAATCCTACTTGTGTCTTAGTTGTGTAGAAGTCCTAGGGGGTAAAAGATATTTCACTTTTAGAGGACTCTTGTTTTGCAAGGTAAGTCTCAGGGAAGTCCTTCTAAAGGGTGTCAGCTCATCAAATTTCATTGATTTGTAACATTATTGATTGTGCTAAGGTTTTTAGAACCTAAAACCCTCATTTATGGTTATAGGATCCTTAAAACCCTCTTTTTGCATGTTTCACCTAGGTTGTAGGAGCCTCCAAACCCTCTTATTGTACTGGTTATGGTTGTGGGAGCCTTAAAACCCTCTCACAGTGCTTTGTAAGTTTGAAGGATCCTCCAAACCCTCTTTGTTGTACTTGGTATGGTTGTTGAATCCTTAAAAACCTCTTGTTGTGCCTTATAATGTATGTTTATGGGAACATCATGAAAAACCCTCTCCTTGGTTGTGGGCCTTGTTATCAAAACCCTCACTAGTTGTTAGGTTGTGGAGCTAAAAGCTTCACTGATGCAAACATGGAGGAGGTTGCTAAGTTGCAGAGCAACCGACGTCGATCTGATCAACCGACATTGATCATATCCAGTGAGCAGAACAACTGACATCGGTCAGGTATTGGCTGACGTCGATCATCTCCAGCCAGACAGGGACCAACGTTGATCGCCTGTGTGGTTCCAGAACTATTAGTTCATGAATAGTTTGTTAACGAACTGGTTGTTTGCATGTAAAAGGCTAATTTTAGTCTTGGAGCTATGGATCTAATTATTGTAATTGGATGTCTAATTATTGTTTGCATGAGATCTATTTAAGAGACTCATGGGTTGTATTGTAAAGTGTGCTAGTTTGAGAGAGCTTGGTTAGTTCCTTCAGTGTGAAGAGAGCAAGGGTAGCTCCTCCTAGTTCCACAGGGGTGCCGAGTGTGTATGATCAGGTAGATCTGTGGGATAGCAAGATATGGTAGAAGATCCATAGGGGTGCTAGTATGGAGAATCATAAGGACTTGGTGAGGCAAGGACAAAGGTTCTTCTGAGTATGTAAGATCAGGTTGATCTACAGGTGTGCAAGATCATGTAGGAGATCTACATGGGTAAGTAAGATCGGTTGATCTGTAGGTGTGTGTGTGTGTGTGTGTGTGCAAGGTCAAAGGAGATCTGTTGGGTAGCAAGATCAAAGGAGATCAGAAACACAATAGGGACCAAGATCAGGGGAGATCTACTTGGAGTACGTTGCGTACTCGGTGTACTGGCAGTATTGTTACTGACTGGTTGGAGGTAAACAGCAACTCTGTGTTTGAGTTTTTAGTTGTGACCATAGTTGAGAGAGTGAGCTCTTGAAGAGATTTATTGTTTATGCTCTAGAGGTGTGGGAGCCCTAGAGGAGTGTAAGGAAGAAGACTGTGGCATCTTCTTTGTTGTATTTCCTTCTGGAAGAGTATTAATACAATTGGGTATTGTCTCTCATATTCTGTGTTATTTTTGAATTCTAGTTACTGTTTACTTCTGGTTAAATTTTGCGTTTAGTTGCTTGGTAATCAATTATGCTCCCATGTCCTAACACTGGTTTGGTTCATATCTTTGGCTTCAAAATCATTTATCTCATCAAATAAAAAAATATGCAACCAAGTTTCATGATCAAATCTACTAAGTGAATAACATCTAATTAGAGGTTTGAGGTTTAGGAGGAAGGAGACCAAGCAATTCCTCTCATTAGTCACTAATGATGGGGTCACCTCTACTATATTAGCACAAGTGTTTCTTTTTATTTTCTTGTTTGTTTGAAAATAGGTGGTATAATTCATATTTCCCATATTGTGTACTTCATTGAAAAGTATTATGTTTTTATATACAGGAGTGTACGCTGAACAAATGTAGAATTTTTTTTCATAGTTTCCATACTATATTCAGTTGATGTGTTCATGTCAGTGAATGGTCTATGAAAGTTTAATTATTGATTTTTTTATCTATACCTTCATATGGTCTTGGAAAGCACATGTTTGTATGTTTGTTTTAAGGGGGGGATATTAATAATTATTAGTACTTATTGACCAAATTTGACTTTTAGGTCAAATTGGGGCACCCCTAGGTAAAAAATTGAATTTTAAGTATTTTAGGGGTATAATACATATGTCACAAGGTGTTTTATAGGTTAAATAATGTCATTTTATGTTATATTAGCCTTGATCCTTAGTCATTTTAGTCCTTTTAGCCATTTTGAGGTTTATAAAGGGGTATTTAATGAGTTATACAAATTTATTGGGAACTGTGAAAGTCCTAAAAGATGATGCCACATCCCATGTGTCCCAAGAGGTTTTAATTAGCTGACATAACTGAAAGGTGGTAGGTTCTTCAAAATAAAAGGTAGTTTTCTTGAGGAAAAAGGAGAGTTTAGCACTTGTATAGTTCATTAGGAAGTGTGTCATATGAGATAAGGTTGCAATATGAATCTTCAGTTCCATTAGATACATATTAGTATTAACACCTTATATAAATGCCATTTTGGCCCAAAACTATTCTACTCCTTTTTTACCCTTTTTGGCAAGTAAAAGCGCTTTTCATATTTGTACTTAGTACAACTAGTAAAAGAGGTTTCAAATCAAATGCCTTAAAGAGGTTAAATTACACTAAAATATATTAATTTCCATACAAATATTTTAAATAATGGTGTCCTGTGCTTCATGATCCATCATCATGAAGTTGACTATACTTTTTTGCCTGTTAATCTATGCACCCTATAGGTTTTACTCCATTTTGGGATTCTCCATATAATCTACTTTGCCATATTGGTTCTAGATGATGTTGGATTCCTCCATAGATTCTCTCCATTCTTAGTTTCAAGTTTCATGATGTTTTGATGAGAAAAATATCTTAGGTTGCAAGAGGATGCACCTTTCTATGCAATAGGTAGTCTTTAACCGTGTTCAAGATTTTCATGCTTTGTCAATAGATCCAAGGATTTGTGATAGATTATTTCTTGTGTTTATAATGTGATTTTTATTTTATGTCACCTCAATTTCATTTTCCAATGCAATATCTATGAAAGTGTAGTCATTGAGTGTCATACAGCCAATTTGTCTTATGACTATCATACATAGTCAGTCAACTGCTAGGAAAGAAGGATCCAAATGTTGAAATGGAGTATGAGAGATGGGTTTAGATTTTTGAACATTTTTATGTGTCATTATAACACCATTTATGGTTATTAGTTAGTTATCAAATTATATACTTTGAGTGTATTAACTATTTTATGTTTGCTCATCATATGCAACTCCAAATGCACCCACAGGTGCTTTCATGGAAGGTTCTCAATATTTAAATAAAGGTATATGATCTTGTTTTGAGTTTGAAGTGTGATTATTTTTTAGGAAGGCATTAAGATAGGCCTAAGTATCTATTATGATCAAATGTGATGCTCACTGCTAATTTTCCTACTTTGTTGTTTGTGTATGAAGATAATATACCTATAGGGGTCCTTAACAGAGAGTAAGAGCCATAAGAGAGAGGTTGAAACATGTGAATCAACCTTACTTGAAATCTTGATGTGATATATAAAGCATGGTTGATCCTTTTTGAGAAGATAAGTTTGTAAATGTAGGTTGGAAATTTTCTCTAAGGATGATAACTGAGTTTTAGGCCCTTTGTCCCCAAAAAGTACAAAACAGAGTTCCAAGGGTGTTTTGTCAATATTATATAACATGTTTTCAAACATTTTAAATCATATAGATAAGTGATATTTGTATCCCCTATAAATAAAATGGACTATACAAGGTTTGTAAGGTAAAGGATTAAGGGAAGATGGCTATAAGAAGGCCTAAAAATGCATTTTCATGCACTAGTTTTGGGCAGTAAAACCTACAAGTTAGAGCTCCAATTAGACTCTTCACTTAAAAGTGAAAAACTAGACCATAATTTCACATTATAATGGTTTCAAATAGTTTTCATTAATATTTATAATCTAAGGATCATCCAAAGAAATTGGTATACTGAGTTGTGATCACATGAAACCTACAGGTACCCTCCTCATGGCAAAGTGTACCCTACAGGCTAGATATAGGGTATCTTAAGGACTAAGCCATATAAATTGAATGACAAACCTCAATCCAAGTAAAAAATATAAGGTGAAGTTAAATTATTATGTAGATAACTTCATGAGGATGCCAAAGCCAAGTTACAAGGCAAAGGGCATACAATCTACACCTACAGGTTTTGAGACTCTCATACCAGTCAGTAAGAGTGGACTGAGACAGGCAGTGAGATGAATATTAGAATATAGTGTTTGTATTGAATGAAATTAGGGAAATAAATGATTCAAATTCAGTGTTTTATGATTATTAAATCCTTAAGAAGAGTCTTTAAGTATTGATTCAACCTAAAACATGCATAAACACCACAGAGCAGGACATAGTCAGGTAGAGGCAATACTCAATCCATACCAGTCAAGGTGGAGGAGTGTGTGAGAGGTTGGAGAGACAAATGGATAATTTAACACATCCATCATGATTATGACAACCTATATAGGCTCTTGGAAGTATAAAACAAGCAAAGGGAAGGTTTTCAATTAGAAAACATAGTCTGTTTTCTTCCTAGTATGTCTTGGTTTTTTGCAAGTTTGAGGGGCCAAACGATATGACCAAGGGATATATATTGGTGTGGGAGGTCATAAAAATTTGATTAAATCTATCCATTATTATTTTTCTGAGAGAATAGGGGAATTTCCCTTATTTTATCTCATATAAGGGGTACTTCCTCTTGAGCACAAACTGGTAGGGTTTAGAAGATAAGGATAAATGGGTGGACCAGAAGCAAAATAGATCTTATAAATGGTGGGAGAGGTTTAAATACACCTAATAAATCATTATATACCAATCATAGAGGAAATAATCTAAATAGGGAGGCCTAAAACATGAGAGTTGAAGTCAAACCTACTTGGGTAGGGTTAGGCCAAAAGACCAAATAAGAGGCCAATGTCACTTATAGTTATACAAATGCTTTAAAAATTATTGGATCATGTTTTTGGGATGTAATTATATGTGTTTGAGATAATTTTATGTAGATTAAATCATGAGAAGTTCATTTTGGGTCTTGAACCATCTAGGCCTATTAGGCAGGTTTAGGCCTAGTGCCAAAAGAGGTCATTCACTCTTTTAGCCTTAGACATGAATTTTAACCTATTTTATTATGTTTATAGGGTCACCTAAAATATTTAAAATCCTTAAAATTGTAGATAAAATATTAGGAGAGCCAATTTTGGCTTGAAAGCAACATCAGGCCTATGAAAATTGGAGAAAAGAGCTCGATAGGGCAAATTTAGATGCTCATATATTTTAGAAGGATTTACATGGAGGAAAAAGGAGTTTGGGAACATTATAAGGGGCTTTGAACAACCAATTTTTGTAATTTTTATACAACTCAAATGTTAGAATTTTATGAATAAACCTTAAGAGGTCAAAACAGGTCTAAACCCTCCAAAACCCTTGCTAGAGACCCAATGGAGAAAATGGAGTTGGATAGATGATAAAATGGAATATTTTGATCATGAAAGTTATTTAAAATTTTAGATTACTCACTCAGTATCCCTCTCATAATTTTTTATTGTATGAACATATACGGACACGGTATAAAACAAGATTTTCTTGACAGTTTTATGCATGTACAAGCTACAAGAAGAATCTAAAGATGAAATAAAGTTTGGAGGGAAGCTTAGGAATTTTAATAACTCAATATGTTAATTTAATACTAATAAAAAACTCTTAAATGTCCAAAAAATAGCTCCCATCTCAGCCAGTCAAAACTAACCTATTGGACAAGCTAGTGAGAAGGGTGGAAAACTTCAAGTGGGGTGATTTTAAGGTGTGCTTGATGTTTCTAAGGCCATGGAGGGACTTGAAATTTTAATCCACTCCACGTCATGGATTTTAATGTAAAATTTAAGCCAAATTTGAGGCCAAGTGTGCAAGGTGCATGAAGGAGGAGTTTTTTGGACAGCAAATGATGATATCTCATTTTGGGATGATTCTAGAGGATAAAACTAGAACCAATTCATGGAGAGGCATGTCTAAAATCCTTCCCCTTCATTTAAATCACTGTAATTATTCCTAGTCAATTATGAGGTGTTCAAGAAGTTTAAATCATGAAGGTAATTGTTTTGAGCCAATTAAGAGGATTTTATGCCTCTTTGCAAGAGTTTGATGACTTGGATGGACACTTGTACTTCCTAACCTTGCATGATTCATCCCATATCATATTATCATGCAAAATCAACTAATTTTATCATCTTGACAAGTGTCCTTATGACCCTTGAACTTCTCTCTTCTCCTCTCTCTCTCAAGTTCTATAATAACTCAATGAGTGGGATTCAAAACCCAAATGATTATATGATGTGAAGGAGAGGGGTAAATTAAGGTGAAAAATCCCTCATATATAATCTCATGCTAAAACATGTGGAAAATAAAACTTGTCCAAATCATTCTAATAATGAAAATGAGAGAAGAATCACAATTTAACTTATTACATACATAGAATTTTCAGATTTGCACAAAATTGACATATATCCCTAATAATACACTTCCAGGCTATGCAGTGAGGCCACATACATTCTAAGATTACATAGTCATTGATCAACCTCTATTTTCATGGTAGTTTCCTCATCAATCTCAGCTAAAACAAAAAAGTTTCTAATTAGGAAGGATTGATGGTTTCCCTTCATGGAATCACCCAATTGAAAGGGTCGCCATTTTTTTGAGGATTTTTTCCATATCATAGAGGTGGTGAAAGGTTTCACTTGTGATTATGGACTACCTTGTGCTCAAACACCATTGGCTTGTTAGTTTTACCCAAATTAATCACCTCCTAATGGGGATCTGATAGTTGAGGAGCTACCAATTAGCTCTATGAAACTAAAATCATGGTTATAGATTAAGGGGTGTAGATTAGTGATGGTGCCATGTTTTAGGTGGTGGATATTGTTTATTTATCAATTATTTAAGAACCTCATCTAGGTTTATACATAGTAGTCAGGGCCTTGCCCATCAATTATGATCATTGATTTCTTTTCTTATTGGAAACTATAGTCCATCAACTTATGGATGTTTGAGTGAGATGGGGTAGGCTTTTAATTGGACATTAACATGCACTCATGGATTTTTTGAGTTGTGGCTTGATAGTGGAAGAAGGTGTTGGAAAAATAATGTAAATCACATGTTGTGTGATCTTTTCATCATCAACTTGAATGTCTATAGTTTCCTTAAGATATTTAGAAATATATATTTCAACACAAATGTGTTTTAGAGGTAGAGATGCAAATAAATTATTTGTTTCAAACCTTATGAAACACCCTAAGGATTTATTCATCTAATTCAAAAATTTCCACAAAGGCAATGGAAGGTCGAGGAATTCAACCCAGACAGAGTTTAAAAAATTTAGAATAATTTAATGCTCCAAAAAAAAATATGAATAAATTTTTGTTCTTTCAAATGATTACACATTTTTTCGTCATTATTATATGTATACAATATCAAATTTAACTTTTGAAAAAAAAATTATACGATCCTAAAAATAATATTATCTAAAAGAAGTAAAATTATACATTTAATTTGTCTTAAAAAATAATGGATTAAATACAAAGAATGAATATATATATATATATATATATATATATATATATACACACACATACATACACCACTTTGGATTTAACTCATTTTATATTATATTAATTTTTAAGACCTATTAAATATATAATTTTTTGTCAATTTCATTTTGAGATTGTTGATGTTAACTTTCATTACCCTTTCATTTTGGACTCTTCCAAGTTAAATTATTTTGTAAAGAGTTATGAATTATAAAAATAATAATAAATAATTTTATATAGAAACCTAAAGCTAATACATATTATATCTTAGATCCATCTATCTGAAATATACAAAGTTATCAATCTCAAGGTTATTTTCTAGAATTTTATACATATTATATTGATCAATAATTTCATTACCTTATCTACCATTTTCCTAATAATTGGTGAAAAATGGCATCAATTTAACTACACTATTGATTTGGGATCGAAAAAACCTTTCCAAAAAAAGGGTGTTCCAAGCTCTATCAAGGGGGAAAAAATGGGATGCAAAGTTCATTCTATATTCAAGATATTATGATTTTTCAATTGACTTATCCAATAAAAATTAAAAAATTCCAAGTAATGGTAAAATGAACATTAAACTTAAGGTTTAAATTTCCCATTGATGGTTAAATGGACATCAAATTTAAGTTCAAACATAATTGTGAACAATTCACTCCATTAGACTTCTTTGATGTCATTGTAAATTACTTATCAACATAATAAGACAAGTTTTAGATAAAAGATAATTCTTAATTTTCTATTTGTTTTACCCTATTTTTAATAAAAAACTAAATGAATGAATTGATCAAGATAGTGTTGAAGTGTATTAAATATATGTAAAACTAGAAATATCAGAATGTTAAAGATACACAATATTCAACTATTTTGATTTTTATAATGATGTTAAATATAGAAACTGCTATTTTTAGAAAACACCAGGAAGGAATAATGCATAGCTTTCACACCTATATGTGTTGATTTTTTTATATGTTTCATTATGAAATTCATAAGATGAGATGAATTTTCAAGCTCAGTATCATAATTAGGAATAAAAACAAAATCTAGGTAGGTCCATTATAAGCGGATGGTGGCATAGTGTGCTCCAGTCTGTTGATTATGGATTATTTTGAGTTGTCTGTGATAGATAATAGATGGAAAAAAGATAGAAAAAGTAAGAATGTGAAAATGAAAAAACAAAAGAAGAACTAGAAGATATCTTTGGATAGCAATGTAGTAGGAAGACAACAATGCAATGCACATGATTTCATTTACCATGGACTTAACTAGGTTAACTATGTGTCCAAACTAATTATTGTACCTATCACACATATAGGTGATGAAGAATATAATATATCACACTAAGGGTTTATCTACATAGAAATCATTTTCTATATTTTCTTGTCTTTAAAGTCCTTATAACACTTTGATAGCTTGAAAACCTATAAGAAAAAGAGGGGAGTGCACTGGATTGAGCTAACCTCAGTCTCCCCCTTAATAATTGATTATTGCCTATGTATCCAATAATATAAGGATCAAAATCAAGTCCACATAATTTTTCCCCCTAGAGTGAATGTGCAATTGTGCTACTTTAACTATATGTATGCAACTAGAATATGGTTTTAATACTTGGCAATGATATCTATTGACTTGATCTAAAGGGATATTGATTTGGCTTATGACTTTTCCTTATGAACAATGCAAAATTTGAGTAGAATAGGGTATATTTTCTCAATGTGTAGAAGTGTAAATGCTTGTACAAAGTGAACAAGTGGAAAAAATGAATGACTCTTGACATGTATTTTTATGTGAATATTTTGACAAATTATTTAAGCCAACTTTATGAAACATGCGGGAATACCCAAAATATTGAATTTAAATTTGGAAACTATTTATTATTGTGCGTGAGACACGACCAACCTAAGTGGACAAAATCACAGTGTGTTCTTATCCACCTAGGGCAGACATGTTCAGGAGAAACAAATATGTTTGTGCTTTTTAACAAACAATTTGAAGGTATTTTTAGATATTTTGAGAGTTTAATATTGGAAGTTTCATATAATGATAATGAAAAATAAAGGGTTGAGCTTGCATATAAATGAATTGCTTACATGAATTGTAAATAAGAGTCACGTAATTGGGTGCAAGTCATGAGGTGAGGATGTGGTTAGGAATATGTCAATATGTGATGCCCAAAACTTACATCTCAGACACACACAAAAACCACACCAATTTTTTTTGTAACACTCCAACAAACACACTAATTATATGCATACAAAGACAGTAACACTAACTTGGCACACAAATTCAAGCAAACACAAAAACACAATATAACTATAAAATTGTGATCTAACTAGTTATGCTAGAGTATAACCTAAATTATTAGTTATTCAGATGCTAACCATTTAACCCAAGGTGAATCCCAAATGATGTGAAAGCAGGCACAGACACTTAAGGCTAGATAGGTTTCAATTCCCTTAACAAATATTCCATGAACCCCCACACCCAAATAGAAAATAATTTTTTTAAGATTAACTTCAAAAATAAAGAAGGTTCACATTCTATCTCATGGAAAATTCACAAGAATAAATTTAATAATAAACACAATCACTAGAAAACTTGGGTCACACTACAGTTAAACAAGTCAAATTTACTCTTAAGGTTACAAATGTTTGACATGGCTAAATAGGCTATAAAACGATGCTAGAATTAATACTTGGAGAAAGGTTTACACTATTATAAAGTAATGGTTTAATTTTTTATGATAAAATCATCACAATAGAAGTATTATTTCAGAACAAGGATAAATGATATGAATAAAAATAATATAGAACCAAACAATACGTAATGACATTTTCTATCATTTCTAGAAAAACAACAACAAACAAGGTTCAAAGAGGATTCACTAAAAATATCAATCGAAGCTAAAAAAATATAAAAGGTTATATATGAATATGAAACTCAAAATAAGAGGTTACAACTTTCAAATTCAAGAAATGTTAAACTGGATGATTATTACAACACCCTTTTTGAAGCAACATCGTAGATTAAAATTAGAAATAACATGAAATTTTTGAATAAATTTAATTCAGAAAGGCATCATTAAAAATAGTAAATGGTAGTGAATTATGAAACCAAAAGGTTTTACGTTGATATGAAGGGAAAAATATTGGTAATCAACTTTTGTTTCTAATGGAACCAATTTAAAGCCTTTTATTAGATGTCAATTCTAGAGCGCATTCATTAGAAAATCAACAAGGTAAAAATGTGTTTCCCTGTGAAAGTCTTTTGGAAACAAGGTACTGTTTCAACTCGAATGAGTTAAAAATTAATTTGGTACCAAAAAATAATTCTCTTAGCTAATGAGAGTTATAATTGAGACTCAAATTCCAAATTAGACCGCTGTGGTTATTTTTTAAAGTAATTTTTTAAAGGACAACTATAGGCTAAAACATACGGAAATTTCCACCACTAAGAAAATAATTTAGTGAATTAGATTCTTTAATTTGTAAAAACATTTGTTCAAATGTATTAGGATTACAATTAGATTATTAAGGCTACCCAAGAGGACATACCAACAGTTTTGCTTGATAAAATAGAATACTTGGTTATGATTTTGATGTCTAATAATGGATTACACTAGCTTATTTGGCGCAAGGTTGATTTATATAACTTAATGACTTGGTTCATTTATTAATCATTTTGAAGTTTTAAGGAAGTCAATGAAAGGTAACATACTCAATGTTAATATTTTTTAAATAGATAAAGCCCCCATTGATTCATTATAAACTATGAGAATACAGCAAGCTTAAATCTATATTCTTAGAGCTATTACTAGTTTTAGTTATCAAGTTGCATCCTTATGTTTAAAAGAACTTGTATTACGTGAATGAGTTGAAATAAATCTATAGATTTATAAATTCATCCCTGCATAAGAATGCAATTACCAAAATGGAAAACATCATGACAACACCAATAATTTATAAAATTCAAAAAGTTATCAATTTACAGAAAATAAAGAACTCTTTAATTGTAAAACAAGATGCATTAATCTTATTTCAACAATTGAATGTTAGCATTACACATCTATGAAATACTCTAACTACATACACCACTATGTGTGAACAATTAAACATTACATCAAGTATTTACAAATCGTCTAAAGCCTACCCACACTTATGGATTTGGATTACAACTACCTCTTCACAAATCATGGAATAAGAAATAAGACATATCAACAATATCATTTTCGTGCTAACTTTTACAACACAAAAGATATTAAATAATTGTAATCTAACTGTTACTGGTACTCACCAACCTGCACTATGACATAGTCAATAAAGAAGTCAGCTTACGCTAAGCAAGAGACTTCTCTCTCATGAATACTTTATTTTTCTAAATTAATAGAAAAATTAAATAAAAATTAAGCAACAAAACATAACATATTATAATAACTTACATACTAATCAAGAAGAAGGGTTGATCTCATCAAGATAAGAATTATCTGATTGGTACCCAACTCATCATCAACCAATGTAGACAATTACAATTTCAATAAAATAACAACACAATAATCCAATACGAATACTAAATGATTGAATCACACTAACATGAATAATACTACCATTACAAAAAAAATTGTACAAACATTTAATTTCTAAACTCCCGTCTAAAATGATATATATAAAATAAAGGATTTTTTAATCGAATCTGAGTCATAATTTTCTCTAAGTATAAGTCAAGGAGCTAATTTATCATACACCTATTAAAGAGGGGTTAAGGTACATATGCAAAGAACCCACAGGTGTGATCAATAAAACAAAATAGAATAACATGTCTCCACTCAAATACCTATTGCTGCCAATATATATGAATATAGGTATTTAATAACCTGAATAGATTTATCACTAAAATAACACCTTTATTCTAACTTCATTGAACTATACCAAGTACATAATGTGCATGGAAAGGGGTTGATCTTATAAACTCAAACTTACCTTATAAATGTGGAGGCTACTACATACCTACGCCACCTCACTATAAATAATTATATAATCATATTTTCTATATACATCCATATTTATAAATATTTATCTTATTATAATTAATATTACTTTTAATATATCCCTACACACACACACACACATATAATATATATAAAATAATCTCATAACAAAACCATCATCAACTACCAATGTAAAGATCATATATAAAACATAACATAAAATGTTATAAAAAATATAAATATAAATATAAATAAACAAAATATAATTTTAAAATAGATATTTTATATATGTAGATCTTCCTCTTTAATATATATATATATATATATATATATATATATATATATATATAATATATATATATATATATATATATATATATATATATATATATATAAAATTCATATGATAATATTATTATTTACTATTTATATTTTTATTATCCTTTTTTGGGGGATATATATATATATATACATACTAAGCCCTAGTTGGAAGGGCTTGGTAGTCGATGACTTGTAGCTAGGTCTTAAAGCCCTGGCCATCAATCGGGTCTGGCCCAGGGGGTGGGGTCAGCCAGATAGCCCATCCCTCTCCCCTCCCTATTATGGGAGGGGGTTACAATGGCACAACCACCCATCCCCCTCGCCCTACCCCACACCACCCCCAATAAATAGATAAAACATTTTTTTTTTTGTTATGTATATATATATATATATATATATATATATAATTTTCATTCATTTTTTTGGTATTTAATAATGATAATAAAAATAATTGAAATTTTATTTGGTATATGCAGTATATACATAGGTTGTGTGTGTGTGTGTATTTTAAAAAAACCCAAAAATCTAT
Organism: Torreya grandis; assembly: GCA_037957365.1. NCBI lineage: Eukaryota > Viridiplantae > Streptophyta > Pinopsida > Cupressales > Taxaceae > Torreya > Torreya grandis. Next base: position 2,107,230 of record JARHVA010002010.1, on the reverse strand, counting down.
TATTACTTAGCCTAAAATGTAAGTGGAAACACATCATATAATTTTTAACAGATATCATACAATTAGGGTTTTCTATTTTGTAAACTCAAATATATATATACAAAAAACAAATATCATTCCCATTCCAAAGTAACACTATAACTAGTAACAAATTTTCACAAGCAAACAACTAGATTTCTTCAACAAAATCATAACTAAAACACAACCCATGGTTTCATCCAATATTTAATATGTTCATTAGTTTGGAGAAACTCAAAGATTTAAAAGAATAAGAAACCCCTTACCTAATCCTTTTGAATCTCCCTTCTTCCCAAGTTTCTATACTCTCCTTCACCACTCCTTGCTCCTCCATCTACATTCTTCGTTCTCCTTCCACTTGCATTTCTCCCTTGGCATATTTTTCAAAATGGTTTATCTCTTCACTAAGTTAACTATATAATGGAAAAGGAAATGCTTGCATATTTTTTTCCTAAAATTAAGGTTTTCACTCTTATATTTTAATTCATTTATGTGTTTGTCACTATTTTTATCTGTATTTTGATTAGATTAATTATTACACTAAAAAATCAAGTAACTAAATATATATTAAATTTATTATAAAACTAGTAAGAGCATGAGTGTTTGTGTGTGTGTGTGTGTACGCACATGCTTATTTAATGAATACTATTTTAATTAATAGTAATACATAAATACATTCATATGAATACGTATATTAATATATATATATATATATATATTAAAATAATAATATTTGATACAAAATTATTTGTTTATCCAAATTAAGAATAAATATACACATTACTTTATTTAATCCACTTATTTACATAATAACATTCTAAGATACAAATAGTTATATAAATATGTATTTATATATAATCTTATTTACGTCCATTATTAAATGTTACTTAGGTTAGGTCACAATAACAATTGTGTTATTATTCTCATTTTAAAAATAAATTTTGTTGTCAAAATGCCAAGAAAGATTCAAGTCAAATAATCAGGATTAACTTAACATAACATGGCCACTCGAAGAGTTCAACCAAACTATTTGAGTTAACGCAATCTAATCCTATGATTAAACCTATCAAAAGTAACTCATCGACATAGAAACCCCTAATAAGGCATAAACATATATTAAATAATAATACAAATTATTGTGAGCATTAAAACACACACATCTCAAGGTGGTCCTACATGAGTTGGGATGAACCTAGTTCTATGACATCACAACAAGGTAACTAAAATCAATACTAACAATTAATCACAAGACATCTCGCTCACACATTATGCACAAGGACACACTTGACACACTGGTTATTCAAATGATGTCACGTCATCGAGAAAATATTGTAGAGCTTGAAAAGGGTGTTACATAATAATTATCATTATCAAGTACCTATGACCACATTTATGTGTCTACATTTCCCCTATTTACTATATAAATGAAATTACTAGAGTGAAGGAGAAAAATTTCAACCTGAGTGTGTACAACACACTTTGTATTTGAGTAGAAACTCTAATTAAATAGGGAACTTTAATTTTAAAAAATTGTAATAATTTTTAGGGTATGAAGTCATTATTCACATAGTATTAATCACAACTACTATTCATGAGCACTATTTATGGTTCACTGTTCATCATGACATGGCATGTGGATGGTGTGGCATGCAAGTGTGCAGGTGATTACAATATAAGTGTGGCATGCAATGATGTGGTTGATGATGCAATAGATAATGCAATAGGATGGTGAAGTGGTAGGTGGGACCATGAAGGGTCCCAAGAATGGTCATTGTGATGTGATAGGTGTGGGACACATTTCTTTATGTGTCCATGATTCCCATGTGTGGAGTCACATGGAGGAAGATGACAAAGAGGTCACATGGTGAAAGAAGGACAAGGGTCACATATTGGAAAGTGACAAAAGATGTCACTATGTAAGATACCCTCTCATATGTGTAGGAGGCATCAACTTTGGAATCACATGTGATGGCTTAGAAAGTGGACAAAGCAGGTGGCTACTTTATTGACCCTTGGAGGATAAGTAACGAATATTCTATTTGAAAATTCACCTCACATGTGTGAAGTGGGATGTGGGTTTTTTGATCCACATGGAGGTGGCACATGGGATTGCTTGGTGGAGAATCTTCTTTGAAGACTTTGACACAAGGTGACAGAAAAGGACATCACATGATCATTATGACTGCACTATGTGGGATGTAGCATTTGGAAGATAGTGGAGAAAGGTCAAAATGAGATGTTTCACGTGTGTGACCTTTCTCAAGTGGGGGACATGAATCCATATTACCCAATAGTTCCATCCACCCAAGTATGGCATTAGATTTTCTCTCTCCCTTTCTCTCTCATATTTCTAAATTCTTATAAAGCATTATGTATTCTTCTTTATAAATTATCCTATTAGAGGATCATAGAGGAGCCCTTTGAGGCTCTCCATTTTTGGATCCATGTTTATAGGTTAGAATCTTGTAAGGCTTAGATAACATATCTCACCTAGCTGCTTGGGTTATAAACATCATCATGCAGGAATGAAGGTTAGAGCCTAGAAGGTTAGTTTGCTTGGCTCACCCAAGTACATGGAATGGATCTTAGAATACATGGAGCTTGGAGGCTATTATCTTAGCTCATGGAGGAGGTAGAATCTTGGATCTCCCTTGGTTTCTATGATTGTTAGCATCATCATGTAAGAGCTTCATGTTACAGCTAAGAGGTTAGAGCATATAGAGCTTGGTTGTAAGCTTTGCTCTCTTGAAGGAGTTTCTTGAGCAGTTGTGTATGAGAGAGAGTTTGTTGATGGAATTAAAGTATGGATACTTCCTTTGCCCCATGGTTTTTCCCTAGCTAGTTTAGTAGGGTTTCCACGTATATGTTATGTAATGTGTTTTCTTTCCTTGTGTGTTTTTATTTGTAGCTCATATTTATGTTTTTGCATTTATATTACTTGCACATGTAGGAATGTATGTTTTATTACTAAAAATTGGTATCATAGCCTAGATTGGATTTTTTTGTGCAAGTGTGAGCTATAGATGAGAATGGAGAAGAATCTAGAGAAGCTTAGCCAAATGGATCATCACCAACATAATGTTCCTATTGAAGAATTAACCACATAGCTTGTGGTGGAGCAAGTTATAGTTTATCAGTTAGAGAATAGATCAAAGTTGTGGGATCCTACTACCATAATTAATTAGTCAAGATGATGTATAAATCCATGTAGAGGAGGTACCAAAAAATTGATTTTGTACCTATTGCAGTGGATGAAGAAAGAACATATATGACCTGAGGTTTCATGGAAGGAGAAGGTCATGTGTGTGACAAGTGGTAGAGCAAGATATAGCTTGACTATATCTTTGGGGCTCAAAAACTTGGTAGGTGTAGTGATGCACTAAGTAGTATAATGACTTCCCAATAATTGAGGATAGGTACCATGTTAATCATGGTGGGTAGTAGAATACTACATAGGGAGGAGTCATGCAATTGACTTTTTTTAGGTTTTTCTCTCTAGTTGATGACTATGGTTGTGAGTACAGTGTGCAATTATTGATTTTTAGAAGTTAGAGTAGTGGGATGTTTATTTGACATCATTTCCTACATAGTGGTCTCATGATAAGACAAGAATAGCTAAGAGGGATATGAGGATGAGGTAGAGTTATTAGTCTGTAGAATTGGAGACTGTATGGGCTAAATTGGATGTGTAGATGGATTACAATAGTACCTTCATGGAGATCCATGGTTTAACAGAGGATGATGTTATGTTTGATGTCATGTTGGTTGTAGGCCCCAACATGATCATGGTTGATGGCTCAGGTGATTAGGATGAGATGAAGGATCAAACAAAGGATGGAGATGCATAGTGGATAAGAAAATTAATGAAGTGAAGTAACCCATTTATTACAATTATGAGTTATCTTCTAGAGTGTCATACAATGGAGGAGGAGATAGTTGTCCTATGTATCATATTCATAAAGAGTAAGAGAATCCTCATGGATCCATGGTATGAACTTAATCAGATACTTCCAAGTAGTGGGAGTCAAGAACGATTCATGGTAAGATCCTAGATAAAGGATCAAGTTTGTGGTGAAGTGGGAATCACTTCAGGTTGCTATAAGTTCTGCCAGGAGGAGTAGATGTTGACAAAGCCATTAGTACAAAGAATTTTAAGTAGAGCAAAAAACTTTTTCTAGGCTTATGTATGAGCAACAATGGGCATGATGATAGTTGGTAGATAATTATGTGGCAATAGGTTGGCATGAAGACATAGGTGGTTAAAAGTCCTATGTATATGACTTCAAGTGGGATATTATTGGGGTGTGAAGCCACTATTCATAGCCACTATTTATAGAGTACTATTCTTAAGTACTATTCATGGGCACTATTCATGTGTCACTATTCATGGTGACATGGCTTGTGGGTGATGTGGCATACAAGTGTGAAAGTGATGTGACATACAAGTGTGGCATGCAATGATGTGGTTAATGATGCAATGGATGATACAATAGGATGGTAAAGTGGTAGGTGGGCCCATGAAGGGTCCCAAGAGTGGTTATTATGATGTGATAGGTGTGGGACACATTTCTTGATGTGTCCATGATTCCCATGTGTGGAGTCACATGGATAAAGATGACAAAGAAGTCACATGGTGTAATAATTACAAGGGTCACATGTTGGAAAGTGACAAAAGATGTCACTATGCCAAGATACCCTCTCACATGTATTAGAGGCATCAATTTTGGAGTCACATGTGGTGGCTTGGAAAGTGGACAAATTAGGTGGCTACTTTGTTGACCCTTAGACTAAAAACAAGCAATATTTTATTTGTAGATTCCCGTCACATGTGTGAATTAGGAAATGGGTCTTTATAGTTACAAAGAGGTGGCACATGGGCTTGTTTGGTAGAGAATATTCGTTGAAGACTTTGGCACAAGGTGACAGAAAAGAACATCACATGATCACTATGACATGCACTATGTGGGACGTAACATTTGGAAGCTAGTGGAGAAAGGTTAAAAGGATATGCTTCACATGTGTGACCTTTATCAAGTGGGGAAAATGAATCCCTATTACCTAATAGTGCCATCCACCCAAGTATGGCATTGGATTTTCTCTCTCCCTTTCTCTCTCATATTTTTAAATGCTTATAAAGCATTATGTATTCCTCATTATAAATTATTCTATTAGAGGATCATGGAGGATCCATTTGGAGGCTCTCCATTTTTAGGTCCATGGTTAGAGGTTAGAATCTTGTAAGTATTAGATAACATAGCTCACCTAGATTCTTAGGTTGTAAGCATCATCATGTAGGGATGGAGGTTAGAGCCTGGAAGGCTGGTTTGCTTGGCTCACCCAAGTGCATGGAATGGATCCTAGAAGACATGCAGCTTGGAGGCTATTAGCTCAACTCTTGGAGGAGGTAAAATCTTGGAGCTCCCTTGGATGCTATGGTTGTTAGCATCATCATGTAATATATGCATGTTGCATATAGGAGGTTGGAGCATAGAAATCTTGGTTGTAAGATTTACTCACCTAAATTATTTTCTTGAGGAGTTATATATGAGAGATATTTTATTGATGGAATTGAAGTCTAGATACTGCCTTTGCCCCATGGGTTTTTCGTAGCTAGTTTAGCAGGGTTTCCACATATATCTTGTGTAATGTGTTTTCTCTCCTTGTGTTTTTTTATTTTTAACTCGTGTTTATGTTTCTACATTTATATTACTTTCACATGTAGGAATGTATGTTTTATTCCTAACAACAACTCATGAAGTAGTCATTTTTATCATTTTTTTAAAATCTTAACTTTGAAACTTGTAAAAATGTAAAAAAAAGAATAAGGGAGGAGTACACTTATATATAGGTGAAACCAATTTGCCTTGTAACCTATAACTAATAATAGAGAACCATGCATCTTTATTAAATCATTTTGAGAATGTATTTGCTTATGTTGAAATGTTTTTAAAGATTTGAAAGTGATCAAGTCTCAAATTTTAGATATAACTAATCAATCTCATAATGTGTAAAGATGCATTATTCTAACTCTTAAGAATGAGGAATAGAACCCAATACACTAACCCCCAAAATGTGTAATAATGCTAGGTTCACTAAAATTTTTGCCAAGCAATTGAGTGTCACTAGACTTGAACATACATCACCCACACATATTCAAATCACATTATTGTAAAAGGATATAGATTCTAGACTTGCATGATCTAAAGGGAATTAATGTTATTCATGACCCCATCATGATCACATTACTCATATAATTTGACTTGAAATTAGGGTAAATTTTAGTATCCCATATAGAAATTAATTTGGATTTTTTGGCAAATCTCTAGGTATGTGTTTCAAAAGTCTAGCAAAAAGTAATAGACAGTGTTTAGGTGAGAAGGCAAATGAACAGATGGACCATAACAAGGCATAGAATCTAGACAAGCATATGACTATATATAAAACCCATATCTAGATGATATCTTATTTTGTTGTAGATCATACCTCTTCACCACCAAATGATAAAGTTGATGGGGAAGGGCATCAATGCTATTAAATAAAAACTATGTTATCATCTGGGATCAATGCTATTAAATGACAATAATGCCATCATTTTATAGTAAAATTTATAAATGAAAGTAGTGTTATCATTTGACAATAATGTTGTTGAATGACAGCAATGTTATTATTTCATGGTAATACTGCCAAATGACAACAATGTTATCAGTCAACAACAATGTTATCAATCAACAACAATGTTGTCATTTGATAGTATTGTTATCAAATGATAGAGATTGTTATTAAATGACAACATTGATGTCATTTGATAGAATTTATATCATTTGAAAATGTTACCACCATTTGGTAGCTTACTATAGAAATACAACATTACTTTCACTTAGTAGCATTGGTGTCATTTGACAACATTACTATCATTCGATAGATTTTATATCACTTAGAAACATGTTGTCATTCAACACCATTCCCTGACACTTATTTCATTTCTTGAAACTAAAAATTTATATTATGAGTATAGGGGTGGATGTCTGTTTACATATAATGGTGAATAATCTCATATTGACTTTTTACAAAGTGGCACACTATATTGATGCAAGTGAACTTAGCATTATTCTCATGTCCATGCATAGGTAATTTACACATGCCCATGCATATGCATTAAAGTGTGTATGATTATGTACTTGTGTCTTTGAGAAGGAAGTGTATATGCATGTCATATGCCCCCATATTTGATATGAATGCACCAATGTTAGTCATATTTTTTTCTTTCTAAATTGCTTTGAATCTTTTGAAAATAATATTTTGGTATAAAATCCAATTTTGCATTGTTTCAATATTTGATAACTTATACTCTATAATTTTTGAAACCTATATTATGTATCTTTAAGCACATATTTTATCCCAAATTTTTTCATGGATGTGTGAATTTCTAAGATAGTGCCATTGTGATTCTTCCCTTTTAAGATGATAGATGTAGCCTATAAGTCACTCATCTCAAAATCAGAGTTAATGTATGATGATAAATATCAAGTCATCATGTTGGAGAGTGTGTCATCACATAATTTTAATTTTCATTTGAATCGTGTATGTAACATATTGAATTTGAGGCACATAAAGTGTCACGTATTTATAGATATAACATTGAGGTATGTAGTAAAGTAATTATCTTTGAAGTACATTATGTCCTAGGAGTACATGATTAAGATCATGGCACCACTAATCAATCATATAAACATAATTCATAAATAATGTCATGCAATGTCATTGAGTAAGGCCAATGGTTGCCTAAAAGGGACATGTTATAATTTATCATAAGTAAATTCTGTTCACATAAGGCTAAGGACCATAAATAATGGACATGTTCAAATATCACATATACCACACAAAGATCACATAGAGATGCTCAAACAATTTTCACACAAGGGCCAAGGGCCACACATAATAAGCAAGCAAGGTTATGCCTCTTATGCATGAAAATAGACAACTTCAAAGGAACATAAAACAAGTGAAAACTAGTTGATTCTATACATATATATCTATGTCATTTTGTTATCAGATTAGCATATACATGTAGCACAATATAAAATATGAGTGAATTAGCAAGACATTTATAACATATTTATCTCACCATTACATGTTAGGTCATAGATAGATATATTTTGCTATAGTGTAGCATGTAAAATAAATATACCCCCAACATAGGCATGATCACTGAGTAGAAGGGAAGTCCAACATCAAAGATTACATATGTAATGTATGTCCTGCATCACACTCAAATACCTCATTAAATGCATGTGCATAGAAAATAATATACTATCTACCAACATTTATAATAAATAACATATAAAAAGAAGAAATCTTGCATCTTATGTCATGCTCAAGTCCATATTTTTTATTTTATTAAAATATTATGAATGTTTTTATATTTTTCAATATTTTATTTTTTTAAATTTTAAAATATTTTTATTTTTTATATTTGTGAAATATTTGGAAGTATAACTAGCCTATAATCCCATCAATAAAAGGATCATACCATGTTCTTGTATCAAATATTTAAAGACTTTTTTTCCATAGATGAGGAATGTTACATGTAGATGTATCAGAGTCTGAAAAATCATCACATGTTATATCATAGCTATTGTGATCATTTCTTGTAGAATTTTTTACCACATAAGTAATGAGAGAAGTTCCTTAGTGAAGTCTATTGTATAACTATATTTGTTCATTTTGGAACATGTTGAATTATCTTAGGTGTTGCCTTAGCATGCATTATAGGAGATTTAGATTTCTAACATTGATTAACCTTTTGATATGTTATTTATTCTTGGGGAGGTAGATCTTGCTCTTTTTAATTGATTGTATAGATAAATTTTGTATAGGTGAAACAACTAATTTTGTGTTATGCTCTTAAATGGGTGCACTGATTATATTTGTAGTATGTTTTGGAGTAGGTGTCATGATTGCATTTTTATGGTGTTATTGAATAGGTGCCATAACCAACTATGGTGGTTGTGGGAGATGAGGAGGAATTACCATTTAATATATAGGGTACTCATATAAGATGCCTTAAAATTTGACCACTTTATTGTAATGTATGTATTTGAGGCATCTATGCAATGTAGATGGTCCTAATTGAATATTTTGTATCTAAGGGTGTCCTAATAATATATTGAACACTCATGTGCTTGGTAAGACTAGAAATTTATTATTCATTATTGCTAACCCCACTTGGAGAGGTAATATTATATACCCAAGGGTATCCTTTGTATGAACATAAAATATTTTGACTACATTTGATGTAGCTTTTAAAACCTGCTCTATATCAAATGTAACATGGTCTAACTTAACCTAACTTTAGGTCTAAGATATTTTGACTAGATCATTAAAAACCTTGACAATAACACCATTTATATTCTAAATAAAAATGAAAGCCTTAACAAGCTTCCCCCATCAACCACCTTAGTTGCAGAAACCAACACCAATGGTGGGAGCCTTCCTCCAAAGACTAATGTTGGAAATCCCCCATTTATTTCCAACCCCCTACACCAAACTCTAATTAAAATCCCAACCCCAATTCCAATCATCCTCTATATTCTTCAAATATACTTACACAAATGATTCAAAAATGACTCTTATGCAAGCTTCTAGTAGTAATCAAAACCTTAAAATGTAAAACAAACTATTACATGTTTTTAATCAAGCTCCCCAAATCATCTTGAATCAAAAAAATCAAAATTACATCCCTCCTCTTCTTAGAGAAGCCAATGGAAACTTTATTCCTCAACCACCAATTCACAAAAAGATGCTTCAAAATGAATCTTTAGCTCCTTTCACTATGTCAATGTATATTAGAAACATTAATCCAACCATTGCATATGAAAAAACTACTAATCTTGCTTTACATCTTAAAGCTTTTGGTAGTCTTTATAAGGAATGGGTTAAAACTAGAACTTATACTACCACCAAGTTTCTATCCAACACCTTTGTTAGAGATGTGCTAGAATGGTGCAAACAAATTTTAAACATTCCATTACATAAATATAATAATCAATACATGCTTTAGTTAATGAATTCCAACCTAATGAGATTATTGAAAATAGTTTTAGTAATTTCATCAATACTAAACAACTTCGTAACGAACTTGCCCATAACTTCAGAAAATAATCAAAACATTAGCACATAAATTAGAGGATAACATGAGTAATTAAAATCTATTAAAAATCTTTGTTACCTCTCTTAAGTCCCCTTTTCAATACATGGTTACGATATTCTCTCTTCAAACCTTACAAGAGACCTTCAACCAAGAAAGACAATAAGGTTTCCTTATGGCCCAATTTGAACCATCTCAAAACACCAAAAAAGAATATTTTTAAACCTCAAGCAATGCAATAAATACTAATTCCTTTTAAAATAAACCTCCCTAATCCAAAGTAGGGGCATCCAATTTAGATATACAACTTCCCTCCTACCTACCCTTTAGTTTGCAAGAAATTATGAAGTTATTATCTCCACATAAACTATATGTCTATTATTCTACCCACCCCTACCATGGTATGATCCTAACAAGTTTTATTGATTCGACACTAATATTGGTCACTCTCATGATACATGTTAGGCACTTCAAAAAATTGTTGTCAATACCATCTTGGGAAAAAAATTTAATCATGACCTCATTACCAAATAACATCATAAAGAATACCTAAAAGCTTCTAAAGATCATTCTTATCATCCTAAATACATAAATAAAAAATCTCAAACATTTGATCCTAATACACAACATTCAAAAGAATTTACTTCTGTTATTGATGTTGATAATTATCACTATTATAATAAATAATAATTTTAAAATACAACAAAGGTAAACTACCATCTTAAGCCTTCTCATAAATATCCCATCTCTAAACCTAAGAAGACTTTTCCTAGAGAAAAACTTCTTATGGAGACTACTATAACAAAAATGTCTCCCGATCTATCACCTAGTGATGAGCCAACTCCACCATTAGAGCCTCAACCTAGTACATCCAATCCTTCTATTACCCTACCTCTTAAAAAAACTGATACTAATAAAGATAAATGTCATTATGGTTCTAATCCAAAATCATAATAGAACTTCCCAAATGATCTAAATTCCATGCCCTCTAATATACCTTTAATGGAACACATGAGAACATCAACATATCATTGAAAAAATCTCATGCAATAATTGCATGACATTGAATAACCCCCATATAAAAAAAATAAAACACCTCCTTAATCTTTCAAGGTCCCCAACCACATAATTTAATGTTATTGAAACCATCTTCAACATTCTTCCTCTAAGAATCTTTCTATAGAGTTTCTCAAAGAAGACATGATTAATGATGAAATCCATTTTTGAGTTGATGACCCACCCCTATTTATTAATATTACGATCAAAAATACTCTAATAAGTAAAATTTTAGTGGATGGAGGCTTAGGAATTAATGCCACTTCCCTTTGTTAGTATAAGAACTCAGATATTCCAAAGATGACCTCAAACAAATAAGACTCACATGACATGGATTTGATACAACCAACCAAAATCCTCTTGGATGCAATTAAATTCCACTTATTATTAGGCCTAAAATATTATGCACCAAGCTGATGGTTTTATATCTCTTGTCATCTTAGAACATCCTCTTAGGTTGTTCTTGGACTCATTGTAAGAGAGTCATTGCCTTTTCCAATAGCCAATCCATTAAATTCAATCATAATGGAAAATTTTACAAACACAAAGTTGATTTGTGGGGTTTCCAATTACCTAATCCTAAATATATAAATAAAAAATCTCAAACATTTGATCTCAATACACAACATTCAAAATAATTTACTTGTGTTATTGATGTTGATTATGATCACTATTACAACAATTAATAATTTTTAAATGTAACAAAGGTAAAATACCATCTTAAGGCTGCTCATAAATATCCCATCACTAAACCTAAGAAGCCTTTTCCTGGAGAATAACTTCTTAAAGATACTACTATAACTACAACTTCTTCGGATCCATCACCTAGTGATGACACAACTCCACCATTAGAGCCTCAACCTAGTACATCCAATCCTTATACTACCCTACATCTTAAAATCAATACTACTAATAAATATAAATGTCATTATGGTTCTAATCCAAAATGATAATAGAACTTCCTAAGTTATCTAAATTACATGCCCTATAATATTAATTTAATGAAACTCATGAGAACATCACCATATCATTGAAAAAATCTCATACAACAATTTCATGACATCAAATAATCCCTCATATAACAAAATAAACCACCTGCCCAATCTTTCAAGGTTCCCAACCACATAATTTCATGCTATTGAAACCATTTGTCAACATTCTTCCTCTAAGAAGCTTTCCATAGAGTTTTTCGAAGAAGACATGATTAATGATGAAATCCATTTTTGAGCTAATGACCTACCCCTATTTATTAATATTATGATAAAAAATACTATAATAAGTAAAATTTTAGTGGTTTAAGGCTTAAGAATTAATGCCACTTCCCTTTACTTAATCTACCAACTAAGATATTCCAAAGATAACCTCGAACAAACCAAAATCACATGATGTAGATTTGATAAAACCAATAAAAATCCTCTTGAATGTAATTGGCTTCACCTCATTATTGGGCCCAAAATATTACCCACCAAGCTAATGGTTTTAGATCTCTCATTATCTTAGAATATCCTTTTAAATTATTTTTGGACTCATTGCAAGAGAGTTATTACCTCTTCTAGTAGACAAGGCATTAAATTTAATCATGATGGCAAATGTTAAAAGCATGAAATCGATCCCAACCCATGGAGTCTCCAATTACCTAATATTAAAACTCAAAACTGCATCTCAACCATTCCTTATATCAATAGTCCCCATCTACCAGACTTTGTGAACATGCATCTTGATCTACAAGTTACTCTTACCGATTCTAATAATAATGAACCCAATGAGTTAAAAATTATTTTCAATACCACCAGATTACCTATTACATATCAAAATTAATTCTTCCATCTCTCCTACAATGATTCGGTATTATTCCCTTGATTGATTATGACACTGAAAGCCTACCTCCTTGTAATGCCCATGAAACTTCTTATATAGAAGATGATTTTATATGCAAGGAACTTGGGATGGATAATCTCTTTCAAGATCCTTTATCATTATCCCCTTGCATATTTAGTAAAATTGGTGTATCCTCCAAAAATAATTCTAATGAAAATAGTCAACAAATTATTTATGCTTGTAACATATTTCCATCGTATGATGATGATTACATAGTTTCTCAAGCTCAATCATGGAACTTGGATGTAATACATTATAAGAAAACCCATGTTAAAATGCATGCCTTTAATTAGGACGTCCATCTATTGCATATACTCCAACTCTAGTGATGATGAGAATGAACTAAAACCTCAAGGCTATGTTCCTCCAATCAACCCACCATTGGAAAACACTCCGTTGATTATCCAACAACTCTTTGATCTTCCTTGTAATTCTAACTTGGCTAACCTAATACAATTTAGAAAATTTTCAACACTCATAATTTTATCAACCAACAAAAAATGATTCAACATGTTCCCTAATATTACAACCATATCGATCAACCTAATATAATTCAAACTTTATCTCAAAACTACACCAGGCAATCATTAAAGAGTGTCAATACAGTTCTATGATTCTTTGATCAGAAATTGGGAGTCCGTAGATTTGAAATCACAAGTCCGTAGATTTGGAATTACAAGTTCGTGGATTTGAAATTGCAAGTCCCTAGAAATCCCACATGAAGAGGGATAATTGTTTGGTAATATCATGCCCCAACTACATGGGAGAAACCAGACACTTTACCGAGCCACATAGCTCGTGATCCATCTGCCACATCCCAGAAACATGAGAATAGACATGCCAAGTCAAAGCTTGAAATTTGGTTCTAAAAATGGTTCTAATTCAGAGTTTCAGTGGCGGCACACCGTAGAGCTCTTTGAGATCTTTTCGACACATTTTTTTGAATGTAAATCTAATTTTGGGAGTTCCTGTTATGGCCATTTGAAGATTGGTCAAAAAATGAGAGTCAAAAGTGACATGGCACTGTTTAAATATGCCAAGTGGACGAATAGCCATTTGACATGTGGCAAAATTATTTGGTGTAAAAAAAAATTTGGTTTGGTGTTTTTATTTCACATGTTATTTGAGAAATTTTCAAACATTTATCACTTTGAAACAAGGCACCAAAGGCCAACTTGCACAAGCTGCCACATCACCCCACCAATCAAGCACTAACCAAATCTAAACGGTGGCCTAAGTTAGCGCCTGAGTCTTCGCATTTGAAAAATGAGGTGCATACCTATTTTAAGCATGCAAAATTGTCATTCCCAGCAAATGTGGGACAAAGAAAATTCAAAATGTGCCAAAGGAGGAGGCTGACGGTTTCCAAAGTGCCAAAAAAGGAGGGAGAAAATTTCAAACTTCATGCTAGGTGCCTAAAAAGGAGGGCGACAGTTTTGGACTCTTGACCTACCGTCCAAAAGGGATAAGCCTTGACCGCTTGTGCTGCGGGGGTCGAAGTGCTATTAAAGGCACAAATTTCTACTTGAAGATATAAAAAAATTGGACTGTATTTTTATTTTTAAGAGGCTGAGACTTTGTAAAAGCTTGGGAAAGCTTATGCAATGGATTTTTATCCATCTTCCGGCCAAAATACATAGTGTTAATACTCTATTTTTATTCATCTTCACATTCAAGTAATGTTAAAACTAAGATGATTTACAAACCTCTCACTAAGGTTAATGAAGCTAATTCAATCCATAATGTAGTTGACAATACAACCCAGGATAAGGTAAAACCTACAAGTGAAAATCCATTTAAGAGGTTAAGTCAACAATATGCAATTGATAATGAATCCACAGAGACAATCAATTTCACTAGGAAGAAAGAATTGGTTAAGTGGATTATCACTACATTCTTTTTGCAAAGCATGGTTAAGAATTTAAGGGAATGAACAAGTTTTGATAGATGTAGAATAGAGTTCGTGGGAACACTTCAAGATAGGTTTATCATATGAAGTTTTTCAATTCTCACTTTTTTGATAACTCTAAGTTTTTGATCTCCAGAATATACTGTATGGGTAGTCTAATAATGGATAAGACATTAACTCATTTGAAATAGTTGGGGATATAGCAGAGTGATGTTGTGAGTTGCTTTCCTACAACATTTGACAGTTAGACTCCTATTTTGAATGTATCTATTTTGGCATAAGAGATGTTTAGATGCATTTTTTAAGACCCTTTGGCCATGTTTAGATGTTAGGTATCATACACTTTTGGTTGTTTACATTTGCTTAGCATATAAGTCTCATACTAGGGCATTATATTTCAACATGCATACAACATTAATTGTATGTTGTCGGCATTATAAACTTGTCTTGCAGTTACATTGGGAATTGTTTCAATTTTTGGCAATTCTCTGCTTTACAAGATGTGACATTTGGGCACGCAGTTTGATATGTTGTAATTACTTTTCAGTTGCAAATTCACTTATCCATGCCTTTAGATTAGGCATTTATACAGTTTGATTGTGAATCATTTTAATGCAATTGTTTATATCTCTTGTTGTGATTGGGTTCTATTTTCATGGATGCAGTAGACCAGTTATAAGATTTCAAGTGATAGTCGACTTTTGGAGACCAAAAACCTCTTTTATAGGGAGATGTGATCCAAATTTCATTCTATAAAAAGTTTCCAAATCATGATGAAACTAATTTCATAGCATAGAGCTCCTCGAGAGCTTTCTGGCAATTTTTGTGGTTCGCAAAACAAACACCGTATGCAAAAGATATGGTCTATTGAAGTTTTCTTACGATAAGGAAAAATGTGGTGTCGCAAGATGACGTGGTGCAATGTGGACACGCCAAGTGGACCAATCAGGTGATGACACATGGTAGTCAATAGGAGTCCATAGATTTGAAATTGCAAAGTCTATAGAAATTATCTGATTGCAATGTATTTACAAGTCCGTAGATTTAAAAATTGCAAGTCTATAGAAATCTTGCTACAGGCAAAAAAAAAGGGTGTCGAAAGTGGCGTGGCACTATTGAAATATGTCAAGTGGACCAATATCCATTTTACACATGGAAAAATAATTCGAGTGCAAAAAAATTTTGGTTTGGTGTTTTTATTCACATGTTATTTGAGAAATTTTCAAACGTTTATCACTTTGAAACAAGGCGCCAAAGGCCAGCTTGCACAAGCTGCCCCATCACCCGCCACATCACCCCACCAATCATGCAATGACCAAGTATAAATGGTGGCCTAAGTTGGCACCTAATTCTTGGCATTTTAAAAGGGGATCAACTTGTCTATTTTAAGCATGTAAACTGTTATTCCCAGCAAATGTGGGATAAAGAGAAGTTAAAGCACGCCAAAAAAGGAGGAGGCCGACCTTTTCACTCATGCAAAAGTGCCTAAAAGAAAGGCTAGTGGTTTTGAACCCTGCACCTTTGTCACAAAAGGATAACACTTTGAACACTTCAGCTACAGAGGTCGAAGTGTTATAAAAGGGACAAAATTCTACTTGAAGAGACACAAGAAGCCGACTGTGTATTGGAGAATATAGACCCGCTTATAGTATTTAGTCATTTTGGATCCCTTAGAGGCTAAACCAAAGCTCAAAGTAAACTACAAAGTTGTTTAGAATTCCGATATGCTCTGTGTTGTATATTCATTTTCTCATTTTAGGAATTGGTGATGCCATTTTGAGCTATAGGGTCTGATCACTATTTTTATAGAGAGATGTGATCTTTTGTTATTTTGTAAGTATTATTTTGGCTTGCAAATTTAGCAACAATTAATGGATCGGTTCGATACGAACCCGGGGACGTAGGAATTCTGAACTCCATAAATAATTTTTGTGTTTTGATCTTTGAATTTAGTTTTGCATTTCATTTTTAGTTAATTTACAGATTATAATTTAGATTTTCATCAGAATGCAAAAATTACTCATTTGATCATTTACGGGAAATTGGATAAAATTGAGAATTTGAAAAATATAGATATGTGATGTGATCTATTAATTCACCTTTCTTTTAGTTTTGAAACTTGATTTGGATCAGATTTTAATCAGATTTAATCATTCCAACATCTTATAAGTTGAGAAATTTAGAATCCATACTTTTAAATTTTCATTTAGAGTTTATCAGTGGAGTTTACGGATCAAATTGGTATTAGAGCGGTTAGAATGCAGGGTTTGCTTCTAGTTGTGTATTGACATTTGCTTCCAGAATAGTTGGATTATTGGTTTGTAAATTGATTATATTGCAGTGTGTAGTGTGGAATCAGGTGTTTGTAGGAAACCATGGGCAAGTTGTCACAGATTGAGGTCATCAAAGATGAAAATGCAATCTTAAGATGCCAAAAATTTGCACTTGAATTACAAGTGGCAAAGTTAAAATCAGAGCTTGAATCCAAGGATGAGTTCTTGATTAGATTGAAATATGGTGACTGTGAAAAGGTAAAGCCTTCTACTTCAGATGCAGAGACTATGACTGAGTGTACTGTAAGTTTTTCACCACAGGAATCTTCATCTTCTTTTACCATTTCAGATTCAGATTCTATAAATATTGTTTTTGGTGATTTTGAAAGATACACTAAGGGCATAGGATCTAAATTATTGTTTAAAATGGGTTATAATGGAGGAGGACTTGGTAGAGATAGCCAAGGTATAACTAACCCAATTCAGGTTGAGCATAGACCTCTTCATGCAGGTTTGGGTTATACTAGTGTGCAGGTGGATGATGGAGAAGTTTCTTCCATGGCTAAAGGATGATGAGCTTCCAATAGCGAAGGTTCTAGGCCACTAGTTCAAAAGTGTAAAGGTAAAAGAGGTATTGAGATTCCACCTCCTGATTCTTACACTAAATCTTTTGATCTAATTGATACTTTTAATAAGTTTGGATATAATGTACAGAAGATAATGCAATCATTTCCATGCACTTTTTGTGGGATGAATAACCATAGTGCTAAGACTTGTTGGAAACAAAATGCTTTGTTGAAGCAGATTACATATTTTAAATACCATTATTATGTTAATTTGGGAATTGGCAAAAGGGGACCCTCACCTAAGAAGGAAGTTTGTACTCATTGTAAAGTGAGTGAGCATAGGATTGATAGATGTTTTAAGCTTCATTCATCTTCACATTCAAGTAATGTTAAAACTAAGATGATTTACAAACCTCTCACTAAGGTTAATGAAGTTAATTCAATCCATAATGTAGTTGACAATACAACCCAAGATAAGGTAAAACCTACAAGTGAAAATCCATTTAAGAGGTTAAGTCAACAATATGCAATTGATAATGAATCCATAGAGACAATCAATTTCACTAGGAAGAAAGAATTGGTTAAGTGGATTATCACTACATTCTTTTTGCAAAGCATGGTTAAGAATTCACCTAAGGTAATGAACAAGCTTTGATAGATGTAGAATAGAGTTCGTGGGAACACTTCAAGATAGGTTTATCATATGAAGTTTTTCAATTCTCACTTTTTTGATAACTCTAAGTTTTTGATCTCCAGAATATACTGTATAGGTAGTCTAATAATGGATAAGACATTAACTCATTTGAAAAAGTTGGGGATATAGCAGAGTGATGTTGTGAGTTGCTTCCTTACAACATTTGACAGTTAGACTGCTATTCTGAATGTATCTATTTTGGCACAAGAGATGTTTAGATGCATTTTTTAAGACACTTTGGCCATGTTTAGATGTTAAGCAGCATAGACTTTTAGTTGTTTGCATTTGCTTAGCATATAAGTCCCATACTAGGGCATTGTATTTCAACATGCCTACAACATTAATTATATGTTGTTGGCATTATAAACTTGTCTTGCAGTTACATTGGGATTTGTTTCAATTTTTGGCAATTCACTGCTTTACAGGATGTGACATTTGGGCAGGCAATTTGATATGTTGTAATCACTTTTACAGTTGCAGATTCACTTACTCATGCCTTTGGATTAGGCATTTATATAGTTTGATTGTGAATCATTTTAATTCAGTTGTTTATATCTCTTGTTATGATTGGGTTCTATTTTCATGGATGCAGTAGACCAGTTATAAGATTTCAGGTGATAGCCGACTTTTGGAGACCAAAAGCCTCTTTTATAGGGAGGTGTGATCTAGAGTTCATTCTAGAAAAAGTTTCCAAATCATAATGAAACCAATTTCACAGCATAGATCTCGTTGAGATCTTTTTGGTGCTTTTCACGGTTCACAAAATGGACACCATATGCAAAAGATATGGTCTGTTGAATTTTTATTGCGACAGAGAAAAATGTGGTGTCACAAGATGACGTGGCACAATGTGGACACGCCAAGTGGACCAATCAGGTGGTGACACATGGCAGTCAATGGGAGTCCATATGTTTGAAATCATAAATTCCATAGATTTGAAATTGCAAAGTCTGTAGAAATTATCTGATTGCAATGTATTTACAAGTCCGTAGATTCAAAAATTGCAAGTCCATAGAAATCTTGCTACAGGCAAAAAAAAAGGGTGTCGAAAGTGACATGGCACTGTTGAAATGTGCCAAGTGGACCAATATCCATTTGACAAGTGGAAAAATAATTTGGGTGCAAAAAAATTTTGGTTTGGTGTTTTTATTCACATGTTATTTGAGAACTTTTTAAACGTTTATCACTTTGAAACAAGGCGTCAAAGACCAACTTGCACAAGTTGCCACGTCACCCCACCAATCATGCAATGACCAAGTCTAAATGGTGGCCTAAGTTGGCACCTAAGTCTTGGCATTTGAAAATGGGATCAACTTGTCTATTTTAAGCATTTACACTGTTATTCCCAGCAAATGTGGGATAAAGAGAAGTTAAAGCACGCCAAAAAAGGAGGAGGCCGACCTTTTCACTCATGCAAAAGTGCCTAAAAGAAAGGCCGATGGTTTTGAACCCTACACCTTTGGCGCAAATGGATAAGGCTTTGACCACTTCAGCTACGGAGGTTGAAGTGTTATAAAAGGGACGAAATTCTACTTGAAGAGACAAAAGAAGCCGACTGTGTATTGGAGAATATAGACCTGCTTATAGTATTTGGTCATTTTGGAGCCCTTAGAGGCTGAACCAGAGCTTGGAGTAAACTACAAATTTGTTTATAATTCTGATACAATCTGTTCAGTATATTCATTTACCCATTTTGGAGAATTAGTGATGCCATTTTGAGCTATAGAAGTTTTCAATTTTGATTTTGGAGAAGCCTCTGCATGTGATTCAGGTAGGTGAAGGACATGCTGAGTCAGCCAAGGTCTTTCGAAGGTCTGATCACTATTTTTACTAAGAGATATGATCTCT
This sequence comes from Torreya grandis, assembly GCA_037957365.1. Lineage (NCBI taxonomy): Eukaryota > Viridiplantae > Streptophyta > Pinopsida > Cupressales > Taxaceae > Torreya > Torreya grandis. The sequence goes on along the minus strand of JARHVA010002010.1, from coordinate 2,086,841 downwards.
TATTGTTTTTTAAGCATTATTTTGGCTTGAAAATTTAGCAACAATCAATGGATCAGTTCGATACAAACTCAGGGACGTAGGAATTCTGAACCCCGTAAACAATTTCTGTGTTTTGATCTTTGAATTCAATTTTGCATTTCATTTTTAGTTAATTTATATATTATAATTTATATTTTAATCAGAATGCAAAAATTACTCATTTGATCATTATGGGAAATTGGATAAAATTGAGAATTTGAAAAATCTGACAGTTTCAATGGATATTTGATGTGATCTATTAATTCACCGTTATTTCAATTTTGAAACTTGATTTGGATCAGATTTTAATCATTCCAAAAATCTTATAAGTTGAGAAATTCATAATCCATACTTTTAAAATTTTATTTAGAGTTTATCAGTGGAGTTTACGGCGCCATGTTTATTTTGAGTCCGTAGATTTGAAATCACAAGTCCGTAGATTTGGAATTACAAGTCCGTAGATTTGAAATTGCAAGTCCATAGAAATCCCACATGAAGAGGGATAATTGTTTGGTAATATCATACCTCAGCTACATGGGAGAAACCAGACACTTTATCAAGCCACATACCTCGTGATCCATCTACCACATCCTAAAAATGTGAGAATAGACATGCCAATTCAAAGCTCAAAATTTGGTTCTGAAAATGGTTCTAATTTAGAGTTTCAGTGGCAACACACCGTAGAGCTCTTTGAGGTCTTTCTGACACATTTTTTGGAACGTAAATCTGAGTTCGGGAGCTCCTGTTATGGCCATTTGAAGATTGGTCAAAAAATGAGAGTCAAAAGTGACGTGGCACTATTTAAATATGCCAAGTGGACCAATAGCCATTTGACACGTGGAAAAATGATTTGGTGCAAAAAAAAATTTGGTTTGGTGTTTTTATTTCACATGTTATTTGAAAAAATTTCAAACGTTTATCACTTTAAAATAAGGTGCCAAAGGCCAACTTGCACAAGCTGCCACGTCACCCCACCAATCAAGCAATGACCAAATCTAAATGGCGGCCTAAGTTAGCACCTAAGTCTTGGCATTTGAAAAAGGAGGTGCATGCCTATTTTAATCATGCAAAATTGTCATTCCCAACAAATGTGGGATAAAGAAAAGTCAAAATGCGCCAAAAGAGGAGGCCGACGGTTCGAAAGCGCCAAAAAAGGAGGAAATTTTTTTCAAACTTCATGTTAGGCGCCTAAAAAGGAGGGTGGTGGTTTTGAACTCTTGACCTGCCATCCAAAAGGGATAAGCCTTGACCGCTTGTGTTGCGGGGGTCGAAGTGCTATTAAAGGCACGAATTTCTACTTGAAGATATAAAAATTCTAGACTGTATTTTTATTTTTAAGAGGTCAAGACTTTGTAAAAGCTTGGGAAAGCTTATGTAATGGATTTTTATCCATCTTCCAGCCAAAATACATAGTATTAATACTCTCTTTTAGCCAATTTTCATATTGGAGGAGTATTTATCATCCCATAGAGGAGATTTTTATGACTTTTGAAGCAACTTTGCATGTATTATGAAGACTTGTGGCTTTCGAAGGTGCCGGGCTTGATTTCAATCACAGTGAAGGTGAATTCTTGCATTGAGATATCAGCTTGTAGGAAAGTTATTTATTGTTTCCATGTGTTTGAAGTGTCTTTAATGGAAACGGTCCACTCCTTTGGAGAACCCAGAGATGTAGGCATCAATTGTTGAGCCGAACTCCGTTATCACGTTTTGTGTTTTGGTAATTGTAATTTTGATGCATGATTTTGTTTCAGTTTGCTAATTTGGTTTAATTAGTAAATGAACTCATGCAAGTAATCTACAATTTGATAATTATAACACAACGTTATTAAAAACTGGTTTAATTGGTAAATGGAAGTAACAAGTCTTTTGACAATTCCATTCTAACTCAACAACTGATAACGGTTTTGCCAAACTTTTTGCAAGTTCTTTTGAATTTTTTGAGAATTTTATAAGTTTGAGAAATTCAGTGTCCGTACTTTTAAAATTTCACTTAGAGTTTATTAGTGGAGTTTATGGATCATTCTTATAACTATATTAACCAACCCTTTATAGTCAATATCACTACTTCCCCAACAAATTGTAAAGAATATTTTGATATAGTTTAGCCTTGGTTTACTATACCTAATTATATTTACAAGGTCAATACTATACAACAAAATTAAAACATTTCTCTTCAAGATCCTAAAATTACCTTAGATTCCAAAGTTAATGCTATAAGATAAATGCACTCAAAAGTTGACATCAAATGTAATAATGTTATTGATATTAAGGTAGATGTCAAATATTATGACCTATTATCTACACTTCCTATTGATGAAAACCTTCTAAAATTACTTCATGTTAGAGAGCCTCAACTTTCATGCCAACATAAAAATCTTGGCCACTTTGAAAAAAATGCTCCTCACTTTATTAATTTTATTGTTAATGTTGACCCTAATCCTAATCCTATTTACAAACTTCCTTATACACCATATCACTTCTAGGACATAAATGCAATGCTTATTAAATAAAATCAAATAATCAACTTTGGTACAACTTTCAAGCTCAAGTCTATCCTCGTCTCTAAGGAACTTCACCCTAAAGAGAAGGATAACTATAGCCTATTTATAAACAAATATCAAAAATTATTTACTTTGGCATATAAGCATATGCCTAATTTAGGCCCTAGAATAGTTTTTCATAACATAGTAACCTATCCATATGAGAATTTTTTTTGTCAAAAGCAATGAAATTTTCCTCCTGAGGTTTATATATTATTATAAAATTTGAACAATAGATTTAAACGCACTAAATATACTAAATCAACTCAAAATTACCAAAACATCAATGGGAGAGAATGTATAAGCAATAAAAAATTAATTAAGAGGATCTTACCATCACCCTGATTCTCTTAGTCTTACCATCACCATCACAATAGTGGCTCCAAGACTTCAAATGGACATAAAAGGGATCAATGGATTCTTGGATGCAAGGATATATGGGCTGCAATGAGGTAGTATGAAGGATATATGAGAGCTTATATGTATTTCCCAATTAGTTCAACCAAGCCCCTTGCTTGATTTTTTATAGGGTGGTGGGGAGGATTAACAATGAATTTTAAATTCATAAGAACCCTCTAGGTTTAGAGAATTTTAGGGAATTAGAGAATATTCTAGAGTTAGATGTATCCATATTTGATTAGGGATTAATAAGGATTAGATTAGTGGTATTAGGTGGGTTTAAGAAACTAGGTTTATAGGAAAGCTATGGAGAGGTTGCCTAGGGGGTACGTGATATATTTTGGTTTTAAAAATTGACAAGTGGGCAAGTGGTTATTAAATGAAGTAGGATTACTGGTTTAAAGAAATATTAGAGGGATACTTAATGGATTAATATAGTATGGGGTATATAGGAAGTTTAGTATCGTGTGAGGAATATATAGTGGGAAATAAGATTAGATTTTTATTTAAGATAATGGTTATTTATTTTAAACAGAATTAGTCATGATAAATGGTGAGATTAATTGAATAATTAGAGTGAGAAAATTTAGATGTATAAAGTTACCACCTTATGTCACAAAGAATTCATTAAGCTCCTAAATGTTATGTTTTCTAACTGTAGATTAATCTGAATTGGTCTCTAACATAGTAGTCATTCATAAGAAAGTCACTATAGTCATTCACATTTGTATCAAATTTCATGATCTTAACTTAGCATGTCCTGAGGAAAAGTTTCCTCTACCTTCCATTGATGTTAGTTTTCATTCCACAGTTGGATATGAGATTCTTTTCCACATGGATGGTTTTCTAGGATACAATCAAATTCATATCACTCTTGAAGATCAACATAAAACAACTTTTACTACCTAGTGGGACAAATATTTATATGGTCATATGCCTTTCAACGTTAAAACACTAGAGCAACTTACCAACTTGAAATGACCCATATTTTCTATGATCTCATCCAAAAAATAGTTGAACCATGTATACACTAAATTTGAATTATATAACACCTCAGTCTAGTACACTTGGAAAATAATTATCACGATTGTAACTTTTAGTTCTAAGAACTTCCTCTGTCAAAATCTCATGTTCACTATCTTTTTATGCCAAATTACTTATCTCTTAGTCCAAACACTATTATTTTGATGACTAGGCCTTCTATATTATGAAAAATACTATAAAGTTTCAATTATTATCATTCTCTACAAGTTTTGGACCTGTACCTATTTTCTAACTTCCCAAACACTAGCATCCTAACCAAACACCTATGTCGATGCTAATGTCACTTTCTAAACTAAGTGTCCAACGCCCAAAAGCCATCTAGTTTGTAAATGAAATGTATTTTAAAGGTTGAACTAAGTTCTTTAGTGTAATATATTTTCAAAATGGATTGGTACATATACAAAATCAGCACTCATTAATTCTTCACCTAGAAAATACCTATAAACTCACAAGGCAACTTACCAAAAGCACTCAATCAAGCATTCAAGTGAGTAAATATTGCCTATTCATCTCCATTTACATATCAAGTATAGGCATAGTAACCTTGCATGTTTGAATTATTGAAAGAGTGTTGGGTTTTTAATATTTAATAATGGTTTTCAAGTGTTGAAGTGCAGCCCCAATGAGCTAACACATTGGCCCTTCATGTAAGAATATTTTCTTGCGTGCTCACCCAAAGCACACAACAAAAGACTGATTCCCTTGGGTTATGTTGTGCAGTAACATATTAGTCATATACTTCAGTTTGAACTTATGTCTAATTAGAAGTTACCCAAAAAATAAATACACTACTTTGGTCCTTATCTCATTAAGTTCAACTACTATAACTACACAGATAAATGTCATGGAGTTCAAAGATTGGTACTCAAATTTTAAAATTAAAATTTGCATAGATCTCATACTAAATTACAACTACAAGTAGTTAAAGAAAACCTACCAACAGATGCATAACTATCAATTAATTAGAACACAGACATCAAAATTAATTGTAATATCTATAACTCTATATTATACTTCAGTAAAATGATATCCAATATCCCTCACCTTATAATGATTTCATGCAAGGGTATTTATACTTGTTTTTCCCTAACCAAGTAGTTACATAATAGATGACATGAGTGAATAGCCAATGAACTCTTTATGGACTATGAGTTGTGGTAGTCTATCAACTATTTTCTCCTAAGGACTTGGGCTTTTGTGGCCCCTATATACTTGTTTTATGATAGATCCTTGTTACCATGTGTCTACCTCCATGCAGGCCGGTGTAAAATTCATGATGGATAAGGTTTGGATGGCCCTCGAGAATCCCTCATCAATCATCTACCACTTCCCATGCACTCCCCAAGTCTTTTGTTGCTATTCTGAGTCCTATGCTCTTGGGTTCCTTGTAGTTATATACCATATTTGATTGGGTGTTCTCATGTTATTACTTTTGTGCCCTTGTCCTTTTGTGTCTTGTTGATTTCATGCCATGGTCTTTTTTCACCAGTCTAGTTCCATGTCATAGTCTTTTTATGCTATGTTGCTTTTGTGCCATGTCGATTTCACACTAAAATTACAAAATACTTAGTCAAAATTTGGGGTCCAACATCAACCCACACTACGCTCTTAGTCCATATCATACTAAGTCTCAGTTGTAGCCTCCATCAAAAATTTAGACCCAGTTTGTTCAATCTATTTTTTAACATTGTCCCAATATGATAATGTGTTGAGTAGATTTACCATTATTTATTCAATGGTTGCCTTTGATTTCCTTATCTCCTCAGGTTGGTCAGAATTCTCATTGGTCTTCTTGAACAATTCATCCAGGTACATACTGACATCCTTATAAACATCTTCTAATGTCAAGACCTCACTAACAACCTATCCTTAGAGAGTTGTAAAATTGGCATTCAGTTACTTTTGATGCACATTTATTATCTCTTCCATAGTTTTTGTTAGGTTGTGGAGCTAAAAGCTTCACTGATGCAGACACGGAGGAGGGTGCAGAAGGGTTGCTGAGTGCCACGGACACCGGCGTCAGTTAGGCCAACCGACGTCGGCAGGAAGGAGACAGGAAGCAACCGACGTCGGTCAGATATCGGCTGGCGTCGGCGACCCCTAGGCGGACAGGGACCGGCGTCGGTCGCCTGTGTGGTTCAACCGCGAGTTTATTACGGGTAGTTGGTTGATGAACCAAGTGTTTGCATGCTTAGTGCTAATTATAGACTAAGAGTTGCGGATCTAATTATTGTACTAAGAGTCTAATTATTGTTTGGATGAGTTCTATATAATAAACTCATGGTTGTATTGTAAAAGTGTTCTAGTTTGAGTTGAGCAAAGCTAGCTCCTTCTGTGTGTGAGGTGAGCAAGGGTGTTCCTCCTAGTTCCACAGCAGTACCAAGGTGGGTGCTGGATTGGAGAGTCAGCTGGATTCTTCAGGTATGTATGATCTTGGTCATCAAGTGAGCATGGCCCTTATAGGAGATCTACATGGTAAGTAAGATCGTTGATCTGCAGGTGTGTGTGTGTGCAAGGTCAAGGTTCATAGGTGTGCAGAACCATTTATTGATCTGTAGGTTGGAGATCAGATAGGACAGCAACACAACAGGGAGCAGAATCAGGCAGGATCTACTTGGAGTACGGTGTTTACTCATTGGTATGTACGTGGAGTACATGGAGAGCTAAGAGGAAGGCAAGGCAGTTCCTTCCATAAGTATGGTCTGTTGAATTGCAGGTTGTTACAGGTTCATGGGAGATCTACTTGAAGTACTTTGAGTACTTGTGGAGTGCGTGGAGCACTTGTGGAGTGCGTGGAGCACAGGTGTAAGGTGAACACCAACTCTGTGTTTGAGTTGGGTGTTGGGACCTAGTAGAGAGAGCTTTGAGGAGAGAATTACTATTCACTTGAGGTGTGGGAAACCTCTGAAGAGGTGATGGAGAAGAAGTGGCATCTTCTTTATTGTATTCTTTTCTGTAAGAGTTATTAATACAAATTGTGTATTATCTCTCATATTCTGTGTTATTCTGAATTCTAGTTACTTGTTGATTCTGGTTATTTCTGCATATTAAGTTGCTTGAATTTGGTAATCAATTGTGTGCTTCCGGGTTGGTCTTATTCCCAATAGTTTTGGCATCCTTGAATGCCTTCATACACTTGGCACGATCCTTTATTAAGAGGGAAACATCTACCATCTAATACCTTTGGGAATATTCTACATGCATCCATACCTCCAAGATTTTATTTGATTGTGTTAATCTTTAAAAAATCTCATCCAAGATGGGGATGACTTCCCAAACTCTTTCAAGAGTGTGCTTACAAAAATCTACTACCTCAATAAATTGCTCTACCACCAACATTATTTTTTTCTTTGGTTCAAGTTTTTCCTTGCAACGCTTTAGAAGGAGATTCACTAGGGTATCCAATTTATTCAAAACATCCCCATCTTGAGGCACTCCATTTGCTAATGTTGGCTCTTGGCCTAAAATTGATTTACACAAATTTAAAGTTTTTACCTTGGCCTCTATGGCTTCCTTTATTTTATTTTCAATACAATTAATTTTTTTGCAAGTGCCTTCTAGGTGGAAACCTCTTTTTCATACATAGACACTACCTAGCCATGTTTCTTATGTGCATCATGTGCATTAGAGTCTAAAAGTATGTTTTAGTGCACAAATTCAAAATCCATTTTTAAAAATGTAGCACTAGATAGTAGATGGGTGATCTTTTGAGGATCAAACCATAGTGGGGATGGTAGCATTGGATCTTGAGGACCTAGTAGGAGGTTTTTTAGAGGGAGCTCAAAATGGTGATCCTCATTATACATGTCCAATAGAAAAGACATTTGTCACCTTGTATCATTAGTTGCATCTTGGGAAGAAAGTATGGTCATAACTAAAGCATCTTGTCGACGATGACCATTTGATATTGATCATGCATATTTTTATATGTATTAATTGAATTTAGTTCTCCATTAGACCCAATAGACTCATTTCCTTTGTTTAGGTCATGATCTAAAATCTCGGCCTCTGTATCGATAACTAAAGAAATGCTACAAATAGCCATTCTACTAATTTATTGAATATCATCACCATCCTACTCTTCACCAAATAGACCCCTAATGTCCAATGGTGAGTCTTCAAATTTTTTCTCCACCTCTCACACCAAGGAGGATGTCTTCTTAGAATCAAAACCCTTAGCTTCTTCTATATGACTTGTAGGTTCCTCGTACTCTAGTTCTTTCTCTGGTGTTCTTTGTGGTACAGTCCCCAATGGAAAAACTCTTGGTGGTGATGACTATGAAGTTATTGAAGGTGAAGTTATGGGTGGAGGAACCTATGGAGGTGAAGGTGGGGGTGGGGGACCTATAGAGGTGGAACTTTGGGTGAAGAAGGTCTAAGTGGAGAATGTCTAAGAGGAGAAGGTCTAGGTGGTGAGGGTCTAGAAGGTGACACCTAGGTAGTCCTTTGCCATTTTTGAGGATTTTAATGTAAAATTGTGTTAGCATCATACACATCTCACTTCTTCTTTTCAAGTTGTGGTACTGGTGCAAGTTTTTCTTGAGTCTGCTATGCACCCTTTAAAGTCTTCTTCTTGGGCCACACCATGTACAATAAAGTATGCACCTATTCTCCCACTTTTATCTATTTGACCTTTATATTGGTCTAATCAATATCTTACTTCTCCTTTTAGGCTTTTTTTCCTGGATAGAAATACATCTTTTGGATAGTGTGAATCTCCAAGTTGATTATGTCTACCTCAAAGGTGATAGGCTAGGCATCAAAAATTTGATTCACTGAGTCAATGAATTACTGCACCAAAAAGGCATAAGGTAGATTCAAATATGTAAAGAGTTATCTATAATGGACCATTTTGATGTGTGCCACAGATAAATGTTGCTTCATAGTCAATTGAGCATGTTTTCCAACCTGGGTGGGCAAGTCTTTTAGGATGCATCATTCATTCCCAAATGTTTCCTTCATTTCATTGAACCAAGAATTCATCATATTTTTATAGGTGGGGGTGATGTGCCCAAGGCATGTGAATGCTTTATAGCTCTTATCAGGAGATTTTTGCTTGAGTGGGTATGCCCACTTCAGCTCTCTTGTGGTGCAGTTAGGTATACTAATCTCTTCAAACACCATTAATAATAAAAATACCCCCATGGGAACCGATGACTAGGTATTTGATGGGTCTTTAATGCATCCTTAACAATTTTGTGGGTAAATTACATAGCCCAATTATACTTCAATCCCTCAGTTACTTGGTGAGTGATGTAGAAGTGGGACATATCTACCTCTTTCGAATGATCAGTGTTGTTGGTCTTGGAAAATATGATGAGCACCACCACTTAGAGGGCAAGATCTTGTAGGTTTTTGATATGTATGGCATGGCCCTGCTTTTGGTAAATTAGTGTCATGGTTGTCTTTCCAATCTCATCAAACTCATACAAGTCAAAATCTACATCCATTTTAGAACACTGCAACCCTAACACCTTACTTATCCTTTCGAGTGTAATTTTCATGATACACCCAATGAAGTAAAGGTAGTCATGATGGACGCATAAGAGTATAAACTTAATTGCTTCCATGGGTTTTCCAAAATATGGAAGCTAGAATAATTTAAAATAATCCACAATATCCAAAGCATTGAAAATATTGAGGTCATACAACAATTGGTTTTTGGTGTTCAGGCACTTAACCTGGTAGTTTTCTTGTAACTCAACCTCATTCCTAAATTGATGATGATTGTAGTCAAAAATTATGCAAGAGGGTTCTGTATTTATTTTATCATCAATTATGGGGGTGGATATTATTGTTCCTTCTTTGCCTAGCATGCCATCTTAACCTCTTTTCCTTTTGTGCACTATGTTTGTTCTTTAGGTGTCTCTTCCCTGATTAATATTACTTCCCCAAAGTACTTATTCTTCCTCTAGCATAGTTGGAAACAGATTGGTCTTTAAAGTTGTATTCTTAGGTTTTATCACCCTCTGAGGAGCCTAAAGGTTAAGGCATGACCATCCAATGTTCCCAAATGAATGCGTGATTTTTGTGTAGATGATTTTGGCTTTCTTTACTTTGCTACCTTATAATGGTAGATGACTATCTCTGCAACCTGTAACTATCAGTTCTTTATGTCATGGTTATGTTTCAGAGTTAGCCCTATGTTTGGTTACTTAGGTTGATGCTTGCTATAATATCTATTTATAGAATCTTGATGGTATTCACTTGCTCTAGAATCACTCTAGTTAAAATCATTCTTCATCTTTGTAAATGTAAATGAAAGCAAAGGTAAAAGTAAAAATGAACTTTTTTGTCCTTTTATAGGCTCAAGGGGGTAACCCGCATTTACTAGACCCTTTCCTTTCATCTATTACTTCTCTTTATTAATGCACTTTTAATGGCCACCATTATTTGATTGTTGTTTCTCACCATAAATGCATTTAATGGTATTGTCTTGTCACGATGGTGGCATATTTATCATAACCACTATTTATTTCACATTAATAACATGTCATGTCCCGTGTTTTAATTTAAAGTGGAAGACAGTTGTGTCCTATGATTTTCATTAGAATGGAACACAACTATTGCATTTATTTCCAATTTCTAAACTATTTTGCAAGAATACCCTATCTTAGGGCTATTTATCTTGTGGATCTTAAATAACTTATGTGCCTTAAATAACTTACACACGCATCTTTAATCATGAATATAGATACCTTTTACCCCACACTAAAACTGTGTCATGGTCCTCCACAAAAATATAAGTACAAAATTCAAACTACGATATAGTTAAAGAAATGTTTCACACAACGAAGGTAGTGCTTTCATTGAAAACAAGAAATTTTAGACTAATAGAATAAGCCTTATTTTTACAAAGTATAAAATATTCAGAGCTAAAATATGACTTTAGGCAGCTTCCATTGTAATGCCCATAAATAAATTGGTCATCCAACCTTTGTAATTGATAAGTATTGGTAGGTCAAATGTTATGAATTATGAAAGGACCATCCTAGTGAATTTTAAGTTTTATAGATGGTAAACAAACTTGGAGTTATAAAACAAGAATTTACTCCCAGGGGTAAATGTTTTATACTTGATGTGTTGATCATGCCATCCTTTTTGTTTATATTTATCCACATCTTGACTCTAATGAGAAAGTAAATAGGATTCATCTAGTTGTAACAAAGTATCCAAGTGTGCCTTAAAGTATGACTCCTCATCCAGTTATCTAACATGCACAATATGAAGATATGGTACCGATAACTCAAATCATATAACTACCTCTTTCCCATATACCAAATTGAATGGTGTGTTCTCATTCAAGTGCTTATAGGTTGTTCGATAAGCCCAAAATACTTTAGATACTCTATCATCCCAATCAGTTTGGCCAATATTACAAATTTTCATCAGTGTTGTGCCTAAGATTTTATTGAATGCCTCAATAGTTCCATTGTCTTTTGGGTGATATGATGTTTTTTTATGAGCAATCATGAACTCAGCAAGTAAGATGTGAATAGTTTCATTGAGGAAATAAGTACCATGATCACTCGTAAAACTTAGTGGGCATCTAAACCAGGTTATGATATGTTCCCAAAAGAAGCACATAGTATTAGTAGTGGTATAATCCCTTGTTGGTGTATCTTCAATGCAATGCATGAGATAATCAGTTATTGTAATGATATAATAGGAACTTGTTTGTCATCCAACTGGATTTTTGGGGCCATCAAAATCAATGGCCCACTTTTCAAATGGTTCTTTAGATAGAATTTAATGTAGAGGTATGACATCTCAATTATTTGGTTTTGTTATGTGCTAACAAATGTCATACTTCCTAACATATATCTTGACATCTTGAAAAAGGGTAGGCCACCATAATCTGGTCAGTAGAACCTTATGCACAGTATCCTCTCCAATATAGTGCCCACCTATAATGCCTTCATGAACATATTCAAGTACCACAGAGCACTCATGTTTCATGACACAATGCCAAATAATTTTATATCAGCCAAGGTTTTAGAGGTCCCCCCTATGAGTTGAAATGGTACAACACAAACCACGAGATGTTTCTTGGCCTGAGGAATTAGACAAATGGGTGCTAAGCTAGTAGTTAGAAAAATTGTAATATCTTCCAACTCTTTAGGTACAGAAGAAACATGAAATAGTTCAACATCAAGTAATTCATCTTTAATAACATGTGGTGGTTCTCCAAAATTAATATGAGAAAGATGGTCAGGGTTACAATTATTTTTTCCTAGTTTGACCATGACAAAGAATTGAAATTCTTGAAATAACACTATCTAATGATAGATGCATCAATACAGCATAAGTTTATTGACTAAATACTTCAAATATTAATGATATGTATAGAATACAAAAGGAGTTACTATTGTCGAAAAAAATTTAGAGCATAGACCATCAATAATGCTTCATGCTCTAGGGTGGTGTAATTCCACTCAACTAGAGTAAGTTTCCTACTAGCAAAATAGATAGGGTGATCAAGGTGAACTTTACTTGGTTGTGCAAGGATTGTACCAACTACCATTCTAGAAGCATCAACATGGACATGGAATGGTCTTATCTAATTAGGGAACTGGAGGATTGGAGTGTTAACTAACTTGTCCTTTAAGGCCTCAAAGGCTTTTTGATAGGAGCAAGTCCAGATGAAGTGCTCATTATGTTTTAAGAGTTCCTCTAGAGGTATAATAATCTTTACATATCCACAAATAAATTTATTATTTTTACATGTATGTCCTAGAAAGGCATGGACTTCATGTTAAAATTTGGGAATTAGGAGGCAAAGAATGATAGATACTTTTGTTGGATCTACCAAAAGTCCATCCTTAAAAAAAATATGTCCTAGAAGAACACTGAAAGGTATAGTGAAAAAGACACTTATTTAGATTCAATGATATTTTTAGGAATCAACAACACTCAAGCATGAGTTTTAGATTAGAACAATGGTCCTTGACCAAGCCATAGACTATCCAGTCATCCAAATAGACTTGAATAAATTTATGGATGAAATCTTTACAGGCCTCAATGGTTATACGTGAAAACATAGTTGGTACATTTTTCAACCCAAAAGGCATGATAGTATATGCAAAAGACCCCCATTCAATGGCAAAAGTAGTCTTTGGTTGATCCTCCTTGGCTATATAGACCTAATGGTACCTAAAAATCCATCTGTGAAAGCATATATTTCAAACCTAGCAATGCCTTCAATTATTTCTTATGTGAATGATGTAGGGAAGGAATTAGTAATGTAAGAGGCATTAAGTATTTGGTAGTCAATGTAAATTTTAATGCATCTATCTTTATTTATACTTATCACCATGGGACTGACCCACTCAAATTCATATATGGGGGTGATCACTCTAGCATGCATCATACTATCAATTTCTTCCTTTACGCATGCCTGTAGATTTGGATTCATCTTATAAGGCTTTTTCCTAACTGGTCGAGCATCGTCAACTAGCTTAATATGCATTTTGCCTAGAGATGGATGAACACCTTTTATCTCACTATAGCTTCTTGGGAAGACATCTTGGTATAATTTTAATAACTCAATTATATTTGAAACTTTAGTGTCAGTCCAGTAATTCCCTATAGTAGCTATTTTTGGGTCTTACTCTATATCGATGTTGCGCTGGACAATTTGAATTGGCACAAAGTAAGGGTGGATGTATCGGGACTAGTATTGCAAATAGCTTATGTTCCATAGTCCATAAGGACATCCAATTGATTATCTAAAGGGTTAAGTGGGTTGGACCCTTCACCATCCTCTACCTAAAATACTATTTTCTATTTTCCTAGGCATATCTCTTCATGTTGGTCCTGATCAAAGGTTGGCTCTGGTGTGGGAACAAATTATATAGATGCTTCATTGCAAAGAGTTAGAGCTTCTTTTGGGATGTTATGGATATATCTTAGGTGATCTTTAATGGTACTAGGGTCACCAATAACTACTTTGTGCATGACCTAGAGAGTAAGGTGTAAATCCATTATGGAGAGGAATAAGATAGTGTCAAGTTTATGCTTTATTTCAATAGATGCCAAAACTAAGTACCCATATGTCACTCTTCATGAACATACCATGCTCTCATCTAGGTTCATAAAGTTATATAGAAAACATGTACCCATAGGTACTTTGGTAAGCAATACTCTTTAGCTCTCCACATTGACTCATAAGCCTCTATATGGGGTTTGGGTGCTTGTACTCTGCTATAGTTGATTGTTCCCCTGACTCGGTTGTCATGATGGAACCAATGATGCAAAGTAGAGTGTACTTGATCCCACTAAAGAAGTTGTTCATTATGGGTTCACCACCATCGTTCAACTTTACCATCAAAGAGATGAACCAAGGATCATATGTGATCATTGCCAGAGTTATAAAATTGTTAAAGTTGATGGACAAAATTGCAAACTTCCATTTATCCGTGAAACCAAGGGGCTTCATCAAGTCTTTTCAATGGTGAATCTATCATTGGTATGCTCATGACTTGGCTGGTAAGAAGGCAAATAAACCTATGGTATTTATGATATTAGTGCAAAATGTTCTCTCGACTATCAATAGCACTACACACTCTTCCAATGAGGTCATAGTCACTATGGGCCCAATAATTACAAGCATTGCTTGTAGTATCAGAAAGGCACTGAGTGTCCATCCATCATAGGATGCCATCAGGAGTAGGATCACAATGCTCACCATCTTTGAATATGACATTATAGAAGTGGTTAATAACTTCTTCCACATTATTAAGTTCTACATATGGAGGCACATGTGCTTGATCTAATGGAAACATAATACATTGATTAGTATTCTCAAAACTAATGTAGCACTTTTTGAAACTTAAGTATACATTATTTTTGTAACATCAAGGTCACCCCAATAGAGTTAGAAAGTCATCAGCCTTTGCTAACTCGATAACTTTAAAGTCAGTGTTGAAAGGTACTCCAAAGATATCCACCATTGCATTCTTAAGGACACCAATCAGTAGAGCACAAGTTTTATTAGCCATAAATAATATATGTAGTGATGGTTGCAGTGATGGACTAGTCATTTTGCACCATGCATCCTTGGTGAGGATGTTAACTGCAGCACTAATTTCAACTAAGATGTCCCAAATTACCCAACCATCAATGGTAGCATTTACCAATATTTCTTTGTCTTCTGGAGGCTTATGAGGAATAGGGGTATCTTACCGCTAAGCATGATTCAAATGACAATCCTCAATTTACTGAGTCATTTGAGGTTGAGCGTTAGCTAGTGTCTATACCTAATATTTAAGGGAAGTACTTAGTTGTGGGATAATGTCTTCATCCAACATCCACTTGCAAATCTCTTGAAAATTGTCTCATGCCATATTTTAAGGCTATGTTGCCTTTTACATATCATCACATTGCATTGCTTCTTGGTCCTTAAGAAACTAAATTTCTCCTTGTATTTCTAATAACAACATCATAGTGTCTTGAAGTACATCCTTTTGTTGTTAGGCATCAGGATACTTCCTTTCCCAAGGCTCTTCATGTTGTACCTTCTCAATAGGAGTAGATATAGACTGTATGCATGGTTATATTCACCTGTTGAGCTATTAGGGTGTTTGAATGTGGGATCCAAGGTGGTTTCTCAGTCTAAATCATACTTGTACCTTTTTCATTTCTCTCCTTAGTGGTGGTCATGTATAAGTTAGGACATTCTTCCAATTGATGGTCTTTTTTACAAAAAGCACATGTTGGGTACACTAGACAATCCCTTTGATAGTGATCTGGTGATCCACATTTATAACACATTCTTGGTGGGAAATGGCCACCTCCTCATCCTTTTCTTCTACCTCATCTAAAATAACCACCATTATCTTTATTTTTAGACATAAAGGTTTGGCGCATACTATGTGTGCGTGTTTCATGAATATCATTAATTAGCTGATAAACATTTGGATCATAGGTGTAGGCATCGCATGTTTTTCAATATTTAGACACCTTAGAATGCGTAGCTCACTACAAGAGAGGATAGGATCATACATCATGATCTTCATTATATATTTCACATGACTGGTTTAGTATAATGCAGATGTTTTTACATGGGTATTCGCTTCAATTATGTCCTTCAAATTCACAATCGGTTCACCAAAGACCATTATGATTATCATACACATTGTTTTCAGTTAGTTTTTCAATTTTTGATGCCATTAAATCTATTTGGGATTCCATGAAAGGACTAATCCCAGTGTCAATACTACCAACATCTTCAACATAGAGGGTGGCTTCTAGAGCTTCATGTGGGCTAGTGAAGGTCTTCTGGGATAGTGTTTGTCGAAAGGGAAGTAACAAACTTCCCATGAACCATTTTGCATGCTAAGTAGCATTTATTTCAAATAATAGTTTTGACATAAGTGTCTTAAACTATACATCATATTCCTATACACTTTTAGTGAGCTCCTGCTTTATATCTTTTAGTGTGACAATACTTTGTTGCTCAAATTTAGGAATATCAAATTCCTAAAGGAATGTCATTTTGAGTTGATCATAGTCAATTACCACGTGTTAAGGTTAAAACTTTTTATACCACTTATTCGGTCTCTCCAAAAGTGTAGTTGTGAATTTTGTAGCCTTTCACTTAGAATAAGTGATGCCTCACACCCTCCAACTAAGTATGCACTTATGAACATGTTCCAAAACATTCAATACACCTCGATATTCAGGTAGGTGAAGCATCATTTCATAATATACTATTGGAAACTAAGGTGATTGCATTGGTGGCTATTAATAACCCCCAGATCTTGTCCCTTGAGGGGGAAGTCCACCACTTCCTCCCATGCCACCTACTAGTCCACCTCCAGTGCCTCCAATAGTAACACTCATGCTATGAGGCATGGTAGCCAATTGATTATTAAGATTTTGGCCTAAAATTTGTCCAATATGAATGCCAAGTCCTCTAGGCATCCCAAATTGAGCCATGAAATTACATTGAAGAAGAAAATAAAGTGTTAATTATGTATGAGTTACAATTGACTCAACTATAATGTCCCTTATAGGATCATTTTTTGATTTCACACTATTTGTATCCCAATTATGTATACGTAATTCATCTGATTCAAAAACATAAGTGTGCACTATGGTTAGGGAACTTGGTTGGTTCAAGCTTGGTTCTTAAATTTTTGTTGTTTAGCTAGTTTCTCCATATGATAAAAGTGGCATGGGGCATGGTTTTAAATTGGAGTCCTCTTTGTGTGTTTCTACTTCCCTATGGATCTTAACAACACTTCCTAAGTTCCCCCGATCCCTTCCCACATTGCTCACTCCTATGATCCTCCGTCGAGCTTCATCATATTTTTGCTTCCATAATGCCCATTGACTAGCTACCATTTCAAACCTAAAATCCTTTACCAACACTTCTCTATTCTAGTTTCAAAAGTATGACCCATGCAAAGATGGATTTATCTCTCCATTGGTAGAGTTTCAAGTCCACAGTGAATGAATTTCTTGAATTCTAGTGGGAAATGTCTAATATACTAACCACATAGTTCCTTAAGGAACTAATGCTTAGATTTTTTAGGACAAGAATAAGTGGCTACAACATACACCAGAATGTATCTATTCAACACTCCTCCCCATCATATATTAATAGCTCATGTCCATGATCTTCTTAGTTGTGCTAAAGTTCTTTTTCATTTTAACATCCAAGACTATCTTCTCCCAAAGTTTCATGATCGAATTTGAATATAATCAAATAGTCAAGCATGCAAATGAATAGGAATTTTAACAAAGAAAGTTTCATATAATGCACTGTAGATATTTTGTTGCACCCACTGATGATCATAAACTCTTGGTTCAAGATAAGGAATTACAAAATTATCCTTGACCTTAGTAATCCATTAGTCAATACCTTCAAGGGTGATACGTTCAAACATCTTCCATTACTATGCAACAAATGCTATGAGTCCTAGCAATAGAACCAAAATGTTGAGTTTTTCATCTTTAATAATGGTTTTCAAGGACTAAAGTGTAGCCCCAATGAGATAACGTGTTGGCCCTTCATGCAAGACTATGGTCTTGTGTGCTCATTTGAAGCGTGCAACAAGAGACCAATTCCCATGGGTTATGTTTCACGATAACATATTAGTCATATACTTGAGTTTAAACTTATGTCTAATTATAAGTTACCCAAAAATGAAAATACACTACTTTTATCCTTGTCTCATTAAGCTCAACTACCATAACTATGTAGATAAATGACATGGAGTTCAGAGATTGGTACTCAAATTCTAAAAGTAAAAGTTGCATAGATCTCATACTAAGTTACAACTACAAGTACTCAATGAAAACCTACCAACATATGCATAACTATCAATATATTGGAAAATGAACATTAGAATTGATTGTAATATCTATAACTCTATATTATACTTCATCAAAATGATATCTAATATCTGTCGCCTTACAATGATTTCATGCAGGGGTATTTATACTTATTTTTTCCTGACCAAGTAGTTACATAATAAATGACATGAGTAAATATCCAACAAACTCTTTATTGATTGGGATTCATGGTAGTCTATCAATTATTTTCTCCTAAGGACTCAGGCCTTTGCAGCTTTTATATATTTGTTTTATGCTAGATCCTTACTACCACGTGTTTACCTCCATGTGGTTCAGTCAAAAACTTGTGATGGATAAGGTTTGGATGGCCCTCAAGAATCACTCCTCAACTATCTCCCACTCCCCATGCACTCCCCAAGTCTTCCACTATTGTTCTGAGTCCTATGCTCTCAATTTCCTTGTAATTATATGATGTCTTTAACTGGGTCTTCTTGTGCTAGTGCTTTCACACCCTTGTTCTTTCATGCTTCATTGGTTCTACACCATGGTACTTTTTCACCAGTCTAGTTCCATGCCATAGTATTTTTGAGCTACGTTCCTTTCATGTCATGTCGGTTTTGCATCAAAATTACAAAATACTTAGTTAAAATTTGTGGTTCAACAAAGAGCATCCCATGAGTCATATTTGCCAAGTTATAAGCTAGGTCACTCTATGTACTTGTTTATCACACATTATATCCTTATATACAAACAAACCAACACATGGAGGAGAACTATATAAGTTTGAGGTCCTTTTCAGAGTATTAGCTACATAAGTAGCACCCATTGACATAGGGGTCCTAAAGGAAGCTAGACACCATGTGCCCACTAACCTATTTTTCCCACAATCACTCTAAAGGTGATGAAAATAGGATTTGATCATTTGAAAAAGATCAACAACCTATGCACATGATCTAAACACATTAGAAGAAAGGTGAAAAAAACTAGGAAGACTCCATATGGTCACATCTAGATTTATTCACTATTCTAAAATTAGACACCTGCATGCAACTCAAACACCAACATCAATGTAACTATCCAGATTCAATGCAAGTGTCTAAGGACGTAGAGTGTAAAAATCTAGGATTTGATGATTGTGTCAAAATCTTGATCTAGTCCACTTCCAACCTATTTCAATTTAGGTATATTCATGAATAGGAAACTAGCTAAGTAATTTTGTTTTCAATTCATTACAATATCAATCAATAACTTTACTTTCTATTTTTAGCATATCTCAGTATTATAAATTTAGAATATTGTTTATCTGAGTTTGAAAATTAATTAGCTTAATATATTTTTTTTATCACCCTTGTGCTGATTAATTTATATATTATTAACCCTACAAGTAACCCCATACATAGCTATTTTAATTTAGGGTTAAACATTTGTTGAACATGTTTCTTTATGCAAACCTTAGCTTATCCTAGGGTTTCAACCTTCTTAAGATTTTAATTGTTGTATTTTTCAGCTTTACTCTATACTTTGTATGCAACCTAGGCGTAGACCTAGATTAGCTAATGTTTTTATCAAGCACCTAAAAATTCCTCATTGTCCACGTAAATGGCTCAAAATAATGAAGTAACTGATCATATAGCTACTGAATATGCTACTAATAAAATTAAACCACATACTGAAGAGGTTATGATAGAAGATGATTATATTCATGAAAATGATGAATCTAATGAAAAACTAAAAATGAACAAATAAACCAAGATCAAGTATAAGATTGTGTTATGTTTAGACACCATATCTGGCAAAACCCATATGATTTTGATGAGATCTTAAGAATTATATTATAAACTAAAAAAGCAAAAAATGTATATGAATAAGCAGGTCCATCTATTAATCATGTTATTAGAGCTATGGGTCATCCCCATATACCAATAACCCTCTTATTGATCACATCACCACTCCATACTTCTTATGGAGGCATGAGATATGTGTTTACATCATTGTTCTTCAAAACAAATCCTATTATTACTATATTTTACATGCAAAACCTAAATACTGCAACCCAATTACTAGTTTCAATGCCTATATCCACTCAAACTATGGGTACACCCTTTTGGTGACTTCTCAAACTTCAAACCTTAGTAATAAATATGTGCAAGATCTTATCTAAACTATAAAAAAAATTCAAGCTAAGGTTACAAATATTGAACAAAACTCTACAAAATCACCTTATGCTATTGATTTACAGGAAGTGTTGAATAACCCTTTTACACCAAAATATCTTTACACCCCTTGCCAACTGGTTTTGTTGCACCTAAGTTCACATTTAATGATGGTAAGGTTGATTCTAAACAACATCTTCACTCTTTCTATGTGGTATGCCTTTATTATGTCTTCAATGATAAACTATTGACTAAACTATTCCCAAGAAGCCTCAAAGACTATGCTCTAAGGTCGTTCTATGACTTACCAATCCAATCAATAAAAGTATTTAAACTTCTTGCATATAAATTTTTGGCACACTTCTATATAAACATTACCAAAAATGTTTCCTATCCCTAAATTACAAAACTCAAACAAGAAACCACTGAACCTATCAATGAATATGTCTTAATATAGAAGATAATGTTGGCTAAAATGACAAACCCAATGACTAATAAAGAGCTTTAAGACATCTTCAAGCAAAGTTTGATTTCCCGATTACATAAGTCCGTTGTTTTTAAAAAGCTCAAATCTTTTGACGACTTATGTCATATTGTTTGTAATAGGGAAATGAAACTTGTCTCATTTTAAAAACTTAAATATGTAGCGAACACACTGACTAAATCAAATACCAACTTCACTATAAAACTAAGCTATAAGGTAGAACCTACATAACCTCAAAAATAAACAACTACTATGGTTAATGTAGTATCATAACAACCCAATTGACTTGTCTTATATAATGCACTAAGGAGACAATTTTCACGCTTACCTAAGTCTCCAGCTTCATTACTTTTGAGGCTTATGGAGGGTCACCTCATATCTATCCCTCATCCTATAGAAGTTGAAATGAGTTGACCTCTACCCAAAAGATATGATTCAAATGCTTATTGTGACTATCAACAAGAACATGGGCATTCTACGAACTTATATTTTAACTTGAAACATAATATCCAATACATTATTGATTACCAAAAAATACATTTGATGATCCTCTAAAGGAATCAGGTTCATAACCTAGGGATCACCATAATTAGAAGATATTTAATAATTTCTTGCAAGACAATTCTAAGAAAGAACCAAAATTATAAATAGCATATAATGCACATCATCCTCCATCAAATTATGAGCACCCATTATATGGGATTATTGGTACTTATACATGGTATACACCTAATATGATTCAGAGACATTCTATTAATTTTAATGATAATGAGATTGTGGATGATGACTAATATCTTCAATCAAGCATGCATTGACCACCAGCCTATACATAGTGTTATGATTAACATTGGTGCTAGTGAGAATGTTTGCACCATGACATTACTTACACATTTGGGATATATACATGATGTTTTACACCCTTCAACCAAAATGGTCAAAGTGTTTGATATAACTTCACAACAAGTCCTTGGTGAGATTGACTTACCTTTGTAGCTTATCCTAGCACATGTGCTGACTACATTCTCATTTATACCATAAGAAAGAGTCTTTGATGTGTTATTGGGATGACCTTGGATACATACACTATGCATAATACCTTATACAATGCATGGGTGTATTAAATACATTCATGCCAATAAGGTAATTACAGTTTTTAGAATTCCATATAAACATCCACTTGAATAAAATAAATTTATACCAAGGTAGTTAATTATCAAACCTATTAAGGTAAATTCTCCATGAAAGGGTGAGTAATAGGCAATTCCCTTTTCTAGGTAACCAGTACTTGAGATACCATTGCATCATAGATACACAGTGGAGTCCACAAAATCCTCATCTACTACAACACACCATATTTAGTTACCTAAGACAACCAAACATGTTCCTATTTTTGTTATTCCAAAAAAACCATAGAACACTCAATGAGGAGTTCTATGAACCCCCATTCCTTTTATTATTGACTCATGAACACCAAGTACTATTAGCATCACATATCTACCAGTACCAAATATTACACCTATACATGCTCATTGGCAGTACCACCAATTCATTGCACTAGGTTCTAAGTGGGGAGATACCTATGTTCATCCCTTAGATGAGATCGTATGATAGTATTTTCTTTTCAAATATTCCAACAATACCAAAAAAAATTAAAAATTAGAAAATCCAAAAATATTCAACATTTTCATACTTTATTAGTTCCTTAACATCTATGTTTTTGGTTCCATGTTGGTAGGTAACATGTCATTTTTTTATATACACGCATATGTTTCATACATCTTTTGAGTATAATACAAACATACCCAAGCACATGATATATGCACATATAAATTTCAGGCCTTCCCTCTACTCGCATCATCAATACGTTTGGGGCATATTTTTCTTTGATCATGTTACATCCATGTTACATTATTATATGATCATTTCCATTATCATGTTTGAGCTTATGTACTTACACATGCATTTATACATGATTATATTATTCAGAACATACTAGATAAGCTATGTACTTAACATTTTTTACTAGCACATAAATCCAGGGACTAGTATGATATGATTATGTTGGTTTATTATGATTCCATGGTTTCAGTTTTGCACTTCCTTGATTGTGTTCCTTGCTTGTTATTATCTCATATCGTATTACTTGTTAGATAATTGGAATATAATCCATTGATTGTAGCCCTCATGTCTATGTTTTCCTATTATGACATTTGAATGTCTTACTTTATTGTATGTGTAGATTTGAACATGTATTTCTATGCCTTATGGACATTTATTAAGTCATATCCATTCGATTGTATGGCGTTTGAACATGTCCCTTGTACTTATTAGACCATTGCCTTTTATTTTGCCTTTGAGTGCTCTTATGTGAATGCTTGATTATTTTTTGAACTTGTATTTTTACTCTCTAGATGTTTCCATGATTTACATCATGCATCTTAGGCCTTGATGTGATCACATAGTATGTTCCTCATTGATATATATATCTAGACATATTACTCCTATATTATATATGATTCATACGCATATTATAAAATTATCTTATCCTTTTGAGGTAAGGTAACTACTAGTTTCTACTCCCCCTTACTTTAAAAGGGGGCATGTCATAAATACATGACTTCCACACTTTCACAATTTTAGATTTCAGTGGGGGATTGCCAAATAGCTATGACCTCCACACATATTTAATACTCAACATTTTCATAGTACAGTGGTGACAAGTTATATAAACATGTTCTCCACACTTACACCAATTCTTATACTCTTCAGATTCAATGGGAACATGTCATGGGGACATGTATTTCACATTTGAAAAAATTTAAAATTGGTTAAATTTCACAGTTATATGATTCAAATACATATTTGTGGCAGCATTATATACATTGGTACCATTATTATACTTAGATTTCAATTTGAAACATATATGAGGTACATATGCCATGCAAAAGAGCACATTAAATTAAAAAATCAAATTAGCTTTCAGATTTCAAATTTTACAGTCTGTTATCATACCCAAGATGGATTTCTATAGACTTTATTGAGCTAATCTATTATACTAATTGGTTTACCTTTTGGTAAGGTTGAGGTGATTAAATCACTCAATCTCAACAAGTTTATAAGTTAGACTTGATTGAAGCATCTAACTTCACCAAATATATAGTGTGATTTTATTGGATCACTCATATTTACCATGTTATAAGTATGATTGGGTTGCATGATTGAGATATGCTCAATCGCCATGTGGCAACCCACATTTTTGTCAATGTTGGGGGCATGTTGTCTTCCAATCTCTCTCTCTATATGCACTTGTAGGTTCTCAAATGTCTTAATTCCAGCGCCAAGGCTTCAAAATAAAGCATCTCTTCAAATCAATTTGTTAAAAGGTAAGATGGTTGCATTGATACACAAATGTACTCATAACTTTGCTTTATTTACTTTCAAGCATTTAAAATTCTTTAAATTCAAAATTATATGCACTAATTATATATTGTAACATGCTCTTGGTTATAGGTCAGTCACTAGAAAAGCACTTAAGTTGGACTCACAAAGTCAACGTGTGTTATACACACCCAAGTACACATTTTTTTCATTTAAACTATTAATTTCATTACTAGTTTAAAGGGATGGATGTAGATAATAAATCTAAATTATATAACACCTCAATCTTGTACACTTGGAAAATACCTATTCTTTTAATAATTACCAAATTATTTCAATAAGGATATCTTTTGCGAAAAAATGACATTTTTTTGTCTTCCTTTTGATAAAGTTTAAAACTCAAATTTAATTCATATAGGATTCTGCACTTTGTTATAGAAGTTTTTTACTCATTTTGCCTTGATTTAGATCTACTTTTATTACTTTAATTTTATGTAGATAATATTTTATAGAATTTTGTTTACTTAACACGAAATATTGGTGTAAGTTTATGTTTTGTAGGTATTTTTGATAATATTTCCCATCTTCTTCTTTGTTCTTATTTATTCCAATGTGGGTTGACCATCTTGCAAATAAAAGATTCTTCCAAATTATCGATTATCATATATTCACCTTTTCAAGCTTCTTGGTGACACTTTCTCTTCTTGTTTTTTCTTTTAACATTGTAATTCCTCTTGAAGGAAGTCCTGTTAAAGGGGAGTATTATGTAATGTCAACTCCATTCTATTTGTTTAAGATATTCTTCTTTTTTTTACGCCAAAATAAAGCTTAAATGGGAGTGTTGGAGATTAATATTTATTCAAATTAATTTAGGTTAATCCTGAGTCTATTTTAGTTGTGTGTTTCTTATTATCGAAATTCATTTATTCTAAAATTTAAGGGGTGTCACACTTCTTTTGTCTTTTTTAAAGAATCTTAGATTTATATGTCATATGTAACTCCTCTCACACTTGTCACACACTTCTCCCTCATTTTATGAGGATTAGTGACACTAGACACATACTAATAAAGTTGTGTAAAAAATTCTTTGTAACTCCTCTTTCCTTATAACTCTATTTAATGAGTTATCTCCTCTCTCATTCTACATTATATATTGAGACACTTGATTATTGCTTAAGGCCCTCTCTTTCTCATTATATTTTCTTCCATTGAGATTTTACTTTGATAATATTGTTTTATAAGTCTTCTTAATACACATGGGGTTTTTTTGTTGATTCAATTTTCCCACTTATCAATTTTGTGTCTTGCATTCTTATAGTTGCCTTGTTTTGAGGTAATAGTGTTCTTTTGTACATTTATTCATTTATGGTTTCAAATTTATTTTTAATGACATCGGTTTAATTCCTAACAAAAATCTATCTCACACAAAAAGATAATGTTAAAAGTCAATCAAATCTTAAAAGTAAGATCATGCCAAAATATGTGATCTTTTTAGCACATATTATATTCTAGTTGAATCTCAAACATCACAATTGGCATCATGATAGATCCAAGGTTCATTGGTGTGCAGTAGGATAGTAGACTAGGGCAAAAGGTATCATTATCTTCTTATAATGTAGTGCCACCTAATTTCTCACACAAGTACCCAATCTTCAAAAAAGACCAAGGCTTTGTAAGGGGTATTGAGGAGTAGAAAACACATTGTGGGAAGGTAGGATCCTTTTATTTTTCATGCATGTTGTCCTTCATGGAATGATATATATACTTCACTGGTTAGTCCAATCTTATGTTTTCTAGGTAGGGTTCTATAGGACCATTAATGTTAAAAACTCTCAATCTTGCCACTTGATTTGAGTGTCTTGTTTCCAGTAGAGACTATGTTTTCGCATTGGTGATGACCTATTTTACCTCCCTCTACTTTTTCCCCCTTGATAGGCAAGTTCATTTCTAAATTTTTCAAATCTTATTTATTTCTTATTCTCAATGGTAAAATTTTGGTATTTCAAGCTTTTTTATCTTTAGAATAGAAGTTGCATCTTTGAGTTGTTGTGAGATGCTCCATTTGTCATTGCCTCATCTTCCTAAGTTTTTTATTATTTATGTTTGGGACCTTGAGTTTTATATTCATTGGGCCATTCAGTTCCATTTCTTCCTTTCATGTTTTAATGTTTCACTTTTTTACAAGGCATTCGGTCTCGTTTCTACTTTTTTCACATAATTGTTTAAATTTTGTTTTTTACTTCTCTTACATTGATGTTTTGAGCATACAATAGTTATTTGTGTCCTTGATTTGATTTGGATTGTTACTTATCTTACTTTGCAGGATTTTTTAGATTTTTTAGTCATAATAGCCTTAGCATTTTGGCTCGTTGATTTTCTTTTGTTTTTATCTCTTTCATGGATCTTTTGATTATAACATAGCTTTTTCAGTCTTGGCTTGCCGATTTTCCAAGTATTTCAATCATTTATGAGAATTTTTCTTTTACATCTATTTATTGACCATCACATGTATGCACACATTGCTTTTATCTATTTTTAGCCTTATATCCTTTAGGTTTCTCAGATGCAGTTATTGTGCCCTCCACGATCAAGACTATGCTATTTACACACGGTCATTTAATGGAAAGATAGGCCAAGGTATGTATGTATTATTTTTAATTATTCATTTATCAATATTTATTTTTAGCTATGCTCTTTTATGTTGTTATGTATTTATCCCAAAGCACCATCTCACATTACACTATTATGACATGTGATGAGATTTGGTGAGACATATGGACACCTAATATTTTTCACTTTATAACTTTGTTGAAACTTTCTCTTGTAGCAACTCATTGATGCATCAATCTCCCTGAGTGCACGTCTTAAATGGCTCACTTAGGATGGGTTGGAATCAACTCATTGTACTTTGCAAGATATGTTTGCATATTATTATGTCCTCTCTTCATTATTATCAATCTGTCATCCTCAAAGTCTCTGTGTATCTTACCTCTCCATCTACTTTCCATATAGATTTTGTATCTTCCCTATATACTTTATCAAGTTGACTGATGCAGTGTATTTCATACAATTATATTCTTTGTACTATATTGGCTACCCTGATATAGTTATGACTCTGTCTTCTATCATTTGTACTATATTGGCCTGGTTAATATTATATTACGCTGACTGACATCTTCTAACTATATCAGCTTGGATGATATCATTGGTTTAGAGTGCAAGGGTATTTTTGGGCATTGGAGTCATATATAGGGGTCATTTTTCATTCCTAAAACAATATATCACATTCATACACTATAATTGCACTCACATTTATACCAATAAGTAGTATTTGAGAGAGTTATAAGATTTATAACCTTGTCTTGGATGTCTTTTCTTCATCCAAATATTTGAGGTCTTCAATGTAACACATCTTTTGCAAAGGGCCACTTGAGTCAAAAGAAGAGATTAAAGCATCAGTGTGTCCATCCAAAAGTAAGTATTCATATCCCTATACTCTTTCCTTTATTTGTAAATTATATGTTATTTATTTCTTTGTGTATATATGTGTGTATCCTTGATTAGGGTTTTACTTATACCAAATAAAGGCAAAGTACAAGAAAGGGAGCAAAATAAAGAGTATGATGTAAGGGAAAGGGAATTCGAGAAGTTCTTAAAGGAATTGGAGAGACAAAGGCATTTAAGCAACCAATTCAACCCTCTATCCAAACAGCATTACATTTTGAAAAACATGATAAACATTATTGCCTCAATTGGTTCATTTGCTTACACCTATCCAAGTAGGAGCCCTCATAATTTTGTGAACATCGCAGCAAATTTTACTAAGGAAAAGTCTCATGCAAGGCCAACCACCACCACATTCTCCAAATACAGGGAATGAAGGGCAAAACTCAATATTTCCACCTTGGATGGTGTAAAATTTGTACTCTATGTTGGTATGTTATAATCTCATAGCATAGTGACCTTAAATGCATCATATTTGAGATATAGTTTTTTCTTAAATGGGAAATTAGGGTGCCCAAGATGTTTGATCAAGTAGGAAATAAGAAATTAGGATGCACATACATTAGTTTTTCTTGCCATAGGTAAGATATAGTTTTTGTCCAAAATATAAACTTACAATTACCAACATATGTTGTTCAATAATGAATACTAGTGTTTTTTGTAAGGGACGATTCAAGTGAAATATATTATGTAATTATTATGTTTCAGCTATATAAACTAGGTACTTGTTTTCTACCATTCAACGTGGAAATGGGTCATAAGCTTGATGAAAGTTAAGTAAACCTCTCTTGAAAGTGAGTTGCAAATTGTTCTTCTTCACTCTTTAATTTCAAATCTATCATCATTACCCATAGGAGACAAACATCAATAACACAAATAAAAAACACAAGCAATAAAAAACTTTAGTATCACAAAACCTCCCTCATTGGGGTAGTGGACTAACTAGAGTAGGCCCTCTGTCACGGGAGTACCAGCGTTTATTAAATTTTAAAAAAGAAAATGTAAGAGTTGTAGAAACTTTCTAAACATAAATTGTGTTAAGAAACACAATGTAATAAATGTAAGAGCATTACAAACTTCACAAACATAAACTACGTTAAGAAACGCAATGTTTGTAAAACTTTTGCATATGCAATAACTTTAAGCAGCGCAACAAATATGCATCCTTTACAACAAGTAAACTTCAACAATTAAAAAACACGTGAATAAAAAAAATAACAATAAAATGGAAAACATATCAACAATAGCTATGGCAAATAATATTTCTAATGTTGAAAATGTGAGACTTCTTTGAATAACTATGTTAAACACACTGATATAAAAGCAAAAAGTTGTAGCGACTTCAGTGGCTAGGGATTCACTTGCCACTACTCAACCTTTTAACAAACAAAGTTGTTGGATGATGCAGAGGATGTTGTCAAGCAAATGAAACTTCAAACAAGCATTTGTATGTGGAAATGTTTATGGGGTGCGTGTAGAATCCATGGAAAGTTGGAGGCAAAAAACTTGCAATGCATCATAAATATAAATAACACAACACCATGAATTCACAAAATAATTTGATTTGATACAAAAATAATAGCATTTATTGGTATGTGAATAAAAATCTTAATTTTGATACAAAATCAATAATATTTACTAGTATGTGAATGAAAACCTTCAAGATTTATATCTACATACCAGTAAATGTTTGATCATAAGTAAAGGAAGCCATGGAGTGTTAGTAGTCTACACTTTTTCTAACCGTCGCCTTCTTCCATCCCAAGTTCTAACCTCTTTCCATCCAAACAAGCATGTGTGTGTGGAAATGTTTACTAGGTGCTTGCAAAAATCATCGAAAGTTGGAGACATGGAAATAGAAATGCATCACAAATATAAATAATACAACATGAATTCACAAAACAATTTGGTTTGATACAAAAATAATAACATTTAACGTTTTGTGGATGGAAACCTTGGGGTTTCCATCCACAAACCATTAAATGTTCAATCCTACTTGATAATGTTTGCAAAGTGTTCAAGGAAAATAACGTTTCATCCCTCCAACATGTCAAAGATACAATCTCTGTTAAACACTACATTCTATAGAAAAGGCCATTGGATTCCATCATCGATCATTTCACATTTACTGCAAATGATATTTCAACATGGCACACTGAACAAGATTAAGACAACACTTAATGCAATTTAAATCTGGCAAGCATCTTCCAACATGGCCCTTTGATGCTTATTAAAAACACCTAATAAGACGTCAGTGCTCCTCACTATGCAAATTTCTAACCCCTCAAATGGTGACATAGGTTCAGACATAGTCAAACTACCTCCCAGGTAACCTATTTAGACTAGGATAACATTAAACCATCTAAATGTCAAGAGACCCAAGTTTGCAAAGGATAGGGAGAATGCTGGAAATATTGAAAAGATTGATGAGACTGATTTGACTAACAGAAATAACACTTAACATAAAATAATCAAGGCTTTATTTAATGGCACATTTCATGTATATCCAACAAAAGTTAATTTCCATGAGATCAGATTGTCAAAAACATTCATCCATCTACGAGGTTCCACTGCAATTTACATATTTTTTACAAGAGCTGTAAGATTGAAACAAGCTACAAAGCTGCTAGTAAAGGATAAACTTCCCAGTTACCTTTGCTTAAAATTTCCAAGGCTATAAATTTGAAATCAAGCAATGGTGGTAGTTCTCAATAAGTATATCAATACAAAGAACCACAAATAATTGTGACGTTTAACGAGAAATTTACCATGGAAACTGGAGTTCAATATTATTAGTTGTTATAAAATATTGAATCAACACCTCTACATCTAGAGTTGAAAATGAGGGCAGATGCATCAATACAACAAATCCTCATCTGCAATTTTGTAGTGTATAATACAGATGGTGTGTAGATGCGGAATTACCAGGGATTTGAAACTTATAGGAAAAGTTTTCAATTTCTGAATCCAACTTTTGATATTCATTAATGTAACTCTTGTAATACTGTCACTATAGATCCTTGCAATCAAAGGTTAGTTATTTCACTTGTATTTTATTTTCACAGCTGCGTCTAGCTCCAAGTTGAAATACAGAAACCAAGTTCCCCTCACCTAATAAAACCCATGGACCATGAAAAATCCTTCCTCTATATCCAAAACAAAACCATAATCACCTGAATATACAGAGCACTTTTTTAAGAAAGGAGTTACCTTAGTAAAGAGTACTTTTTAAATGTATCAAGGACAACACAATCTCTCCAAAAGCCCTCCATGTAACCCAAGTAGTAAGAATAACTAAACCATGAATGCCGTCAACCGCCGCTGTGCAAATTGATCCCGAAGACAATATAAAGTCAGGGGAAAGCCAACCAAAACCCTTATATGTCTTGGATCAAATTATGCATTCCTTCGATTAAACCTTCAGTCTCCAGGGGATGAACGACCATAGTTATGTTGCAAATGTAATGTTCGACCTAGTTTCCGATATATCCAAATGTGCCTTTTCAAACAAATCCATGATAAAACAATTCAATAATCCATTGGAAGTGGTATGTAGCAAATAAATCCAAGATTGAAGGAAATTTATTTTTGAAAGAACAATTTGTTATAACTAGGATAGAGACCATTTATTCTAGATCTGCTACCCTGCGCTCCATCCATGGCGCAATACCTGCACCCACCCCCAATACATTTACTGCCATGGAAAATAAAAGTATCCCTTGCCCCTAAATACCTAGCACTATAATGTTTCCTATTTCTTAATTAAAAAACCCCAGTATGAACCGATGTGATATAGTACTGCCTACGTAGTGAATCCACGTGAACCTTTGCAGACCTGCATTTACGAGAAAGCCCGTCGGCTTCCACTCCCACATCATGCCACAGACTTCCCTGGCTTACACTGCCATGAAGAATGAAGAACTTTGTTAGATGTTAAAAAATATAACAAAAAATAAATAAAACAAATCCTCTAGATGCAGGATATGAACAAAACAACTCAGATTCTAATGAAAGATGGTGGCAAAAGAAAAAACAGGGCTCATAGCCCCTGTACAGGATGCAGATCAGAACCTTGGATGAGACCCAACGGGAATTTAGTCTTAAATGTAATCCGATATACAAATTTAGGTATGTGCTGTAAGGTTGACATTATGACAGCAATGTCAAACCCGCCCCTTGAGGAGGAATCAATGAAGAGTATTTCCAAATAAAAGTACATAAGCCATATTTTCAATTGAATAAACTAACCTTACAATTTTCCTACTCTAATTTCACCACTGCTGAGCATGGGAAGGTTATAAACTCCAACAAGCAGAAGATTCACCACTAACAACTGTAAAAACTATTTTGAGGATCTGTTTCAAAACCTAGAAGCATTACAACACCCACCATTCTATTCTTCATTATTCTCGCCCCGGGTTGCCCCATGACCATTCAGTTTCCCCATTGCTCTGCTTTCACAGCTCCCTACAAGACAACATTGTAAGCCTGCATAAAAATGGACCTGCTGCAACTCAAACTGGTGTCATCAGTTTCATGGCGATGACATCAACAACAATATTATGTGAACGAGCACCACCCACCAATTCCATAACACTGGTCATATCATATATGAGAGTCCAGCCCCCACAGAATCTTGCGAGGGTTTGGGGCTGAAAACAATGCCTCGTGATACAAATCCTTTGTTGGTGTTAAAAACGTTGCAGAACCAAGCACCCAATCCCAATAAAACTGCAAATACGGCGATTCCATGAGCACCCACTTTGAATTATTGAGGCCTACAAGGGTTTGGATACGGAAAAAAAACAACTGCTACTACAAAACCTTTCCGGGTGATGAAAGAAGCCACAGAACCGAGCACCTTGCATTAGCAGCCCGAAACAAAAATCAAAATGATGGGAACCTCAAAAAAACAAAATGGGAACCTAACTGTTTGCATAATAGCAGGCAAAACTGTGAGTGAGACAAAAATAGTGGTAGGAAAAACTTTTAGCATGATAATTTAGGCAAAAAGAGTGACATAATTTATAGCATATGACAGGAATTAGGGTCAATTTAGCCTCATGAAAGCATTTTATTTTGGCTATATGCTATAGCTTTTAATATTATTTGGCCAACCTAAATTATTTTTCCTTATATTTCGCCAATGGACAAAATTTCGCACCCAAAAAATTACCTGGGACAGACTTCTCTACATAGTCCAATCTCGTGAAAGGAGGGGGAAAAAAAAAAAGCTAACATTTAGACAAATGTATTCTGTTCGTTGCACAGAAGAAGATAAAAGCAAATTTAATATTTGCTGCGTGTTCTTTGCCACAGGAGGCCATTCAGGTCATTCCATACTTGAGAAGGAAACTAGTAGGTAAAGATTTGCTGGAGTAAAAACTCTTAAAGACAAGTGCAAGGTACATCAACCTTAGCTTCATAGTTTGCATTGTTTCATAGCACAATTTCTGAGAACTGAATTTATTGCCGTTCATATTATTCAATTCATTCAAAGAACAGTGAAAGCTCAGACAATAGCAGAAACATGGCATCTGACGAAAAGGAAAACTATGCTTCATTGACAATAAATGAAATTACTGATTCACTGAAAAGGCTGGTACCGCATCCTTTCAGTCAAAGGCATGTGCTCACAAAACAAATTTTGCATCATCAGTAAATGTATTTCAGTTCATAGAGTAAGCACATCCAATGTCATCAGAAAAGATGTTGGTTGCCCGCAGACTAGGAAGGAGCAAAACTAGAGTAATGTACAAAAGTGTACTGGGTGACAAAGCACTGGGAAAAATACACATTAAAGACAGTGTTCCTATTGTCTACCATACAGTTAAATTTAAAATGGTCTGTGTATAGTCTTGATCAAGTGCACAGTGTTCCACCCAACATCACCCATCAAGCACAGGAATTTTCTGGTACTCAAGACGGTCTCGGAATCTCTGTGGAATTATACATCTACCTCCAAACCTTTGCTGCAGAAAAACAAGAAAAGCAAGGAGAAGTGCTCCACACGGGATTACAATGTCCCAGGCAGATGAGTAAAAATCCCATTCTGGATTGGCGTAAAAATAAGAACTGCTGTACTCTGGTATATATCGAATAGCACGGTATGCATCGTACACATGCGGCACAGACCGTACCAGTGTCATTCCAATGTAAAAGTAGGGCACCAATATTGTCTCCCTTATATCCCAGAAAAGGTTTCCCAAAATTTGTGGTAGCAAGAAGCCATCAAGGATGAGGCCTGCATAAGATCTAAAGTCTTCCCACAGGGAATGATGGGTATTTCTTTGTAAGAAGCGCACACTAACAGAATTTGATTGCCCCGCCCAATGAGCAAAACAAGCTATTAGACCTCCCAATGCATAGAGAGGCAAACACAAATATAAAATCTTTTTCTCCCAGAACCATGCACTCTTTTCACCTGCTGCAATATGTCTAGCAGTCCAAGCTAACTGCAGAAATCGAAGTTGCAACAAAAATGCAACCATTGTCATTACTCGAACAACCACTTCATTTACTTCTAGCCATCCTCCGCTTGACTGGAAAACGTTCTTGTCCTTCTGGTTCATGAAAAGTGCTTCAAAGTTGAGCACCAAAGGAACCATGTGCCCTAAGGTGAGCAGAGTGAGCATCAACAAGGAGACAAAAGGCAATGAATTTGAATGCTTCCCTATGTATAAGAGTTGGGCTATAATAAAAAGAGCTGTAAATGAGAGTGAGACGAGGCCCATGATGATTTCCACATCTTTTCTCCACACGGTTTGTCTTGCTTGTTGTATGTACACATTGTTTGAGAACAATTTCATTGGCTTAAAATAGAGCGGATCCTTCTCCTCCCTGAGACTTTTAATCTTGCCTTTAAGATTTTCTGTAGGAAAATACTTTGGATTTGTGGGAGCATATTCCACATCTATAAGGATTTCACAATCCATATCTCGATCAAGGCCATTTCCCAGGGATCCAACATGACGACATCCAATCATACACAACAATCCTGTTTGTGGATCATATATACCTTCAGCAGATATAGAATGGATTTCTTGAGCTGAAGCATTGCCAGGAACAGGTCCGTCCCAGATGTATCCAAAGGTTGGCCGAAATTGAAAATTGTAGCTTACATTCAACTGTGTCCGAAATTGTAAACTGTTGCTAGCATTCAACCGGCCACCATAAGGAGTGCCTCCATGGGCTATCCAATCAAAACTATTTCCAATAGTAAAGGGATATATCGAACCGTACCTTTTCTGCTTGCCAATGCCCTCAATGGAAGCATCAAAACGTAGATCTACAAATAAGTTCGTATCCGGGTACTTTCGTCCTGGCTTCTTTTCTAGAGACCTCTTCCTGTCTGTGAAACGATTACTGCACTGTTGTTTCACCTGATCCAGTTTTGTGTACTTATACTTCAAATTGGGCAAGTCCCTGTAAGCTCCCATCATTCCATTCATTGCAGCAGGTCCTCTAAATGTAAAGTTCTTAAAATACATGGGATCGTCCACCTTCTTGTCACTTTGCACATGACCCAAAACCAAATACCTACTTACAACAGTCATAGTTAACGGAAACTGCATTGAAATGCTGATACCACAATCCTCTGTTGTCAGCTTTCTTCCCCCGTCCCCGGCTATACAAGCCACCATACACAACTGCCCCCTTTCCTCATCCCACTGCCCCTCCCCGATCAAAACACTCTTTGGAAGCACATACCTCATTGGATTCCACGTACTAGAAAACCCAAAGAACCCATGCACTTTCCCTTCAGTATCACACTGCAAATTCTGAATAAACATACTATTGGGCATCAATTTTGGGTCACTTACATTGAAAGGACTACGATCTCTCACATTGCAAGTACCATTCCACACCAACTCAAGAGGCCTTCTCAACCAATACCACCCACAAACACTGCCACCCTTAACAACAGCTAGGTCCCCCTTCGCAGCATCTATTCTCCCATCCAAAGCATCAGGCTTACTAACGGAACAAATCCTCTTGGCATCCTCAATCCTAGTGTACTCATAAACCCCATCATAAGCTCCAGATATCAATATGGGTTCAAAGTCATTCTCTTTCTCTATGCTTTCCACAGTCCCGTTGACCAAACTAGTGAGGATTGTGCTAGCTCTAGGATAAGAAAATTTGATAGAAAGAGGCAAAACCCCAGCAGAGTCATTAAACAAGTACCCGGATCCGATCAAACAAACTCTGTGTGTAACATTCGACCAGAACCCATCTGCAATGACGGAAAAAACACCAGCCCTCCGCATAACTTTAGGCAGGCGAGTCCTTTTAAAGGGCTTATCAAACCCTCCTTTACCAATAGAAACCGCATACCTTCGGCTGCGAATTGTCAAACGCCCAGAAATCTTGAAAGTCCCCCCTTGATCAGTTTCCAAAGCATGAAAAACAGAAAAAGAAACATATTTCGATTTAGGATCCCAACCATATGCGCTTGTGTTGAATAAGGATTCTCCGCCATCGTAATGAGCTTGGCTAAACCCTAGAGACTGGGCTTCTTGATACAATGGAAATGAACCATTTCGCACATATTTTGGCGCAGGCACGAATGATTGGCAATGCGTCTTGTACAATTCATCGTGCTCTTCAGCTCTTACAGGAGTTTGCAGGGTCAGTACTAGCACAAGGAGGGCTAAAAATGGTGAAATTTTAATAGAATTGGCCACTATTGAACTCAACATGTAGTGCGGTAATCGATTATTCATCCCCATGATTCGGAATTCTCATGAGATGGTCTGGATTGGAAAGAATTGCAGGGCTTGTGTGCTGTACATTCCCCGGCGTAGTTTGCAAGTTTGCCGTGTGCTTATAGAGGAGACTTTTGAATATTTTATTTATGGTTAACTGTGGGTTAGAACTTAGGGTGTTGGGTAGGGTTTTGAGCCTAGGAAAGACCGCGGGAGTTTCATAAATTGACAAAATGCTAAATGCTAAAAATAAAATGTTTGGGGGGAATTTTCTTTGTTTTCGAAGCTGCTTTGTTTGGAGGTGTTTGTATTGATGGGATTCCGTTATTTCCGAAGGTGTGTTGTCTTATCATTTGGTGTGTTGTTAAATGGGAGGTAAGCTCGTTAAGCCATAAGGTTCCATTAAATTACTTATTAATCAAAGTAATGTTTCTTGAATATATTTATTTGAGAGATACTAATCTCAAGATTTTATTAATCTAATGATGAAAAATCTTTCTAAATAAAAATTTCAAACTTCATTTTATTTATTAATTTGGGATTTTGATTTTTCTAAGGAAAAAAATTATAAGTGACGATCAAGTAAATATCAAATATCATGTCAAATACAATGGTGAACAACTCGTTCTCTTACAATTCTCTTGTTATCGTTGTAGAATGTTTATAAACCTAATTAATAATTGATTCTATGTAATATTAAACCCTTAATAATGATTTTTTCCTTGGTACTTGTTACTTTCGATCTAATTCTTCACCTTTTTCCCCTTCATTATTTTCTTCATGAAATGCATATAATCTGAAACTTTAATATTAGAGAAATATCAAAATTTTATAATATCAAAATTTTATGATAAATTCACTTCATAATCACTGTCATTGATTTTCTTCACAATTCTACATTGACCAATCTTCTTGTACTTTAATTTTTTGTATGTTCCTCAGGAAAATATATTTTTTTTTTAAATATACTATCACCAAATCTCCTTATTCAAAAACCTTTGGTCTTTTTGTTGCATCTATTGTTTCCTTATAAAGTTATCATTTCTTTCTTGTAGCTTTCTTTTTACTTATTGTTACAGTTGTTGCATATTCTCTACAAATGCTTTTGTATCATCATAAACATGCTCTGTAATTGATAATTGCATCAAATATAACACACCCTGGAGATTTCTACCATAAATAATCTGAAATGGTGATTTCCCTACTGATATGGTCATGTAGTTGTTATATGCAAACTCAATTTGTGGTAAAGCCATGTTCCATTGTTGGGCTTCTCTCCAACTATACATCTCAACAAATTCATCAATCTCATGTTTACTACTTCTGTTTGTCCATCTATTTGTGGGTGGTGTACACTACTAAATTATAGTTTAGTTCCCAGATTCTTCCATAGAGTCCTCTAAAAACAACTTAGAATTTTTTCATCCCTGTTTGAAGTAACAGTTTTTGAAATACCACGCAATCTCAAAACATCTTTAAAAATATATTTGTTATTCTAGTGGCATCATTGGTTTTTTTACATATAATAAAATAAATCATTTTATAAAACTTGTCTACAATAAAAAAAATTGAATCATTACCACTCTGTGTATTTAGCAATTCCAATACAAAGTTCATATTCAAATCTATGCATGGTCCCCTTGGTATTGGTAATGGTATGTACAACCTTGAGTTTTATGCATGGCCTTTAGCCACTTGGCATATCCTACATCTTGAAACATAACTTGCCACATCTCTCTTTATTTTTGGCTAAAATACTTCTCTTCCACCAAAGCTATTCTCTTATTCTTACTAAAGTGTCCACCCAAACCACCATTGTGTAATTCTCTTACAATATTATCTCTCATAGACACAACCAAATTACATAACTATTTTCCCTTAAAGAAATACCCATCATGTATAAGATATTCATCATGAATAATACATATCTCACCCACCAATAGATTCATGCATTGTTCAACTATCTTTCTAAAACATGGATTAGTATCATACAATTTTTTAGCAACTTCAAATCCAACTTTTTCACTCAGCATAGTAGTTAACAATGTCACTCACTTACTCAAAGCATCAACTACATAATTTTACTTCCCTAATTTATGTTTCAAAACAAAAGTATATCCCTGCAAGAAAGACACTCACTTTGTATGTCTACTATTTAAATTTTCTTGAGGGTTCACATACTTCAAGGCCTTATGGTCTATAAATAGGATAAACTCCTTAGGCACTAGGAAATGCCTCCAGTGTCTCAATGTTTGTATAATGGCATAAAATTCAACATCATATTTAGTATATTTATTTCTTATGTCATTCAAATTTTCAATGACATATGTTATTGGCATTCCTTCTAGACTCAACACAATGCCAATACCCACATGTGAAACATCACAATCTACCTCAAACACTGTTAAAATTTGGTAATGCTAAAACAAGTTTTTTGTCACTTTTTTCTTCAAAAATTGAAAGATTTCTATTGTTACCCTTGTCCACACAAATTATGTTTCCCTCGTGCAATATGTTATTGGTGCAATAATACAACTGAAATTATTAATGAAGTTTCTATAAAAATTTGTTAAATGGTGGAAAATTATTGCCTCTGATATGTTTATTAGAATAGGCTACTCGAAAATTGTCTTTATATTTTATTCATCTATCTTTACACCATCTTCTGAAACTACAAATCCCAAAAATACCAAATTTTTCTACATAAAATTGCATTATTCATATTTGCATAGAGCTTATCCTTTCTTAACAATTCTAATACCATTCTCAAAAGTCTTAAGTGCTCTTATTTTCTCTTACTAAATATCAAAATATCATCAAAATAAACCATTACAAACTTACCAATATAATCTTATAGCATTGTGTTCATCACCCTCGTTAATGTGTTGGGTTCTTTGGACAATTTGAATGGCATCACTATCCACTCATATAAGTCATCCCTAGTCTTGAGTTTTTTTTTCCATTCATCTCCTTCATGAGTCCAAATCTTATAAAAGTCACTTCGTTGATCAATCTTAGCAAAATATTTAGTTCCTTAAAGCACATCCATTTTATCATCTAAGTGAGGTATAAGGAATATGTATTTGATGGTCATTTTATTGATTTCTCTATTATTCACACACATACTTCATTTGTATATTTAGTTTGAGTTATCAATGTTGGGGTTGCACATCAAATCATGTTCTCCCTCAATACACCTTTTTCACTAACTCAGTAACCTATTTATGCAACTTTACATGTTTTGTTGGACTCATCCTATAAGCTACTTGATTAGGTAGAGCTTATCCTTTTATTAAATCAATATGATATTGAATGTCCCTCTTTGGTGGTATACCAACTGAAAACTCATTAGGTTTAACATATGCATGTTCTTTCAATACTTGTGTTGCTTCTTCTGGGATTTGCATAACTTTATTTCTTCTTTATTTGTTATTAATGCATAACAACAACCTATCATTTTCATGTATTTAATAAATTATTTTATGGACATCATGATTTCTACTATTAGATATCCCACCAAGATCAAAGATGGAATATCGAATGCACTGGAGCTCGAACAAAGCAATAATAGTGAATGAACAAGTAGTTGTGAGAGAGAAATCAAGGAAAAATCATGTAAATCCTCCATGTATTCATCTTTACAAAAGGAGTACAAATAAGAAAGATGACAAGTAACCACCCCTAGAATAGTGGAAGAAGAGCTTGGAATAAGCATGTAACTCCTATGATAGAATAATCGGCCAAGGAGTAACTCCTACCAACTAGCTAAAAATGATGGTCAAGTAACTCTCTATGACAAATGACACATAAGCAAGCTAAACCACATGTACATGAACAACCCAAATGAAAAAAATAGTGAAAAATAAAGTCCTAACTAATACCCTCCTTAAGAGTAGCTTAGGTGGGTAGAGGAAATGGATCTTGATAACAATGCCTGATGAGGTACCCATATACAAAGAAAATTTCATAAAGTGGAGAAAAAGAGAAAATCCGTAGAAAAAAACTCTGCCCCAAAAGAGAAAAGAAAAAGAGAGCTAAAAAGGCCCCTCGAAGATGATGCTAAAGTAGTTTGCACTCCAAGTATTGTTCTTAAGATGACCAATATCAATGATGAAATCCTCTACTTGAAGATTGTAGAATCTCCGTCCACATCGAATATTGTTTCTTCCTTTTGCCAAAGGAAGAAACCAATGTGTCTACCAAAATTCTATCCATTATATAATAGAAGATGAAGGTAATAGTATGAAGATATCTAAAAGAGGTCTAAAAATAAGGCGTGGCATAGGTTTGGTAAGATCGTGCACAAGAACTAGATGTAATGCCACTAAAGTGAACCTATCAAAGGAAGCACATGGAACACTCACAAGAAGAATGTACATGTGAAGAGGAGAGCTTGACTCAACAACCATCGAGATTGAGAAAGATACTACAAATGAAGTACATAGATCTGTAATATGAATATCCATAGGTTCATATGAGTCATCGAAGCTCTCAATGGGTGTACTCACATTAGAAATAGTATACTCCTTCATAGTACAATATTGTGAAGGCTCTAAAAGAACAACATCCTAAATAGGGACAGAAGTAGAATCTATAATGAGACAATTGAAGTCATGGAAAATCTCATCTTTTAATGATGGCTCAATATAAATAAGATCATAGTCCACCATGAATGTGTCATCATAACAAATAAGAGTAAGATGAGGGAGTACAATAGTCTCTGAAGAGATGATAGAAAGAAAAGGAGGACAAGTGATATATATCTCAACAGGATCTCTGAAAAGAGACTATAGGATGTTCCAAATAGTGCAGGGACATGTTGTATGCTCCACATGGCAATGAAGATCCATGGAAACATGTAACAATAGGTACTAAGAACTTTATCACAAGTATTATCCCACTTATTAAACCAAATAGGATTAGTGGGAGCATGAATCTGTCCATATAGGAATGGAGTATGATTCTTGCTTATGAGAAAGTAATCCATGTAAGCGTGCCAAGAAGCATAGTTGGTATTTCCATGAAGAACCACTAGTGTAAAATCAACTCTCCTCGTCCATTGGTATCTCTCAAGTGGAGTTGACATGGCTCAGAGAAAACACCAAAAAAGTGCAATGACAAAAAATAATTCATACGTGACAATGCACACTCAACGAATAGACATCGGATTCAACTTATAGTGCATCTAAAAATACAAGAGTAACTAGTGTAAATGACACCAAAGTGGTACACAAGTCACATGAACTGAGTGTGTACACAAGAGAAAAAGTAGGGCCCATAGTAGCCCCTCCTAGATAATCAGAAATGACCCTCCCTAAAATTTGCAAGTATAATGCCTGCTCAATGTGAGAATGTTAGACTCAATTGATAATGCATCCAAATAAGTAAGAGCAAATAGTACCCAAGTGTCAATGCACATCTCAACAAATGAATGTCTAACGTAGTTTATAATGCATTTAAATGTGAGCAATCAATGTAGTTGACATCAAAAATGCACAAGTGAAACTACAAAGTGGTGAATAGGAGGACATTGGGCTCTACCAATAGTGCATCCATGTACAAATCTCAAAAAGATATATAAAATTATGTTGTGAGGGGATATAACTGCCTATCAGATTAGACCTCACCATCTAGTGGAATAAAGTACACTAGAAGTACTGAATAAGGGGCCATAATGTGGGGGTGTAGGGTGGTAGCCCCTTGTGGGGTCAAGGGGCAACACTTTAGGTGTACTCCCTATCACAACACAAGGTGGTGTAGAGGGGTAGCAACCCCAACACCAAAAGTAATTTAGAGCTTGCATGGCCCTTAAAATTACCCAAAATTCACCACTTTTAGTTTTAAAAAAACCTAAAAATAGTCATCGGTTGCCACCAAAAATGCATCAAAATGAGGAGTACAAGAGATAAATAACAAGCAAAGAAGCAATGATAGAGAAGAAAGTGGTTTGCTTTTGAGGGTGTTTGTCCACCTACCAAACTGGGCCTCGCCCTCCATCTTTGACAAGCAAGATGATAATGGAAAGTAACAAAAAAAAACTTTAAAAAGTCCCCTTATAATGGTTTGGAAAGCAAGAACTAGTGAGAATGTGCCCACCTAAATACATAAATAATGTTTATATGCTCTCACTCAATGCCATCAGCATGTGAATATTAGAGGCCATATACCAACTTGTAAGGGCACGAGATAAAGGAGGAAGGTTGAGTGCATTAGAATAACACTTGAGTGCAGCTGTGTGAAATGACTTTATGCTCAATGTGCCTACTTCACTACAAGAAGACTATATGAAATTGGCGAGTCTCTATGATGAAAATGGTGTTTTATTTTCACAAAAAAGAATATGCATAGACTATCATGGAACTGAGTCATGAACAAAACCCTCACATTTTTGCATATAGCAAAAAACAACACCTCCATCAAAAACCAAAAAGAAACCATAATTTATAAAAAAATAGTCCTTTTTTACAAATGATAAACTCACAATCTCATAATAAACTCACACAACATAAAAAATAGATATCTAGTTTACCAAACCTGATGCTCTAATACCATGTCAAGGATCCCACCGAGATCGAAGATGGAATACCGAATGCACTGGAGCTCGAACAAAGCAATAATGGTGAATGAAAAAGTAACTATGAGAGAGAAATTAAGAGAAAACCATCTAAATCCTCCATGTATTCAAATTTACAAAAGAAGTATAAATAGGATAGATGACAAGAAACCACCCCTAGAATAGTGAAAAGAGACCCTAGAATAAGCATGTGACTCCTATGATAGAATGTCTGGTCAAGGAGTTACTCCTACCAACTAGTTAAAAATGATGGTCAAGTAACTCCTTATGACAAATGACACCTAATCATGTCAAACCACATGTATAGGAATAACCCGAATAAAACATATAAATGGAAAATCAAGTCTTACACTAACATCTACCTGCCTTTATTCTTTAAGAGGTAATAAATTACCTTTATACCAAATTTCTAAAAATTATACGTATTTTTTACTCCATCATGATTTGTTTCCCTGTCATATTGCCATGTCTTCCCAACAACACATAGCATGTATCCATCGGGATAACATCACACCATATTTTATCCATGTAATTTTTTTCTAAATAAAATTTGATTAAATGCTTTATATTTATTGTAAGTTTATTCTATTTCTTAAAACAATGAAATTTAGTAAGGATAAGGATGATTTTCCCATTCTAAACCTAGTTTCTATACAATTTATTTAGAAACCATATTTTCACAGCTACCACCATAAATAATTACTTTACACATCTTAACTCCCAAATTACACCTTGTTTGAAAAATATTTGTACACAACCATGAATCACCACCTTCTTTATTCTATACCTATTCTTTCCTTAGAGCTATCATTATTCTCATCATCATGATATTTCCTCATATGTCTATTATAACTTCTGTATTTTGTTCTTCAATCTCAACCTTACCCAAATTCACACTTGGTTGATCATCTTGCCTTATTTTTCATTCACGAATTGCATGCATTCAAATGATTTATGCCATTTTTTTCCACAGTTGTAACAAACATAAGGTCTACATGGACTATTCCATCATATACTACCACCAAAGCCTTTGTTTTTTTGAAATCATCTTCCTCTTTGTTAAGTTTTAATCCCTTGTCTATTATCCTCTTGTTTATCCATCCTATAAGATGATTCCCATCTAGAATAAGTACACAGAGTTTGGGGACAAAAAGAGGCCTACTCGTGGACTTGTTTTTT
The DNA here is from genome assembly GCA_037957365.1 of Torreya grandis. NCBI lineage: Eukaryota > Viridiplantae > Streptophyta > Pinopsida > Cupressales > Taxaceae > Torreya > Torreya grandis. The sequence continues at coordinate 2,042,556 of JARHVA010002010.1, read as the reverse complement.
CTAAAAATTGAAAAATCTCAGATTGTGTATATTATTTGAGATGGCTACACTCAAAATTTGAAGATGGTATAAAAAAATGAATTGTAGCATTTCAAGTCTAGTTTCCAAAACAATATTTATTTTAAAATAGTTAAGTGCAAGTTGGTCAAACATCTAAAATTTAAAGAGTAACTCCTATTTTTTTTTAAAAATAGAGTAGATAGTTATTTGTATGATGCAGCATTTTTATAACAAAGTTTGATATTTTTTTGAAACACTTATGTGAAAATTTAGATAAGATCATCTAATTTGTGACCTATATTTTATATTTAAAAAATAATGAATTTATATTTTTTTATTAATTTTAAAAGTAAATAGATCTTTTAAACCGACAAAAAAATAAATAGATGGGCATATGACCTCCATAACTACTTTTAAAAAAATATATATGGAATTAGGCTTAGTTTGTGACCATATAATTTTTTGTGCATTTGAATCAATAAAAATAAAAACACTTAAACATATATAAGCATGTATATTTGTGGCATGTAGTGACCCAAAAAATCCATAGAGATCAAACATAGATAAAAACCTTAAAACAGTTCAAATATTTAAAAAACCATATATTTGGAAAGCAAAAAGTGTGCTCATCATCATGGTAATAATTTTATGAATATTTTCATTGAAATAAAAAGTGTATTTGGTGATAGAAGTTGAATTTTGTTGTTTTTTCTTAGAACTTTCAGATTCAACTATGTGTTGACAGGTTTGGCTCAAAAATCCAAGTTGTTTTCGATCCAAAAGGCTTGGTTTTTTAAATTTAAAATAAACATAGTGCCAAAAGTGGCATTTACAAACCACTCAAATTGATGACTTGAACACATAAAATGATCACTTTGTGTTAATTTCACTTGTTCATCATTCCTCCCTCATCTCTAATCACTTCCTCTTCATCCCTCATCACCACTAATCACTCTCTCCTCATTCTTCATTGTCCTTAATCACTCCCTTATTTACCCTCACTATCCCTCATCATATCTGATCACTTGTTCATCATCCCTAACCACTCCCTCATTAACCATCATCATCCCTAATCACTCCATCATCCCTCATTATACCTAATCACTCACTCCACATCCCTAAAAATCCCTAATCACTCTATCCTCATCCCTCATTGTCCCTAACCACCCCCTCATTGACCCTCACCATCCCTCATCATCCTTAATCACTCACTCATTAACTCTTACCATCCCTCATTATCCCTAATCACTCATTAATCATCCCTAATCACCCCCTCCTGCATAATCCCTAATCACTCCCTTATTGACCCTCACCATACCTCACCGTCTACAATCACTCCCTCATCATTCATAATCACTCCCTCATTGACCCTCACCATCTCTCATCATCCTTAATCACTCTCTCATCATCCCTAATCACTCCCTCATTAACCCTCACCATTCGTCATCATCTCTAATCATTTATTCATCATCCCTAATTATTCCCTCCTCATCCTTCCCCATCCCTAATCCCTCCCTCATTGACCCTCGCCATCCCTCATCATCTCTAATCACTCCCTTGTCATTCCTAATCACTCACTCATTAACCCTCATCATCCCTAATCACTACTTCATCATCCCTAATTGATTGAGACAACTATTTCTAATTTAATTAGAGTCTAATTTAATTATCCAGCTCCCCATCCTATCCATATAGAGTATCTATTTGTCCAACCCAACCATGCCCATCTATCCAACCATGCCTATATGTTTAACCTTGCCTACATCCCTAGTCCTCGTCGAGCCAACTTGAATTACATGAGTAGGATAACACTCTGGTTTATCAACTATAATATTTTGTAAGGGATAGTGCCTGCACAACCTATATCTAAATGGTTGGGCCATGTCCATAAATAGGGGTTGACTAGGATATTGGGTATTATATTAGGGGAGGGGTAGATCGTGATTAGGGGTAGATCGTGATTAAGCCCTCCTCCCCCAAGATATATCCAATCAAACTCGACTCTATATGGCCCTCCTTCCCTCAATTTGGCCATTATGGTAGGCTCTTCCTCCCCTTCTTATTACCCTCAGGCCCTTCAAGTAAGTACCTATATTATTGGGGTTAATGCATGGAGTTGATTAACCCATAATTATTTTGGGTCTAGGGTTGATAAAATTCCTTTGATCATCTCCTAGGGTTGAAACCTATCCAACTATTAACCCAGTACCTTTTTGGGTCTGGGGTTAAAAAAGATTGGTTGGCGTTTAGGACTAAGTCTTACAATTAGGGGATCAAGGAATCCTAAGATCTCTTTTCTAGTGGTCTCTATTCATTTCACAGAGTGAACCCCATACCACATATGATTAATATATGGTTCATGTAGTCGTAGAACATAAATACCCTAATGTGGGAGGTAATTATCTTCAAGGACATTTATTTTTACTATACCCATATATAGATAGGGGGCACTTGCACTCTTATGACTTATGGAATATAGATCTATGTCAGTGATGTAATCCATGTCCATATGTAGTTGGGTTGGTGATCACTTGCCATACTCTATGTAGATGTATATATATTATATGTAGTTGGTGATGCCGAATACTGTAGTGATGGTTCCATTTGCATCTTCGTTATATCTGCCCACCTCTTTATACCATCCAAATTCTGTTGTCACAAGTTGAGAGTATGGGGATGATATGACAATTTAGTTTCTAAGGAAGAAAGATTCACTCCTTGTTCCCCATATATGGATTCATTCCAATAAACAAGAATGAGATCCCTTTTCTAGGAAATAATAGAGAGAGAGTTCACTTGCTTCATTCTGCTCTCCATCTCTTCTTTTTGTCCCATAAATGTTTAGCTTTTTTTTCCCCCCTCTCTATATAAGGTCTATATTTTCCACCTTTGATATATAGGGTATATTTATTCCCCCCCCCCACCTTTTTATCTATGGTCTATTTTTTTGGTCTCCCCTTCCCCCTTCCCCTCTATATAGAACTGGGAATTGAGATTTGGGAATTTTTTAATAAGAATGTTCGCCCCCATTAATCAATCACTTGGCCACATTCAATTTACCAACATTCAATCTTCTTTGTCCTTGGGGTAGTAAAGTCTGACCAAGAATGAGGTGTTTTCTCTCTACCCTCCTCAACACCTCACCGTTTGGGTAGATCTACTTTAATTTTCTAGTTCACCTCGCCCTTTGGGTGACCCTTTTCACATAACATGACTGGACTAAATGTGTAGAGTTATAGTCACACTATAGACTAAAAAGTGACATGACTCTATGGGTAACGTGACTCCATGAAATGGGTAACATGATTCACTATAGGGGTGACTCTATGGGATGGGTAACATAAGTAACTTAACTATATATGTAACATGATTGTAAGGGATGGGAAACATGAATAAATAGATATGATATACGTTGATTGTTATATACTATATATATGTAATGTGAATTTAGGGCTCACTTTTCAACTTTTTTTCTTTTTTCATTCAATTACTTGTATCCACTCCTTAAATGTCTAGGTTAATTTTTAATTGGGTTATTCAATTCCAGCTATAGGCTCAAGCTTTATAGTAGAGGTGTAAGCCATTGGCCAAGTGTTGACTATGACTATTGATGTACTATACATGACATATGTTAGGGTGTGGAGCTAAAAATTTCACCAAGGAGCATTCATTATCAGGTTCGGGTCTACACAGACACCGACGTCAGTCAGGAGCGACAGACGTCGGTCACAGGCAGTTACAAAGACGCCGACGTCGGCAGAGAATCGGCCGACGGTGGTCACAGACAAGCAGCAGGAACCGACGTCGGTTACCTGCGTGTCCAGAAAGCTATTTCCGTGGACAGAAGCGAGTGTTTGCATGATAAGTTTGAGTTGTGGACTCAAGCTCGCGTCTCTATTATTAGCATTACTATTTTTAGAGCCCTTGTTTAAGTGGTTTAACTATTTGTTGGAAGTACATGCTCAAGTCTCCTAATTTTATATGAAGAATTAGATCTTCCTAGCTTATTAAGTATTGTAGAAGAATTGGTGTGTGAAGAACAGTATAGAATTGAATCAATCCAGGCTTGTTGGAGTTGATTGTTCTTGAGAGAGATAGCTCTTGAGGAATAGAGATCTATTGAGAGATCTATACATCTAGGAGAGGTGTGGAAGAAAGAAGCTTTCTTCAATTGTATTCCTTTTGTAAAGAGTTTGTTAATACAAGTTTTCAGGGTGTTTTCTTGTATCTCTTGTTCTTGCTATTATCATTCTAATTACTTGTCAATCTGATTTAATTCCATGTTTATTGCTGTCACAATTGTAATCTATTGTTGGTTTGATCCCCCAACAAGTGGTATCAGAGCCTTGGTTACAGGTTCAGAGCTTGATAATTGGTATCAAAGTTCAGGTTCACTAACAGGTGGTTCAGATATGTGTAGTGTGTATTGATTACAGGTTCTCACAGGAGTTTCTGTAGGGATTTGTGTTTGAGTGGGAGAAGCAATGGTAGATGAAAGTAAATTGAGAATGGAAAAGTTCAATGGGAAAAATTACCAACACTGGAGAATGCAGATAGAGGATTATCTGTATCAGAAAGATCTCTACTTACCGTTAGGAGGTATTGCAAAGAAGCCCAAAGACATGGAGGATGAAGAATGGGAAGTTCTTGACAGAAAGGCTCTGGGTTCTATAAGACTGAGTCTAGCATCCACTGTGATATCCAATTTATCACAGGCAAAGTCTACGGAAGAGTTGATGACTACGTTAGCAAATTTGTATGAAAAACCCTCAGCTTCCAATAAGGTATATCTTATGAAGCAGTTATTTAATTTGCATATGAATGAAGGTGGATCTGTTTCTACTCATCTGAATGATTTCAATAGTATTGTGAATCAATTAAGTTCAGTGAATATAGTGTTTGATGATGAGATAAAAGCTCTTTTGATATTATGTTCTTTGCCTGAAAGCTGGCATGGCTTAGTAATGGCAGTAAGTAATACTGCATCCGCATCAAATATTTTGAAAGTAGAGGATGTTGTTAGTGTTATCTTGAATGAGGAAATACACAGGAAAAGCACAGAAGAGGCATCCAGGAATGCTTTAAGTTTTGAGAGCAGGGGAAGGCAGAAAGAGAAGAGCAAGAAAGGCAGAGCAAGATCCAAATCAAAGGGGAAAGGCAGATCTAAATCCAAAAATGGCAGAAGGCCACAATGCTGGAATTGTGGAAAGATGGGGCACATAAGCAGAGATTGTTGGTCAAAGCCTAAGGAGGACAACCAGCACGAAGGAAAGGAAGAAGCCAAGATTGCAGGTATTGCACAAGATGCTTTAATTTTCTCTCTGCATAATAATATAGAATCTTGGGTATTAGATTCTAGTGCATCTTTTCATGCTACTCCTAACAGGGAATATTTCAGTGACTATATCCATGGAGATTTTGGAATAGTGTATCTAGGGGATGATGAGCCCTGTAAAATAATTGGCAAAGGTAAAGTGCAGCTGAAGATGCAGAATAGCAACACATGGTTGTTGAGAGATGTAATGCATGTTCCTAGCTTGAAGAGAAATTTGATCTCTGCAGGAAAGTTAGGGGATGAGGGTTGTACAGTAACTCTCACAGCAGAATCTTGGAAGGTGACCAAGGGTGCACTTGTTATGGCCAGAGGTAAGAGAGAAGGTACTCTCTATTTGTGTAATTGTGTTACTAACAAATCTCCTTCTGTATTATCTACTTCAGATGTGGATGCTAAATTGTGGCACTCAAGGCTTGGCCACATGAGTGAGAAGGGGATGTCAATTCTTAAGTCTAAAGGTATGCTTTCAGATTTAAAAGGCATAGATCTAGAGTTTTGTGAGCACTGTGTATTTGGAAAACAGAAAAGGGTTAGTTTTCTCAAAACTGGGTCTACTAAGAAGAGGCACAAGTTAGAGCTTGTTCACACAGACGTGTGGGGACCGGCTCAGGTTGCTTCCATTGGAGGATCACAGTACTATGTATCTTTCATAGATGATGCCACAAGGAAGGTATGGATCTATTGTATTAGAAAGAAATCTGATGTATTTGATACTTTTAAAGTTTGGAAAGCTATGGTTGAGAATGAAACGGGTAAAAGATTAAAGTGCCTGAGATCAGACAATGGTGGTGAGTTCTGCAGTCATAAGTTCAGAGATTATTGTTACATGCATGGAATCCATAGGCAAAGGATGGTTCCAAGGACACCTCAGCAGAATGGAATTGCTGAAAGGATGAACAGGACAATAATGGAGCGTGCAAGATGTATGAGATTGCATGCCGGTTTGCCCTTACAGTTTTGGGCACAAGTTGTTGACACTGCAGTGTACCTGATTAATAGAGGACCCTCTACAGCTCTAGATGGTGGTATTCCAGAAGAGGCATGGACAGGTAAAAAGCTTGATCTCTCATATCTCAAAGTTTTTGGTTGTGAAGCCTTTGTGCATATAGATAAGGAAAATAGAAAGAAGATTGATGCTAAGTCCATGAGATGCACGTTTATTGGCTATGGCTCAGATGATTTTAGTTACAGATTGTGGAATCTAGAAACTAACAAGGTAATCAGGAGCCGTGATGTTGTTTTCAACAAAAGAGTGATGTATTGTGATCAGCTAAGGAAGTTGAATCAATCTGAGTAGAGTAATGATGAATTGGATGAGGTGAAAGTCCAAGATGAGCTCGCGAGAAAAAGAAATAATCACTTATAGGAAAACACAGAGACCGACGTCGGTAGGTTAGGAACCGGCGTCGGTAGGACAGAAATCGGCGTCGGCCATACAGAGACCGACGTCGGCCGTACAGGTACCGAGGTCGATCAGGCAAAACTGACGTCGGCCAGTAACAGGTTTGCAGGTGACCGAGGTCGATCACTGTCAGAGAATTTGGGTGGACAGCGTGTTGTGGACGAGTCTCAGACACCCATCAGGAGGTCAGAAAGGGTGAGTAAGCCTCCAATTAGATATTCTCCTTCTTTATTTTATTTATTGCTAACTGATGGTGGAGAACCAGAGAGTTTTGAAGAAGCAATACAGGTGGAGTCCAAGAGTGAGTGGGAGCGTGGCATGGTTGAGGAGTTGGAGTCCTTAAGAGAAAACCAAACATGGGATTTGGTTGAATTGCCAACTGGTAAGAGAACACTTAAGAATAGATGGACCTACAGGTTGAAGGAAGGTGAGAATGGGCAGATGAGATACAAGGCCAGATTAGTGGTAAAAGGATTTGCACAAAAGCCAGGTATTGACTTTGGTGAGATTTTTTCTCCTGTTGTTAAAATGACTTCAATAAGGGTTGTTTTGTCTTTGGTTGCTTTTGAGGATTTGCATTTTGAGCAGTTAGATGTTAAGACAGCGTTTCTTCATGGAGATTTGGATGAGAAAATCTATATGGAACAGCCAGAAGGATTCGAGGTCAAGGGTAAGGAGAAGTTTGTGTGCAGGTTGAAGAAAAGCTTGTATGGCCTCAAGCAAGCTCCTAGGCAACGGTACTTAAAATTTGACAGGTTTATGACTGAGCATGGCTACAGTAGGTGTCAATCAGACCATTGTGTGTATTTCAAGAGATTTGATAACGGTAGACATATTATTCTATTATTGTATGTAGATGACATGCTGGTTGCAGGGTCTCACATGCAGGATATCTCATAGCTTAAGGTAAAATTAGCTCAAACGTTTGCTATGAAGGATTTGGGAGTAGCAAAGAAAATCGTTGGCATGAGCATTAAGAGAGACAGGAAAAATCACAGGTTGATATTGTCTCAAGAAGATTATGTGGACAAGGTGTTGAAATGGTTCAATATGCAGGATGCTAAACCGGTAAGCACACCTTTGGCTGGACATTTTAAGTTGAGTAAAGAATAATGTCCTAATTCATATGATGAGGTAGAGTACATGAGTAAGGTTCCATAATCTTCTGTAGTAGGGAGTTTGATGTATGCAATGGTGTGTACTAGACCAGATATTGCCCAAGCAGTGGGAGTTGTAAGTATGTATATGGCCAATCCAGGTAAGGAACATTGGAAAGCAGTTCAGTGGATCCTTAGATATCTGAGAGGAACCAGCAGTAGGCACTTGTGTTATGGAGGTTCAGATACTTCTCTACATGGCTATGTAGATTCAGATATGGAAGGTGATTTGGATGGCAAGAGGAGCACTACAGGTTATGTTTTTACTGTAGGTGGAATGGCGGTTAGCTGGATATCTAAGTTGCAGAAGGTTGTTGCCTTGTCAACTACAGAAGCAGAGTATATTACAGCCACAGAAGCTAGCAAGGAAATGATATGGATGACACAGTTCATGGATGAGCTTGGTAGGGAGCATGAAAGTTGCAGATTGTACAGTGACAGTCAGAGTGCAATCCATTTGGCTAAGAATTCAGCCTTCCATTCAAGAACAAAGCACATGCAGCTAAGGTATCACTTCATACGACAGGTATTGGAAGATGGTGAGTTGAAGCTAGAAAAGATCCATACAGATAGGAATCCTGCTGATATGTTAACCAAGCCAGTTACAAAGGAGAATTTGAATCTTCATTCAACTTCTGTTGGTCTTCATGATTGAGTTGAAGATGGAGGAGCTAGAAGATGTTGCTGTACAGGTACTGGTGCAGCTGTTTATCTCCAAGTGGGAGATTGTTAGGGTGTGGAGCTAAAAACTTCACCAAGGAGCATTCATTATCAGGTTCGGGTCTACACAGACACCGGCGTCAGTCAGGAGCGACCGACGTTGGTCACAGGCAGTTGCAGAGACACCGACGTCGGTAGAGAATCGGCCGACGGCGGTCACAGACAAGCAGCAGGAACCGACGTCGGTTACCTGCGTGTCCAGAAAGCTATTTTCGTGGACAGAAGCGAGTGTTTGCATGATAAGTTTGAGTTGTGGACTCAATCTCGTGTCTCTATTATTAGCATTACTATTTTTAGAGCCCTTGTTTAAGTGGTTTAATTGTTTGTTGGAAGTACATGCTCAAGTCTCCTAATTCTATATGAAGAATTAGATCTTCCTAGCTTATTAAGTATTGTAGAAGAATTGGTGTGTGAAGAACAGTACATAATTGAATCAATCCAAGCTTGTTGGAGTTGATTGTTCTTGAGAGAGATAGCTCTTGAGGAATAGAGATCTATTGAGAGATCTATACATCTAGGAGAGGTGTGGAAGAAAGAAGCTTTCTTCAATTGTATTCCTTTTGTAAAGAGTTTGTTAATACAAGTTTTCAGGGTGTTTTCTTGTCTCTCTTGTTCTTGCTATTATCATTCTAATTACTTGTCAATCTGATTTAATTCCGCATTTATTGCTGTCACAATTGTAATCTATTGTTGGTTTGATCCCCCAACAACATATATATATATATATATATATATATATATATATATATATATATATATATATATATATATAATATCTAATTGGGCCACCCAACCTTATCCATAGTGGGTGGGGGTTTTAGGATCTAAAGGAGGTAGGGCCTTTCTCTTATCTATGGTAATCAAGACCTCTTCCTCAGGCCCAAATGACCAAGCGTATAAGGATTTTTTATCTCCCCTCTGTATGATAGATTACCCTCTCTAGTGGTTGGATCCCTAGGTCCCTCCCTTCCTCTCGGATCTCTATATTAATTCCCCCCTTTGCCTCCAGAGGTCCTCTCTATCTATCTAGGATATGAACCTCCCACATAAATAGAGCTTTCTTTCTATCTAGATAGTTATACATTATTTATCTCTCTCTCTCTCTCTCTCTCTCTCTATATATATATATATATAGAGAGAGAGAGAGAGAGAGAGAGATATATATATATATATATCTATTGGGAGATAAACTAGAGGGACTAAAGGAAAAGGCCTCTAGGTAGAGGGTTTCCTTGCACTCCATCATATGCCTTCATTCTTGATCTATTACTCATTAGGTGGGTTGCACTCCACTTGGCCCATATATAGATAGGGGCTCTATGGGGGGAGGAAGATGATAAATGTAGTTTATGGATGGTGACTACAACTACACTATAATACAGGGTTGTACTAAAGGACATTCCATTATTCTAAGCATGTTTTGGTGGGAATAGTGGCTATATAGTGTGTCATATGCCCATTTATATCATAATGAGGTCATTTTGAGTGATTAACAAGATTCTAAATAGATGATCAATTGTTGTTCACTTAGCTATTGTCAGTTTAGGGGGAAGGTAAAGATGAAAGGTGTGAGTGTTTAGAGAGATAGGGGTAAAAAATTAGGTATATATATATATATATATAGGCTGGTATTTTATGGATTGAGGGTAGTATTTATAGATTAGATATATAACCATATCTATACCCATCCTATGGGTTATGTTATAAATCCATTAACTTAAATGCATTGTGTTATGTTTGATTTTGATTAGCATGAGTAGGCCATATCCCATGTCCATGTTCATTATTTCATGACCGTCAATATTTTCAATTGAGAGGGAACAAACCAAACTAGGTGAAAGGTCTTTCTAGGGTAGTTATATCTCTCCCTCCCCTTTCCTTTCCTCTATCTAGATGGGGATGGGGCTTACTGATTAGAAATGATTGGGATTGACTAGATATGAGGATCTAGTTGGGCCCTCTCCCTCTCCCCTTTCCTTTCCTTTCCTTTCCTTTATCTAGATGGGGATGGGGATGGGGAGCCTAATTATTACATCATGATTCCTTACTAAGCAAATTTACTTGATTATCCATAAATATTTATAGTTACCAATTTGATTTGGTTACTATTAACTAAGCTATAGTTATATGTTGTTATGGGATGGTTGAATATTGCTTTGATTACATGATTACAGTTAGTTGTAGTGTATATTATTACATTATGATCATGTCGATTTATTATTTTAGTAATATTTTATGATGTATATATGTCACGATGTATGGATTAACTACCTACTTATCATAAGTTGGACACATGAGAGATTCATCCCTTAGAGCATGATGGAGGGAGAGCATCATCAGAGAGGGTAACATAGATGGAGGTGTTGGGTGATGATAGAGGAACAGATGAAACCCATGCACATAGCACATTAAATAGTATATATTATATGCATTGTTTGAATTGTTAGCATTAGTACATTCTTTATGTTATTTGCATTTAGATAATTATATATGTGTGTGTTAGTTCAATTTAATGCTTGATTTCAAAATAAATCAAGTGTGATTGCATTGAGGATAGTATGCATAGGTCTAAATGTAAATGTTGTAGTATGATTATGATATACTCTTATAGTCATAATTAATAATGTTTATAGGAGCGTAAATCAATGTGAATAGTATCAAGTTATTATGGTATATAGACTAACCATACTGTCTTGGTGATGTTTTTAAACTTTAGCTTGTGGTCATATGATATTCGTGAATATAAACATATACCTTAATATATGAGGATAACAAAAGATAGGTATTTAAGATTAGTATCAATTGTAGTAAGTGCATTAAGATATTAGTAATCTCTAGCTTACTTAGTATTGTGCCACTCCTATAATCATACTAATCCTGGTATTAAAATAAACTTTTAAATAATTAAATGTGACAATCTCTGATAGGTCGATTAATACCTTATGGAGGTGAAGCCCTCGTCCACTAATAATGAGTGTCTAGAATTAGAGATAGACATAATAAACTAAAATATATATTAATACTAGATTGACACTATATTAATAGTTTGTATAATCATATAGTAATGGAATATCAATTTACTATGGTTATTTGTTTTAATGAGAAAATAAAAACCTAGATTAAAGCAATGATTTTGGAAAGAGAGTAGAAATTAAACTCGGTGAATTAGAATAAAGAAAGGAGTAGGGAATATGAGGAAAGAATGGCAAGCTTTAATAGATAATGGTGAACTTTAAGAAAAATAAAAAAACATTGAGCTTTAAAGTTGGGTAGTTTTAGAAAAAAAATAGAGTTTCTACCTTGGATGGTCGAGAAGAATAAACGGGCTATATCTATCCATCCTAAACCCAATGACTAGGGCATTTTGGAGATGAGATACTATTTTAATTAGAATGTGTAGCTACTCCATACTTTGGTACCAAGGCTTACAGTGTCCATCTTGTTGGGTGAATATTTTGTCAATAACCATATTGATAAACAAAATAGGTTTGATCAACCACAGCAGGAAGATTGGTCAGCCAGTTGTGTAGGTTTACCACATCAAAAGGGGACTAATCTCTCCTCTCATCAAGGGGAGGTTCCATATAAATACGTAAGCGCTATATATAATATAAAGAAGCAGAAAATAACACAAGGGGGGTAGGATAAACCATCCATCTCTCTTCTTTCAGAGATGATGCTCACAGACAAAGGAGAAAATCTTGGTGGAAACACTGCAGGCACTTCTCTTCTTTCAAATGTGTTCTTGCAGGAAATAGCAGGAGTTTCTTTCGGGCAGTGAAAGTAACTGTTGATAGAAGGGCGCAATAACCAACAGGATGAAATAGAACACAAAGTTTCCACCTCAACTACCCAAAGAGTATAACACAAAGGGTAATGGGGCCACAAAGTCATCCTAGTATCCTCAACACAGAAAGAAAAGGAAAAACACACGCTAAAAACAATTGTGAAAGCACAAAGTCTTCTCATAGTTGGCTTTATAACACCTCCATTTTTACCTTCACTAATTCTGCTTGTCAAATTAAATAAATAAGAATGCTTATAGGAAACAAACATAATAATAATTTCTTAAAGTAGCACAAGTCAAAACAGCACAAAGTCTGCAAGCAACTTGCTTTCTCATTCAGAGAACATGAAATGAAATTACAATCTGAGCTCAAAGTCTTAGTCTTCTTCTTTCAAAATGGGCAAAGTTTCACTCCCGTAAAAATAAAAAAAGTCCCCTACACTGATACGAAAGATTACATTATATAGAGGAAAAGAGAGGCCTGGTGCCTTTTCCCATGGGGTGATCCATTCGGCGCATTAATGCCTTGGATGAATTCTTGATTTTGCCATGCTAGAACAGGGTGGCTAATTTAACTATGGTGTGTTGGTTCATCTCCTTTGTCCACTCCTTAGCCTAAATCACTCATTCCATCACCTGCTAGCCATGCAATTGTCTATTCTGCATTTATCTCAAAGGGGACAAATAGATAGTGCTTTCAATGTTTGGAGGCCCTGAATATTTATCCAACAAACTGCTTCACCTATTGGAAATAACTCTTGCTGAGTTTTCCCCTTTGTCTCTTCCTTCTCTATGTCCCAGCCTTAGGGTCTTTGAATGCGTTGGGTGTGTGTTTTAAGCCTACAAGGATCAATCAAATGCTTCACTGTAGTAATTTTGACGTCTGTGAGTCTCTCATTTTGTTGTGACGTGGGTGAGGACATGTGGTGGCATTCATGACTTTGAAATAAGATTCTAGGAATAAGCCTTGAGATTTGTTAAAGGCTAGAGGCGTGGATGCAGACACGTGGCAGTTTTTGCTGCACTAGGATGGGACACGTGGTGAGTTTCGTGCTTTGAAGCTTCATCTAAAATCATGTCTTGGCATGTGACACTTGGCAGCTTCTATTGCACTTTGAGGCTTAGACCTTTCCTGAAGGGAACTTGCCCTTCAGGGTCTTGGAAAAGGTTCATTTCATGTGCATCAAGTGTCCCTCTGCAAAGGTGTCTGACCTTCAAGATCTTCTGAGTCACCTTCAGGTCTTTGATTTATCTGATGGGCTGTTGGTCCTTTATTTCCTTTGGACAAAATGTCTAAAGGAATTCCTTCAGACAATTTGTTCGAAGGAAATCCTTTCCTTGGCTTCATGCATGCCTCTGCATTGTGAGTACCCCCTTTTATGACACGTGGTGCCTTCTGCCACTTTTAACTAAAGACATGTGACAACTTTTGCTATTGACACTAGGCAGCATCTGCCTTCTTAGGTCTTTGAAAAACCATAGAAATGCTTAGGGCTCAGTCAGGCTCTCTTAGACGATGGCACTTATCAACGTCTGTTGATCTCTGTAAGGGACATGTAGAATGATTTGAATACATTTATTAGTCGCACAGATGCAGACACTCGGCACGTTCAGCTTCATTTAATCACTCATCCTTGGGCCCACCATGGTCTTTGCTCAAAATAGTGAAGCTAAGGGAAAAGACTACGGATATCGACACTTGGTAACATCTACCTGACTCTTTCCTTTGCGTGTGTTTCTTTCCTTAACTGAGATGGCCTTTGAAACTTTAAAACTGGTGCATTGAATTGATTGAATGTTGAACCCATTGAACCAATGAACCAAAATGGTTCAAGGTTTAATGGTTCAAGCTTTTGAGACTTGTTAAGTGATCAGGGCCGTGAAACCTTGAAATAGTCAAGCTTTAAACCTCTACTGAAATGCTTAGCTCTTGTTGACGACATTGAACCTTTGAACCCATTGAATTGAAAAGGTTCAAGGTTCAATGGTTAAATGGTTAAATGGTTCAATCCTTGTTTTGATGCTTGTCGACAGACCCTTTTTGATTGAACCAAAGTGTTGACCCATATCTAAAGGTGACCAAGCATTGGAGACTAGTTCTTTTGATTGAACTCGCCTGCATAAGCCTTTGAACAGGTTGAACTTGCTAATCCTTTTACCAAAAAGTTGAGAAAATGATGAAATTGAATGTTCAGGACAAATTTTTGGAAATGGAAGGGACAATTTTGGCCATGCAGGACCAAAATAGTCATATGTTGTCTGAAAAATGAGTCATTCTTCAAGGACACCACATTTAAATGGAAATGTTAATATTGATGATGAGAAAAGTCTTTGGATAGGGAAGCACAATGAGATAAAATGAATATTTCCAATCATGTTGGACAATCTTGTTGTAGGCACCCTGGTACGTCTAATATGACTTATTCATTATTTTGTAGAAACTTATTATCATAGCGATATAAATATTGAAATATATACTTATAATAACTGATCTTTGTAGAATCGCTATCTTTGATTTTAATAGTGCTATATAAATATTAATATAGCTAATATATATATATATATATATATATATATATATATATATATAATTAGTTAGTATAACTAGTTCTAATTATCTTATATTTATATTGTAATATGATTCTAATATATTAATTAACAATATACAAATTAACCAACTCATATATTGTAATTAGTGATATACTAATTAACAAAGGCCGTATAATCCTGTGGGATGTTTGATGGAAATTTTTCATCTTAGTATATAGATTATGTGTGTATATGGCTAATTACAGATAACTCAAATATGATAAGTTATAATTAGATTACTCAACTCTACGCTAGATTCATACTAATTCTCAATCCATTATATAAAAGTGAAGTGATATAATTATAACATAAGGAGATTTACTTAGTTAAAACAATGAACTGTACTTTTAATATATAGAGATGTAGAAAGTTTCTAATGGATTAAGTAGACCTAGTATATAGGATAAACATCAGTAACATCCTGTTCAGTGAACTGCATTCTATATGATGAACTATAAATAGAGTTGATTAGTTTATATTGAACATCGATTTATAATGAATTAGGGAGCATAATCATATGATGATTATCAAACCATATATTAAACCCTAGACCATCCCTTCTGTATCTATGCCAATTAATTTGCATAAATATCCACTGATACAATAAATAATGTATGCTAATGTATAATGTTACACAATATAAGAAAATGGGTATGAGAAACTACAGTAATTTGCTGAATAATATTAAAATATCATATAGTGACATGTTTTTAGTGCCTAGTGAATTAAGTTTGATGAATAAGCAAACCTGTGCATAGCGTAATAGGTCAATGGCTTCAGATTTCAGATATGAAAGGTAAACAATCCTATATTTTTGGAATAACTGACAATGGTAAACAAATTCCCCTCTCTCTTAAACTTTGTGTATGAAATTAAATAGATTCATGGGGTGTCTTGTATATCAAATTGCATGTGGGTTAATGTATGTAATATATATGATTTTACAAAAGTAATATGTTGCCATAAAATTGATATATACATGAAAATGTGATATGTATATGTAATTTATGTAATATTACTTGCAAATAAAATAGCTATGTTTGAATGATTTTGTGCACTTAAATAGGACTTAAAGTATACAATATGAAATATGAAGTTGTATAAATATGATTTTATATATTAGCATAAACATCAAATCGATATTATAGGTTAAAGGGCAATGGTTTTAACTACCTGTACATATAATGAAACATAGGGAAATGGAAAAAAATATATAAGGTAGCAAGCATACCATTTATATATTTTTTGTGTTATTTAAATAACATATTATCTACAAATATCCTTAAGAGTGATTTATATATTATGTTGAATATACACAATCAGAATATTAATACGACTTTGATTAATCATAAAAAAAGGGGATCTTTATATGTAGACTGTTATATGAAAAGTGTGTGAATGACACATATTATAACTAGTTGGTGATTTGATATGGACAGTCTAATAACTATAATATTCTTCTCATTAATATTCTGGGAATATTAATATATTATAGTAGATCGTCAATGTATTTTGTAAGGTTATAATGATTAAGTCTTTGATTAGATTAGCAAATGGTTGTTGACCTTTTATATATTGTATTTATTTATCATTTGAGTTTTTATATATAGTACATATTAATGATGTGCAAACACTCGTATAAAGGAAACATATCTATATATAGACTTAAGTATTCATATGAAAATATGACATATATAGGTGTATTGGGTCATATGCTTATACCAATAGCTAAATGGAAGCTTAAAATAAGTCATAAGGATTATGAGAGACAAGAAACTTCAACCAAATGAATACGTCTTAGAAATGTCGTAAGTTGTTTAAATGAAAGATTATGTTCATAGAAGATATAACTTGGTTATGAGTTATATGATTCTTTGCAAATATTATGACTAACTATTGGTATTTATACATATAGTATTGAAAACTTTTGTCTGTTAAATATTATGAATAAATTAATATGTACAAGTATTTATACATTTATAACATATATTAGGGCATCGTGATGTGTGCCTATAAGTTATAGTTCTTTGATTGGCAAAGACTAAGTTATAAATTATTGAAGTGTGGAAAACTAATTATATATGCATACAACCACCTAAAATATAATAAATTGTTTAAACAAAAGATTATATTTTCATGAAAATTATGATTTTCTTTATCATGACTAGTTGGTTGTAATTGAGTAGTGTGTATATAAAAGGATATACTATGATATTGGTGTTTGTCATAGAATGTATTATATTTGAATCTACTTACAAAAATTAGTAGTATGCAGTCTGAGCATAGATTATACCTGGTTGGTATAAAATATATTTGTTTGTTTATTATTTATGTGATAAATGATATTGTAAAGATTCATTCATATGTTTGACGAATTAAATGTATGCATTTTGATTATTCTTGTGTTTAGCATATTTTATGCTTACTAGTAGGAAATAATTTGTATGAATTTATTGGTTATAATTATGTTAACCAAATCTTGCATTGTTGGTACTGAGTAAGTAACAAGATGAAATTCACTAGCTTACTAGCATCATAATGCCAGATGAAGGTAATTTGATGCAGCGGTGTGTATAAACTTCACTGATCCTAGAGATCAATAACTATTGAAAACTTTGGACAAATTAATGTTAGTTAGACATTTTCATTTCATGTGTATCATTTACATGTTTGTATGATATCATGTTAGAATATATTTAGTTATGGTGCAGTGCATGTTCTTAAAAATCACACAACACACGAGTACTAGCTTATTTCTCTAGATTCCTGCACCATCACTATCTACTCATTTATGAAGGGAGAGCCATTCCCTTATGGAGGATTGTACGAGGGTTTGATGGTCCGTAGTTGGTGTGAAAAAGTGCTCAAATGATGCTTTCCCTCCCCACAACAATACTTTTTTAAAGATGACACTTGAGATTGCCATTGATATTGCAGTCGGGGAACTAATACTCTGTGGAGCCTTGTATCTTGTACATTGTATTATATTTAGTATTATTGAAGCATTATCCCTAATAAAATTTAATTATATACTTATTGTAAATTGATATTAGTGGTTGTATGGTTGTACCAACCATGCCTAGATATTTGTAATTACTTTCTATATTCAGTTTTGATGTGTTTCATATGATGATAAAGATCAGTGATGAATAGATGTCACATACTTATTTTATAGTTTGTATACTTAGAATGTTTTATCAGGATCACTAATTAGATTCTCATGGTAAAATCTAATAAAAAACACGTTGATCAATTTTTTTTAAAATCACGTTATTCCAAGTTGATCTCAGTGGGGATGTTAAAAGTGGTATTAAAGTTGTGGCTCAAACTCTAGGACCTAATGAGTCCACTAACATTTGTGTATCCTTTTGTTTAATAGAAAAGATAATGGTGAAAGCTAGATTATTTAGAGAGGATATTTCAAATGTCAATGATAGTAATTCTCCATCTGATACTTAATCAATTTGATGTTGAGCAAGCAACAAAGTTAGAACATATTTTTGCAACCATGAATGAAACTAGGGATCAAATTTTAGTCTTAGAGTTGGGAGTTGAAGGCCATGAAAAGGAATTACACCAAGATGTATTTTAAGAACATCCCACTAAGCAAGAAAACCCTTAGGATGTGAGAGCATGGGTTATAACCACACATGGATAACCTTGTGACATGTAATATTATACTAGTTAAGTGATGTGTATTTTGGTTTTGTAATACCTTAGTGCAGAATTATGCTACACTGTGATTAGAGTTGTGAGATGTATTATATTCTCATGTATGGATTGATGACCATTGTAGGTAAAATACATCCATGAATTGTTTTCTTTAAACATTAAATGTTGTGTGGTAGATTGAGTGTGTACCTTTGGGAGCACTCTTACCCTCTTAAAGTTGTTAAAGGATTGGTTTTTTTAGTGTCTCGATGGTGATGGTTGTATATGATGTTTGGGTAGGTGAGTGAGAGCATGGGTTATAACCACGCATGGATAACCTTGTGACATGTAATATTATACTAGTTAAGTGATGCGTATTTTGGTTTTGTAATACCTTAGTACAGAATCATGGTACATTGTGATTAGAGTTGTGAGATGTATTATATTCTCATGTATGGATTGATGACCATTATAGGTAAAATACATCCATGAATTGTTTTCTTTAAACATTAAATGTTGTGTGGTACATTGAGTGTGTAACTTTGGGAGCACTCTTACCCTCTTCAAGTTGTTAAAGGATTGGTTTTTTGAGTGTCTCGATGGTGATGGTTGTATATGATGTTTGGGTAGGTGAGTGAATATCATAGTTCATGACTCATCAATACGAGTTTTTTTATAATATTTTTGAGCATTTAGATCGAACACCTCGAGAGTGATTACATCTTTACTTGGCGATCAAGTCACCTCCGCCACTTGTGTTTTGTATTATGAGTGTTCAAAATAAAACCATGTAATGCTTCTCACTGAAGAATATGTGATTTTTAAATAGGGTTATGTGTCTTATGTTTATGAATCCTAAGGGAGGGAATCCTAAAAGATCGTTTATGGATTAGAACCACCTAACGCAATGGGAAACCTCCTTGTGGTAGAGTGTAGTTATCTTTGCTAAGGAATCCTATATGTTAGGAGGTTGCTCATGAATTTGGCATCACATATGTTTATGTGGATTGGAAACATCACACATAGATAGCATAGAGGTGAGTTATTACTTTATCATCCTCCTTTGACATCATTATAAGTTGACTGAGTGGATGCATATTTTCATGATATTGCTTAAGTGTTCCCTTAATAGTAAACCTATTTATAAAATGTTATTTTGACAATATTCCCTAGAGTGCATGGGATATTGTCTTCTACTTCTTGTTGATATAGAAGTTGTAGGAATGGAATGGATTGATGCATCTATGTGGTTAATATTTTTTCTTTTGGTTGTGGAAACATGTTGTGATACTACACTTACAAATTTAATAAGAGTGCAATGATTTTTGAAAACTTGGGTTATGGTGTTTTCTTCATAGCATGTGAGGGTATTTAAGAGTTTTTTTGTTGAGATGATAGTTCACTACTTCCTCTTATGTTTTTTTAGAGTCACACTTTCCAGTGCTACTGAATATAAAATTGTGAACTTTAACCACCTGGAGTGGTGAACCTTGAATATATATTGGTTTTAGATTAATATTATAATAATTATGTTGTGATTCACCTTGATTAGTTTGGTATTATTCTCATATTGCTTGAAACATGTTAATTTGTTGAGCCATATGTGTATGTTTTGCCTAGAGTGAATATGGAATAGGATATGCAGAACATCTTGTTAGTCTAAGGAGTTAAGATAAGCCTAAATCTTGTTGTGTAACTAGCTAAGCAATCGAGGAGGAATTGTATCGCTTGACCATTTTTATAAGGTTGTAAGGACGGTGTGATCCTTGGCCTTTGTTGTTATGTCAATTTTAAACATTGTTTCCTCTTAACTGTGAATATAGCAGAGGTGGGTTAAGCTATGAAATTTGATACTAGTTATGTTTGGCTAATGTCAACTTAATGTAATTATGGAATTTTCGTATGATTTTTTTTGTTGTGATGGATTTGTGATTCATTAAACTATGTGCACATTTTGGAGATCATTAGGTCATGGATACCTAATTGACTAGTGGTGAACTAGGAACATGAGTACTAAGAAATGGGCATGTATTATAGTTAGTCTCACATTGACTCGGTAGTTACTGAGTTTAGATTCGATGAGGGGAGCTTGTCAAATCTAGGATTTGGAAAGAGAGACTTATCAAATTTAGTTGTATGGTCATACACATGTATACTGAAGAATGTTTATTCCTTAATTTTGTATACATTGAAAATATATTATTTCTAGTTCTTATTCATCATCATACTTGTTAGGAGCTATAAGGGGTAGCAATTGTATTGACATGTCATACTTATCAAGAGATATGTGGAGTAGAGATGGTATTGACTTATACACATCATTATTTCTAGGTTATCTAAACACTTTTCTCCAGAATGAGCAAAACACTCTCGAGGTTAGAGATGTGTGTAAAGGGGCTAGGAGACTTTGTGGAACTCTCCTTGGCCATTAGTTTTTGGATTTTATGATGATTTCATGTGTTTAAGGATGAAGATTAAATTTGGGAAGTAAACAAAATTGTCACCAAGATATGTGGGATTCTTTGAGGTGTAGAAGTGGTCAATCATATAGCATATAGGCTTGCATTGTCACCAGTTCTAGATCTATTACATAATGTCTTCCATGTTTCTTATCTTAAAAAGTATATAGTAGATCTTTCATAGGTGTTAGATTGGAATGATTTACACATTATAGACCCTGGGGTGGTCATGGTAGAACCAATAAAAGTAATTGACACTCTTTGTTTGCGTAATAGGGAGATATCACAGTGCATGGTCTTATGGAACCAATTCTCTGAAGATAGTGATACTTGGGAGGACTATGATGAGTTTTACAGGTGATTTCCATATTTATTTTCTTAATTTGATACATCATACTATATTATTTTTTTGATAAACAATGTTTTTAATTTAGAATCTATGTTACATCCCGATTCCTCGCTAAGCAAACTTACTTGATTATCCATGGATATTTATAGTTAGTAATTTGGTTTGGTTATTATTAACTAAGCTATGAGTTATATGTTGTTATGGGATAGTTGAATATTGATTTTACTACATGATTACATTTCTATGAGTTAGTTGTAGCGTATATTATTACATTATGATCATGTTGATTTCTTATTTTAGTAGTATTTTATGATGTGTATATGTCATGATGTATGGACAAACTACCTACTTGTCATGAGTTGGATGCACGAGTGATTTATCCCTCAGAGTGTGATGAAGGGAGAACATCATTGGAAAAGATGGCATAGATAGAGGTGTTGAGGGTTGATAAAGGAATGGCTAGAACCCATGCACACACCATGTTAAATGGCACATGTTAAATGCATTGTTTGAATTGTTAGCATTAGTACATTCATTATGTTATCTACATTTAGATAATTATATATGTGTGTTAGTTTAGTTTAATGTTGATTTTGAAATAAATCATGTGTGATTGCATTGAGGATAATATATGTAAGTTAAAATGTAAATGTTGTAGTATGATTATGATATGTTCTTATAGTCATAATTGTTAATGTTTATAGGAGAGTAAATTAGTGTGAATAGAATCAAGTTATTATGGTATATAGATTCACCATAATGTCTTGGTGATGTTTTTAAACTTTAGATTGTTATCATATGATATTCAAAAATATCAACATATGTCTTAATATATGAGGATAACAAAAGATAGGTATTTTGGATTAGTATCGATGTGTATTAAGTCCATTAAGAGCTTAAAAATCTCTAGCTTACTTAGTATTGTGCCAATCCTATAATCATACTAATCCTGGTTTTAATATGAACTTTGAAATAATTAAATGTGTCAATTTCTAATAGGTTGATTAATACCTTATGGAGGTGAAACCCTCATCCACTAATAATGAGTGTTTAGAATTAGAGATAGACATAGTAAACTAAATTATATATTAACACTAAATTGACACTATGTTAATAGTTTGTATAATCATATAGTAATGGAATGTCAATTTACTATGGTTATTTGTTTCAATGAGAAAATAAAAACCTAGATTAAAGTAATGATTTTGGAAATAAAGTAGAAAGTAAAGTTGGCGAATTAGAATAAAGCAAAGACTAGGGAATCTTAGGAAATAATGGAAATATTCAATAGATAATGGAAAACTTTAGGAAAAATTTAAAAAAAATGAGCTTTAAAGTTGGGTGGTTTTAAAAAAAAAAGGATTTTCTACCTTGGATGGTTGAGAAGAATAAATGGGCTATATCTATCCATCCTAAATCCAGTGATCAGGGCATTTTGGAGTTGAGAGACTATTTTCATTGGAGCGTGCAACTATTACATACTTTGGTACCAAGGCTTACGGTGTCCATCTGAAGGGATATGTTAATATTGGTGGTGAGAAAAGTCTTTAGATAGGGATGCAAAATGAGATAAAATTAATATTTCCAAGAATGTTAGACCTTTTTGTTGCAGGAACCCTGGTACGTCTAATATGACTTCTTTCTTATTTTGTAAAAACTTATTATCATAGTGATATGAGTATAGAAATTTATACTTATAATAACTAATCTTTGTAGATCACTATCTTTGATTTTAATAGCGCTATATAAATATTAATATCATTAATTTATATTTATATGTTAATTAGTTAGTATATCCAATTCTAATAATGTTACATTTATATTATAATATGATTCTAATATACTAATTAGTGATATACATATTAGTGAACTCATATATGTTAATTAACGATATACTAGTTAGTGAAGGCTATATAATCCTATGGGATGTTTGATAGAAATCTTCCGTATTAATACATAGATTATGTTTGTATATCACTAATTGTAGATAACTCGTATATGATAAGTTATATTCAAATTACTCAACTCTATGTTGAATTCATACTCATTCTCAATCCGTTATATAAAACTACAACGTTATAATTATAACAAAAAGAGATTTACTTAGTTAAAACAATGAATTGTGTTTTCAATATATAGAAATATGAAAAATTTCTAATGGATTAAGTAAACCTAATATATAGGATAAACATCAATAAAATCTTATTCAGTGAACTACACTCTATATGATGAACTATAAATAGATTTAATTAGTTTATAGTGAACATCAGTATATAATGAATTAGTGAGCGTAATCATATGATGATTAGCAAACCATATATTAAACCCCAGACCATCCCTTATGTATCTGTGATAATTAATTCACATAAATATCCACTGATACTATAAATAATGTATGCTAATGTAGATCATTATACAATATAGGAAAATAGGTATGATAAACAACAATAATTTGTTAAATAATATTAAAATATCATATAGTGAAGTGTTTCGAGTGCTGAGAGAACTAAGTTTGATGAATAAGTGAACCTATGCATGCATAGTGTAACAGATCAATGGCTTCAAAATTTAGATCTGAAAGGTAAATGATCCTATATTTTTGGAATAGCTAATAATGGTAAATAGATTCCCCTCTCTCTTGAACTTTGTGTATGAAATTGAATAGATTTTTGGGGCATCTTATATATCAAATTGGATGAGGGTTAATGTATGTAATATATATGATTTTCCTAAAGTAATATATTGGCATAAAATTGATATATACATGAAAATGTGATACGTATATGTAATTTATATAATATTACTTGCATATAAGATAAATATGTTTGAATGATTTTGTGCCTTTAAATATGACTTAATGTATACAATATGAAATTTGAAGTTGTATATATATGATTTTATATATTAATATAAAGATCAAATTGATATTACAGGTTAAAGGGTGATAATTTTAACTACCTGTACATACAATGAAACATAAGGAAATGGAAAAAAAACTAAGGTAGCAAGCATACCATTTATATTTTTTTTGTGTTGTTTAAATAACATATTATCTACAAACATCCCTAAGAGTGGTTTATATATTTTGTTGAATATACACAATCAAAATATCAATATGACTGATTAATCATGAAATAAGGGGATCTTTATATGTACACTATTATATGAAAATTGTGTGAGTGACACATATTATTACTAGTTGGCGATTTGATATGGATAGTCTAATAACTATAATATTTTGCTCATTAATATACTGGGAATATTAATATATTACATTAGATCATCAATTTATTTTGTAATGTTATAATGATTAAGTATTTTATTAGATTAGAAAATGATTGTTGACCTTTTCTAACCATATTTATATATCATTTGAGTGCTTGTATATAGTACATATTATGATGTACAAGTACTCATATAAAAGAAACATATCTATATATGGACTTAAGTATTCATATGAAAATATGACATATATAGGTGTATTGTGTCATATGCCTATACCTATAGCTAAATGAAAGGTTAAAATAAATCATAAGGATTCTGAGGGACATGAAATTTTACCCATATGAATACAACCTCTTAGAAATGTAATAAGTTGTTTAAATGATATATTACGTTCATACGAGGTATAACTTGGTTATGAGTTATTTAATTATCTGAAAATATTATGATTGACTATTGATATACACACACACACACACACACACACACACACACACACACACACACACACACACACACACACACATATAGTATTGAAAACTTATGTGCGGTACATATTATGAGTAAATTAATATGTAAAAGTTTTTATACTATTATAGTATATATTAATTCATCGTGATGTGTGCCTATAAGTTATAATTCTTTGATTGGCAAAGACTAAGTTATAGATTCCTGAAGTATGGAAAACTAATTATATATGCATACAACCACCTAAAATATAACAAATTATTCATATGAAAGATTATGTTTTCTTGAGAATTATAATTTTATTTATCATGACTATGATATTGGTGTTTGTCATAGAATGGACTATGATATTGAGTAGTACGTATATAAAAGGATGGACTATGACATTGGTGTTTGTCATAGAATGTACTACATTTGAATCTACTTATATAAATTAGTAGTATGTAATCTAGGCATAGATTATACCTAGTTGGTATAAATTGTATTTGTTTGCTTATTATTTATGTGATAAATGATATTGTGGAGATTCATTCATATATTTTATGAACTAAGTGTATGCATTTTGATTATTCATATGTTTAGCATGTTTTATGCTTGTTGGTAGGAAATAATTTGTATGAATATGTTGGTTATATTATGTTAATCAAATCTTGCATTTTTGGTACTGAATAAGTAGTAAGACAGACTTCACTAGATTACTAGCATCAGAACTCCATATGAAGGTAATCCGATCAAGTGGTGTAAATGAATTTGACTGATCCTAGAGATCAATAACTATTGCAAACTTTGGCCAAAGTAATGTTAGTTAGACATTATCATTTTATGTGTATGATTTACATGTTTGTGCGATATTATATTAGAATGAATTTTTTTTATGTTACACTACATCTTCTTAAAATAAATACACACATGGGTACAAGCTTGTCTCTCTGGATTATAGCACCATCACTATCTACTCATTCATGAAAGGAGGGCCATTCCTGATGGGGGATTGTGCGGGGGATGGATGGTCTGTGGTTGGTGTGGAAAAGCACTGGAATGATGCTCTCCCTCCCCACAATAGTACTTGTTTGGAGACTACACTTAAGATTGCCATAGATATTAGAGTTCAAGGAACTCATGATCTATAGAACCTTGTATCTTGTACATTGTATTATATTTATTATTATTGAAACATCATCCCTGATGAAAAGTAATTACTTATTTATTATACATTGATAGTAGTGGTTGTATAGTTGTACCAGCCATGATTGGATATCTTTAATTACTTTTTATATTTAGTTATGATGTGTTTCATATGATGATAGTGATGAGTGACAGATAGATGTCACATACTTATTTTAGTGCTGGTATACTTAGAATGTTTTATTAGGATCACTAATTAGATTCTCGTGGTCAAATATAACAAAATAATACATCAACTAATTTTTTAGAAATAATGTTATTCCAAGTTGATCCCAATGGGGATGTTACACTAATGATCGAGATAGATGGACCCACTATGAGTGATTAGGATTTGAGTGATAGATAGGGATTGATCGACTATCTATATCTAATTCTAGTTAGAATACCAAAGTGAGTAGTTGATTGCCTAACTATCTATATCTTTATATCAATAATAACATAATCCTCTATATAAAACCTTGTATTATATTATATTCATCATCCCTACTCACTCCTTCTCATCACACCTCATCCCTAATCACTCCCTCATTGACCCTCATCACCCTAAGTCATCCTGAATCACTCTTTCCTCATCCCTCCTTATCTCTAATCACTCCTTCCAATACATTTATGGTGGGTGTTATGGATTTTAACTTGTGCTTGATCATCCCTAGTCACTCATTTCTATAAATCGGTTAGAATGACCCCTCTCATTTCAAGATATGCCTTACGTACTCAATTTGATATTCAATCAGGTATCAAGTATTGAAGATATGTTAAGGTAATATATATACAATTAGGATTCGATATAGGTATTCTAGATCAATATATGGCTTGGGTATTTTATCAGGTAGGGAACACACAATTAGGTATGGAAATAAGGATAGGTAGATAAGGCATACTCAAATACAAGTAGGTAAGTAGGTCATACTCAAGTAGGTAAGTCAATAAAGATAAGTAATCAGGGCATACTCAAGTATAAGAAGGTAAGTAGGGCATAGTCAAGATCAAGATATAGCTCGGATATTTAGGTAAGACATACTCAAGATTAAGATATGGCTCAAATATTCAATCTATTAGGACATACTCAAGTAGGTAAAGTAGGTAGGGCATACTCAAGTAGGTAAAGTAGGTAGGGTATACTCAAATAGCTAAATTAAGTAGGGCATACTCAATAATATAAATATATTACATACATAACATGATTCAAAAATTCATTTCTCATTTTATCTATTGGGAATTAAGCTTCCCTTTCCAACAACATAATCTAAGTAGGGCATAACTACGTAGATAGGAAAAGAATATATGCAAGCTATAGATTGAGAAACAAGCTTCCCTTGATAGCTACGAATCTATTATAGAAAGGGAAAGTAGATATGACAAGAACAAAGCTATATATCAAGAAGGAAGCTTACTTCACCTTATTAGGTAGGGCATAACTAAGTAGGTAGGGTAAGAAGAAAGATATATATCAAAAAGCAAACTTACTTGATAGTCTTGCATTAATCTAGAAGCAAAATAGAGCTACTAGGAAGAAAAACCTCCCTTGATATTTTTACCTTAATCCATTATTATCCATTGACATGGAAATCTTCCCTTAATATGTTATTAGGTGAAGCAAAGTTAGATATCAAAAAGATAAACTTCTCTTGCCTTACTCCTTAGCATAGATGAAGTAGGTAGAGAAAGATTCCATTGCCTTAATGGGTAGGAAAGTTTGAGATTAGGATAGGGAATTCATAATGGTTCCCCCTTTATATCTATAGTAGGGGCCCCATTTATATGATATCCTTTGATATATTATATTGGGAATCAGGGAATACTCAAAGTATAATAAGGCCCCAAATTGACCTTTAGGGCTCACCAGGGCATGCCCAAGCTCTAATTGACCCTTCCTCAATACATTGGATTAAGGGATATGCCCTTCATTCCCTTTATACGTCAATTTGGGTATAGATAAAGTTAGCCTGGGAAACACACTCTATCATCTCTCGGATTGGAACACACTCTATTGGATTGGTGACCAACTAGCTATTTATCTATAAATCTAGTATACTATGGATATACTATGCATATACGGTCAACTATGAGGTTGGGATTAGAATTCTCAATAAGTATCCAATCGCCCCTATCTATATAGATATAAATTTGGATTCTCAACTCTGGAATTGGGATTCTTTGATGCCCTAATATCATTCTATATATGTAATTAATACAATTTCATCCCATCCTTTGCTCGATTTATTTCCTATTTATTTTATTAAGGTGATCTATATATACACTCTCTCTCCACAATCTAGGAATAGATTGCCATATATATCTTTGAATCCCATCAGACAATCAAATGATATATCTGAGTTCCTTATTCAAGAGAAATAAGAGTTTTTTTGGGCCTTATTTAAGTGAGTAAAATTTGGAATTATAAAATAAGATAATCGGGCACAAATGGGAAACTACTACACCCATCATCAAGGTATTAAATGGAGTGTTTAGATATGTTGAGGGATGATGAGGGAGTCATTAAGGATCATGAACGATGGTGAGGGTCAATGAGGGAGTGATTAGGGAGGATGAGGGAGGGATTAGGGATGATGAGGGATGGTAAGGGTTAATGGAGTGATTAGGGATGATGAGGGATGAGGAAGGAGTGATCAAGGATGAGGAAGGATGATGAAACATTAATTAGGGATGTTGAAGGTCAATAAGAGAGTGATTAGGGATCATGAGGGAGTGATTAGAGATGATGAGGGATGGTGAGGGTCAGTGAGGAAGTGATTAGGGAAAATGAGGGATGAAGAGGGAGTGATTAGGGATGATGAGGGATAATGATGTAATGGTTAGGGATGATGATGGATGGTGAGGGTCAATGAGGGAGTGATTAGGAAGGATGAGGAAGTGATGAGGGATGATGATGGGTGGTGAGGGTTAATGAAGGAGTGATTAGGGATGATAAAGAATAAAGAGGGAGTAATTAGGGATGATGAGGGATGATGAAGCAATGATTATGGATGACGATGGATGGTGAGGGATGATGAGGGAGTGCTTATAGATGATGATGGATAATGAGGGTCAATGAGGGAGTGATTAGGGATGATGAGGGAATGATTATAGATGATGAGGGATGAAGAGGGTCAATGAGGGAGTGATTAGAGATGAGGAGGGAGTGATTAGGTATGATGAGGGATGATGAAGTAATAATTAGGGATGATTAGATATGATGAAGAATGGTGAGAATTAATGAGGGATTGATTAGGGAAGATGAAGGATAGTGAGGGAGTGATTAGGGATGATAATTGATGAGGATAAAGTGATTAGGGATGAGGGAGGGATGATGAACAAGTGAAATTAACATAAAGTGGTCATTTGATGTGTGCAAGTCATCAATGTGATCTATATTGTCCAAATCACACCACTTTATCTTGATTAAAAGTGAGTGGTTAGTGTGACACTTTATTTTTGACAAATTTATGACTCTTATAAATACTAGTAAGCAATTTAGAAGGAAAAAAGACCTAAAATTGACTATATATTTACTAAAAATGGACATCAATTACATATTTATGCCCTAAAATCCCTAGATTCAATATTGAGACCCTAAAAATGCCTAAGTATTGACCAGATTGGATTTTGAAAAACTATCTCCAACATTATAAGTCATGTAGTTGTGAGACGAACTCTATCAGATGTCGAGTGACCCTAATTTATTATATTTACTAAAATAAATTTAAAGTAAAAGGAATATAAATGTAATAGTATAAATTTAAACTTAGAATTAACATAATATGTACATATTATAATGTGTACACATTATGTTCACTAAACAGAACACATATGTGTTATAATGCATACACAATTATGTTTGATATTCTCGAGCCTGGTTTTAAATAACACTTACACATTATGGACATTAAACATATGTGTAATGTCTATAACACATACGCATTACGCTAAATTCCACAAAATTATCCCCTAACTCCATGCACTTAACCTCCTTGTTCCTTTACTAGAGATGATCATCCCCTTCTTATCCCAATTGACCTAAAATCTCATTTATTCTATTTTTATTTTGACTTCAAAGCTAATTAGCAAGCCTTTTCCATGCTATTATTTTATGCATGCTCAGTTCATCTTGAATAGATTTTTTTTTTTTTAAATACATACCTTGCAGCGATTTTTTCTTATGTTTCATCATGTTCCACTCATATGAATAGCTTGTAAAAATAATATGTATAGTCGTATATACTATGATATTTAGTCCATAAATTATGAATCTTCTATAGAAGTTTTGTGCATAATCTACAAGAAGAAATTTCTCTCTCAGCTTCTTCTCCATCTTGCTCCAAGTCTTGATCTTTTCTTTACCCTTTCTATCTCTCTCTTTTTTACAGGTAATTCCACCAAATAATTACATGAACCTTCAATTTTTTACATGCAAAATTTATTTTATTTTATTATTTCACACTTCTCTATTTAAAAAAACTTATCCATATTATTTAAGTTATCAACTCCTCTGATTTTAAACTACCCTCGTACTCAGAAACTTCCACCTCAATTCCTTCATTCCTATGCTTTAAGGTTTTAAACATTTTTTCTTTAATTTATTTTTATTGTTATTGTTCTTACTCTTCTTTTTTAATTTCTTAATTGTGATATTTTTTTTCCTTGTTTCATCTCCCTTTAACCTTTATCTTTGACATGTGATAATTGTAAACAATTATTCCACTTGCCTTTGCAATTATTTGATAGTCCTGTTCATCTATGCAATTCATCCCCATCCTTTTGCCATATTTTACACTTATTATTCAATAATAATAAAACCTAATATAAATTCACAAAGATATTACCTCCAAGAATTGAACCTGTTCTAATACCAGATGATGAAACTAAAGTGGTAAAGTAAAATTTCAATACACATAATTTTATTAAAAGTTATTAAGCACTAATATTTATTGATTATTGAGTATTTAAACAAAAAATTGATATTTTGGTCTTACACAATCCCCCTCATGACCATTGTTAAATATCCTCAGCATTTTAAATTTTAATTTGAGAGGGAAAACTAGAGACATGGGTTCTCCCGCTCCTCTTGCGCATGGTAGAAGTTGTCCTATGTCTGATGATTCTAGATAGAAGGTAAATGTTGTGTGGAATAACATCACATATTAATTTCAATCTCTTTGTAGAATTTATTCTATGTTTAGTGATTATGTGCATAAGGATGTCATTGATTCCCCTCATGCTCATAGCAGAACATCCACTATATATGGCATTTCTAGGCAAAAGGTTGATGCTACATAGATTACCATCACAACTTCCCCTCATGTTCATGGCAAAAGATGCATTATGTTTAATGATTTTGGGTAGATGGATATCACTACATAGAAGAACAAAGTTGATTCCCTTCATTTTCATGGTGGAAACCCTTCTATGTATGGATAATCTAGGTAGATGGCCATCATTCCATGGAAGACCATCATTGCTTCCCCTCATGCTCATGATAGAATTTTTCCTATGTCTGGTCACCTAGGTAGAGGGTCATCACTATGCAAAAGAATGACATTGATTCCCTTCATATTCATGGTAGAATCCCTTCTGTGCTTTGGTGATTTCAGGCAAAAAGTCATCATTGGGTGGAAGAATGACATTGCTCCCCTTCTTATTCATGATAAAATCTCCCCTACTACTGAAAGAGTCCTGGATGTCATGGAAATGGAAGCTGGGATAGACCCTTGAAAGCATATATCCTTCACTGAGGTAGTATCTTACAAGATAACTCAAAAGGCAGATCCCATACCTCTTAAACCTGCATCTTCTAGCCCAATTATGATCTTTGATGAGGAGGAGATCAGACAAGTGATCAGATCCGAAGAATTCTTCTTAGCCAAAGGTCTCATCTATAGATTCATGGACTATAGGCCAAAAATTCAAGAGCTACATGCCTATATCTTGAAGCATTGAAAACCCCTCCCATCAGGTGCTTTTGATATTTACCCTTATGCAAAAAGTTTCTTCATTATTGTCTTCCACAATATTAAACACAAAGAAGAGATTTAAAATAGTTTTTGGTGTTTGAATCACCACCACCTTGTCATCAAACCATGGCCTGCTACCTTCAACCCCCTCACAGAACCACTTAATAAAAAAACCCATTTGGGTTCATCTACCCCATCTTCCTCTCCAATTTTAGATTGAATCTAGTCTAAGGGATATTGGTAATTTAGTATTAGTAAGTGAAAATTAGGTGTGTACATATGCCCACATGAAACTCATCACACATCACAATGATGTAATGCAAGACGATGATTCAAAAAAACAACACCATAAAGATAATAAATGGTTATAATAAATGTTAGTGGATATGAGATAAGTGAATGCTTAAATGAATCTGTGCACCTTCTCTTACTTGGATAATAATAAAAAGATTATCATTGCCAATGTTGGTTTTAGGTTGAGTCCATTGAATAGGTTCCAATGTGGAGTTGAGATGAGTCTATTAGGTTTGGAAAATAACCATTTTTTTAATAATCTATTAATGTCATAAAATTCCTTATGATGCTAAGATTTTAATGCTTCTTTTGGTTTATGAATAGGGGATACAGTTATAAAGATATAGTGATTTTATGGAATATGAAAGATATTTTTTGAAAGTGTAGACACCTCATTTTGATATTAGGCTTATTATTTTAATGTTTTTAGTGTGGTTTTGCACATATAGATCATCAATTCAGATTAAGTACTTTTGGCACCTTTTTTTGGTATTATTTCTCTCTTTCTTCTAATTGAAGCCAAATCCGAATTTATTTTATTTTCTCTCTCCTATGTGTGTTATTATCCTTTGGGAACTAATATTATACTCTTACATTTTTGTTTCCATGTCTAGGTCATAATTCATGTTTTATTGATTCTAACTAGTCATAATCGACGGCTTGGTAATTGCAACCCTTATATTGTTTTGGGCCATTCCCCCTTTCCAATTTTCCTATTTGTGTGGGCCTATTTCATTGGTTTTATTATGTCAAATTTCACACCAATAGGTTCTTAATATTAACTAGATAAGTAGATATACATAAATTCTCATCAAGTTATTTTGATAACAAGTATTAAGGATAATCAAGTCATTTCAAGTCTTAGGCACACTACCAAGTTTACATTTATGCTCTTTAAGGGTTTCAAGTGATTTAAAGTGTTTAAATTTATTCAATATTTGTATCAAGATAAGGCTTAAGATAATTTTCTTGTAGTTTTATTTGATTATCTAGGGAGAATATGAAGTCATGTTTTTCATTTGGGTTGGGATTTCATTCACAAGCACTATTACTACATTTAGCCCTAATTTTGAGCATATAGTATATATAAATCCAACTCCTCGAGAGGTTTCTTAGGCAAAGTAACTTGAAAATTTATATTCCTCTTGAGATATTATGGAGAATCGAGCCAAAATGAAAAGGAGAAATGAATCAAACATTTTTACTCCTTGATTATATAAAGTAGAGCAAAAACATTGATCATCATTTGTTTACGAAGTAACCCAGAAAGTTATAAGACATAAAAATAAGATGAGGACATAATTGTAACAATGGGTCATAAGCAACCATTTCATGATTCTAACCCAATCGAAATTAGTGACCTTTTGATTCTGAACCTATTTACAAATTAGTCCCAATTGGATTTTAAATATGTACTACTCATGAGGCCTATTTTATGCATTTTATAAATCTACCAAAAGCTAGGTGTGTTCTTTTTAGTCTTTTCTCTCTATTGTTATTTATTTATATTATCATTATTTAAATTATAATTTTAATCAATATTTTGGCACTATATAATATATAATTTTTTATTTATTACTTTACTATCTTAGATCTTTTTTGTGCCTTAGTTATACTAGGTTGTACATAATATAACTACCATTATGCATGAAATAGTTAAAATGTTTTAGTGAACTTGATACTCTTAAATCCAACCTAGGGATTCTTTCCCTTTTTCCCCGCAGGGTTTTTTATTTATTTTTGTTTCAAGCTCTAATTTTTAGGGCTTTCTTGTCCTCTTTAGGACTTGTTATTGTTTGCTCTTAAATTTTGTATTTTATTATATTACTTAATGGTTTATATTAGCAAATGTATGCTTGTAATGTGATTGGTACATTTTTTTTTGGGAGCATGTGTAGGTTTTGAATGGTTTACATTATAATTATACATATAGAAAAAAAATCTTAATGATAATACTCTTTAAACATTTAAAAAACATCTTATGGAAAATCCTTCTTCCCTTTTTGAAATTGTGAAAATGGTAAATGAAGTAGCTAATATAGAGTTTTATCATGAAAATAAAAATCCTTCCATGCTCTATGATTTTTTCCTTTCCTCTTCTTGGCTTTGTGTGGATTGTGTTTCCTCCCCTTCTATCTCTAATCCTCATAGTGCTCTTATGTTTGACACTAATAATAATATTTAACCCTTGAATGAACCCTTTCATAGTTTTATTATGTCCAACCCTAAGCTTGTGATTATGATGCATATAATATGTGAATTATAATATTTATCTTGAGTCTATATTATATTTGACATTATAAATATTATATTATATTTGACATTATAATTATCAAGTTCACTAAAACATTATACTATTTCATGCATAATGGTAGCTATATTATGTACAACCTAGTAGAACTAAGGCACAAAAAAGATCTAAGATAGTAAAGTAATAAATAAAAAATTATATATCATATAGTGCCAAAATATTGATTAAAATTATAATTTAAATAATGATAATATAAATAAATAACAATAGAGAGAAAAGACTAAAAAGAACACACCTAGCTTCTGGTAGATTTATAAAATGCATAAAATAGGCCTCATGAGTAGTACATATTTAAAATCCAATTGGGACTAATTTGTAAATAGGTTCAGAATCAAAAGGTCACTAATTTTGATTGGGTTAGAATCATGAAATGGTTGCTTATGACCCATTGTTACAATTATGTCCTCATCTTATTTTTAGGTCTTATAACTTTCTGGGTTACTTCGTAAACAAATGATGATCAATGTTTTTGCTCTACTTTATATAATTAAGGAGTAAATTTTTTTGATTCATTTCTCCTTTTCATTTTGGCTCGATTCTCCATAATATCTCAAGAGGAATATAAATTTTCAAGTTACTTTGCCTAAGAAACCTCTCGAGGAGTTGGATTTATATATACTATATGCTCAAAATTAGGGCTAAATGTAGTAATAGTGCTTGTGAATGAAATCCCAACCCAAATGAAAAACATGACTTCATATTCTCCCTAGATAATCAAATAAAACTGCAAGAAAATTATCTTAAGCCTTATCTTGATACAAATATTGAATAAATTTAAACACTTTAAATCACTTAAAACCCTTAAAGAGCATAAATGTAAGCTTGGTAGTGTGCCTAAGACTTGAAATGACTTGATTATCCTTAATACTTGTTATCGAAATAACTTGATGAGAATTTATGTATATCTACTTATCTAATTAATATTAAGAACCTATTTGTCAATATCTAGGAGCAGAAAGCTCTGATACCACTTGTTAGGATCTAGGAGCAGAATTGATTACCTTCGTATAAGCAACTAAACACGGAATTTAATCAGAAGTAATAAGTAACTAGAATTCAGAAACAACACAGAATATGAGAGACAATACAATCTTGTATTAACACTCTTCCAAAAAGAAATACAATGAAGAAATTACACTCTTCCTCACACCTCTCAGATGTACAGATCTCTTTCCCTCAAGAGTTCTCTCTCTCTCAATTACAAACACAATCAACTCAATAACTGAGTTGTTGTTTCAACCAGTCAATAACAATACTACCAGTACCACCATCGAGTACACCACGTACTCCAAGTAGATCTCCCTGATCTTGCTCTTTGTTGTGTTGCAAATCTCCTTTGACCTTGCTACCCCATAGATCTCCTTTGACCTTGCTACCCCATAGATCTCCTTTGACCTTGCACACACACACCTGCAGATCAACCGACCTTACTTACCATGTAGATCTTTTACTTGATCTTGCACAACCTGTAGATGAACTTGATCTTACACACCATGTAGATCTTCTACCTGATCTTGCACAACCTGCAGATCAACCTGTTCTTACATACCTGAAAGAACCCTTGTCCTTGCCTTTCCAAGTCCTTATGATTCTCCCTCTTGACGATCCCTTCTTTGATCATTCAAGGATCCTTCTACAACAAGGATAATTATAATACAGCCCCATGGGTTTATTAAATAGATCCCAAACCAAACAATAATTAGAAACATAGACTCAAGACTAAAATTAGTCTTTACATGCAAACAACCAGTTCGTTAAACTAACTGTTCATGTAACTAACAGTTTTGGAACCGCACAGGCAACCGACATCGGTTCCTGTCTGTCTAGAGATGATCGATGTCGGCTGATCCCTGATCGATGTCGATAGCTTCCTGTCTACTCCTGACTGACATCAGTTGGCCTGACTAACGTCAGTTATTGTGACACTCAACAACCTCCTCCATGTTTGCATCAGTGAAGCTTTTAGCTCCACAACCTAACAATCTCCCACTTGGAGATAAACAGCTGCACCTGTATTTGTACCTGTACATCTTCTAATTTTGTTTCTTGGCTTGTATCCCTCTTCAAGTTCAATCTTGAAGACCAACCACCACAAATCCTGTGGTGCTTCCCCTGTCATCCAAGTCACCTGCCATATCTGAATCTACATACCCATGTAGAGAAGTACCTGACCTTGCATAACATGAATCCCTACTGCTGGTCCCTCTCAGATCCCTAAGAATTCATTGAACTACTTTCCAGTGCTCCTTTCCTGAATTGGCCACAAACTTGCTGACAACTCCCACTGCTTGGGAAAGCTCAAGACCATATAACCTGGCCTTCTGTCTCACCTGTCCATTCTCTCCTTTCTTTAACTTAGGAATCCATTCATCTTTCAGTGCTTTCTTTCTAGCTGGCAACTCTACCAAATCTCCTGTTTGGTTATCTCCCAAGGAATCAATTTCCTCATTCATGCCATGCCCCCACTATTTCCTAGATTCTACCTGCTCTGCCTCTTTAAAACTTCATCGTTCTTGACCATCAGTGAGCAACAAGTAGTATAAAGAAGGGGAATAATGATTTTGAGGCTTACTTACCCTTTCAGTCCTCCACATGGGCGTTTGAGACTCCTTGACAACTTGTTGTCTACCCAAAATTTGTTTTGATAGTGATCGATCTCAGTCACCTCTCAGTCTACACCTAACCAATGTCAGTTCCATGCAACTGACCTTACTGCCGACATCGGTTCCCTGACTGATGTCGGTATCTACTTACTCGACACCACTGACTCTGGTCTACACATGACTAATGTTGATACCTACCTGATCGATGCCAGTTCTCACCTGATTGACATCAATTCTCACCTGATCGACGTCGATAATTGTGTTTTCTTGTGAGTGATGACTTTTACCTACGAGCTCACTTTGGATCATAACCCTGTCCAAACTGCGCTGCTCAAAATTATTCAACCCCTTGAGCTGATCTCTGTCCATCATCTTCTCCATGAAAACCAAGGCTTTCCAGTTCTTAAGTTTGTCAAAGACATCAGACTTCCTCTTAAGAACATGCATTCCCTTCTCACTCATGTGACCAAGCCTACAGAGCCACATCTTTGCATCTACATCTGAAGTAGATAAACTAGAAGGAGAATCAGTAATACAAGTAGATAGATAAAGAGTACCTACTTTCTTACCACATGCTAATTCAAGTACACCCTTGGAAACTTTCCAAGATTCTACTGTGAGAGTTATTGTGCATCCCTCATCACCCAACTTTCCTACAGAAATTAGACTCCTCTTCAGGACTGGGACCTGCATGACATCCTTCAACACCCACATGTTGCTCGTCTATAATTTTAGCTGCACTTCCCCTTTGCCAACAATTTGGCAAGGCTCACCAACCCCTAAATAAATCTTTCCAAAGTCTCCATGGACATAATCATGGAAAAATACTCTATTTGGGGTTGCATGGAAAGAGGCAACAGAATCTAAAACCCAAGATTCTACTTTATCCAAGGAACATTCAAGAGCATCCTGTGTAACAATACCTACAATATCTACTTCTTCATTTCCTTCATGCTGATCTTCTTTCAACTAACAATTTTTCTTTACATGCCCTTTCTTTCCATAATTTAGTAATTGATTATTCTTGCCATTGAATTCCTCCATTCTTAGTGTACTTTTTTTGCCTTTGCTTTACTCCCACTCAATCAGAAACCCCTGAGAGTGACCTGTAATCAACAAACACTAACCTGCTCCGAACCAAGCTCTGATGAACCTACAACCTCGCTCTGATACCACTTGTCAGGATCTAGGAGCAGAAAGCTCTAATACCACTTGTTAGGACCTAGGAGCAGAATTGATTACCTTTGTATAAGCAACTAAACACGGAATTTAACTAGAAGTAATAAGTAACTAGAATTCAGAAACAACACAGAATATGAGAGACAATACAATCTTGTATTAACACTCTTCCAAAAAGAAATACAATGAAGAAATTACACTCTTCCTCACACCTCTCAGATGTACAGATCTCTTTCCCTCAAGAGTTCTCTCTCTCTCAATTACAAACACAATCAACTCAATAACCGAGTTGTTGTTTCAACCAGTCAGTAACAATACTGTCAGTACCACCATCGAGTACACCACGTACTCCAAGTAGATCTCCCTGATCTTGCTCTTTATTGTGTTATAAATCTCCTTTGACCTTGCTACCCGCAAATCTCCTTTGACCTTGCATACACACACACCTGTAGATCAACCGACCTTACTTACCATGTAGATCTTCTACCTAATCTTGCACAACCTGTAGATCAACCTGATCTTACACACCATGTAGATCTTCTACCTGATCTTGCACAACTTGTAGATCAACCTGATCTTACATATCCAGAAGAACCCTTGTCCTTGCCTTTCCAAGTCTTATGATTCTCCCTCTTGAGGATCCCTTCTTTGATCTTTCAAGGATCCTTCTGCAATAAGGATAATTACAATATAGCCCCATGGGTCTATTAAATAGATTCCAAACCAAACAATAATTAGAAACACAGACTCAAGACTAAAACCAGTCTTTACATGCAAACAATCGGTTCGTTAAACTAACTATTCGTGTAACTAACAGTTATGGAACTGCACAGGCGATCAAGGTCGGTCCCTATCTGTCTGGAGATGACCAACATTGGCCGATCCTTGATCGATGTCGGTAGCTTCCTGTCTACTCCTGACTGACGTCGATTGCCTGATCGACATTGATTACTGTGACACTCAGCAACCTCCTCCATGTTTGCATCAATGAAGCTTTTAGCTCCACAACCTAAAACTATTGGTGTGAAATTTGACATAATAAAACCAATAAAATAGGCCCACACAAATAGGAAAATTGGAAAGGGGGAATGACCCAAAACAATATAAGGGTTGCAATTACCAGGCCGTCGATTATGACTAGTTAGAATCAGTAAAACATGAATTATGACCTAGACATGGAAACAAAAATGTAAGAGTATAATATTAGTTCCCAAAGGATAATAACACACATAAGAGAGAGAAAATAAAATAAATGAGGATGTGGCTTCAATTAGAAGAAAGAGAGAAATAATACAAAAAAAAGGTGCCAAAAGTACTTAATCTGAATTGATGATCTATATGTGCAAAACCACACTAAAAACATTAAAATAATAAGCCT
Organism: Torreya grandis; assembly: GCA_037957365.1. Classification (NCBI taxonomy): domain Eukaryota; kingdom Viridiplantae; phylum Streptophyta; class Pinopsida; order Cupressales; family Taxaceae; genus Torreya; species Torreya grandis. The sequence continues at coordinate 2,002,516 of JARHVA010002010.1, read as the reverse complement.
AATATCAAAATGAGGTGTCTACACTTTCAAAAAATATCTTTCATATTCCATAAAATCACTATATCTTTATAACTGTATCTCCTATTCATAAACCAAAAGAAGCATTAAAATCTTAGCATCATAAGGAATTTTATGACATTAATAGATTATTAAAAAAATGGTTATTTTCCAAACCTAATAGACTCATCTCAACACCACATTGGAACCTATTCAATGGACTCAACCTAAAACCAACATTGGCAATGATAATCTTCTTATTACTATCCAAGCAAGAGAAGGTGCACACATTCATTTGTCTCATATCCACTAACATTTATTATAACCATTTATTATCTTTATGGTGTTGTTTTTTTGAATCATCATCTTGCATTACATCATTGTGATGTGTGATGAGTTTCATGTGGGCATATGTACACACCTAATAGGTACATCTTAAATATTAAACTATGATGGGTGGGTTAGTTTGTGGTACCTTGTAAGAGATTTTGTCATACAGTATCAGTCCTACTACTACTTTTAGATCATCATGACATCAGTATACAATGTCCTCCTAGGTTCTCATTCCCCTTTATACCACTCTTTTTCCCTTTGCATGCCTTCATCTAACATCATCAACCTAACTGGTGATGTCTTATTGAGCTAATTCTTTTAGTCAAGATCATCAATTGGGCCAAGGATGTAGTGTTTTATTTAGAATTATTTATAATACATCAATCAAACTAATGACATCGGTTAAACTACATTTTGTATTATATGATTTGGATCCATGTTTATAGGATTCCTAATTTTTATTTCTCCAATAACAAAAATCCAATCTATTTTGCTTATGCTCACAAATCAACCTTAGAAAGAAGAAGAGGATTTAGAACTAAGGAGCTTACACTAAGGGAAGGGAAGTTATAAAAATATTTTTAAATATATCAAGATAGGAGTTGAATAAAAAAGGTCTAACAAGTCTTTATAGTCCCCAACTTATGTCTAATTAGGTCTTCTTCTATATGGCTTGATTTCACCTACAAAAATCTCTCAAAAAGTGTTAGAAGCCAAGGAAAAAATTAATGGACCAAAAATTTAACATAAGGTAAGCATCCATAACCCCATTCTCTTTCTTTTGTACTTTGGTTGGTGTTATTAGATTGGTGTTTCATGTTATTTCATGTAAATATTAACATATGTTTGTTAGTTAATTGTTATCTTTTACATGTTTGTTATCTTATACCTCTTATTTATTCCTAAAGGAACTTTTAATCTATATTGCAACCTTTGGATTAGTTATATATTTTACTTCAGCATCTAATGACACCCATATATTAGTTATATATCTTAATTCAACATCTAATGACAACTTGGATCTAGTTAAGCTCTTCACCTTATATCTCATTAGAGATTGTTTGTGTAGATTCCCCCTTTAGATCCCTTAAATTATTCTTTTCCCATGTCCATTTTCTATATCTCCATACCTCTTTATGGATTGATGAATTATATGTGTGTTAGATATATAATGGTCTTCTACCTTTTCTTATTTTAGAAGAGCCTTATATCAGAATTTATTTTAGTATTGCATACACACATTTTCATTATATCTTATCCAAGGTTGTAATTCGGAAGAGAATATTTAAAAATATTCAAGTGCTCATTCAGAGGAGGCACTGATATATTGCATTGATGTTGGCATTGTTTGGTCCCTTGATTTAAAATTTATTGATCTCAGTGAGATTTTTAAGTTTATTATTCAATGCAATAGACCTATTTGCTAAAGTCCATTAGTTCTATGATAGTCATAAAAATTATTTGGATTTAAATCATTTGGAAAAAGACTTGAATCATATATATTCTTACTTGAGGTAAAGTTATCATGTTTTACTCAAGAAATTTCTTGAAGAGTTGTTGTGAAGTTTCATTAAACCTAGTAAAGTGTCTTTATCTTCTTTATTGTACTAAGAATATCTTATTAGATGGTTGTTCTATGGCATGTAATAATTTTTTTGGATCACTCTTAAGTGGAAATAAACCATCATTACTTATATTCTTAAAATGGGAATTTTGAAGCATTCAAAGAAAAAGGCATATTGCATAAATATTTTGGAACATTTGTTTCCAAAATCTCAATTTTTTTTTTCTTTAACACCTTGAAAAAGCCCATCAAAGGATGATATGAATTGAAAACAATTGTTTCCTTAATAATCAAAAGTAAATTATCAACAAATATGTTTTATAGTTTACTATATGGTGGCTTATAAGTAATTTTAGTAACCATGTTTTCAATTTAAGTATATAATCACTAGTTTTTCCATTTATATCTTGCCTAACTTAAGCCAATTTAGCAAATGTGACCATTGTCCTAATATTGATTTGAAAGTGAGTGAAGAAATCATCCACTAGAATTTTAAAATAACAAACAAGTCCATATGGAAGATCATAAAACCAATCAAGAGTGTAATCATTTAGGCTTATAGGAACTAATTTGTGAATAATTATAATCAATATAAAAACCTAAGCAAGAAGAATAAAAGGCTCTAATATGATGTGAAGGATATTATTTTGAATTTAACAATTCAAATTTTAGAGAAACAAATATTAGAGTAAAATTATAGGAAAGAACTTCATGAGCCAAAATTTCAAAATAATATTAATGGAAGTAACCCTTCTATTTGACTTTTGCACTCCTTCTGTGAGTGACTTGATTTGAATTTGCAAACTTTGAAGAGTGTTCATCATGGAAGTCATTTAGGGATTTTGATATGTAAATTAATATGAAGTAAAAGGAAGAGGTAGATAAATGACATAGATTATGATAGATATTTAAGGCAAGGATGATGTAAATTGATGTTGAGAATAAATGTGTGATATTAGTTAGAGGAATGAAAGAATAGTGGGAAATAGGAGAATTTTACTAAAATTTAGGATTTTGAGAAATTTGAAACATTTAAAGATTTTGAGAAGTTGAAATAAATTATAGGTTTATAAGGAATTTGAGACATTAGAGGATTATTGAATTTTTAAAAATAATAGGATTAAAATATATTTGAGAAATTGGATGAGAAAGAATTGGACTAAAAGCATTTTAGGAAATAATAAGATTATAATATATTTGAGAAATTGGAAGAGAAGCAATAGGATTAGAATAATTTTTGGAAACAACACATTATGAGAACTTTGACATATAACTTGTTTTATTATATTCATCATACTTATAATTTTTTGACCAATTTTCTAAGAGGTACTTCTTAAATTAGATGCTAGGGGGTTCTATTGGGTCATGAGGGTAATCATTTTTAATAATATTTTGAGAAATCAAATATCCGTTATCCACATAAAATAGCATGTCACTAATAAAATGAATATCACCATTCGAAGATGTACTATGTTGGAAATTTAGTATGTAGTGTCTCATATCTACTATAGTAAAAGTGCGTATAGGTTAGTTATTTGGTTGTTAAACCAACTCACATAAATATGATTGATAGAGTTTTTATAGGGACTATAAAAACTTCTTTATATGATTGATTCCTCCTTTCTATATGTTATAATCTTTCAGAGATTCGATCTAATGCATATTGATCTGATTCTAGTTTGGTATCAAAGCCTTGTTAGTGCAAGATGAAAATCTCTGAAATTTGTTATGATGTATGGTTCTTTGAGAGCATATTACATATGAGAAAATTGTTTACTTAGAGAAGGCATAGTAACCAAGGAAGAAAGTAAGTATAGCTTAGGGCATCAGTTTAAAGAAGGCGAGGATAAGTCAAAATATCTAAGAAAGCTATTGAGGATCATTCCTAAATATTTTAATATAATTAGTGAATTGATTTGGAAAATTTGCACGTTACATATATGTAAAGCAATGGTGTGGTTGGAATGATTTTATTACAATAATGAAAATAGTATGTAGTGTCTCATATATATTATTGTAAGAGTGTGTATATGTGAGTTATTTAATTGTTAAATGAAATCATGTAAATAGGTTTGATATAATTTTTATAGGGATTATAAAAAATCCTTTATAGGCTTAATTCCTCATTTCTAGGAAAATATGAGTCTATATATTTTAATATTTTTCATATTGATTCTAATGCATATTGCTCTAATTTCACACTATTTTTTCAAGGGACATCATTTAAATTCATAGCATTTTGCAAATAAAATTGGATTTTAAATGCATTAGACAATTTTTGGATTTCATTTTCTTTTTTAGGGATAGATTAATAAATATAAGAAGAGGTTTTTGGATAATATAAATTAAAATGTTTACTAATCCTAACACTTGTTTTAAGTGGAATCTTTGGTTTATTCCATTTTTGAGGTAAAAATTAAAATCAAACAGGTGACCATACACACTACATAAATCTAGATACATTAGGGTTTGAAGAATATTCAAAATTTGAAAATGACCTAAGGTTTAGGATCAAGCAAATTAAAAATAAAACTAAGCTAATAATTTATATGTAGAAGCATGCACAATAATTAAGCCCTAGGAGGCATGCAATAATGGCCATCAACATAATATGAAACATTAAAATGGTGTAAGACATTTGAGTTCACTAATATGTAGTACCATAAAATATATATCTTTAATTAAGCATCCACAATACATATACAAAAAAAATGTGATTTATGTGCAATAGTGCAATAGCATGAAAATGTCCTTTGAATAGGACTGCCCACCTTTCATGGTAGTTTCAAAGGTCTTTAGAGTGTATTTAGAGCTCATAAAACCTCACCACACCATTTTATCACTACAAACTTGGGAAGGTTGAACCAAGATTTCAAAAAAGGTATTATATTCCATGGATTTTTAGAGCATACCTAGAAATATACTACACACTCCAAGTTGACTTGTGCCATATAAATGGCTTACCTCAAATCAATGACATCAAAATTAACTTTCATTGTTGAATGCTCCACTCAATTGACACACCTCGAGGTAGTGCACAACATCAAGGACTTATTTATAGGTTGTTATTCATACTAACATGCACATCATTATTATAATATTGGAGCCATCACCTTATGCATTATTAAGCTTGATTGACAAACCCTATGTTGATGTACAACACTAAGGAAAAATTATGCATACCTCATATTATCATGCATCCCACATAGCCTATGTATCTTTATGGCACTTGTAGAGACTCTTTTCACTCTTACATGCCTCCCCAGCACCAAGGTGCATACCATTCATGATTATGCATTCTCATGAAACATGTGCATCACTAACATAATGTGAGCCACATGCATAACCTTTGGGACACCTCACTAGTGCACATAGACTTTTGGTACCCACGTGTGCTTCTACAACACCTTGTAATATAATGCACACCAGTTTAGATCAATGCATGACTCACCATACTCATGCCAAAAATATTCTTATATGTGGCATGTCAATGGCATTCTTTAATTTTGTGTCATGTTAGGGGTATTGTCAGCAACACAACATATCTGGAAGTGTAATTGCCACACCTATAGGAAGTCCAACCATCACTTGGGCAAAAGATGTACCATTGTTGCAACCATACTCTTTTGTAACCATTCTTTCTTATAACCAATTTCTTTTAATGATATATATTGCAAGGCATCTAATGGTAAAGGTTAGACATTATCCTTTTTTTAATCAACCTTTTCCACAACATTCCAAATACTTGCATGCGTCAAGTATCTAGTATCAGATGGTCTCTCTCTTATATGTTAGTATGCCTTGAGTATTTAAAATCTACATATGCTTGTAATGGAATTCCCAATTCTAAAAAAATAGTTATGATGTTTATCTTTATCTGTTTATGGAAACTTATGTTCCAATATTTCTGGTCATGCATATTCAAGACAAATTAGTTAGGATATGTATCCCTCTCTAATCATGAGAACCTACATAATCAATCTTATTGTGTATTGTACACATATGTACCCAAAACTTATTCTCTTCATTGAATAAAATTAATACTATTTTTATAATCTTTGTGCATTTGAATAGTCATGATTATTTTGCATCTCATTTTAGATTCCATTGCATGTTCTATAATTTCACAACTTTGTTTTAACAAATTTGTCAACTTTGAATAGTTGTAATTTTTCCTCTGTGTAACCTCCTAGGCATCAAATAGATATCATAACTTATAATAATTGTGATAATAAAAAATATAAATAAATAGAGAAATAGAAGGGTCTTATCTCATTTAATACACCATTGTAAATGTATCTCCATAGTCTGGACCTGCAAATGCATAACCTAAACCTCCAGAATGATCACATGATAATATGAAATTGAAAAGGATAAGATACCAAAAATGTCCAAATGCTCTTGTTAGTTTATCAAGATCTTATAAATTCCTTTGATAGGAGACTACATAATATATTATTACTTTCTAGGTATGTTCACCTACTTTTTCTCTTCTACTTCATTTCCCTTAAATTTGCACACAATGACTGTTATGTTTTTGTAAAGAGCTAATTTTGTCTAGTTTAATATATTAATGAAAACAAAATTTGATGGATGCATTATGGTTTGGATGGCCAACATGAAATAACTAGCCTTATAATAGTCAAATCCCTTAGATTATAACAAAGATGTCAATAAACAAAAATTACATAACAAAAATAACTTCAACCCATGTGCCAAAATTTATTCATGATAAAATGTTAGCTCAAACAATGATATGTGCTCTCATGATTGCTTGCTTAAATGAACTACATTGTATGTGATCTAAATGTGTGTAATAGAATATGGTTGAGACTAATGAACAAATCTAGGTTTCACTATACAAACTAAAACTCCAACTATAAATGATGAGCGTTAGGATCATCCAAAAGAGGACATGATCAAGTGGAATTATTGTATTCTACTCATCAATTTTGTCCTCTATCATAAAATAGGGAAATTAGGGGACAATCATTTTTGGTTGCTTAAATCATACCAATGTGTGTAAAATTAATCTTCAAATGTGTGTAAATGATATGCAAGTAACTTCTTCAAATTTGAAACCCTAATAGGGCTTTCAATAGTTGAAAACCTATAAATATAAAAAGGGAGAGTGTAATGGGCTAAGCTGACCCTAATCACCCCTTTGATGATTTATCACTACCTACATATCCAATACTTTGAAGAGGTAAATTAACCACACATAGTTCTCCCACTTAGAATGCTTTGTGTAATTATCCTCCTTTTGCTACATGAATGCATATAGAGATGGCTTGAATAATTGATAATGTTTTGATTTACTTGGATAAAATAGGCTCTTGATTTGGCTAAGGACTACTTCAAATGATTAGAGTAATATTGGAAAGAATAGGGAAGCTTTTCTCGATGTGCAATATTGTAAGTGTGCCTCACTATTGAAATTTACAAGTGGTAAAATAAGTGATGTATATGTGGCTTTATAAAAATCCAAAATAGGAAATTCTCATGATACCTATCCTAAAAATATGAACCAACCTTGAAGGGAGGGTCTAAATTTGAAAAGTGACCATTACTAAGATGAAGGACAAGATCGAATCATAGGGGTCAAGATCAAATGCCACTATTATCTCATATTGATCAGTCTTGTCTTTAAGGGAAACATGTGAAAATTATAATTTAGGTGTTTATACAGTTGCATAGAGGGGTTTTTAGCAATTAATAGTATTTCTATAAGTGTAAGATAGTATCTTAGAAATGAATAGGTCTGTGTAGGTTCTTAGGATATAGTTAGGTGGTGAAATAGGTCCAAATTAAGTGTTCAAGCCAATTAAAGTGAAATTAAGCCAAAATAACATTATTAAATATTCATGACCAAATTTGAGTGATTACATCCACCAATGTTGTTTTCCAACAAAAACCAACACATGAATATATCATGTAAAGTATATAAGTGTTCATAGATGGACTTATTTACTATTTAGGTATACATCGAGGGTTATTATCGGAAAGAGGTTCAAGTTGATGAAGAAGAGGGGGAAAATTCATGTATCATTCCATTTTTATAACAATTAGGTCACCTTATAGATGAAGTACAACACATTATACATTTTGATGGATCGATAGGCCATATCACATAAATGATTGTTTATTGGCCAAATTTTGTGGATACATTTATATTTTTCATGTGTACCAAAGATAAATTGAGTGCTACACATGAAAAATAATGGTTAAAATAAATGCAAGATAAAATTGATACTCCAAATAAATGCATCACATTCATGTTTGAAGGTAATACAATCAAAATCTACCATGATGGAAATAGTGAGCACCAAAAGATAAAAAATTCACTTAAAAATGAGATGGCATTATTTCATAATATGACATGCGATCCTTCATTTAACATTGAATAAAATAAAATTTATATGTATAATACCTATGAAAGAGCAAAGGGAAATATGAATATGATAGACACATCCAAGTATGATGACTCTAAAGATGATGGTGAGGAAATTTTGTATAATTCTATGTCTAGAGATGAGCACTCTATTACCAAGCTCTCCATATAAATTTAGGAATCCATTGGATGTGATATTAGGACTATAATATTCACATGTTTCATTTCAAAAAAAAAAACCCAAAATATTAAAAAATTCAAAAATTACGACCTATGCATCACATGCTTTGCTAGTATACATGATTGGTTGATGTTATTTATCATATACATGGTGAATTACATATATATTATCTACACATGATTTTCATGGCATACACATGAGTGGGATGTAGGACATATAAGTTACATATGATACATAGACACACAAGTGTTTGACATCCTTTACGCCTATGGGCTACTTTTTTATAGTGGGGACATGCCTACAATGTGGGCATATTTGTATGCTTATTAGGTTATATCTTATTATGACCAATCCATTGATCATATTGAGCCAGTTATATTACTATTTATGGATTGTTCTTGTGTATAATATTTACAATTCTATTTTTATGGATATTGTCATCTGTGATACTAGGTCATAACATTCATAAATGATGTGGACTAACATTGCTTGTTTTATGCATGTTTGACATTGTTGATTATTACATTGTGTGATGATTAATGTGTGTTATATTATATGTTAAATGAGTTTATTTATTGTGTTTTTTTTAGGTCATGCATCAGTTGTGTTGATAATTTGGTATCCCATGTCATGGCCATATTGTCTGTCAAGTTAGAATCAAGTCAAAGTTGTGTCATGTTTTATGTGCTTCATGATCATGATATTGTATGTGTGTGTTTGATCATTTTTTTATTTTGGTGCCATGTTTTTTATCACATGTTCTTATGTTGTGTTTGATTCCACTATATATTTGATGCATCTAATGTGTTGCTTATTAACACATGCCTAATTATTATATCTAATTGACATGACACTTATATGCCCTTTTCGTTGGATTACATGCTTCAATGATCAAATATTTATGCGATGACATATCTAATAATGTTTGTATATGTAATTTAGGTGATTAATTTTGTCCATATCACATGATGTTCATGACTCTTTATTCTAAGAAGAGTGATTCACAACTTTCATCCCTCACCTCAAAAGGGGGACATATAATGGACTTATCTTAGAGATCTAGACCGTGATAGACACATAGTTCATATTTTGGGTTAACTTATGTGATTCAAATGGGATAGATTAATAAAATTTATGAATATGTGGGGCATTAGACATTATTATGGGTAATAGTTGATATATTGTATGATATTACTAGCCAAATTATATGGTTCATAATTAGCAGACTCAAATTGAGAAGATTGATAGATAGGTTATGGAATTATATATCGATTTGAGATAAAAATGGATTAGATTTGGGTCATGAACATGGTTCATGCAATCAATTTTCTATTTTATATATTGAGGATCGATGGTACTAATAACCACTTTAGGTCTAAAATTTATCTACATCAGTTGATTTAGAGATTCAAATTACATACAAACTTATTTTGGGGTTACACATTTACATACAAACTTATTTTTAGGTTACACCTTTACATACAAATATGTTTCACGTTTCCAAAAAATAGTTACAAATATATTTAAAGGAGTGCGGTTGAGGATTCTTATTTTTTATGACTTCTTCGTATGTAATGGTGGTTGAGGCATCAAAACGCATGAATGTGTGAATTTAGTGATTGCATCTCCTTGGGGCATAATTACCCCGTGCCATTCTCCAAATGAGTTCAAATGATAGTTTAGTTCATATATTCTCAAGTGTATTCATTCCTTGAATTTCTAATTTTAAATAGTTCAATGATCTAAGTTATTTTAGATTTTCTATCATGAGTAGACATTTATTTATACATGTTTACTTGTAGGTTTTTTCATAGATCAAGTTAGAAATTTGGGGCATACCCATCAACATCAAATGTGATTAGACATAAGTACCAAATTCCTTTTTTAAACTTTTTAATCTAGTATTTTCAATGCTAGACTAAAAGGGGGGCATTTATCGATACCTAAATTTAGTATAATACTAGGAAACATAAATTTTGACATATCTTTGATGTACATGACTCGTGCATACACATTTGAATCTTGTGCACCTTTTTACTTATCTATTTAAATATATTTATTGAATTAGACAAGACAATTTTCTATCATTCATATTCAGGTTCTCCCTTGTATTTTCTATATGCTTCATTCCTAAGCAGACTATCACCATATTACGAATCACTATTCCCCTCTATAGACAATGTCAAAAATAGTCAGAGAGTCATGGTTACAGCAATTGTCCACCTCTACCAATAGTGTTCGTTAACCACTCATGGCTATTTTTAATATTCAAATATCTCCCTTAAGTCAAGTTAATCATGTTTCTTATATTGCTTATAGGGGAAAATACCAAAGAATCATTTATAAATATAAATCAAGCCCAAGGCTATGCCAATCTAACACTCATCTTAGTAAGTCATCACAATCTTGAGAAATTTGTTGGTACTCTCTTGAGATACTACCATCAAAATATATACATTTTAAAACCCCTAAAAGGAGCAACCCTAGATCCAATTTTTCACACAACACAAGGTTAAATTTGCATGTTGTCTAGTGTCAAAAGCCAAATCATTGCATTACATTCTAGTGGATCAAAATAGAGTACACACACACCTAGGTGGGATAACTATGTGTGGTTTGAACCCTCTTCAAAATATGGGCAATGTTTAATCACTCAGTAGGGAGTGGTTTGGAAAATCAAGCCCTTATATATAACCCCTTTTTCCAAATCAATATGGTGTCAAAATTAAATCTATGGTTTCAATGCAAAGAGAAGCAAAATCAAAATTTATGCACAAGATCGAGTGCAAAGAAACATCCAAAAAATATTTACAAGGGCACAATTTTGATAGTGTTGATAAAGAGTGGAAAATAAAAGTTATTGCAAGTGTATAAGCTTCACAATCAGTGTCTATGCAAGTTTAGACAATATATTTCCTAATACAGATTATTACATATATATTAAAAAGTAATTTCAAGGAGTGTGACATAGGTAATGAGCAGTACATATCAAAAAATTAGCTAAGTTCTTATCTTCCCTCTATGCTTGGTCAATTCTATAAATAATAAGTGCAACCAATCTCCTTTTAACTTTAATCTTAGTATGATAAATGTTTTATCTTGTATAGTCCTAATTTCAATTATTTTATGTTATTTAGATCACCTAAATATAAAAAATAAATAAAACATAATGTGATCTAATACATAACATAAATAAAACCAAGCCAAACATTGCCCCAAAAAAGAAGAAAGCAAAAAGTTAGTAAAACATTCATTGTATAGACTAACCAAGCCAATTAATAGCAATGTGGTGTGAATGGTATTACTTCATCTCAAGCTCTCTAATGATAATGGGTGCACTTTAAATATATAAATTGGCTTCTTGTTGATTATCTTGGTTTTTTATGATTTGGAGATGAAAAAAATGAACATAACTAACATTTTATCAAATGTCACAAGATTTTGCCAAAAAGTGAATGAATTTTAAATCTGAATTTTTGAAAAATATCAGCATGGATGAAGAATTATATATATAATTATAAGAGTAATTGAGTTTTTTATTCAAAATTAGTGGACTTATATATCATTACATAATTGCACCTATTTTATAAAAATTCTATTCACCATTAAAATAAATGCATCATGATGATGTTTTGTAAAAAGATTGAAAATATACTAAGATCGAATCCTAAGTTTTACTATAAACTACAAGAAAATTACAAATGACAACCATCATATACAATGTATGCATAGTATAATGTCACTTAATATTTGTAGGAAGATTAATATCATCACAAACAAAAAAATATTGAGTATATATAGCATACATGCATCAGTTCATAAACGAGTATAAATGATAATAATTCATACACTCTTATATGGCTTGCATCTGTTTGTTTAATAACCAATTTGATTTTAAAACCATCTCGGGGTTAAAAATCAGTGACATGCATTCACCACAAACTTACATGTTAGATGAATCACTAAAAGTGAATTGGAGAATATATGCAACTTGTAAACTTTATAACTCACTAATTTTAATCCTATGAGTCACATTAAATGTAATTTTTT